>CAXKWD010000004.1:2239947-2889930 GCA_964059195.1 Ectobius pallidus | reverse complement strand
GCTGGTTTGAAGTTTTTTGCCTGTCCAGCTTAAGCAAAATCTGGCTTTTTAGGGTCTTTGAGTTTTTACTGCATTGTTTGTTTGTTTATAAACTCATAGTGCCAATAAAGCTTCAATTAATAATTACACTAGGCCTATTGTGGAATGTTATAATGCACACATCAACCTAAGAACTGAATAATACAAGGTGGAGCAAAATGCATAGCACATTTATATAATATGACTCTGTAAAACTTTACATAGCAACGGCGGCTTTGGAAGTGTTTATTTATTGCAAAAGGTCTGCCATTTTATTTGCAATGGATCAGTGGCCCATACAGATACGCATTCAGGTTGTGGAAGCTTTTATTCGTTTGAATAGTGTAATTGCTGTTCAGCGTTTATTACGCCTAGGACATCGTCATCACCGTGTTCCTGACAGACGGACAATTATGCGATGGGTACGGTCTTGGAGAGAAGATGGAAAAGTGGAAAATAAGAAGTCATCAGGTAGACCAAGAATCGTCCAAACGCCTGAGAATTTCAATCGTGTTTGTCATGAAATTGCAGCCATTCCGCACAACATGCTGACACATCTGATGGATAGGTTTCTGAGTCGACTGCATGTGAATTGAATGAAGGAGGACATTTATTGGATGTAATTTTCAGAAAGTAATCTGCTTGCATCAAATGGCAAAGCATGGACATTGTTTCCAAATAAACTGCCCATTGTTATTTTTGTACTATGCATTTTGCTGCACCTTGTACATAGGCAGACCTTTCACTTGGTCTCCATCTCTTTCTATCCTTGGCTTCCTCGTTCAGTAATCAGTATTTCCGTTTCTCCTACAAATGGATTCTTCTTCTTCCAAGACCTGGAGTTTCCTCCAACTTTCCTTCGATGACATCAAGCAGCAGACAATTTCTTGTCGATAACACGCATATACGTGCAACATTTATTTTAGACATGTTTCTTTGCAGGAGCCAGAATCATGAGCCATATCAACAAAGAGCATAATTACACAGTAGACAAACATTCTGGAGCCGATCGTCAAGAATATAGTTATGCTTCAGATGATGACAATGTTTCTGTTACACATGAAGATCCTTCAAATTTGATTCGTATTTCTTCTACAGTTAAAGACAATGTGAATTTGAAGGTTCCGTGTACTGAACAACAATATCGAATATTTAAGTCTAGACTTAAAGACCCTCTGAATTTGAAGCATATTTCTTCTACAGTTAAAGACAATGTGAATTTGAAGGTTTCGTGTACTGAACAACAATATCGAATATTTAAGCCTAGACTTAAAGACCCTCTGAATTTGAAGCGTATTTCTTGTAAACTCCAAGATCCTCAGCGTTTGGTGCCTGTATGTTCTACGATTCAACATGATAATTCTAGACTTATCGGAGGTTTAAACTCTCCAGTTGGAGGACCTCTGAATATGGAGGGAACGTGTGAAAATCTGGATCCTCGTTATCTTTTTTATAAGTGCAGTTCTCTTCCAGAAGGGCATAAATCCATTAACCTTAAGAAACTACAAAATGTTTCTAGGGCTCAGTGTAAAAATACTGATCCAAAACTTACGAATCAAAATGTTTCCAACGTTCTCTGTAAACGAGGATGGGCTGTGTTTCGAACAGAACGTACATACGTTAAGATCCCTACTGATCCAACACCTATGAATCGAAATGTCTCCAAGGTTCCATATATACAAAGATGGCCTGTGTATCAACCAAAACGTACATACGTTAAGATTCCCATTGACCCTATTGTGATGAAAATGCATAATTATGCTGGAGTTCTGTCAGAGTCACATGGCCAGGAGGTGAGTATCCATTTTTTATTTTGTTTACACTGAAAGTTTGTAGTTTCTATTATCCATTCCTTACCAAAGTTCCAGTGCATTTAAGTATTGCATTTGTGTCATTTCACCTTGAACGTTATTTGATTATTTTATTACTATTTTTTTGCCAAAGAATTTAAAATTTCAGGAATATTCTACAACTTGTACCGAACAAATGTAGTCTATGACGTTTTGTTTACACTTAAGATGCCTGGAAATTTGGGTATCCTAGTGCATATTAGAATAGTCAGTATATTAATATTTTAATAATATTGAGTTGGGTTTAGCACTATGCTTCACTTATTTTATAAATACCTGTACTAGTTTCGAAGACCCTCGTCATTCATAATCATCAGGTTATTAAATTATAATATAGCTTCACTGTGTAAACTTCCATGCAATGATTAATTAAAATAGTCAGTATATTGTTTGAACAAGTGAAAAAATTCAATATTTGGGAGCAATAATTACAGATACAAATAATATTAAGGCAGAATTAAGTGTCGATTAAAATCAGGAAATGCCTGCTTTTATGCAGTTCAGAAACTCTTTATCTTCTTGTCTTCTGTCTAGAAATCTAAAAATAAAGATTTATAAGACTAACAACCTACTGGTTGTATTATATGGATGTGAGACATGGTCTTCACATAGGTAAACAGAAACCTCCATTTGGAGGCCCTTCACCCCAACACAGAGGTATTAGATTCCAGACAGAGACATGGTCGCTTACTCTTCGGGAAGAACATAATCTGAGAGTGTTCGAAAACAGGATGCTTAGGAAAATTTTTGGACCTAAGAGAAATGAAAATGGGGACTAGAGAAAACTGCATAATGAACCCGAAAGTTCATTGCCGCGCTTATGTGAGCCCGCCATTCAACCCTATTCTGTGCTAACTCCAACCAACCCTCGAAAATCCTACTTCCCTTAAAGGATTTAAGTAATGTAAATCTATCGTAGTATTGTCCTCCGACCTATGTCTAGGTCTTTCACATGGTCTTTTCCCTTTGGGTCTCCCAGTCAATACTTTTGAGATATGTCTTTCCTCCCTCATGTGCGCACATTTCCAGCCCATTTCATCCTCCATGATTTAATTACCCTTACTATATCCGATGAAGAGTACAGGTTACAGTGGCGTAGCTTGACATTTTGTTCTGGGTAAACTATGTTTTAAAAATTAAATTTATAATGATTGTTTAAGTGAATTCTCAAGTATTAATAGCGTTTTAAATACCGGGAATATTTGCACATGTATTCGATTTCATATAGGCCTATACCTATATAAAGCATTATTACCGGTATCATTATTATTATTCACATTTTATATTCCTTCATGACTCCATCCGTTTTCCCGTCAAATATTAAATACAACATTTATGGTTGTAACTACTAGTTAACCATAAACATACTGTACTAAGATATTCAAAATGTTTGGTTATTTTCATGCAAGGAAATGTCAAGCTCAGGAGTTGGTAATTTACTTTAGTTTCACATGTTTTTTCATAAGACAGAACCGAAAACGGGGTTTTAAATACGTGATCAACTGTATATCGATGGATTTATCCACGCAAAACTAAGAAATAACCAATCACACAGTTTAGGTGAGCAATGAGAATGTAATGTTTATGTTACCCCGGTTTCGAGCGATCAGGTATTTGAGGGATGAGACTACGACCCCGATAAATTTTTCTAATCTCTGCGGTGGTGCCATATGTCGCTCTTGCGCAAGGAATTTGCCTGCCTTCTCTCAACAATGTAGGTTAACATTTAGTGGGAAAAGTCGTATAACTCGCACTTGAGTGAGACTGAAACTTGGCTGACCCCTATCCAGTCTCAGCTCGCCTCCGCTGCCGCATCATGAGATTTCGAAGCTGCCTAAGCACGCTGAAACACAATTGACGCATAATAACAGTGGAAGTGAGGTATGCAGCGGCGAAAAATATTTTAATGATAGTACTAATGGGTTTATAATGATTAATAACTTGGTTGACGATGCTTTTATTTATTTCATTATGATTCTATTTTTGTTAGGTAGACTCCGTCACAAAGTCTACCCTCACGCTACGCCACTGACAGGTTATGAAGCTCGTCGTTATGCAATTTTCTCCATTCCCCAATCCAACATTCCTGCAGGCATCGAAAAGACTTTCTCCATTTCTCTCGATAGTGATATAACTCAATATAAGTCAAAGAGAAACACTGTAAATTTTATTACTGTCGTGTTAAAATATTGGAAATTTGCTATAGGCCTAACCTGTGGATTGTGAATAGAGTGAAATAGTTGAAAACAACTTATAATAAATGTTACTACTTTCTTAACAAGTAAAGCATTTTTCAAGGCAAAAAGAAAATAGCTGGTACATCCATTCCACACTAAATGAAGTATACTCTGCCTTCGCCATATCCCCGCTCAACCAGCCAACTCGTAGGCCTACATGACATACTGTACATCTGTACTTATATACATTTTTAGTTCATCTGAGGAAAAACGCCTTTTCTAAAGAGAAAAGAGTTTCACTGTATACTGTGTAGATACACACTCATGCACAAATTCTTTTTCAAGTAGTACAGTAGTCAGAGGTGTACAAATCTCGATTTTAGCTTGCCCTTACCCGCTTGAACGCCAGGCAAGCATGTTGCAAACGTCGCACTAGCAAGCAGTCAGGTTTCTTTAGACTTATATGGGTCAGGTTGAACCCAGCCCCTCCTAGTCTGAATAAGCTTGCAACATTCCTATCAGCTGAACAACTGTAGTTGCTAAGTGTAGGTAATACTTTCTTGCTTTTCTACATGCTGGTAGAAGAAATTCATCATGCAGATAAATAAAAGGTGGATAAAGTATTAAAAATCGTTTTAGCGTCGTAACACATTTATTATTTTTATTATTGTTATTGTTATTATTGATTTTTTTGATGTTTTCTCAAAAATGTTTGAAAATTTTTCCCATGCCGGACTAGTACCTTTGTTCATTGATAATTCAAACTCTCCACATTTTAGTTTCTCCTCGGCTTCCTTCATGGTAAAATTCTCCATTCTCCTTTTACTTGCACTCTTAACACATCTGAAGTTCCTCAACTACGTAACTATACAACTTACCAGTGCACTGATATACCCAGTTTCATATTCTTTCCGCCAGGCCTTGCAGTTTCTTTAGGCCCTGTGAAACCCACCAGGTTATGAAGAGCTTGTGACTCATAGTGACAGTATTTCTTTTCATCGTTGCAATCTGGCTTGCTCTCTTGTCAAGCAAGTTAAAAGCTATGGCTGGTTGCAGAATTTCAAAGGGGCAAGCAAGCTAAAATCAGAATATGTACACCTCTAACAGTAGTGTGTATTTTATCATAAGCAATTTTATCAGTTTATGTATAAACTCTTAACTTACAGTTTTCTTTATTCCAGGTAAAGCAAGCGGTTTTAATTAACAGAGTAGATCCTGTAGATAAAGAAACTTGCTCTTCGTTGAAGGAAAAGCATGAAATGCATCTCGATATCCATCCTCCTGCTTTCATGAATCAAACGAAGCCTTTAGAAAAAGAAACAGACCTTACGGAAACAATGAAAGAAGTGAAAGAGAAGAATCTCATGGAAGAAGGGAATAATACCTTTGATAATGAAACTAGTGCAGAACTAGTGAAGTCTGTAACAAAAGAAAAAGAGGAATTAACAGAATTGAATCTTGTGGAAGAAGGAATTACTGGAAACATTGAAGATACGAAAATGCGGCCTCTTGTAGAACTAGTGAAACCTGTAAAAAAAGAAATAGAAGATGTAACGCATGAATTGGATCTCTTGGAAGAAGGAATTACTGGTAACAATGTAGGTACGAAAATGTGGCCTCTTTTAGAACTAGTGAAAACTATAAAAAAAGAAATAGAGGAAGTAACAGAAATGGATTGTATGGAGCAAGAAGATATTCCTGCAGAAGGAGGAATGTACGATTTATTTCAGGAGACAGTGCCCATGCAATCAGAAACACATTTTGTGGAAGAACGAATAAGTCTTATAGGTGGAGAGGAGGAAGTTCTGGATGCGGAAGTGGAGCATATAGATAGCGAGGCAACTGAAACTACGTCAGGGGTGAGTTACTGTAAGTCTCTTATTACAGTAACCTGCTGAATTCATGAGGAGCTACTAATTTTTTATTACAATTATTACAAATTATTTCAAAATACAAATACAAATACAGTAGAGTCCCAAAAACTCGTCACTCATTAACCCGGCAGTCTGGGTAACTCGGCCACGCCCTGGCCGAATCCAGGGTGTGGACTCGCAGTTACATAATCGCAGTGTAAGGGGACCCGCTTACAGAAATTCAGATGTAGCTGAGGATAGTCACAAGGGTGACTGAAACTACGTAGTCCTAGGTAAACAATTAATAGTGAAGTTCAAGTGTGAAATATAGCCTTAATAATATATATTCTGACTTCACTGTGTTCTTCCCAATATTAGTTTCTATAGGATATTATGCATTTCTTTAAAAACAAATGTAGTTAGTTTTTTTGCAAAGTCGGCTAGTTAATTTTCATTATAGACAGCTTTATGCTTTATGCCTTGTGTATTCTCAAGCAACCAATACATACATGTACTGTATTTTCTAAGGAAACACTCGTACTTATTCTTTTTTAAAACCTTTCTCAATAACCTGGAATTATCACACACTCGTCGGTCCACATTAGGCCGAGTTTTCGGGACTCTACTGTAATATAAGCACAGTTATTACAATTACAAAAAGGAGTATTTTTTACCCTGCATGAGCATAGCTCGTGTTCAAGGTCAGTTCAGTTATACTAAAATTATATTGGGTAAAATCGCATTGTAGGGGGGCCCACTTTCAAAACCAACTTTCTCCTCATAAAACACCTAATATCACACATATTTTGTTATAGATAATTCTCTGGAGAAGAGATGTTGCCTCGATGAATGATTTGATCCAACCCGCCCTAAACGTTACACTTTCTTTTATAACATGATCTAGCGAAAAGTACCATGAATTCCGCCATATTTTCATCTCCAGTGAGGTGAAGAAACTTGTTACTGGATGTTAGAGGAGTGACGTCATACCAGCTGAACAAGTAAAATTCTGGGAATCAGGTTCACCAACACAGCGAACCTCGCGGGAGATACAATGTGGCACATTAATTACAAAACGGGAGAATTCAATTTGCCCTACTAAATTAATATCACTGTTCATAACCTAACAGAATCTGTCACTAATGATATCGGATAAGCAATGTACAAGAAGCGTCATGTTGGTCAACTTGCTCGCTGAGAAACAAAACACATCACCCGTCCGTGGAAACCTGCGAACATTGCGAGATGGGCCCCCCCCTACATTGCGACTTTGTCAATATTACATAATTTTTACATAATGTATGTAACAGTTAGGTCAAGCAGGCCTATAAAAGGCCTATGTTAGTGAATAGATAGAAAATTTGTAAGGCACAATTTATAAGAGAGTTCAATAACAAAAATTATTATAGGTTTAAGCAAAAATAATAAGGTTCTTTATATGCGACTAGCTGAAAAGGCCCGGCATCGCCCGGGCTTTGTATTTTGTAATTTGAAATTAACTTATGGAGGACTTTCGATTTTGAAACTCTAGGTTCTTATATAATATGTATGTAAAACTTGAAATGAAGAAAAAGATTTATCAAACTATTCCATCAGAAAACGCTAGATATAGCTTTTTATGGCTCATAGAGGATGTCGAATGCTGCATTCCGTTGCTTCTACACATCATGCCTGGGAGGGGTTGAAATAAGAAGAAACATAAATTACATAAGATTGTATTGACTTGACGGAAAATTTTATTTCTCATTCTCATGTTACAACCGTTTCGGGGCTGAAATAAAATAGAAATGCAGTATCACTTTCATACTTTCCTCCCCTAAAACCCGGGACATAATATACTGCGAGTATAGGACTCAAAATGTTCCATCCCATGCTTAGGGCCTATGATGAATCTCAACTAATACAAAGCCTACAGCTAAGGATAACTGGCTATTTACCGACTTCTGATATAGCATACTCACACACTTAAGTTGTCCCTGCAATACGACCTCTTATTCTACATCAAAATGTGAAGTGAGAAAATATTTCTTATGTCTAGGGTAGAGAAAGTTGTGTGACTGCATCACACTTTGCTTTATTTTCGTGTAATTCATTTTTCAGTAATTATTTTCGCCAATATATTGCATCGATTCAATCATAATTCGTTAAAGTCCAGTTGCCAAGGCCCTATGTGATCAGAGTAAACAATACACTGTTGTCATGTGAACTGAACAGCATTTCATTTTTTTTCAGAATAATATTCTCAGAAATTATATAATTTTCAAGGGAAGGACTGATTTATTTCAATTTTAATGTTGACCGCGTTACTTCCCGGGCTTAACTGGGTATGTGTGCAAAATTTTGTACAAATTGGTGAAGAAATGTGGATTTGTATAAGGAACATACATACATACCCACATATCCACAAACACACATTCGACTTTATATATTAGATAAATACATGAATATTGATACGAAACAAATAAAGTACAATTCCTCATTTCAAATTCTACATACCTATTTAAAGACCTAGAGTTTGAAAATCGAAAGTTCTTCGTAAGTTAATTTCAGATGTCAAAATACAAAACCCAAGCGATGCAAGGTTCTTGAAGGTAGTGACAAATATGTAGACAACAATAAATTACACTCTTTTGTCCTGGTTAGAAAGGTTCTCTTGTAAAATTTACTTCTTGTGACTCCTCTAATTTTTTCTCTGTATCCTTCAGTTGTTAAAGACAACAATACAACTAGCGCAAATTTATATTGACTTTTTTCTTATCCGTCACTATGATGTATCACACTGTCATACCTGGCAGTTGTTTATAGATTCCACAATGAATTGCTGGATTACTTTTTAATAAATTTTACATTTTGTTTTCTATTTCAGAAAAATATGACTGAACCAACGAACAGTTCAGTGTTAAAGAAAGTTTCATCCAGAGTTGTGACACTGTTAGGAAATGGCGAGTTGGCCATTTTGGCCAACAAACATCTAAAATCACAAACCAACGGATCTTTTGCATTTGTTAGAAATAACGAGACTGCCTTAGTGCAAAAAGCAAATGCAGAAGAAATGAACAAGGATTTATTCAGTCTGAAATAAGGGAAAACTTCAAAGCTCCCTGGTGGTATCAGTTAATATAATAATAAAAGAAAAGCACCCAATGGGCATTAAGTAGGACAAAATTGTGCACAATGTGTGGCTTCTTGGATCCTTAAAGGGAAAACTGCATGGAACCCATGAACTGCGAATCTGGTGACAGTGTGTGTCGCAGTTCATAGCCTCCTCGTGTCCACTCTTGGTTAATCGTCGCATCGGTGGAGTAGAAGTTGCTCCATATCGCAGTCCTCTTGGTCTGCAGCTCTTGGAGTAGTTCCCCATAGCTTTTTGTATTGGTATCAGTTAAGAAATCTGCTATTGTGATGAGAAAGAGGTACTTTCCAAGCTTCAGAAACTAAGCACATCAAGTCATGCAACACGTGAATCAAAGCCTGTGCAAGCCACGTAAGCAGAAGCAGAAAAGTTTCAGCGCTAAGAAGAACCAACCCAAAGAAGAAAAAAAATATTAAATCATAAATTTTGCTACCAATTTTTGAAAATGTTATTGAAGTCAATTTTGTGATAGGAATTCTTAACAAACTTAATAGTCATAGGCTAATATTCTTGTGGAATGTGTCAAAACTTTACCAAAGCCATTAAATCTTTGTTGAAGTTATCAAATTTTTGTGGAATTCCTCATTGTTAAATCTTCATTCATGCCATGAAATTTGATGCTACAACACTTTGCAAGTGATATGTGTGTGTGTTCTTTTCAAGTTTGAGGTTTTCCTATGAATAAGCAGATTGTGAGATTCAGCTGCTAGACATGACATTGGTGATGATGGAAATGAGAGGGTGTAAGATTTCAGATTTTCCTGGCGAAGTTTATTCATAAAGGTTTCTCGGGTTGTCAGCCAGGTTTGTAGGTCAATTAGGTCCGACGTTTCGGAGACAAACGCTGTCTCCATTCTCAAGGTTGCTGAAGTGATGTGTCAGGTGGAAGACCAGCTACAGACTGTCGAGATGTCACTGAAACGTCGGACCTAATTGACCTACAAACCTGGCTGACAACCCGAGAAACCTTTATGAAATGAGAGGGTGTTGCACTGGAATTGCTTTTCTCCAGTCAGAGATTGACATGTTACAGTGAGGGCAATGGTATGGCTTGACTCTTGTGTGGGAAAGAGTGTCTTATACTCGTATTGCAGTAAAACAGTTTCTGATGCCCCTGAGTTCACAGGTTGTTTAAATGAAGGATCCACGTGATAATCGTGACAAGCACCAAGACTGAATTTTCAACTTTCAAGATAGTAATGTTATAGGAGTGTACATAGTGCATGAAATGTTTTATTTCGTTATATTTGGTATTACATGTTTATTAATAACTAGGCAATAACTGGGGTCCAGCCGTATCTCCTTAGCCATACAGTTTTAATTTTTACAAAACGAAACAATGTTAAAATGTGTCCCTAGGTGCAAGGATTATAATTAAGGTGCAAAATTGGTTCATATATAACAACTCACTTTGCTCTGCGCCAGGTCCAAGATGTTACCATCTCGGCTACCTTTGCTCAATTTACAAAAATTATTTCTGTCCCTAGCACGTCGAATGATTTGTCAAAGTATTTTGCAACTTCCAAAGCCCCTTGTGAAGCATACGGTTGCCATGGAAACAGCCCTTTTTTGGGGATTTTTAGAGCTAAAAATTAAAAAAATAAACTTTTTGGAATTTTCTTGTGGTTTACTGCCTAAAAGCTATATGTGTAGCAAATTTGAAGTTTCTAGCTCATCTGGAAGTGGGTAAACACTAATGTCAGTGATCGAGTGAGAGTACTCAGCCATGTGGCTTTATATTATAGGGAATCCTGTAATTCTCTTACATTAAAATACGCAGTTCATGATAATAACATATAATTGATGGCCATCTTATGTGGGTAAACAGGTTAACCAACACAACAAACCTCACTGGAGATATATATATGGCACATTTTCGAAATGCATGAATTCAGTATGCCTTACAAAACTAATATCGCGGATCATAACCTAACCAACCTAACCTAACTGCCACTAAAATAGAATCTATCTGCCACTAATCTGAATGCAAGGAGGACAGTTTGGTGATCCTGCTTCGCAATTGGGCGTTCTCAGAACCATAATATGGCTGGTGTGTTTAATGCGTAATAAAAACAAATTGATTGAAATGGGTAAAAATACAAGATCAAACTAAGATAGTTGAAATATAAAAACACTTTGTACTCCACTTACGTCTGGAATTAGAATCACAGGACTAGTTTCGGGAGTTACCCCATCATCGGCTGTTGGTCTACTGGAGTTGGAGTTTGGCAATCGCCATGCACCTCACTATTGTGAAGGAACCCATTATTGTACTGTTCATCATAATATACAAAATCTCAGTGATACGAAAATGACCCTTGCACCATATCAAAAGTACACAAACTAAAATAAAATATTCCAAAAATGATCCTTGCACCAAAACAGTTATTTCTCATGTATTATAATAATGCTGTCCAAACTTAAATAGATGAACTTTTCCTTCACAGCTCAGCAATCGCTCATGGTGTAGTGGTTAAGGCTGCTGGTTACGATGCTAGTAGTCATGAGTTCAAATCCCAGTTGATCCAAAATTTACTGTTAGGAATAGGTCCCAAATAGGTATACGTAGGTCCAGGTAGGTAGGGTGAGAAGATGAGAGAGGAAAAGGGAATAAAGGAAAAATAAATTTTTCCCAGTTTCACCTTTTGCATTACAAGCAAGAGGAGTCATTCGAAACCCTAAACCTCTCCTTCCCAGTCGATTCCCATTAGAGAGTTGGTGGGAGGAGCCTAGTATGTGACCTAAAACTATTTTTTCCCAAAACTTTCAGTTACCTCATTTTTCAACATGTCCCCTTGTGTCTCAGTGTGCTTGATGCATCATTGCACAAGCTTCCTGATGCTCTCAGGAAAAACGTTTTTTGGCTGAGTAGCCAAACCATGTATGCACCACTGGCTTCAGTTCAGCACACTGTTCTTTGGTACAAACGCTGAGCAGTGCAGCAATGTTTAATGTGGAGTCATAAAGGTAAAATATTCTACAAGCAGAGACAAATGAACAACATATCAACATGCACAAGCACAAAGCGGTACAGCCAACCTATGAAAGATTAAACAAAAAGTGTGGATACGTATTGATTTACCCTTGCATTGATTCAGTAGAGAAATGTGTTTAAAAAGAATACTCATTATAACTTTCTCTACAACTTGATTGTGCTACATCATCATATATTGGCAAGGCACCAATCACATTCAACTGATCGATTGCCAGGCTATTTCAGGTAGCTCGTGGAGAAATTTGTTAAAAAATAGATCTGTAGATCTATCTCTGTGGAGCTATATAAACAAGGTATCATTGTGTTAAGTGGTACACTGTAGCTTAGTGGTTAAGGCGCTGTGGTAGAAACTGGAAGGTCGCAAGTTCGATTCCTGATGAGGTCAATGAGATTTTTCAGTTGGCCTAATCCTTCTGGTGGCATTATGGCCCTGGGGTCGACTCAGCTTCCAACAGAAATGAGTACCAGGAGCAATCCTGGGTGTAAAGGCAGCCGATGCATAAGGCTGATAACCTTACCACCTTCATGTGCCGAATGTCCAAAATCTGGGAGCCTCAACCTCCTGGAACCCTCTGGGCCTCTATAGGGGTCACTTTACTTTACTTTATCATTGTATTAAGCAGCTCACATATACCCATAGGTTGCCAACCCCTGTTTTACAGTAATGGAGATAGCCTAGGAAAATAAAAAAATGGACACAAATATACTACCTCCTAAACATTTTTGCAGCAAAACGAACATAGCGATTTTATTAGACATAAATAGAAACATCAAAACCTGTATTTTTACTAAAAAGGTTAAAGCCATTTTTCTAAAAATTAAAATCTTGAAAAAAGTTTTCAGATAAAGTTTCCTTAATTTTTCAGTTATAGAAACAATTCTTGGCGGTTTGATAAAATTTAAAAAGTCCTAATGGCAGAAACTAATGTAAATACAAGGAACCATTTAGCCCCTATGGATGTAAGCAGACAGACATTTGGTTTCTAGGCATCGTGAAGCATGTTTCTCTGGTATTATTCTGAATTTTAATTTTTGTCACAATCACAGAACCTTTTCTATACGTTTATGCAAGAAAAAAAAAATCCAGAGTTGTTCTCACATCAGAATTGATATCATGATTGCTAAAGCATCACTTGAAATCTTGGCAAGCATATTTTCAAGTTTCTGTCCAAAGTTCGGATCATTTAATCACATGTAAGAAGTGCCAATATTACATGATATATTCTACGTTTAACTCTTGGTTTAGACACAAACACAGGACTGCAATATTATAAATGAAACTCACGCTTTAACCCATTAGTGCTACTGCCCGCATTCAAATGTATCAGGTTAAAGTGGGTTAACAGCTCATTGAAGTTGAGGAAGGTACTGAAAGTAAAATAGCCCAGTTTTTGGGATAGTAGTTGAATGGTTACAAAAAGTAGTTATTAATGAAAACTACTGACATATTAATCTTTTTTTAATCTTCAATATGTCATACAAGCCTCAGCCTATGAAAGGCTTTTACTTGAAAAATGGAACAGTAAAAGCTGAATGTACAGGTAGGGAAAAAAAAGCAGAACAACTAAAATAACCGGGCCTTGAAGTACTTACAGGTTGTAAGTCGCCACTGGGTTCGTATCTCATATTGAGAACGCCTGGTGGTATACTGGGATTGTGAGTCAGTTGGAGAATTTAATGTTGTACTGGCATGTTGCCATGGTAGCTCAGTTGGTTAGAGCATTGGCACGGAGAGCTGAAGATCCTGGTTCAAATCCTGGTTATGGCATTGAATTTTTCATTCTGACTTCACGTGTCCATCTTAGCCTACACACGGCCAGTGTGAAAGAATTATCATTCCACTAAAATATCTAAGTTGCCGATATGAGCCACTGTGCATACCTAGCAGCATTCACAGGATAGCAGCTGTCAGAGAAGTTGAAGGCTATTGGACAAAATATTAGGACCCGAAAACATTGGACCGACCGAGCAGTCCAGTAGCCTATTTGATTTTTATTTATTTTTTTATTTTTCAGTTTTATTGATATATATTTTGGTTTTGGTAGAAGAAGACAAGATGCACCTTCCACATAAATATTTTTTTTTGGGGGGGGGGGGCAAATACACTGACCGGCAAAAAAAACCGCTCACTTAAAGAAATTTTTAAAAATTAAGTTTAAATAAAAATTATGTAGTAGGCCTAGTGCTTGAAATAAAATTACTGCAATTGTATACGTTTTTAAGATTAAAATGCAATGACACATTTCACACTTAATTCCCCATTTTTCCTCTTGCACCGTGGTGCAGGGGCATAACGGAGGCTGCATCCATCATCAATTAGAGCAACAGCTTTGGCAAAGTCTTCAGGACTGAGAGGCATTAATTTCAACTAAACTTACTGACAGAATCACTGCGATGCGAAGGGAGACAGTTTCCGTTCAGTTTGGAAGGAAATTACGCAATACAACAATGGAACACCTTGCAATGTGTACGACAAGCTAGTGCTTATAATCATATTGGAATCACCGTATTGCAGTGTTTTTTTTTTGTTTTGTTTGGTGATAAAGTGAAGGTATGAAGAAAGCAGATATGCTGTATCTATAGCTAATGATCCATTAAAAATAATAATTTATCCTCACCAAGAACAATGTATAAACATCCAATCAAAATTATGTTTAATCTTAAAAGTACAACAAATTTTACTGTGAGCGGTTTTTTTGCCAGTCAGTGTATTTGTTTACCCCCCATGTTTGCCCATATTTGTTTACTAAACTCAGATGTGTGTAGGTCCACAAGCTGTGGCAATTAATATTTCTATGATATACAGTAAAACCTCTATATAACGACCATCGCTGGTTCCACGAAAAAGTGGTCTTTAAGAGGAGTGGTCTCTTAATAGGGGGAATGCAGTTGTATGTCTTGAAACTGAAAATACAATAGAATAAATACGGTACAATACAGTAGGTGTATTATGTAACACACAGTTGATTATTACTTACTTTTACAGTATAACGGGGTAATGTTTTCCAGGAAAAGAAAGATACTTATATTTTCTCTACATTACATTTTGCTTGGAGGACAATGAAAGGGACTCGTTTGGCATGCTTCTTAGAATCCAGAATTTCAGAAACCACGTTTCCCCACCATGTCCACTGAATAAACATTTTCATAAGAAATAGAATCACAGTTTAAGTGTATATTGAGTCATGTAGATAATAATGGCATGAATTCTAAAGGGTATTGAAACAAGCAGGTCAGAGGTAAGAGATTGGAATGTGTCCTGATCACGCCATGCGCTGTACGGTACTGTACGTTGTCTATTGTAAGGTATTTCCCAGAAGGCGAAGGGGAAAACAGCCCAAAGCATTGTTCAACCATATTCTCATTTATGTGCATCACTCTTGTCAAGGTACTGTATTGAAAATTGAAGAGACGTCTTGCATTGCCCACATCAGTATTTCTGTTCAAATGCTGATTAATGCCTACCATTTGAGTAAATATTTTTTACGATTTTGGTCGTTATAGAGGAGCTTAACACAAATGAAACTCTGGTCGTTGGTCGGGGAGAGGGGTGGTCATTTAATAGGGGTACAAATAACATTGGCCTTATGGGTTTTACTGTCGGTTCCTAGAAAAATTGGTCTTTAAAGGAGGTGGTCGCTAAAGAGGGGTGGTCTTTAAGACAGGTTTTACTGTACTTCAAAACACTGATAGTCACGGGAATCGAACCTGCGACCTTTTCACATGAAGGTCATGCGCCTCAAGCACCTGAGCTATTCAACTAAGACGAAAGCAGTGGCTGTTGTCCAACTACACAGGTCTAAGGAATACGCATAGACACTGGTGTGAACAAGGCTCTGAAATCAGCTACAAGAGTCGGTCCGCTTTTCTTTTTCTCTACCTGTACATTGATCTTGAATGAATTTATGAATTTGAGAATTATTTCATTACTAGTGCTCCGATGATATAATAGTGAGTTTTCAAAATTCTGGACAATTTGTGGAATCTCTATATACAGTGCCTTTTTTTTGACTCGTGGCCGGGCGGTCGGCTGGAAGTAGCTGCGAGCGCACAGTGCTTCTCACCGTTCCTGGCTCCCGCCTTTCTCCCCGTCAGTGCATGTGCGGTTGTTCCTAGCGGAGGTTCTTTTTTCTTCTTTGTGGTTAAATTGTGATAGTTCTGTTATAATGCCAAGAAGTGTGTATACTTTAGCACACCGCATATTCATGTATGATTCCTATGTGCAAACAGAGTTCTGTAGAGAAGTGACACGGCTATTTGTAGACAGATTCCCTGGTATTCCTGTGCCTCACAGAGAGACAGTTCGTAAACTTGTAGACAGATTCAGAGAAACGGGTTCTGTTCTTGATAAGAAATAAAAATAATAAAAATTCGCCGTGTGCTTACAGAGAGAAAACTCTATGAGATAGGACAGAAGTTAGAACGTAGCCCAAGAAAATCTCTGAGTAGGTTATCACAGGAAACGGGGTTTTCACAATTCTCGGCTTGGAAAGCCACTAAACTTATGAAATTAAAACCATATAAGATAACCATAGTTCAGGAACTGCAACCACGTGATACTGTGAGTAGAGTAAATTTCTGCAATTAGGTGTTGGGTAAAGTTAATGATGGCTCTATGGACCCAAAGTTAATTTTTTTCACAGACGAAGCATGGATTCATTTACATGGTCATTCATCGACACAAAACAACAGATACTGGAGTGCAGAAAAACCCGATATTGTACACGAAATGCCATTGCATGACCAGAAAATTGGTGTTTGGTGTGCTGTGTGTGTGCACTGACGGGGAGAAAGGCGGGAGCCAGGAACGGTGAGAAGCACTGTGCGCTCGCAGCTACTTCCAGCCGACCGCCCGGCCACGAGTAAAAAAAAAGGCACTGTATATAAAAGGCTTTGTCCTGACTGACTGACTGACAGGAATCAACGTACAGCCTAAACTATAACAGGTAGAGACTTGGAATTTTGACAGTACCTTCGTTTCATAATGTAGGTGCTCACTAAGAAAGGATTTTGAAAAATTCTGATTCTAAATGCCAAAAATTAAATGTTTTTGAGAATACTTAATCCCTTTTTACATAGAATTATCAATTCCAAATCACAGAATATATTGTTGCCAAATGGTATCAGGTGGGCTTGGAAAAAACAAATGAAATGCACTTTTGACAAATAAGAGAAGTTATCAAAATAATTCATGTTATAAATAAATATTACAGAATGAAATCCACTAAAATAATGGAATCACATAACTTTCTCTACCCTGGACATGGAGAAAACAAAACGAGGTATGGTAATGTGTATATTATTATATTATATCGCAGGTTTTTGGAGAGAAAAGTATGAAAGTGATAATGCTTTATGGTAACATAAGAGTGGGAAATTTCCCGCCTCGATATTACAATTTTATGTTACTAGAATTTCTGTTTCTTCTTATTTAAACCTCTACCAGGCTTGCTGTGCACTGTACAAGCGATGGGATGCAAAATTCTAGATCCTCTATGAGCCATAAAAAACTATATCAAGCGTTTTCTGAGGGAATAGTTTGAATGTAATAAGTCGTTCTTCCTATTTCAAATTATAAATGCCTATATAAGGACCTAGAATTTAAAATTGAAAATCCTTCATAAGTTAATTTCCAATTACAAAATACAAAACCCGGGCGACGCCTGGTCTTTTAAGCTAGTTAATTTATAAAAGGATGGGATCTGAAGCATGTCGTCTAGCTGGCTGTTGGTTGTGTGATAATTAGACCTGGGATTTTAGGCTCTAAAAAAATTAGTTTTAGGCTCCTAAAATAGGCTTTTAAAATATGCTTTAAAAATGAGTAACTAGATAGAATAGACTTTAAAATATTACAATATACACTTAAACTGTAACATGGTCTTTTTTTTACTGCAAGAAACGTTGTATACCTATTCTTAACAGAATTAACTGCAAAATTAGGCATCACGAACTATATTCACTTAAACAGATGTTCTTTCACTGGTGACTTGACACAGTAGTCCTTCTCCTTAATCCTCCTCCTCCCCCGTCAGTCAGCATTCCTTTAGAGATAATTGTTTGGAATATTCAAGTTTCTGTGAAAAACCCACCCTCTGCTGTTCTGCTTTTCATTGAAGGATGTCCATTATAAGATTGTAAAAATTACAGAAATTGAATTTTATTTTAAATGTACAAAATAGGCATTTTAGGCACTAAAATAGTAAAATAGGCTCTAAAGGTCCAAATATAGACATTTTAGGGCATGTAAGTGATTTATCATGAAACATCCACTTATTTAAAAATTTTCAATGTCATTTCATAAGCAACAAAATAGGCATTTGCCTTAAAATCCCTTGTCTAGTGATAATCTGCACCTGTTATTATTAGAGCCATCTTCCGTTGTATAGCACTCAATCTGCGAATGATGCGTATTGAAGCAGTTCCATAAATCATTTGGGAGCAGATGATTGAGGTGTAAAGACGAGTTTTTACTTGAAGATGAAGATATAAGTGGATATAAGCGAACTAAGCATACATTCAATATGATGTTGGTAATAGACATTAAGAACTAGCAAATGTATGTACCGGTAGTGACTGAATGCTGTGAGATGCCATGAATACGTAAATAAAAATAATAAAGCAAAAGTTTTTATTAACCCCTTGATCCTCTTACCCTGTGCCAATATTTAAAAGCTGTGCTGTGCTATGCTAAATTTCAGCATTGTGAATTATTGTGCTTTTAAATAAACAGTTTAAAAGTTTCAATTAGTTTGTGTACTTTACTCGGTCTGTATCTGATGTCCTATATCTCCTACCTATATCCCCTATGTTGGGGCGAAGGGCCTCCAAGTGGAGGTTTCTAGTACCTATTTGAATTTTGTTACTCTTAGTTTCTGAGAGAGGGCAGAGGGATAGGTGGTAAGCCCATCCCCTCTGAACCTCTGGAAACTAAGGTATTACTTGGACGTGAAGGACTGAGAAATTTTGTCCAGAGGCTCTAATTCAGGCTTGGAGTTCGTGCCGTAAATCTACAACACGGGCCCCCCAGTTTAAAGTCCCTCCTGGAGGACTCTTTGCCCAGGAAAACCCCTGAACCGCAGCTTCCTTCAGATCTAGAGGCGAGCACGCTACCTCTAGACCACCGCGCCCGACGTTTGTGTACTTTCCTGTTATCTTTTATTCTTTTGTCATACTAATCATTGCTTCTGTGATCTGAATCCTTCCTCGTGCATGGTATTTTTTCTACGAAGTGTGTATCTAAAAGTAGAGGCAAGTAAGGGAGGATTTATGGCCAGACAACCTTCTTTGCGAGAGATAACAGCCCTTCCGTTTCTATTGAAAAGGGAAGTTTTAATCGGAGAAACAACTAGTTTGTGAGACTGAGAATTCCTTCACTCTCCTAGCCCTCCTTAAATTTATAGTTAGTGTCCGAACTGAGGATTTAGTTTCTTTCTTGTGCTAACAGTTGAAACATGACCGAGATATTTGTGTTGAGAGACTGGCTTGCTCAGGAATGGAACATACGTGCTGTGTGTTGTAAAGATTATTGTATCATTACCAGGGCCAAGATTTTGATGACATGTCTTTTAACTGGTACATCATGGGCGTTGCCCACTAGTGCAGATATTTTGATCATGGCTCCTTGATTATAAGAAAAATGGCAATTTTAGGGTCCTTTTTTTCCATTTTTCATTTTTAGGTACTTTTTAAAATTCATACTACGGTCTTTTATTCCCATATTTCATATCTTTATGTATTTTTACAGTTTTGAAGTCACTATTTTTTCATTTTGTGTTGTTTCTTGCATTATATAGAGTTTTTGTGCATTTACTTACATTTAATATTATTATCGGAACTCTAAATAAGCATAAATAAATAAACCTTCGTATAATTTTAATTCTGATACTGAAAGACTGTGTTTGCTGTTTGCTGTTTGCATTTAATGGTATGTACCAATAAGTCCACCGCCGTGGCTCAGGGGATGCGTTCAATCCTCTCACGCAGCGGGCCCGGGTTCGATTCCTGGTCGGGACAAGTTACCTAGGTGGGGTTTTTTTTTTTAGGTTTCTCCTCAACTTTGAGACAAATGTCGGGTAACTTTAGGCCCTTGTGGTCCCCAGATATCATCTGGCCGTCATTATCATCTTCATCCCATCCTCGCCTTGTTTGGAGTGAGTGTGTATGTGAATGGTGTGTACCGTCCTATGTGTTCGTGTTGTCTCGGAGGTGGCCCCGGCATTGGGCTAATCACTCATCCGTGGAGGCCCTCCATGTCCTTGTCTGGTCAAAAAAGTATGTATGTGATCCAAAGATAATCCCTCTCCCGATAGGTCGGCGGTCCTGTAAGGCCCGGGGGGCTTGGGTCGCTTAAATGTCCCTAAAAGGGGGAGGTGAAACTAACTCCCACATATTATATTTTTAGGTCATTTTTAATTTTGAAGTCTTTCTTTTTATTTTGTGTTGTTTCGTGCAATATATGGAGTTTTTGTGCATTTACTTACATTTAATATTATGAGAACTCTAAATAAGCTTAAATAAATCAATCTTATTATCATTTTAATTTGGATATAGAAAGACTGTGTTTGCTGTTTGCATTTAATCATATGCACCAATTAACTAATTGCAAGCCTATACACATTAATATAGAATAGACACAAATCTGGCCAATAAACTAGCATTTCCGTACAAATTTTTGGGCCATTGTTCTGTATTTTTCCAGTCATTTTATAGCTGATTTTTAACGTATTTTGAGGTCATCAAAATCCGGGCCCTGATCATTACACTTTGTTCTGTGGTGAAATAAATATTGAAAGATTTTGTTCTCCGTATATTAATGTCGCCTTTCCTTGTTTCAGGATTGTGAAGCGTGTGTGGATATGGATTTGGTGCTGGAGGAGTGGAAATTGCATCATGTGGATCATCTCTGGTGAGTCAGAATTACAAATAATACAATAGGATTAGGCAGAGGCTTTAATATAATTTGTTCTACAGTCGTGCAGATTTTAAGTTTAGTGTTGTAAGGGCACAGAACTTCCAATTCCAACACGATTTCTGTAACTATAGAAGCAATGAAAAGAAAAACACTTGGACATATTGTGGTCCTGATTTCCACCGTGAATGCTAAAATATATAATCAATATTAAAAATTAAAACGAATTGTACAACGGTGGATGCTTGTTAAAACACTATAAAACACAACGTTTCGGCCCTGTTCCTGTGGGCCTTCCTCAGGTGACTGAGGTCCACAGGAACAGGGCCGAAACGTTGTGTTTTATAGTGTTTTAACAAGCATCCACCGTTGTACAATTCGTTTTAATTTTTAATATTGATTATATATTTTAGAAAAACACTTTTAAGAAATTTCTGGCACACCTTGTGCAAAGTAAAAATCACCAACAATTTATACTAGCAGCTAGATTCAAAATATCGGTATCACAAATGCAACACTTTACACACTGCTTAACCCTATTGTCATATTCGGTGGAATCTTCCAACACTTTCTCTAAGTGTCGTAATCTTTTATGGTTCTGTCGATCACTTTCAGTGTTAATGCAGTACAAATATTTCTATTCATTCTCTGAATGCCTCCTAGAATTTTTCTTCCCAGCGTCATTTACTTCGATTACAGTAACTTAGCAATCACAAATTTTAAGTCTACTTAAGCTTGCTTCACTGTTTTTATTGCATTTACAGTAAAATACCAGTATAATGAAATTTAGGGCACCTCGGAAATTAATTTGTCATAGTGAAGTTTTGTTATATTGAAACTTGACCAGTGCACAATGTTCTGAACTTATTTTTGGGAAAAGTTTGTGATTTTCTTTGGAACACTCTCAGACACAAAAGACTATTCAAGATAGTCACCAACCACCACACATGAATAAAACAGAATCTGGCATATTGCTTTGTGTGTGAAACTCTGCTGATCTTTAACCTCATCATCACATGGATTTCTATCACTCAAAATGTCTGCCACAATTCCATCTATGATTTGTTGTTACACTATCACATCACAGTCCACATTGATGTTGTCAGTAAGATTCGCACTTGCTGGCCTATCTTCTATTTCATCTAGCATTTCACTTTTTGTGATGTCTTCATAAACCAATCCAGTTATTCTAAAGCAGTTAGCGATTAGTCGATTACATATTTCTTCTTTAAGCTATTTCAGTTCAACACTCAACACAGTATGCATTGATTATAAAAATTTGACTCTCCCCGAGGCAATATTACACAGCATACAACGCAGAATTAAAGTTATATACAGGCAAACAGGTAAAATTTTAATTTGTTATATTGAACGTTATAAATTTGTTATAATGAATGAAGAGCTTTTAGCAAAAACAACCTTAGTCCAAAATTTTGAACATTGAGTTTTCTGTGTCATTGGGTGCTACAACCTACTGGTCATTGTTTAAACTACATGATATGGCAAAATCTGCCATAGTCCCTCAAATATAGGATTACAAAGTTTACCAAGTTTAGCAAAAACAACCATTGTCCATTCAGTTTTTTGCAAATACCTAGTGAATTTGCTGATAGAAGTTGGCTATCATGCAGAAATCTGTTTCTTAGAATCAGCTATTTCATCCTCTGATGATGACAGCAGTGGAATCGAGGATCCATAAACATCCTAGCTCATTCAATAGCTAATATTGATGTTTTTCAATAACATTATTAGTCTGACGTGTAATTAAGAATTTGAATAACATTTTTCTTGTTTATTACCTGATTTTATATTTTTTCTTTGCGTTCTTAAATATTTCTTAGATAGTGGATTAAAATTTGTTGGCAAAAACAGCCATAGTCCGTGTCTCTTCAGCTTTCAGATCTGGTTTCAGGGCACTGAAGTTACATGTAAACGAAAATTATTATATCAAAATATTTCTATATATGTTTACTTAAATATACAATAAATTTTAAATTCATGAAGTAATAACTGCCAAAGGGAGAAAGTTTTTTGCTTCTACTGAAAAATTTGTTTTTTGGACTATGGTTGTTTTTGCTAAAAGCTCTTCAAATGTTTTAAGACATATTAAATAGGGAAAAGGGAAGGAGCCAATACATAATTTTGGATACTGAAAATTTTGTTATACTGGTGTTCATTATACTGGTATTTTACTGTACCATCATTGCTGTTTCATCAAATTCTTGTTTAGTTTCTCACTGTCAACTGAGCACCCAAATTGTGGGATTTCAGAGAGGTTTATTTCTTAAACTCTTGTTATTTTTGTTAGATACAACAACAGTCTGCCTGCAGACAGGAAACAAAAATGAAACCACGTAGAAACAAATGACAATTATAATTAACACAGGAGATGTTCTTTAGCCGTGCCTTGCTAGCTTCAATCTCCCACAATTTAATGGCTGTCCTCGAGAGCAAATTGAAATGCTTGGGGCTTAAAACAACGCAAGATATAATACTACAGGGGCGTATTTACAGGGGGGCTGACGTTAAGTTCTGCTAATATGTTGCACATAAGGACATTTTAGTTTGGCAGATAATAGACAGTTTAATTGCTCATCCTGACTCATGAAATGCGTGAAATAGAAATGCCTTTACTGCTTTGTCTGAATGTATACAATATTCAGCCTAACATTTTTTTTTACCTAAAATTTGTGAAATAAAAATAAGGTATGCTCTATCATTTAAATAATTTTATACTTGACGATCTGTTAATAAATTGTAGTACATTGAAAACTAATGAGAGAAACGTTGGTTTAATACAATCGGTTCCAAAACAATTAAGCTATCAAAAAATTGTATAGTCAGTTCTCAAAACATTCACTAAGCCAAATAGCTAAAAATTTTTGAATCAACAGAGATATGTCATGCGTTCCATGAGTGACGGACGGGACACTCAGAGTTAGAAAATTCAAATGAATAGCCTATATTTTTATTTAAATCCTTGATTTATTCCTAGAGTTCAAAGTTTTGTTATTTGGTAAATAAGAATAATGTGCAATTTTAATAATCCACCACCATTTCTGTCTGCAATTCAAAAAAATAATGACTTGACAGATGGGACAAATATGAGCCTCAAGTGGTGGAGAGTATAGAACATGACATTTCTGTGAGTTATGTATGCATATAAAACCAAATGTAACTCACATATGAAATTAACACCCTAAGAATTACACACAGCACGTTTTAATGTAGGATCATTAACAAATTTAAGATTCTTAACAAATAAATGATATATGACGAACTGGACAGGTAATGTGACGGATGGGACAAGTCCAAGAACTGTATTCCATAAAATTATTTTCAACACCTTTGACATAGATAACCCTAAACAGAACTACAGTAGAACAAAAGTGACTAGTGTATAAAAAATAGTCAACAGGCTAAATTACACAACAGAAACAGTCTACTTTAAAGGTCATCCAGTGCCAACCTGACAACTTACTATGTACTGTACCACTACCACCCAATGACTACTACCTTCCGAAGTTGATGGTGATAAACCAAAGAAAAATAGAGTTGTAGAATTTTTTTTCCCCCTTACATGCAATTTCAGTATCTTAGGATTTTACTACAGCTAGTCACAGCAGTGATTTGAAGATTTTAAAATGTTTTACTCATAGGCTCACTCACTCATGGAATGCATGATGTATAGTATTTAAGATCTGACATAATATGCCGTTAGAAATGTAACAAATTGGTTAAATTTTAATATCGAGCAAATATGATGCATTATTGCAAAACTAACAAAAAATTCAAAATTAAACCATCAGTTTCCCGTTATTTCTTTGATGCCTTGCACATTTCAACACTAGCATGTGATAGATTGCTTTGTTAAAAATATGATTTTCATAAACTTCTCGGGCTAGCGATAGTAGTGTTAGTCTTATAGCCCCTTCCGAAAAAATATCTTGGATACGCCTCTGTAACATTAGGTCTGTTCGTAAAGCTAAGTCATTTACTATCGAGTACCATGACAGAGAAATCATATGCACACTGTATTCACAGATTGTAGGTAAATGGCAGTTAGGTTAGGAATATTTATGTTAGTGTCAGCGACATGTAGAGCTATGTTGGTGACCACCACAGATCCCAATCAAGTTTACACCCCTGCGTCACATGATGCAACAACTTCCCAGCCATTTCATAAATACGGGTGGGACATTCTGACAAATTATAAAAGCTATTTTTGTTTATTACATATCATAAATAATAAACTAGAATTGGTTCTTCACATTCTGTACAATTTACAATGCCTTCTCCTCCACACTACATGCAAAGCTTTATTTAAAATTTATTCTAAATATTTTAGATTTGTTTTTCAAAATCTGTTACGGGTGGGACATAATTTGGACACTGATTTTAATGATGCAAAACAAAAGCTCATTTTCTGTTCTGCTATTACGGTTAGGGTCTTAATGTTGTTATTAATGAAGGTATGAGGGATTAAATAAAAATTATAAACTGTTTCCAGGTTGTCAAAACATTTATTTAACTCACCAATAATAATTTAACAAAACTATCACTGTTACGGGTGGGACGTTACGGGTGGGACGTTACGGGTGGGACAAAAATTCCCTTGTTTGTTATTTTACATACTAATTAACCACACACATTTTTTTAAGTTAATCTTATACCAAATTGTACCTTAAGATGTATATTTTCTCAAATGAAAATGGACATAGCTGATTACTCTTGACTACTTGGTATTAAAGAGTGTTAAAATCATGCTAAAAATGGCAAAAAAAAGTAACTCAACGCAATAAATAAGAAAATCGACAGATTTTACACATGAAACCACTTCAGATACACCTAAGTCCTTAATATTCAGAGAATTTGAGGTTTTAAACTTATTTTTACCACCCAATTACAATAATTTTATAACTTCTCTCTTTGAGGGAAAAATTCCCATATTTTATGAAATGGCTGTTCCTCCCTTCGTATTTTATAGCATCATTTTTAGTTAATTTTGCGTGAACTTTTTAGTGGTTTTACTTATATTTACAATATTCCTCCTAGAAAAAAGTATTAATTCTACAGATTTCGAAGAACAAAATAACCTGAAATTTGGTCATAAATAAATAAATAAATAAACTCAGATAAGGAACCCCAGTATTGAAATAAGAGTTTATGAAATAGCAGTAAAGTAAAAACTTAATTCTTATTATCGCACTAATGCTGTATGCACTGCTTATACAGGTACTCGGCAGATGTGAAGAATCCACTGTTATTTATTTTCAATATAAGTAGGCTGCTTATAGAAATAATTATACAGCTGGAACTATGTAGCAGAAAGAATTCGGCATATTAGAGGAGAAGACAGATGTGGTTCGAAAGCTGGGAAATATCTCGCTATAAAAGATACACTTCGTTATTTTGAAGAATTAAGATATCTCAGCATTACAGATATGAAGACTGTGAGCCAAGAATAAAATTTGGCCATCTTGATAAGAATTCAAAAGCACAATTATTGTTTTAGGTAGAATACTTCACCACCGTATAGTCTACAATCAGGAGAATAAAAAATAAGAATACCATAATTACTAGAGGTCTTTGTTTTTGTTAATCAGTTATAAAACAAAATCCTGTATTTCAGGGTCAGTTTGTATTTTCTTAACATATTAAACACAGAACAACTCTGAACCTGAGGCGGAGCAGGCAGAATCACGTGACGAGTGATAAGCGAATGAGGTTCTTGCGGTGTTGTACAGTTAACTGACCATGCTGCCTCACTAAAGATATATACTTCACTTATTCCTTTGCATGCTCAAAAGCTATTGCATACAGGTCTTTTCTGAAATCACCAATGGAAAGCTGTATTTATTTGGAAGCCGCTGTCCAAATCCCATATCTGTATGACGGTCCGTTGAGGAGAAAATGCCTTACTTAAAAATAATTAAATACCTTAAAACAACGCTTTCTTGTTCCTCTTAGTGAGTAGGCATGCATCTCCCTTCTCTGTCTGTTAGACAGAGACGGCTGCACACTACTGAGTCGTCAACGCCGCACGTTGCGTAACATTCTATTGGCTTATCATATGTTCAGAGTTGATTTGTATAGGATGGTAGGAATTATTTTGGGGGTAAAATTAAATCACGAAATAATGCTAATTTCATAAATAAAACCACAAAAACCATAACCAGATTAATAAAACCTAATTTTGATAATTGAAGCACTTACTTTTATAAGGGTCTAAGTGCCAAAATCATGATTTTTTAGAAAACAAGATATAGACCATAGCATAGAATACATGCTGGAGATAGACCCAGCACTATATCTGGGAATTTATTGCTACTAACTCGGCTTTCCCTGGACCTTGGACCCTTCTGAAATGCATTGGTCTGGGTACATAGATTCATTTAAAATTATCAGCTGAAAGATAATGATTTTGGCACTTAGTCCCTTATAAAAGTAAACGCTTCAATTATTTGTTTGTCATTATTTATTTATTAGTCCAATTATCAAGGAACTTTTGCATTCACTTTATGAATGGAAATTTATTGCTACCAGTAGCTAATTCAACAAAGTCAATTTAATTTAAAATTTATAATTCACATAAGGATTGTCAATTTTCCTACTAGTTGTGTACAGGTAGGGGAAAAAAAGCAGACCGACTCTTGTAGCTGATTTCAGAACCTTGTGATACGGAAATAAATGTAAGAGATGTAACGGAAACATTTGTTTTCACAAGCAATGCAATTTCTAAATGGGCTAAGTGAACTGTCGATACTAGAACAAATTTCAATACATTCCCTGCTATTCTGTGAATGCCGCTAGGCTCATATCAGCAACTTAGATATTTTAGTCGGTCCGCTTTTTTTTCCCCCTACCTGTACATTTCCACTGCTTAGATGTTACCACATTTCATGCTTAAAAAGTTACATAGGTGATCTTCTAAGATTATTTTGTTATATAGGTAGGCATATTTAAAATTTATTTAACTATTGAAATCACATGGTTATTTACAATTTTTATATACTTCATATTGCTATCAATTATATTAGTGCCGTAGTTGATATGTTTTCTGCTCTTGATTTCTTTAAGTTGCCATGTTTTATAAAAGAGTAGGAAACTTCTATTACTCTGGTTTGCAAGTGAATTATTCAGCTACACAGTAATCCGAGAAACAGTCTTACAATCTGTGAATTCCCTTCAGTGAGAGGGAGTATACTAATATGTAGCCTAGATATTACAATTAAAGTAACCATTATGTTATATTATACATGCATAACGTCTTATATTTCAACTAGCTTAAAAGGCGCGGTGTTGCCGGGGTTTTGTATTTTGTAATTGGAAATTAACATTTGAAGGACTTTCGATTTTAAAATTGTAGGTAACTATTAGCTCAGAAAACGCTTGATGTAGCTTTTTGTGGCTCTAGAGGATGTAAAATTTTGCATCCCATCGCTTCTACACAGCAAGCCTAGTAGGAGTTGAAATAAAAAGAAACTGAAATTCCGGAACATAAAATTGTATTGTCTTTGCGGAATATTTTATTTCTCACTCTCATGTTACCATACAACCGTTTCGGGAATGAAATTATAAAGAAATTCAATATCATTAACAAATATCAATATCAAATTCGATCACTGATTTTGTAGAAGAAAAACAAAAAAGGATGTCAGAGGAAAGACTACCATGGAGGATTATGGAATGGGATCCACCAGGAAGGAAGAAAAGAGGGAGACTGCCGACCACATAGATATAAGGAATTCAGGCATTAGAAAAAGAAATATTTATGAGAATTTATGGACAGATAGACATAAATGGAGAAAGAAAATTAAATGCAAGGTGTAATCTTGGATTACCGGAAAATGTAAATGGAAGTACATTGTAAAACCGGATAATAATAATTCAATATCACTTTCATACTTCCCTCCCCAAAACCTGGCCTCATATGGTATTCTCTATGTCCAGGGTAGAGAAACTTATGTGACTGCATCACATTATGCATTATTTTCGTGGATTTCAACTTCAGTATTTACAAATTGAATATATTAACCAAAACTGGTACCTCGATAGTGCAAGAAGTAACATTTTGTGCCAGTTTTTCTCTTATAACATGAGAATGAAAGCGAAAATTAAAAATCTGGCTTCGAGCTGTATTCAGATACCCTTCAGTCCATCTATGTTAAAAAATTTCAGATCTCTGCATGCTCTATATTTGGCTGGGCATTACAGAGAGTCAGAGAGACAAACACTTCACTTATTATATAGAAGTATCCCCGGAATCATTGAAAATATCTGGTAATTCTGTGCTAACCAATGACACTAAGCTAAGCCCAGCCCGTATGTGCATATCGGCACTGGTTTTAAATTGTGTGTAATCACATTATTGCATTAAAATTAATACATTAAAAATGCAAGCTTATTTTGTAAGCATGTAGTTGAAAATGACAAGAACTTACATAGGCCCATTATATTATAGTATTTATTTATTTATGTTAACCTATATTCTTCACCGGATGTAGTAAGGGTAATTAAATCACGGAGGATGAAAATGGGCTGGACATGTTGCGCGCGTGAGGGAGGAAAAACATATCTGAAAAGAATTGACAGGGAGACCCGAAGAGAGAGAAAAAAAAACACTTGGAAGACCTAGACGTAGGTGTGAGGACAATATTTGGATAGATTTAAGACAAGTAGGATTTGCGATGGACGGTTGGATGGAGTTAGCACAGAATAGGGTTGAATGGCGGCTCATTTAAGCATGGCAATGAACCTCCGGTTTCCATAAAGTATCCCTTTAGCTGGCTTAGGAATTTTCTGTTGCCATGATTATTTTTTAATGTGTCTAAGTTAAATTACGTTTCTAAACCTGCCACAAGAATCTATATTACCACAAAAAGTTGAGCAGTGTCACTGCCTGCAGTGTGTTTGAGGCAAGAAACTAAGATTGCTTTATTATTATTTTCGATAATATAGCCTACCCACCTGCATTAGAGCTAATTTTAGCATGGCGTGGTATACCTTATTATAGCATAGCATAGCATTCTGTGTGTCATGGTCTTATCGGTCAAGACATCGGAATAGAAACCTCAAGGTATATGGTTCGAATCCATTATTTACTTACATTTCACGTGTTGTATTTGACGCGATTTGATATCGGTAGTGCTTTCACGAAATGTGATATTTTGTAGCAGGCCATGAATTCTGGAGCCAATAAAAGAATATCGATCTCTGTCAATTTGTTTTTGAGAATGCATGTTGTCATACCAACGTTACTAGCCGCTCATTTGTTCTCTGTTTATTTAATGGAGGAAGACTCCATCTTTCTTGGTTTATTCAATCCTTCAAGATGTTTTATGCGAGGTTTTTCGTCATTTGTGCGATTTTTGTTGTAATAAGCAAAGTGCAAATTTCATGCTTGCCAGTTCGTGAACTAGAGGCGATAGAAGAGAAGCGGGCTACGAATGGCGGTACCAGTAGCTACAAGAGCGGAGGAATGGATCGTGATAAAATGGGTGGCGGTTCCGACAAGAACAAGGCGACCAACATCGCCCAAAAAGCCGCTCAGGAAGCAAAAGCTGCGTCCGAATCGCAAAACATCGCGGGAGCACAGGCATCTCATCAGGTGAAGATCCAACTCGCGGAGCAGGCTGAGGAAGCGGCAGAGGCCGCAGAAGCTGCTCTGGCCGGCAAAGAGGCCATGGTGGAACAACTGGACAACGAGATCCAAGAGGCAGAAGAAGTGGTCCAGGAAGAAGAGTCGTCCCTCCACAGCGTGCAGGAAGAAGCGGCGGCAGCCATGCACGCCGCTCAACTCACTAACGACGAAGTCACAGCCTTGATGAAGGCCATAGACGTCGTCAAACAGGACGTGGAAGAAGCGAACGTAGCAGCTCAGGGCGCCCAGCATCAACTGGAAGAAAAGTCCCAACTGGTGGAAGCCTCCAAACGCAGGCTGCAATGTCTCATGAAGCAATGCGCTGCTGCTCATGCCGATCTGGAGGATACGAAGAAAGCCGCTCAGAACGCCGCAGCGGCCGCTAGAGCCGCGAAGGAGAATGCCAGCCGAAACCGACGAATCGCGGGTGATGAAGCACAAGACGATTGATGAGAAAGACAGTTCGTTTAGTCAATTTTGATTTTCTGTTACTAAAAAAAAAGTTTATCTCCATGATATCGTATAAATTTAAATGTGTATTAAAATTCTATGCACTAAGTTACATGCTTTTCATGCATACAAATTTCGGCAGATTTATTTCACGCAGTTCTCTTGGTCTCGAGAGATACGAGGGCCGTCCATAAAGTAAGTTTCCCTGGAGCTGTTTACAGAAACAAAACACAATTTCATATAAATATTTATTGCAACGGATTCAACAAATGTTCAGCTATTTTTCAATATTTTCACCACTGGAATCGAGTCATTTGTCATACCATGGAATCAAGTTTCGAAAACCTGTGAAATAGAAGTCTGTTGCCTGGGATGTGAACCACCGTGTGTCAACCATCTCCATTTCTCTCTCAATCTCTGTCATCTCTTGAGGGGCTGGAAAAGATGGAAATCACTGGGAGCAAGGTCCGGGCTTCCGGGTGAATATTTAAACACTTACCAGCCGAACTTTTGCAGGAGACTTGCTGGGAAGTGTTTAAACATCCACCCTACAACCCAATCTTACTCCCAGTGATTTCCATCTTTTCCTACACCTCAAGAAATTTCAGAAAACGACAGAGAGGAGAAGAGGTTTGTCACACAGTGGTTCACATGCCAGGCGGCAGATTTCTACGACACAGGTGTTCGAAAATTGTTCCCAAGGTATGACAGATGTCTCAATTCCGGTGGAGAACATGTTGAAAAATAGCTGAACACTTGCTGTATCTGTTGCAACAAATATTTCCAGGAAATTGTGTTTGTTTGTGTAAACAGCCATAGGGAAACTTACTTTATGTACGGCCCTCGTATAACAGCCTACTCCTTGGGGAGAAACAAATCCTCGCTTTACTGGCATAAGGTTGTATGTGCATTTCTGCCAGAATGTTTCTGGAACTATTGGACAAAATAACATGCAACCAGATGGAACACACATCTGCATTAAGTAAGAGTGGTGTTCAACATACAACCATTTTGATACAATACATTTTGCATCCTATGTTTGAATTGAATTAGCACATAAACTCATTTCAGTGAAAACTCGACTTACGACCTTCTGTCAGTAAAGGACGAAATAGGCCTACCATAGCTAACCCTGCTATTGGCGGGAGGCCTTTGCCTCTATGGGATTAATGAGGCTTATTTATTTATTTATTTATTTATTTATTAGTCTCTAGCGAAGATAATACTCAGAACATACATGTTTAACCCTGCTTTATCTGTATGACAATGATTTCCACACACGCAAGTGGAGGAATGAACGAAGAATATTGTATCTTCTTGCGGTTTTTCCATACATGAACACTTATAATTAGGGGGCGGATTTCTATGACATGTAATATTTTTCCCCTTTGCATTATTTCAGGTTTCCGACTAATTAAAACCCGATTCCAAGCATCCTGGTGAAAACGGAACTGCTTTTATTGTGCATATAACTGCGCATTTAAGAAATTTTCAACTATTGTAGCTTATTTATTATGAACATGCATATTTAAGTCATATTTTTGGCACATTTCTGTGCATATTAAAGTAATTTGGAAGTTTCATATCATATTTTGTAAGTTTTGCATTATAATGATACTTTTTGAGAATTTACAGATATTTTAAATAATTAACATATTTTAATAAAATGAATTCTAATGAAACTTAAAAAATATATACATAATGTGTAAGTGGGAAAGTCATATTTTAAATTTTATTGGTCGTATTTTAATGTTTTTTAGGTCATAAATCCCTGCATATGACCTATTTTTCAGGTCATAGATCCGTCCCCTACTTTTAATCCATGAAATAATGCAACTTCGAAGAGAGAGGGTCTACTTACTGTAGTAATCTGTTTTTGGAGAGGTCGTTGCCACTCGAAACATCTATCGGACAATGCGGTTTGCTGCTGAACCATTCGATCTAATTATATTAAAAATTATAAACATATTACATTTATTCCTACTCTTGCAGCAATGACGATGTAGTGTGCATAGCTTAGCTTCTATGTGGCTGTATTGTAGTGCATTCTAAACCTATGTTATGCTCTCAAGTCAAAGCCAGGCCGACATAAATACCTTCAGCTGGAGGTTGTCTTGTAAATTTTGGATCTTCCACCTGTTTTACACCCAATAGAATCGTAAGCATTCCTCAATTTTTGACACAAAGTCTGTTTCCCTCTCAGCTCGGACAGTAGCTTAATCCTCAAAGGGTGTCTGGGGTTAACGGAGATTTAGGCTGCACTGTAGGCCTTCAAGGATAAGTGTTTATAGTGTATTCTAAACTATTAAAATCTAAGTCCGCCATAATTCACTTAAAATTGACATTATCCTTCTAAATAGCCTTCCACGTGTTTCGTGTAGCATGATTGTAGCAATGCTACGGGGAAAATAAAACCATTTTACCACGTGTGTCATACACTATTTTTAGACAGCCATTCATTTTTTTGAAATAATAAATTTTAGCTTTATATTCTGGTGTATTACGCACCGTGGAGCTATATTGGGGCTGCAGATGCCTTGCCATGAGCATGCACAGACAGAAGTTATTGGTTTTCTGGTGCACGGCTGTCAACATACGGAATGCATGCGACAACTTTTTCAAGCACCAAATATGGGGATTTTTGCGACCTCTGTGAGCAATTTAACGTTTAAAAAGTAGGCCTAGTAATGAATTTTAACATTTTAAATTTTTATTAAACTCAGTATATCTTAACTAAAAGAATATATTCCAAGTGATAAAAACCGAAGTTAGTATTTTATTTTTATTTTAATTTTTTTATAGCACCAGTGCAATAATATGCAACGTATCTTGTATTAGACGTTCATTGTGGGAAGTTGAATTTCCAGAACTTAACTTACAATACCCATTATTTCACAGGCTGTGCCCAAGATTCCGGGTTCGTGGCCAGATCGATGGCATTTATGTGTGCATAAATGTGACAGGCCCATGTCAGTAGATTTACTGGCATGTAAAAGAACTCCTGCGGGACAAAATTCCGGCGACGGTCACAGGCCTAAGTTGCAGTACATCTCCGTCGTTAAATAACTGTATACCAACCAACCGTTACTTCACAGGTGTGTAATTATAACAAATCCAAGATCAATAACTAATTGCGCCTGCGCGAGGATATAAGATCACGCACAATGGGCAGTAACAGTTCTGGAACAGATGTTTGTATTTAATTATCGTGAGCACATTTTTAAAGTCCTCAGTAAATCCACCGGTGGATAATTTCCTTTAATGCCGAAAACGTCATTTATTTTTGTGATAAGTTTCTGGTTACTGCTGACTTTATTAACAGGTTGATGGATTTCGAGTTGTTATTAATTATTGTGTCGGCCGCGGTGGTCTAGAGGTAGCGTGCCCGCCTCTAGATCCGAAGGTCGCGGGCCGCGGTCGATGGATTTTTCAGGACGTAAAAATCCTGGGCACGGAGTCCTCCGGGAGGGACTTTAAGCTGGGGGTCCCGTGTCGTAGATTTACGGCACGTAAAAGAACTCCAAGCCTAAATTAGAGCCACTGGACAAAATTTCTCGGCCCTTTCACGTCTTAGTAATACCTTAGTTTCCGTAGGGGGTTTGTGAGGCGATGGGCTTACCACCTATCCCTTTGCCCTCAGAAAATAAGCGTAACAAAATTAGTAAAGATAATGAAATGCCTTACCATAGGGGTTTCAGAAAAACAAATTATTGTACCATAGATTTGCAAGACGTGAAAATTATAATACGATGGGCAGGAAACTAATAACCATTCTTATAAAATCATGTTTTGAGCACAGAAAAAATCCGTTAATTTAATAATAAATGTTGTATATCTAAATATGGTACCTAATCTCAACGGGCAACTATGGATAACCTGAAGTGCTGTCAGTTTCGAGATATTTGGAAACCAACATTAGTTAATAGATTTCTCATGTGAAATTGTCTTCAAACTAAATTAACTCATCAGTAGGGTTCGGATGTTTATGACCTAAGAAAGTGGAAGATATGACTGCAAATATGACCTTAAAAATGACTAAATATGACAAAAAAGTCTTAACTGTGACCGAATTTATCACTGGAATATGACGTTAAATTACAAGTGCGACTGAAATATGACCAAGACCATGGAAATGACCAAAATATGACTTTATATGAAAAATAAAAACGGTCAGATTAGGATAAGAAATGTGCAATTCATATTTAATTTGTGTTTGCGGCCAGGATAAAAATATGACATGTCAAACATCCGGACCCTAATCGTCAGTTTCATTTCTGGAGAAGTGTTACTGTGATAAAGATCACAAAAAAAATCTGATGTGAAAGTCACATAACTTCCTCTGCCTAAATAAAAGTTAGCAGTATTCACATATCCTTGTACAGAATCGCAAGACACAATTTTACGCTAATTATCCTATAAATACCTCTTCTTTCAACGATGCGACTAAAAGCGCAGTCTATATAACAAACTTTAAAAAAAAAAAGAACAAATGACTGCAGACGTTTCTTGAACTTTCTGCCGTAAAATATAATTTCCGAAATGTATCGAATATTTCCCTCAGATACATCTTTACTCTATGCATGGCCAACAATACATCTTTCTCAATTCACATTCTTATATAGAATAAGAGGCCGTGAAAGAGCGCGAATTCAGTTGTTCATCACGTAAGACAAACTTTCTACAAACAGTGGGTGAACAGTGGGTGGCTTGTAACTACCCTCAGAGAATTTTCTCGAAAAAATGTTTCAAATAAAAGTTTTAGCTCTTAATATAAGCAACCCATGTGCAAAATTTAAAGAAAATCGTTAGAGCCGTTTTCGAGAAAATCGCGAAAAACGAAAATTTCTTAATGTAAAGTCCCCTTAAAAATAAGAGAAAATAGTCGCCAATCTTATCCTCACATCTTCAGAAGGTACCTGACCCAAATACGAAATTTTGTTTTCATACGATTTTCCGTTTTGGAGCTAGCTTGTTCACAGATATTCCACACAGACACACACACACAGACACACTGACACACAGACATGTTTCCAAAAATAGTATTTTTGGATTCAGGGGGCCTTGAAACGTGTATATATGCTAAAAACTCAACTTCGAATTTTGGGGTCGAAAACAATACTTCCTCTACCTATAGCCTAGTACCTATGGTACGGGCAGAGGAAGTAAAAAAATCTCAATTTATTTATGCTAGTGGCACTTGTAGTCTGCTCCTCCGTGTCTGTCATCTAAGAAGCATCGTACATAAAGTTCGATGAGTCTGGTGGCAATCGATGACTCGTTTTCATCTCACAAACACCGGTGAGTTTAAAAACACGTTGATGGAAGTACGATGGGATCAATAGAACTAATCGATGACTTTAAAAAGTACCCTATTTGACGTATTTTTTCAGGTTTCTTCCCTATCGTAGAAAAAATTACATGCGACACATTTATGTGTAAAATGTAGGCCTATAATAGAATCTCCTGTTAAAACTGACTCCCACACGAGCACTATTGGTGCCATTTTAAGAAGGCCTCGTCCCAAACCATCGTCTATCTACAGAAAAATATAATAGCATTGTTCCCTAATCCGAAAAAACTTCACCAACAAAGAACAGGTGCTCTAGTAGCGTGATTTTCCCCAGTGTTGCCGCTGTCATTCACCACTTCTCAAGTGAAGTAAACGTGCTGTAGTACGTTTTTGACAACATTGTACTGGATTGCAGACAAGTGTGAATACACCTAATTACCTTTCTATTTGACAGGTCGAAGAGGATTAGGGTGGCAGCAGGTAGAGGCAGTTCTTGGAAAAGAGTCTTTAAAAAAATGGCACCCATTCTGTCTCAATATATTGTTGAGCTTCAGAAAGCTCATTATGAAAGTGAGGAGGAAATTGTTGCTAATAAATAGTTTTATTATTACAGATAAATAAACGTGGAGTAGTGATATAAAAATGTACTGAAGTATCCCTAGTAAGTAAAGTTAGACTGCTTTATTTCTCGCATTTCTGAGTTTCCTGTGAACAGACGAGGCCATCTTGACATCTCTCGGTTTGAGGTCCGCCCCTCATTAGCGTCATTCCGCAGTCAGCGCCCTCCTCTGAAAATATTAAATTCATTTTGTAACAGCTCGTTTCATAAACATACTCGCCTCTTAATAAATTTCATCATAGGTCGCTGCAAAATGCATTTTCTTTCTTCCTGACATAATTCAAATCACTTCTTTACTTACTTACTTACTTACTGACTGACTGACTGACTGACTGACTGACTGACTGACTGACTGACTGACTTGCTTACTTGCTTACTTGCTTACTTGCTTACTTGCTTACTTACTTACTTACTTACTTACTTACTTACTTACTCACTCACTCACTCACTCTATGGCAATAGACAATTCCTCAGCAAATTAAAGGAATATTAGGCCTATATACAGTGCGTTTCACGTAAGAGTTGGCCAATCATGCGCATTTCTACGTCTCGACGGGCACAGCTCCAACTCCCGAGCGATCGGGTGGAATTTCTACGCAAATAAAGCCGCCAACGGTGTAATGATTCATGTTCTCACAGTTACAGTTGAAATTACAGTAAAAATAACCACGTACATCATCACAAGAGATGTTGGAAATGTTCTCTTGCATCCACACAACACTGGCATCTTTTCAGGAAATTTTATTTCACGCGCATAAGTTCAGCTTCCGAGGTAGAGTGAATTTCTCTTGTGATATTGTCTATAACTTCTTCTAATGTATAGGGATTTGACCTATAAGTTAAATTTATTTTTCAAGTTCCCCCATAAATAATAGTCACATACTGTTAGAAGAACTTAAAGACAATATCATAAGAGAAATTAAACCCTACCTCGAAAGCTGAACTTATGCGCGTGAAAGAAAATTTCCTAAAAAGGTGCCAGTATTGTGTGGATGCAAGGAGAAGACATTTCCAACATCCCCTGTGATGAGATACGTAATTCCAACGGTGAATGTAAGAACCTGGATCATTACACCGTTAGCGGCTTTATTTGTGTAGATATTCTACCCGATCGCTCGCCGCGATGCAGAAACTCGCACGATTGGCCAACTCTTACCTGAAACACACTGTATTTTATGGAACACGGAGGTTCATTGCCGCGCTTACCTGAGCCCGCCATTCAACCCTATTCTATGCTAACTCCATCCAGTCATTCCTCGCAAATCTTACTTCCCTTAAATCTATCCTAATATTGTCCTCTCACCTACGTCTAGGTCTTCCAGGTGGTGTTTTCCCTTAGGTTTTCATAAAAAAGGTAATATTCCTTTAGTTTGCTCAAGAATTGTCTAGTAAGTGTACTCACTTAGAATGTCAATGCAGGCGGGGCAGCATCCACAGAAAGAGCCTTGTGGGTCCAGGACTTGATTGTCCTTGCACTTGAGGCCCTTGTCACAAATCTGAGCCTTGCAGTCTTCAGGAACGCATTGTATGGCCAGCACCGATACCACGCAAGCGCTTAGCAGCAACACTATGACGGGCATCCACATCTGAAATACACAAAAATTCCTTTTAGGCAGGCCTACAGACTGAGGTAGATTTCGAAGTGCTTTTGGTTTAATTTATTTGTTCTTCTTTAGCCTTGGCGTGACAAACCCGCAATAATAACTGCAAAAACGAGCAAAGAGCACTTTTTCAAACATTCAAATCTCGCCTTATATGAGAACTATCAAGAAACTAGTTATTGATTTGTAGAGTACTCATCAAGAGCTTTTCAACGATACCCCACAAGACGTAGTTTCAAGAATTTCGAATATACATCCTCTTACTCGTACCCCCAAAACCCCCGAATCGTTGGCGTCACTGTGAACTCCATAAGGAGTACTCTAATTTATTCAAACAAAGTTTCCCTCTAAACTTCATAGTGGCCAAGATATAAATGTTTTAAAATTTCAACCCACCCCCTTGGGTCAGTTTTGCTCATTAACGAACTTGTCCGAACTATTGGGCCTAGAAATAACATAATAAAATTTGGTTCAAATATCTTCAAAATTACGGCTGCTAGCGTGTAAAGATATATACACAAAAAAAATGTTTGAACGGGCGGTGGTGTCGTAGTTAGGGAGGCATGAAACGTAAAGATATGAAAGAATTTTTCGAAAGTCATGACATGGTATCGATTGCAATAGATTGCTGTATTGGGTAGGCAGCAGCATGTGGCGTGAAACGTTAGTAGTAGTAATAACAATAGTAATATCAACAATAACAATTCTACAAGAGATGGCAGCTCATGGCGTCGGTCAAAACGAAGCTTCCATTTGCTTGTTTTCTTGAATCAACGGATTTTGACAACACAAAATGAATTCATTTTAGTATGATATTTAAATTAACACGAGCAGAATCGATTTTATTTTAAATATTTTAAATATTTATTATGCAATTCCAGCTACTACTAATTATTACTATTATTATTACTACTATTATTATTACTAATATTAATAATACTACTATTATTATTAATCTTTACTTACTTATTACTTACTTACTTACTTACTTACTTGCTCACTCACTCATTCAGTGGCAAGCTAAAGGAATATTATCTATTTTATGGAACCCGAAGGTTCATTGCCGCGCTTTCCTGAGCCCGCCATTCAACCCTATTCTCTGCTAACTCCATCCAACCATACCTCGCAAATCCTGCTTTCCTTAAATCTATCCTAATATTGTCCTCCCACCTACATCTAGGTCTTCGAAGTGGTCTTTTCCCTTCGAGTCTCATTATTATTATAATTTTTATAATTATAATTATTATTAGATTTGAACTTTTCTCGGCGAATATTACATAAGAGTTCTTCACAGGCTGACAGCCGAGTCAAGGGTTTGATAAACTCCGAGCTTTCGGACTCCATATCTCTGAGTCCTTCTTCTGGGAAAGTGATGAGAAGGCGGAAGGGGCCTGTATATATACGCCGGAGCAGTTAGTGGGATCCGGCCAATGGCAGCTTCAGTTAAACTCTCTTGAAAAAATCGCCTAGTCGACAGCTGTCAGCCTGTGAAGAACTCTTATGTATAATTATTATTATTATTATTACTCTTACTATTGGCGTAGAGCCAATCAGAGAAAATGCTAAGTACAGGAGATGACATAACAACGCTCACAACCTTTGTAAAGAAGAAAATCAAGGCACCTGGTTCACAAAGACCTTCGGGAAACTGGAATTGCAATGACGGCTTCCAGGACAGGACTTAGAAAGGAGGGGCTCACCGGGGTCTCCCTTTTTTTCATTAAACTACTTCTTTCACTAAAATAAAATATTTTTTGAAATTACAAAAAGTCACATACTACTCTTTTTACTATTCCAAAATTATAATATTTTGAAAAAATGCAGAGAAAAGCCAGAAATGGACTGAGTGAAGGATTACTGTGGGAGAAGTAAATAATGAAAACCCTGATTTTCTAATGTGGTTCCTGAATTGAAATGACGTGTGTTGTCTTACCTTGGTTTATGTTGGTGCTGATATTGCCGCGTGAGTGAGCACCGTCTTGTTATATGCATTGGATTTGCTGCAGGGGTTCTGATAATAAGTTGCCTCACTGCTGATACTGCGGACTTCCTGATAATAAATACTAATAAAATAATGCAACGTGCCTTACTGGCATTTATTAGTACAAGCAACGTGAGTTTCATGGACATATTCTTATCTTAATTACAAATTGCATACGACTCCTTTCGTTCAGCCATAATTAAGTGTTTAAGTTTCAAGTTTTTAGATTCATAAAAAACAAATGAATCAGTTTACCTCGGTGATCAGCTGTTAGTAAGTTCTCATAGTTCTTATCTTCTGCAACGGCATGTGTTGAACTCGAAGCTTCTCTTAGACTTTTAACCTCAAAGCAATTCATATTAAAACACACGAAATGAACCCAGCTTAGTATAATGTTAAAATTTACACTAACAGAATTGATTTTATTTTAAACTAGCAGGTGCCTGCAGCTTCGCCCACGGTAATTAATTTAGAAGTTAAAAATTAAGAGCAATGTCAGCTTCGAGAATGTCATTGATTGAATAAAATGGGTTCCTCAGTAACCAAGTTTTGAGAGCTTTTGTAAATTTGGTTATTGGCAAGTTACATATCGACACTGGTCACAATTTAGTTACCTCGCCGGTTAATCGATACCACACCAATGCTTTAATGAAATTCTGTACAATAAAACATCCATATCAGTCCTGAATTCTACCATTTCACATACAATTAAAATATGTTTTTAAAATTATTTTTAACCAGTGGATAAAAGTTAAAAGATAAAAACACGTTTCAACTCTACCCTTGAGTCTTCCTCAGGTGATAACTCATTCTATACTATACGGAATAGTACCCGCATATAAAACAGAAAAAACTATTGAAAAAATTCAAGTGTTAAAATAATTAATTGAAGTACTATAAACAGTAGAGCATGTTGTAAAACTTGTACAGAGTCAACATTTATTTAATATTTACACTTCTTGCTCCACTTAGATTTAATTTGCAGGACTAGTTTCCAGGGATTACTCCCTCATCCTCAGCTGGTGGTTGACTGATAACAATGTCTTGTTGATCTGATGCATCTGCTCCTACAGTGTTACCACTCCTATTACCTAAAAAACTAAATATCCCATCTGCTGCTGGGACATCAAAATTCAAGATCTTGTTTTGGTTCTTAATGATGAACAGGGCCCGGATTCTAATGACATGTCATCTTTTTATTGATTCTGCATAGACATTGCCAACGTGTAGATAGATCCTAATCATGGCCTCTAGATTATAGAAATACATTTTTATTAGGTCATTTTTTGTCATTTTATGCAATTTTAGATTTTTAGGGCATTTATTTCAATTTTAGGTCATTATTTTGTCATTTTCGTGTCATTTGCTTCCTTTTAAAGTCATTTTCATGCATTTAAATTGAGTTTATTAACTTTTTTTCTTCGCTAGCGGTACTGTTTGTAAGAGTTGTTGGTTTAATGCAAAAAGGAAAAAATCGGCGTTAAGTGTTGACATGAGAATCAAAGAAACGCAAAAATTTTGTATTATATTACTATTGTTATTAGAGTGACTTGGCACCAGAGTCTGCCACCTGCTTGGATATGAGAGTGTAAACTACTATTTACCCTCAATTAAACAACAATATAATCCAGCAGACCACAAAAGGAAATACCGAATTTTGACTCGCCAGCGCCTCAGACCCAGTGTTAATTTCCGTGAGAATAGAACATTCACAACATTACAGTTATTTACAGTTTTTAAAATTATGTACAAACCAGTCTATAAAGTTGTGTGTACAATAACAATTTTTTATAAATAAAATATAAGTTTTTAGGTCATTTTTTTATAATTATTAAGTCAGTTTCTTTACAATTTAGGGTCATTTTATAGGTCATTTTTCAAACAATTTTAGGTCATCAGAATCCGGGCCCTGATGATGAATATCTTCTCCCAAACTCCTAACTCAGATGGTATCCTTATACCCTCAATATATTCTTTTACTTTGGTTCTCTTAAAGAAAAAAAAAGTAGCTGCCAATATTACAGGTTAAACTTCCCTGGATGGTATAAAAATAAAGTTTGTGAATACTCGAGGGTAGAGTCGAAACATTGTGTTTTTATCATTTAACTTTTATCCTTAGGTTAAAAATAATTTTATAAAAATCTTTTAATTGAAATTCTGTACTTTAATCGATACCATTTTGACATGTAATAACAATATTATACTATGATTGAACAAAAGTTTATTTTTAGTTTTTAAACTGTACATTAACAATAATGGTAAAAACAAAAGATATGATTTGGACTACAGTGTGATCCGTTTGAGATGTCAGAAAAGTAAAACGTTATATTTAAGAGGTTAATGTATATAGCTCTGTGCAATTTGCTGTAATGTAAGTGGAAAGGATGGGAGTTAACAATCTGTGATGTTTCAGACTTCGGCCATATGGCTTGGCGGCGCTATCATGCATAGAAGACAAAATGGTGGTCACGCCACAACAGCGCGCTCACTGTTTAGTATGGTATTCAGGCGAAGTTTTCTAGTGTAATACAAACACAGCGGTCTTTCCAATGTCAGTACAACTGCCCCTTCGCATCGAGACATTGCTAACTGGTATCACATGTTCTTGGAAGATGGTCTCAAAATACCTCGTACAGGCGGAAGGTTACGTGATAGGACTTGACTCCTCCAGATTTTTTTGTGTGGGGGTATATCAAGTCAAATGTGTACACACAAAGACCACAGAACGTAACTGACCTACGACAGATGATTACAGCGGCCTTACAGGAAATCACTCCAGAAATGCTCTGCGCCACGTGGCGGAACCTGTCCGCGAGGTATGATCTGTGCCGCATTCGCAATGGCGGTCATGTTGAGTGCTAATGTCCTGGAATACAAAACTTACAGGTTTCCTACACCTGTTTGTACCATTAACAATTAATAAATTTAAATAGTTTCTTGTACACAATGCTTTACTTTTCTGACATCTCTAACGGATCACCCTGTATTTCATGACATGAGTGATATCAGTTGAGGCTACTGGCTGTGTTATCAGGCACCATCAAAGGAAACTCGTTCTGGAATAACAGGATCAACACAGAATGACCCATCGCATTCCATTGTTGGCAGACATCTTGTCAATCCATCCTGTGGCTGAGTGCATGGGTCCCCTAGACCTGTGGAGTAAATCACAACATTCAAACATCTCTTCTCATGGGGAGTTCAACTATGATACACCATTAGACCCAAGCAACTGGAACCATCCTGCCAAAAACAATGCTATTGAAGAAATTCAGGATAATACAGTTCACGGAATTCAAATTTATACACATGGCAGCAAATCAGAAGAGAACGTAGGAGCGTATTTCGAACGTATTTCGACAGGGTGCAATCACCTGACAACTAAAGTACAGATTACATGGAAAATGCTCGAATAATCAAGCAGAGCAGCTTGCAATTTGGAAAGCCTTACAAGAACTTAAGAGAATGGAGAATGGAGAATGTACCGAAAGAAGAAAGAGATGTAGCTGTATACACTGATATCAGGACCACGTTATGTTTATTAAACAAGAACACAAAGCACAACACTCTAATAGACAATATACTCAACACCATAACTGATCTAGAAACAAACCACTGGAAAATTCAGTTCAGCTGGGTGAAGGCCCATGTAGGGATCGAAGGCAATGAATTAGCAGACAAATTGGCTAAAGAAGCCTCAGCAGAAGGAGAAATAATATACAGCAAAATACCAAAATCTACCATCAAACGGGAAATAGAAGAAACAGGACTCAAGAAATGGCAGGATTGCTGGTACAGCACCACCAAAGGAGCAGTGATCAAAGCTTATTTCCCCACAATAATGCACGGGTTGAAATTAAAACTCCCAACGACGCCAGAATTTACAGCTGTCTTATCAGGACATGGAAAAACAAAATCTTATCTCCACCGGTTCCACCCAACATGTACAGTCGGTCAAATAAAAAACGTCGGGACTCGTATGCTGTTAAAATTAAAGTTTTGACGCATTAGTTCACAAGTTTCCTATAAAAAACACAAAAAACAGGTCATTTTCGGAACATATGAGGCCATGCGGCAGGAGGGAAAATATGAACAAGGAGGGAAAAAATGAAAATCGCGGAAAGCGCAACACACGATATTCAACTTAATGCATTGTCATAATTAATTTTGCTTTGTGTCATCGCCACATACAAATGCTAACGTGAGAGAAAGTGTAGTTAGGGCTGTAATTGACCTGCATTTTTCGGTGTCTGAAGCAGCGAGAAGGTTCCATATTTATGAAAGAGCAGCTCAGAGGTGGGAACGTTACTATAATGCGACCGGAAGTTTTCATAGCAAACATTGATCTGGCCGGACGCGTATTTCGATGCTAAGATTGGTTGCAAAAGTTGAGCGTAAGTTATTGATTTTGCACTAGAAGTACCGGTATTATAAAATAAAATCTTAAAAAATTTCTCCTTGAATAAACATATTCCTCGCGAATCTATTAATTATACTTAATCAAATACCGCCCGACGTTTTTTATTTGACCGACTGTACATGCAATAGAGGACAACAAACAGTGGATCATCTCATCTACGAATGTCAGAACACGAAAAACCAAAGAGCTAATCTTATAAAAGAGATAACAAAAAATGGAGGCATCTGGCCTCTAACAAAAGAAGCTCTAGTATCACGGCACCTCAGGGCATTCAAAAACTACATCCAACCTATTGACTTTTAGATAGCAGTAGAAAAGAAATGTACAAAAATTTATATTATGGTGTAAATAGTTTATACAACTCCAATTAGTTCTTAACAAGGTTAGCAATTGTAAATAATCATATATGGAAAACAATCTAATTGTAATACTGTAATGCAATTAAGTTAGGTACATTAACATAGGTTACGTACATCATAGGCAGAAATATGTAGAGATATATTACTAGCTTAAAAGGCCCGGCGTCGCCCGGGATTTTTTATTTTGTAATTGGAAATTAACTTATGAAGGACTTTACATTTTTAAATTCTAGGTCCTAATATAGGTAGGCTATTTATAATTTGAAATAGGAAGAAGGACTTATTACACTAAAACTATTCCCTCAGAAAACACTTGATATGGCTTTTCATGGCTCATAGAGGATGTAGAATTTTGCATCCCATCGCTTGTACAGTAGGTACAGCGAGCCTGGTAGGGGTCCAAATAAGAAGAAACAGAAATTCCGGTAACATAAAATTGTATTATCATGGCAGAGAATTTTTATTTCTTACTCTCATGTTACCATAAAACTGTTTTGGGGATGAAATTAAACAGAAATGCAATATTACTTTCATATCATACTTCTCTTCATAAAACATATTACCTTACCTCGTATTGTTTTCTCTAGGTCCAGTTTAGAGAAAGTTATGTGACTGCACTATTTTCGTGTATTTCATTCTTTAATATTTATTTATAACATGAATTATATTGATATCTTCTCTAATTTGTCAAACTTCCATTTCATTTAATTCCAAACCCATCTGATACCACTTGCAACAATACTGTTGAGAAGTTTTCTGTGATTTGGATTGGATAATTCTGTGTAAAAAGGGATTAAGTATTCTCAAAAACATTTGATTTTTGGCATTATTTCAAAATCCTTTCTTAGTGAGCACGTACATTATGAAACGAAGGTACTGTCAAAATTCCAAGTCTCTACCTGTTATAGTTTAGGCTCTACGTTGATTCCTGTCAGTCAGTCAGTCAGTCAGTCAGGACAAAGCCTTTTATATATATATATATAGAGATAAAAGAATGAAAATGCTGAAAATACAAAAAGTAGTTCATACAAATACTGTATCTGGTAAAGAATGTATGTAGAGTTACCACTGTCTTTGGGAAAGAATGCATGCAGTGTTACACTGTAACGGGGCATGCTGTTTATTTGCTTAATAAATAAATTTAAAAAAATAAAAAAAACATCTCTACTCTACAGCCGTTTCCCTCCCCTATTCGTCCTTTGTATAATACTTTAGCAAATACAAGGCACGTCCATAAAGTAACTTTGTCTGGGGCTGTTTACAGAAACTAAACACAATTTCATGGAAATGCTTATTGCAACAGATACAGCAAGTGTTCAACACATTCGCCATTGTCATACCATGGGACCAACTTTTGTATCCCTGTGTCGTAGAAGTCTGCCGCCTGGGATTGGAACCAGTGTTTGACAACCATCTCCGTTCTCTTTCGTTCTCTGTCATCTCTTGAGGTGTAGGAAAAGAAGGAAATCACTGGGAGCGGGTTCCGGGCTTTAGGGTGAATGTTTGAAGACCTCCCAAAGTATCCTGCAGAAGTTCGGCTGGGAGGTATTTAAACACTTTCATCTTTTTCCATCTGAATTGGTTTGCAAATTTCTTTTGTATTCATAAATGGACAAACAATTGTAAATAACTTCTCAGTTTCCTTAATAATAATAATAATAATAACAACAATAATAATAAATGTGTTGTCTTAATAATTACCCAGGTATGTGATGCAGGATGCACAACAGCCGCAGTATGAGGTCTTGGGCACCTTAAGAGCTCCGTCAGGACAGGCCAATGCTTCATAATCACAGGACACTTTCTCGCAGTAGTTTGGCAGGCAAGCTATAGCCCGCGTTCCACCCAGACATGCTAGCAGTAGCGCCAGACTTGCAAGTGTCATCTGAAACTACACCACTGCACTAGCTTGATACAGGGTGTTAATGAATAACACCGAAATATTTTACCTGTGTATACATAAGAGATACATTACAATTTGGTGCTCATAAATCAATAATTAAGCAAAATAGGGTTAAAACTTTCATTAAATTGACTTCATGCCTTCTTAGCAATCAATAAATAACCCAATTCTTAAACATTCATCAACAGCTTTATCATAATTTAGAGTTTTCATAATCTGCAAGATTTACAGACTAATCACATGACTGGCTGCTGCTGCATTACTGGTATTTTTTTATTTTTTCCATAATTCCAGTATTAACAACAAAGTTCCTTTGCTTTGCATTTTTTCAAGTGTTGGAAGTCAGTGGCGGCCATGCCCTAGGAGATTTTATGCTATAAAAGAAAAAATTGAATCCTCACAGCAAAAATCTACTAATGAAAGTTGTTTGTCTACATCCCCTCTATACACAGGTAAAATATTTCGGTGGTATTCATTAACACCATGTATTTTGCATCTGTACTATATTAAAAGCACCCTAAAATGTGTGTTTATAATCAAACTCCCTTGAGACCCTTGACTTACAGGTCCATGGCATGAGGTTTATCCTGATAGCACAGTCGGTTCGGGTCAAAATTTCATTTTTTTTTGTGCTTTTGGTATTGACAGTAGTCTTTTGTAATTTTTTGTATCCATGATATTGACAGTGTTTTGTCATTATTTTTAGAGTTTTCTTTCTATAGTCTTTACACTGCCTCCTGCCACTTGATTCAACCAATCAGAAGGCACTGGTACAAAGTTATGTTGGATGTTTGGAACAAACAGCCAATCAAAACCCTTCTTATGGAGACTATCAAGCATGGGCGCAATGCTGTGTCTATTCATAATTCAAACATGCGGACACAAACATAATATAATAATACTGTATTTACTCGGCTATAAGACTCCCTTATTTTCCATAATTTGGTCTTTTAAAACGGGAGGGGGTCTTATAGGTGAGAATGTCTCCAATAGACCAACAGATTGTGGAGTGGTTAATATTAAATCAGAGTACCAGTAAGTTATAAACTAAAATGAACTACTTCGTTACTTAGGAGTGTAAATGTCTTGACGAAGGCTACATGATAGAAATAGAAGGTACCTTCTCCCTTTAAAGAACATCTAGTGAATGCGGGTGAAGCCATAGTTCAAACAAATGAGGGTTGTTGTCTTACCTAGAAACAGATGACTGCAGTATTGTTGTTCACTTGTCACCAGCAGGTTCTCGTTTCAATGTCAGCAACCTGTTGCTTAGATAACAAAACTGGTTGTGACGTTAATAAATGAGATAGCGACTGTGACTGGTTGGGAAGTTTGTTAAAAATAACCAAGGGGAAGTATACCTTTGAGGGTAAAAAAATGCAATCTCTAAATCATTTTGTTCTTTACAATATAGATTACCCTAGGTGTTATACTTACGCAAGTAAATAGATAATCAACTATTGCTGGGAATTACACAGTGAAGTCACAGTATAGGTATTAATCAGGGCCCGGATTCTAATGACATGTCATCTTTTTATTAATGCTGCATAGACATTGCCAACTTGTGGATGAATCTTAATCATGGCCTCTAGATTATAGAAATGCATTTTTATTAGGTCATTTTTTTGTCATTTTATGCATTTTTATATTTTTAGGGCATTTATTTCAATTTTAGGTCATTATTTTGTCATTTTCGTGACATTTGCTTCCTTATTTAGTCATCTTCATTCATTTACATTGTGTCTATTAACTGTTTTTTCGTCGCTAGCGGTGCTGTCTTTGAAGTGTTGTTTGTTTAATGCAAGAAGGAAAAATTCGGCGTTAAGTGTTGTCATGTCTCAGTTGGAAATGAGAATGCCAACATCTTGTATTATATTACTATAAATATTACGTATTTTTGTGTTCTTACCTTTCTGGATCTTTAAGGAAAGTGAAGAAATGCAATTCATGATTTCTTCCTTTAGTATTACTGGAATTTACAGCAGAACAGCAAGGTCCTTTAAAACCACGCTTGTTCTAATAAATACAACATTCCTATTTATTTACATACTTCCCGCAGTAGTTACTATAGTGTTAGTCTATGGCCGCTAGGATTGCTAGGTGTATGCGCGCGCATGTTCGTCTGGCAGAAAAACGGACTGAGTTTCGTTACTGTCTTAATGCTATTAAATTAGACCAGCGTTTCTCAACCTATGGTCCGCAAAGGTGGTGCAGATAATCCGCAGACATAATTAAAAAATATCATGAAGCAAGTGGAAAGTAAAGAAGGGGAAATTGGTACATTGCAACTCACCCGAGTCCCCCACTCCTACTCTCAATCCCTCCCCTAGCGGTGGCATTTGAACTACTAGATGCGACGGTAGCGCCATCTCTTAATGAACTGATGAAACAGAAAAAAATAATTTGTTTCTTCTTTATTCTCTTCTTCTCTTCCTTTCCCGTCTCCTTCCTTTCTTCCTCTCACCTCCTCTTCACCCTACCTACCTATTTGAGACCTATTCCTAATAGTAAATTTTGGATCGACCGGGATTCGAACCCGGGACCCCTAGCATTATAGCTAGGAGTCATGACCACTACGCTACGAGTGAATGTTGAGCACTGAAGGAAGCTTTCGTATATTAGAGTTATGTTAGGGGGATTTCATGAGTTTTAACGCAAGAATCAGTTTTTATAAGTAGTGTTGGTACAAGGGAATTTTCCTGCATCAATTAAGCCACATTTTATGTTATAATACGGTGTTTTTTATAATTATGAATTATATTATGTATGGTACAAGGGTATTTTTTGTATTGTAAAATAGCCTATTTTGTTGGAAGGGTCGTTTTTATAATTGTAGAATATTATGTGGAGGTGCAAGGGGCTTTCTTTATTGTGAAATATTAGGTGACATATCAATTGCAATTATACATTACCGGCGTTGAGCAACGGCTACAGGCATGAAGGTATGCGTTGTGGGGAAGTGGAGCAGGCGGCACGCGGGAAGCAGTTGAGAGGGGTGGAAGCTGCCAGGCAAGTGGCGAGTGGAAAGAGGAGCAGGGTGAGTCGTAAAGTACTAACTTGCCTAAAGAAGTAAAACTTTTTCCCATATTTTGTTATAATGATCTATAATTAATACCCCAAATATTAAGAATATTGGCCTTCTTTTAAAAAATGGGATGTAAAATTAGAGATCTGTAAAATTGTTTAGACATTTTAGAGGTCCTCGGGTTCAAAAAGGTTGAGAAACGCTGAATTAGACTAAATCCAATTATATTGACATACATGCTTCACTAAAGTTTAAACTTGATGTATTTCAATATAATTGGATTTAGTGTAATTTAAGTAAATAGGTATTTTTCTCGCCTGTTTTCCATAACCAATGCAAAATTAGAAGCAAAACCGGAAGTCAGCCTCTGTAATAAGTGTATTAAGAACTCAAAACTTAAACACTTGATTATGGTCGAACAATAACAGTCGCATGCAGCTTGCCTATAAGGGTAATTACTCGTTTCGTGGCCTAATAAATGCTAATATAGGCTTATTGCATAACGTACTATAGCGAGACAAGTTAAGAAACACAAGCAGAAGGGAGGTTGGCGCAAAACGCTCTATTCCCCACTTGGCCACGGCACCAACAAAGTCTCGATCATGCTTTCGTTTGTTATTTAACTTGTCGCACAATATAATATTTACAAGCCAAGCTCACAGCTGTATAACATTGACATAAATTGGCACGTTAATTGTCATTCGCAATTTTCTTGAATGAGGCTTTAACAATTTTGTTTGAATTTTGTTCCAAATCGTAGGTTAGGTGCACAGCTACTGTACCAGGGCCCTATTTCATAAAACTCTACAGGTGTTACAAATACAACAATTATGCCAAGTCTGACAAATTTGTTAAGATGTCATCATATTTGTGTATTTCATAAATATTATAAATTCTCCTTACATTTCAGGCACCTTAAATGTAAATGTTGGACTATGTTCTTAATATTGACTCCGGCCGTGAAAGCCTACAGTGTTTTATAGTTGTAAATTGTTGACTAAAAGAATATTTTTCATAAATGTGACAATTTTATGTCAACCCTAAAGGTTACTTTATTAGACTGCAGATGGCTCTAATATAGGCATGTGGTAATCAATCTCAACACTGAGAATGTAATACATAAGCAATCCATAAAAACTATCAAAAATCATAGAAAAATGTTTCAACTTTTTACACATTCTACTTATCTATGCAACAAATTAGACAGAATGTCCAGTAACTTTGATAATTTCACTATCAATAGATTAAAATTAGTAAGAAATTTGACAAAGCCGTGTGAACTTTGTATCACGAAAGGTACAAGAAAGTTTACGTTATAGAGGTGTAATATAAACAAACAGTTTGCCAAGTTATGCCTCACATTTACATAACCTACTGCTTGGCCTATGTGTGAAAGATTGCCTGTCACTTCTTTAATGACAATTCTACATTTTCTGTAAATTTCTAAATATGTCAACAAAAAATAACATTTTATAAACATTAAGTATCTTAAGATTGGACAAATTTGTCAGATTTTTGAATGTCATTACTAGAGACCGGATTTTAAAGGGAATTCCTTTTTTTATATTTCATCACAAAACGTGATAAAATTGAACAGGACATTACTGAGTAAGTTTCAACTGCAAATGACCTGGTTTTAACGTCCCTTTTTTTCCTTTTTTAGGCCCATTTCCCCCTTTTTAGGAACTTTCCCTTTCCAGTACCTTTTTTGCTAATTTATTTTGAAAAGTTCGTAAATTTCCCAGTATTTGGCAATATGAAAACATTAAAAATTGTTTTCACTGATTCACCATTGAAAAAATTATTCCTCCCAGCAGAATAGAGCGTTATAGGGAAATCACAGGCTTGCCACTGCCTAAGTTTCCCATTATAACAAGGTGGGGAAAATGGATTTCGTGTGCTATTTTCCTCTGTGAGAATTTCAACAAAATAAAAAAATGTCTTCAGTCATTAGATGTTACAGAATCAGCAGCTGTAGAGCAAGCAAAGGCTTTACATAAAACAAACATGTATTTCTCTGTTGAATTTTTACACTCTCTTACTTTTATATCCCTTTTTTCCCCACCTTTTTTGGCAATAATTTTCCTTTTTTCCACACCTTTTTTTGGCAATAATTTTCCCTTTTTTCGTCCTATTTTAGGTGAAAATTTTCCCTTTAAAATTCGGTCTCTAGTCATTACCAAAGTTTTGAGAAACAACAGTTTGTAAAATTGTCGTACAAATCTACAAAATTCTCATGACGTTTTTGTAAAGCTGTCAGCATTTAAGAAATACACAATTGTCCAAATGTAAACCTGTTAGACAATTTTATGTCACCTGTAAAATTGTAACTTTTATGAAGCACGGCCCAGGTTTATCTTAAAATATTTCTGCCGCTAGGTTTTGCCATGAAAGCATTTAGACATTTCCTTATTGAGTGTCCACTTTATCATGACAGTGAAGGATACTCTCTTTAAAAATAACTGCCATCAATGCCCTCTCTGAAAATAAAATGGAAACTAGCTCTATATTTATTTATCATAGGTAATCCGACGAGAGATATGAGTTTATTGATTTGCAAGAACGAAGCTTGAGCACATTTATCTGATAAAACTCTTTATTCTGGTGTGGACTTATGAAGACTATTTCATGAATAAATTTTAACTGATTATAAATGTAATAAACAGTAATTAATAAAATGCAGTCAAATTGTTTGAATATAATTTTCGATGGAGACAATAGTCACAATAAATATGTCACAACTTCAGACCTCTTGTTATATTACCTATGATAATAAAAATGTTATTTATGTGAAAATAATTAATTACTAAGAACACCAAGACCTATACTAAGTGAATATTAAGGAAATAAAGAAGATAATGGTACTTGTGAATTTATTTTTTTTACAAAGGATAATAAAATTATAAGAACAATGAAATTTTAAAGGAAATGAACTATAATTATGTAAACTTTGGGATTTTAAAAGAAAGTGGACCTAAATGAAATAAACAACCTTAAAACTCGTTTAATTTTTTGTATCGCTTCCCTGCGACACGATTCTTCAAGTATCGTATACTGCATGCAGCAGTCAACATGTTCTTCATTGCCGTACCCTATGAAGAGAAAAACAAATTAATTTGATCCGTTAATGCCTGTTACATCACCATCTGCTTCAACTATCAAAAGCAAGATTTCCATTTAGTGTACTCAGTAATGTTTATGGGGAGTGATACTACAACTTATAGAATTGATAGATATACAAGCTTTCATGAACCACAGATTATTGTCTCTGTTGGACATTACATGAGAACATTATAGGAGAAAAATTCCTCCGACACTGGGACTTGAACCCAGGACCTTTGGCTATTCGCGCCAATGCTCTACCAACTGAGCTAAGCCGGAGTTCAATTCACAGCGCCGGATGGAACCTCTCTCCTATGACTGATTGCCCATCAGTTGGTAGAGCATTGGCGCGAATAGCCAAAGGTCCTGGGTTCAAGTCCTAGTGTCGGAGGAATTTTTCTCCTATAATGTTCTCTTATAGAATTGAATCCACTTCTGATTGAAATAGGAAAAGGTAATTTTTAGCACATGCTGTTTGTCGGACTGTTACACAGCGAAAAGTAGCACTTTAGCAGCCTAGGCCAGTAAACTAATTTTTACTGGCCTAGGCTGGTAAAGTTGTCATGGCAATTGAAAAATCCAGATGGCAGTGACCAGTCATACCAACCGTAACAGGGTTTGAAACAAAATACTCGACCATAAAATAACAAGTATAAAGAAACATATTTCTTTATGTTAATCAGAAACTTTACCAGTTTTTTTCAAAACACTTAAAGAACAAATATAGGCCTAAGCCAACATAGCTATTTCATTCATAAGAAACCCACATTGCCATCTACATCTGTATTTCCTATTGGATTCAGGCGACTGTGAGAATATGGCATCAACAGATGCCTGACTGTGCCTTTTATAATTCATTATACGGTATTTTTATTTCATTTCGTATAATTTACAGGGCTTTTACTAAAAAAATCTGATGTGAATGTCACATAACTTCCTCTGCCCAAATAAAAGCAGTATTCACATATCCTTTTACAGAATCTCAAAACACAATTTTACGCTATTATTATCCTATAAATACCTCTTCTTTCAATGATGCGACTAAAAGCGCAGGCTAGCCTATATAACAAACTTAAAAAAAAGAACAAGTGACTGCAGACGTTTATTGAACTTTCCGCCGTAAAGAATAATTTCCGAAATTATCGAATATTTCCCTCAGATACTTCTTTATTCTATACCTGGCGAACAATACACTTCACATTCTTATATAGAATAAGAGGCTGTGAAAGAGCGCGTATTCAGTTGTTCATCACGCAAGACAAACTTTCTACAAACAGTGGGTGAACAGTGGGTGGCTTGTAACTACCCTCAGAGAATTTTTTCGAAAAAAAGTTTCAAATAAAAGTTTTAGCTCTCAGTAAAAGGAACACATGTACAAATTTTAAAGAAAATCGTTAGAGCCGTTTTCGAGAAAATCGCGAAAAACTAAAATTTCTTCATGTAAAGTCCCCTTAAAAATAAGAGAAATTTGTCGCCAATCTTCGAATCACATCTTCAGAAGGTACCTGACCCAAATACGAAATTTTGTTTTCATACGATTCTCCGTTTCGGAGCTAGCCTGTTCACAAACTTCCACACAGACACACAGACACACAGACATGTTTCCAAAAATAGTATTTTTGGATTCAGGGGGCCTTGAAACGTGTATATATACTAAAAACTCAACTTCGAATTTTAGGGTCGAAAACAATACTTCCTCTACCTATAGTACCTATGGTACGGGCAGAGGAAGTAAAAACATTGTACTATGCATTAGATACGAAAAATCTTTAGCGGACTCATCCAATATTTACTATTTACTAGATTCGTCCACTGAACCGTTATTTTGCTCACTTGATGAATAAATAGCTATTACTAACCATTAAAGTTAAAGAAACGAAAAAAGTTGTGCATATACGACACTTGTATTGGCTATTGACTGACTAACAAGTAAAACACAATCTGCTCCTAGAAGTCTGGAATAAGCTCTGATAACCTGAGGATTTGTGCATCATAGTACTGAACTGAAAATCACTCTTCTGTGATTACTTTATAGCGTCATACACAACGAGGGACAGACTTACTAATCTCATAGTCATCTCCTCGCTTAACTCATTTTTGCTTTAGGGTACAGAAAGTTATGTGAGTGTTTTTCTAACAAAAAATTAAGGGGTACTCTCAATTTTGACTTGCCAGACTTACCCATATATTTATAAATAAAGTAGAATTGCATAAGTTTATATGACTTTTAAAACCTCTGAGGTGGAGTCAGTTAATAAGCCTACACATCAATTTGGCCTCAGTGACCTAAATATAACCAAGAGCAGTGCTTTTTTTGTGACGGTACGCAGTACCGGCACCTTTTTTTCCTTAAAAAAAATTGAATATTACCCGGAATATTCCTTTCACAATTCCTATAAAATTATGGCCTAGGCCAATTACTTAAAATCAAGCTTGTTTGTTGGTTTTGTTAGATTTCTACATATATAATAGCCTACATACAAACACATTATAGTTTCTGTAAATTGCCCTGGCTACTGGACTGCAAGAGAGTTGGGGTTGGTTTTTCCAGGCCTCGGCAAACTGCTCCTGTGGCCAAGGCCATTCTAACAGTACAAGTATTGCACCTAGTGCAGTTAATGCTAATGTAGTAACAAACATGTACTAAATAGCTAATCACCAGGGCCCGGATTCTAATGACATGTCATCTTTTTATTGATGCTGCATAGGCATTGCCAACTTCTGGATAAATCCTAATCATGGCCTCTAGATTATAGAAATGCATTTTTATTAGGTCATTTTTTGTCATTTTATGCAGTTTTATACTTTTAGGACATTTATTTCAATTTTAGGTCATTATTTAGTCATTTTTGTGTCATTTGCTTCCTTATTTAGTCATTTTCATGTATTTACATTGAGTGTATTAACTTTTTTTCGCCGCTAGCGGTGCTGTCTTTGAAGTGTTGTTTGTTTAAAGCAAGACGGAAAAGTTCGGCATTAAAGTGTTGTCATGTCTCAGTCGGAAATGGGACCAAAGAAACGCAAAAATTTTGTATTATATCACTTTTGTTATCAGATTGACTTGGCACCAGAGTCTGGCACCTGCTTGGATTTGAGAGTGCAAACTACTGTTTACCCTCAATAAACAACAATATAATCCGGCAGACTACAAAAGAATGTGCCGAATTTTGACTCACCAGTGACCCAGTGCCGGTATAAATTTCGGTGAGAAAAGAACATTCACAATATTATTGTGGTGTAAATTATCTTTTTTCTATTACGCTTTGTGTTAGGAAGCTGAATGTGAATAAATAACATTAAAATATATACAGTTTTTACAATTATGTACAACCTAGTACAATAATCATTTTTATAAATGAAATATCAGTTTTTAGGTCATTTTTTGTCATTATTAAGTCATTTTCTTTAAAATTCAGGGTCATTTTATAGGTCATTTTTCAAACAATTTTAGGTCATCAGAATCCGGGCCCTGCTAATCACCATAGTTAATCAGGGAATAGTGCCTGTTTAAATTTAACTGCATTTGCTGCTTACATATAATTTAAAAAAGAAAAAACCCTTCAATTGTGTTGCAGAGGCAAGTGAATTTCTCAGTTGTTTAGTTCAATTATTGTAGGATCAATGTTTGCACGTGGTTCACAAATAGAGAAGTGAAATGAGCAAAATAAAAGAGTGCATGACGTTGGGTTTTAAGTATCTCATAAACCTGCAAACAGTGAATAAAATTAATCTTTAGAGAACGTCGCATGTACCGGTAATTTTACTGCAATTCAGGGGAGAAACATTTCTGGCCATGAGAGGCCCGACTATTCGACATTAACTCAGAAAAATTACTTCTGGGAGAAGGGTGGGAGCTCCCGTGTGATTCAGTTAAAACGTTTCGGTGAGTACCGCCACCTTTTTTGTTAGGAAAAAAGCACTGACCAAGAGTATGTATAAATTTTAAGACACCAAAATGGCTGTTGGTCTGTGTCGTCTTAGACAGTTCAGCATGAGGATATTGTTGTATTTGAAGCAGAGATTACATACTTTAATTCTACTATTACTCACCAAGCGACTCAGACACTTCCGTTTCTTTCGGCTTGGGCTTGGGCTTGGGCTTGGGCATGCAGCAGCAGCAGCCTCAGTGTCTTCACCACTCCTTTCACTTGCAGGAGGTGAAACTTTTTCTGTTGGTGAGAGTATTACTAGAACTTGTTTCCTTGCCGATTTTTTCAAATTGGGTGGGTGCCATGCTGTAAATATAAATACATTTCTGTACATAGAGTGACAAACAGGGGTAAGCTGTGGCATAGTGGTTGGTGTACAAACCAGAAACTCGTGGGTCCGATCCCAGATGAGATTTGATTTGATTTTATTCTGTCCTTCGGAACACATTACATGTTATGCGATACAAACATGAGTATAAATTTACAGTTATAAGAAACATGTACAATGCGAAAATTTCTTTACGATATGTACGACATAAGCATTAACAAATTATTATGTTAACTAACAACACAAATACAAAATTTATAATGAACAGTGTTCTAAAACTCAATAGTTTCTGAAATATGGCCCATTAACTCCATCTAACACTTATTATTATTATTTTTATTTCCCCCCCTTTCGATTAGGCCAGGTAGGACCATGTGAAACAGTTGTCATCTTCTTGTCTTCCCAAAACTTCTTCATTCTTTCGCGATGTTGATGTTTCCGTTCTTCCGTCCATTTACTTCTCGTTTTCTTCTTGGGTTTCTCTGGAAATTTCCCATCAAATATTGGTTTCCTAAACTTATCTCTGTTTGCAATATCCTCCTTTTTGATATCGAGTAATTTCAACTTCCTTCAAAAATGATGCTTTAGTTTTTTTTTTTTTTTTTACTTACATAGTGATCAAAAATTTGTTTGGTAAGTCTGTCTCTTTCCATTCTGAAAATGTGACCATAGAATTTTAATATTCTTTTCCTGAAAGTATGGCCTATTTTTTCTGTTTGTTTGTAGGATAACTCCTTTTCTGGTCTCATTTTGTATATGTTATTCTCCCAGATTGTTCCTATAATTTTCCTTCTTCTCTGTTTTGCTTATTCTTCTATCTGAGAAGGTGTTTATACACTCTGTTGCATACAGAGCTTCTGGTAAGATTACAGTTTTATAATACCTCCATTTAGCATTTTTGGATAATGATTTTTTTGCATGGTATGCTTTATCCATTTTGTGAACTCGTGCTTTCATGCCCTCCTTTTCTATCGCTGTTGCCGTATTTGAACTTAAACCCTCTTGATTATTTTATTTTGAGATATTTTCATTTTTGGAGATGCATTTTTTATATTGGTGATCCATTCTATTTTTTCTTAAGATACTTGTAACCCAATTTTTGCAGTACTTTTTTCAAGTTCTTCTAGTTTGTTCTTTCCTTCTTCCGGATTTTTAGCAAGTATCACTAGATCATCAGGAAAGGCTAAGTGAATTTTTTAAAATTTGTGTCTTTGATGGTCCCATTACAACTGAATTATAGATTCCTTTCTCTTCCAATATTCTGACCCAATCCCTCACAGCTACTATTTATTATTATTATTATTATTATTATTATTATTATTATTATTATTATTATTATTTATAGTTTTCTTATAACTTTTAAAAGTGAAAAAGAATCAGAAAAACAATGATATTATTTTAGAGCCTTAGCATAAACTTGCCTTTCATATACAGGATGAAATAGTCATAGCATCAACTTAGCTGTACCACTTTGTAATATCACGTTATAGTACAAGACTTACCAACTCTACGGATGCGGTTGTTGCCAGGTTTGGTGGAAGGCACTTTATAAATGGGTGCCATCAGTTTCTTGTGGACGGGTAGTGTGACTATGCAGTGATTAGGCTCATAATCTATAGCTTTCAACCTGAAATTTACAAAAATTCAATACTTAAGCAAACCCAAATTTCACCTATGTTGTATACTCTCCTGTCAAAAATGAATCAGTGAATGTTTATGAAATGGAGAGGGCTTTCTACTGCTTCTAAACTCAGCAAACTGACCATTTTTCATTCGTTGCAAGGAAGTGAAAAGTGCAGTTGAGTCCGTTTACGAAAGAAACAAAGTTTGTGAATGGTGCAGGAAAAGTTCAATGATTATTTCTATTAAGGCATGTAACTGTATTGTTATTATAGCCGAACCCCCCCCCCCCCTACCAATTAGTTCTACTATTCACCATCCCATTGTGACATAGGTATATTTGCATTTTTAAACTAATTCCCTAGTAGCACACTTCGTTGGCCTAACGGAGGGTTTTCGTTGGCATGGTTGGGATATGTTGGGAAAACGTTCGTTGTAATTTCCTCGGTTAGCCCAATGTACGTTTCCGTTGCGTCATGCGCCAAGTCCTACCGTTGGGTTTACGACGTTGACCCAACGAGGGCTCTCCCTACCGTTGGGTTTATGATTGCTGGCCCAACAATAAATCTCGTTGTAATGTGATCGCATTTATGTTAAAATTAAAAAGTGTTGAAATAACATTATAAGCGTTAAATTTTCATTTCCTATAAAATAAAACAGTTTTAATTAATTAATTATTCGAGCTCTTTGCGCGCGTTACATGATAAAAATTTACTTCGCTCCACCTCTTCCTGCCAATCTTCGGCAATTTCCGGCGTACTTCGGGTCATCACGAAGACGATGAAGAAACAAGTCATACAACAGTTATTCGCCATCTTGATATGTTCAAGAATCCGAATGGTGTTTTTACTTCTATTAATATTAGGGCTCTTTATTTGTTCTCTGAAAATAACGTTATCATATATTCACATCAAATATTCAAAATACGAGATGTATATCCTTCTTACTATTTATCATGTATTACACATCTCTGTAGTAAATAGGCTAGAAGAATTCTCGATTTTTATTTCAACGATCTAATAGCGTAGTGGTTAAAGCGATAGACTATAACGCAAGCGGTTCCGAGATCGAATCCCCATAGGTGCGAATTTTATACGATAGGAATAGGTAGGTAGGGTGAAGGAGAGGAGGGAGTTAATAGGGATAAGAGGAGAAAAGGGATGATTAAAGGGATGAAAGGGAAAATAAAAAATTAAGTTTTGTGTGCTTCTAGTATTTCCGCCAGATGTCTCTGCGCTGCGCTGCGTAGTAGTTCCACCATTACCTAATAGGTGTCTCTCAACTGTTGGGATTTTGTTGTATATTGGTTGGCTACAGTTGGCAGTTGGTTGGATAAAACGCTCCTTGGCAACGGAACCCCGACGGACATTCATAACCGTTGACCAACGAAACATGGCGATCATTCCCCAACATTGGCCCAACGATCTGTGCTACTAGGGTTGTGCTGGCTCTCTGGGTTGAGCCGCATCGTGTTTTTATTACCTAACGTTTCGGACATCCTGTCGTGTCCTTCTTTGGAGAATGATTCACACTAAAACGAGGAGCTTGTAATGAAGAATCAACAATTGCTATTGTCACAACGTCAGTGGGTGCATTCTTTGAAGTTTTGTAGTTTCCCGTCAGATGTCACTGATCTTTTACCCATTCCCTGTTTATGCTATGAGGTTGCTTAATAATTTTGTTGATGACTTCTGTAAGAAGTCTACGGAATCTTCTGTTTTCATGTCTTAGTACAGTTATGTCATCAAAAAGTATTTTGTGGTCCGTTTCATCCGAATGAGAGTTGTGGAGTAGTCAGTGTTGTTTTGTTTCTGATGTCTGTTCTTTTCTTCTGGCTCGTTTGTTCTATGTATACTTTTCCATGACATGACAGGAAGTGCTAAAAACACGATGCGGCACAACCCGGATAGCCAACATAATCAGTTTATATATGATATTGGCCGTGAAAGCCTACGAACTTATTTAATATTTACATTTTTGTTTGTCCATACTATAATATGCTTCTTACATGTCACGTAACAGTATCACAATGATACTCATTTCTAAACTGATTTTAGTCCGCCGCGATGGGTGTATAGGTAGCATACTTGCCTTCTACCCTGGCGGTCCGGGTTCGATTCCCGGCCGGGTAGTGGATTTTTCAGCAACGAAAAATCCCCCGGGTTCAGGACTGGACATCACCCAGGAAAATTAAAGGCTATATTAAAAGAAAAGCCTAAATTAAAGTGTGGTGATGACTGCTAGAAAAAGAGTAGAGTAGGGTATTCACAATAGATCTATAAAGGTCGCAGTGTTGAGAAGCCGGCAAAAGGCTTATACTACCCCCTTGTAATCTAATCTAATCTAAAACTGATTTTCGTTATAACATTCTTGAACCCTTGTGTTGTTAAAATCTGCTGGTTTCAAGAAAACAATTGACCAAGTAGCAAAGACCAAGTTTTGAGAAAACTTGAAAACATAACATTGTACTTATGTTTATATAAGTATATTGAAACAATATTAGGATTAAAAGATGTCTTGTTATATCATATAACCACAAGTTGGTTGAAATTGTATATCAAATTAGCACATTTTAAGGACTGTAATGTTGACAAGGCATTATTAGGAGTAAAAGAAACAGTGTTCAATGTACAAGGTTTATTGTGTTAAAAGCACTGTTCTGTTTCTAAGTGCCTATAAATCATAGCATTGTAGATTCCCGGTTGTGATGAGTTCGCTACTTACTGGCAATTCTTGTGCCGCTCCACAGGATTAACCCTCATGTGACACAGGGTCAATCTATTCCCAGAGGTCATGCGCAGACTGAAGTTCTCAGGAAGTGCCGTGCATGTTCCAGAGATCACATCCCTATGCAGTCGTACTCTTGGGCTGGTGCCCTCAGTTCTCAGACTGAGATCCGTCAACAGCTGTATCGTTATACTGGAAACTAAGCAGACGACAACATTCTTATCACTTTCTAAACATCCATAATAACAAACATATACTATTATCATGTTATATTCTTGTCACTGATGATGCTAAATTGAGTATATAAACTTTTTTTTTCTTTCTTTTTTTGCCGTTCCCAGAGATGATGTTCAGGTATTACGTAAGCATATTTTTAGTCACTTTGTTCCTGGTACTTGGCGGTGGGAGTGCTAAGAAAACTAAGTACAATTTATGTCCCCTTACATAAATATATCTCATCCCGGTGCGTCCACTTTCTTGAGACACTTGACAGATGAACAAATGATAGAAATACTCAATGTTTCCAATTCTGATGGGTTTGTGCATCTGGAGTTAGAAGAATATTTTTACCTTTTAAAATGTTCCACTACAACTGATGTAAAAATAGTGACATATCTAGCCAAAACGAGCTTTTCACCTTGAGGCCTTCTATCAGAAAATGTAAGTCCCTCATACTTTTTAATAGAATTTATAGTTTACTATCTTCCACTTGACAAAATTTCAGATTTTTCTTTGAAAATTGGAATTGGTAGGATTTTTTAAAAACCTGCAAGCACAGCGATGAAGATATATTTAAATGGCAAAAGGTAATACACCGAATGGCTAAGTTGGATTTAATTGTTACCTTTGTCGTAGTTCCCATATTTGAGCTCTTGGATTCTGGCGACATGTTTTGGTTGAACGGCGAGCATAATCTGTGTAGCAGTTGCCACATCTCCATAAGAGCTGGCGGGGACCAGCTGATTCCATTTCTCAGTCGTTGTTAATTCTTGAACAGTGAGTTCCCCTTTGAAATTGCGAGATATCCACAGTTTGCCAATCATATTCAGCCGTACTTGGTGTGAGCTCATTACCAGCCGTCCTTGGGGCATTGCGTGCGCATTCTCACTGAAACATCAATATACAAAATAATCTGAATAAAGAAGAAATTAGTGATAACACTAGAACACAAAGAAGAAGCAGAATGTATCATGTAGTTGTGATACATTAGTAAGTTAGACTATGGTATTGTCTTATAGAGATATTAAAAAAATAATAAATTAAATAGGACTGCAGTATTTTATGGACTATAACATGATCTGCACCATAAGACGCACCTTGATATTAGGATGGAAATTTAAAGGAAAAGAAAAGTTTTAAAAGGAATAATATACTTCATTGCATAAACAAATTATAACCTAGTACAATAGAATTGGTGTAAATCACTTTTAACTTAAAACCTGCGTTGTATGAAAATCTCTTCTGTACAGGTGGCATTGCTTAAATTTTAACAACCAAACCGATTTATCATGAAAGACTGAAAATACCTTTACACCCTCTGACCCTCAATTCAGATACGGTAAGTGTAATGGGACAAGGCTGTTTAGAGGTTGTTTCCTTCAGTTAAACCACCCGGAGGAGAAAACTCCTTTCATATAAAAGAACTCAACATTCCTGTATACCTGGCTTCCAGCTACCGTCATTTTACGATTGTGACAAATGCACTGATGTTCAGTCTGTGCCAAATTTTATAACTATTCTTATCGTTTACATCTCCTTGTTTATAATTATGGTATTCCCGCAATATTTACCATTATTTAAACTTTTTATTGTACTTGGGACCAACTTTAAAGGCAAAAAATGCATCTTTTTGTTCACCATCCTCACCTCAATGGCTCCATCCTCATTTCTAATTTTATCTCCATATTCTCGGCTCCTAGCCAGAATAATATTTTGGCCAACTGTTGAGCCATGGTAGCCCTTGTCGTGTCGTTCCCATAGATCTGTGCTGGGTGCACCAAGAGGTTTGCTGCAACAAAATTATACACACGTCTATACCAAGCAGTAAACTTGGGAATGTTAAATTATGGCACTTCACAGAAAACCATAAAAAAAAATTCCAAAAATGGCCTAAAAGAACCCAAATTGACCCATCTCTCGAAAATGACGAAAAATGCAAAATAATGTCATAATAAATTGCCCTTATTTCATCAATTAATTCATAATACACATTGAAATACATATTCCAGCTATCTTTCAATAGCCATATAAAAAAAGATGGAAAATATCAAATGCTGTAGGATTATGGGGATTATGGGGATTTTTAAAATGCAAGTAATATTTTCAAAAAAATAACTTCTCACTTCCGGTAATTAAAACTTAGAATAAGTTGTTTCAATGTGATGCAGAGCTGTACTGACTTGTAAATACCCTTCAGATAATTTTTATGAGAAATGTTTCAAATGAAAGTTTTGGCTCTTAGTATAAGCTTCTCATATACAAAATCCTTACTTAAGAGACAGAGTTACAACATTAGACTGTGACCAGGGCATGCGTGAATAAAAACAGTTGTCTGAAACATGACCTAAAAATTGCCACCCCCCAAAAAAAGAACTATCTCTTGAAAATGACGATGCAGATTAAACAAAAAAATGGAAAAAATAAATAGCCCTTGTTTGATCAAAATGATACACGTTTAAATATATTCGAGCTATCTTTTAACCTTCATATAAAAAAAAATGCAAAATCATCAAATGCCTTTCCCTAATCATCACTATCATCACTGCATCATCGTATTATTTTTATTTTGCCTACTATTTAAAATTTATAAAAATTGTCCGTAGCATCTAGATATAAAAATAAATGAAATTAAATTATCATTGTTAATATTATTATTATTATATAAAATCATCATAATTTATCGTTATGATCATTGTTATTTATTATTATTATTATTATTATTATTATTATTATTATTATTATTAATATTACTATCATCATCATCATTATTTTGGCATGTTACTGTAAGGTATTTATGGTATTATAATACATTGATAGTAACAGAACTAGAATGTTGGTTATTGTAAAAAAATAAAAAAAACTTTGTTAACTGTAGTAGGCAATAGGACCACCTAACCTAACCTAACCTAACCTAACCTAACCTAACCTGGTCTGATTGCTATAGATAAAAGAGAAAACATTCATACCTGAATTTTGAGGAGACTTTTGTAAATCCTCTAGCTTTGTCTGCTGTTCCTCTATTTGCTTTTCGAGCGCTTTCATTCTGAGCGACTTCTGGTCTTGCAAAGCTATTAGCATGTCCGTTTCTACTTTCAAAGCCTCTATTTCGCTTTCCTGTGCTCGTACATGTTGAGACAAATCTTGTCGCACTGCAGTTAGCTGCTCATACTGCTTTGCTAGCTGCTCATGGCTTTTCTTCAATTCAGCACATTTGCTGCTAACTTTATTTCGTTCCTCTATAGTGAATAGTAGCTGCTTTGTGAGAACTTGGCACGACCTTTCTGCAGCTTCGAGTCGAATCTGCAGCTCGTTGCATTCAAACTTATATATATGCAATACCTTTTTGTTAAACTCTTGTTTTGTCTGGAGGACATTTCTTTCCTCCTTTAGGCACTCAGCCTCAACAGATTTCTCGTTCCAACAGAACTCCAGTTCCTCACATTTATCATTCAGGTCCATCATTTGTTGTTCACTTGCTGTTTTCAGCCTGGTAACCTCATTCATTAGTGTGTCTAGAACAGAAGTAGTAATTATTAGGGCCCAGATTTGAAGGTTTTAACCTATTTTTTCCCCAGCTTCCTAATTACAACATTTTAACGTAGGCTACTTTTTCCATTTCATGCTGCTTGCTTCCAAATATATGAATAATAAAAAACCCAAAAAGAGCTAAATCGTACTGAAGGGCCTAAAAGGGGCTAAGGAGGACTTTTACTGATAAACTAGAAGCTAAAGAGGACTTTTGCAGAAAAAACAATTTTTAAATAGATTTTCCAATTAATGCAAAAGAAAATAAATATGTGAATTTGTGCATTTTAAGAAAAGACATAATAAAAATAAATTTATACAACACACTGAAATTAACAATGATTATGTCGCTTGTCTTTGCAACTCAAAAATGTGCCGTCACAGGAACTGAAACTTGAGCAGTCTGCAATACTTTGAAATCTGTAAATTGACGTTTCAACTTTAAAACAATAAATTGCCGACTGGCAGAGAAGTATATTAAAGGAACAAATACGTGACACTCGAATCTACTTATTTTTATAGATAGGAAGTGAATTGAGTGGTGTATTGAATAATAATTGTAACATTAAAGGGTAAATATCTCAATTGTTTATGCTACTTTTCGAGTGTTGATATAAGGAATAGTTAGTTGTTTATTTCCTAGAAAAAACTAGAATGATTGTGTCTAAATTATAGGGTAATATAATTTTCCGTGTTAATATTGATGTTCATTATTATGTTTTATTTTACATGGCTAAAATCGTTTTTTTAAAACCTAAAAAGGGCTGTTCCACGAAAATAAAAGGCTAAAAGCCTTTCGTAAAAGCCTAAAAGTCCGAGGCTTAATAATTATACAGGGTGTTAATGAAATATTTTACCTGTATATAGTGGGGTCATATTGAAGCAACTTTTATTTAAGGATTTTTGCTCTACGACTTAAAATGTGTATGGTACAGAGCATTAAAGTCATTACAATTTGGTGCTCATAACTCAATAATGTAGCGAAATATGGTTAAAATGTTCATTAAATTGACTTCATGCCTTTTTAGTGATTGACAAAAATCTGAGTTTTAATCATTCATCAACAGCTATAACATAATTTAGAGTTTTCATAATCTGCAAAATTTCCAGACCAATCACATGACTGGCCGTCACTGCATTATTCTTTTTTATTCATAACTACTGACTACAGTGTTAACAACGAAGTTCCTTTGTTTTGCATGTTTTTCTAATGTTAGAGATCAGTGGCGGCCATGCCCTGGGAGATTTTATGCTGTGACAGGAAAAATTGAGTCCTCTAATAATAGTTGCTTGTCTGTGTCCCCTCAGGTAAAATATTTCGGTGTTATTCATTAACACCCTGTATAAGAGACCAGCACATAAAATTATTACAAATTCATTAACTTCTGAAGTAAAATGTTAAAAAGTAGAATATCGTACACAAGGGGGGGTAAGGGGTTAAAATTTGCATTACCAATACTTGTCTTTCGTATTAGAAAATACTATACACCTTAATGTGTACGTCGGCATCTATAATAATAAGAGGAAGTGTTTGTCTGTCTGTGCGCGATGCCCAGTGAAATCTACTGCACCCAAAGATCTGAAATTTTAAACATAGATTGGCGGAATGCCCCTTGAAGTCGGATTTTAATTTTCTTTTTTGTTCTGGAGTTATTAGTGAAAAACTGGCAGAAAACGTGAATTGTTACGCCATCAAAGCATCAGCTTTCAGTAATACATTTCAATTGTCAAATCAATTGCAGGTGCCTTTGCTTTCTTTTATCACAACTTGGAAATCACGATTTTTTCAATATATCGTATGGAATTATTGATTGCTTCAATTCTGTAAGCTCATCCTGGCATGCAGACATCTGAAGAGGGATAATGAATGTAGCCCTAAATGGACAAACATTGATTGATTTGGACGGAACTCATTATGCAGGGGTTTTCTGGGCCAGGGAACTCTAATCTGAGTTCGTTTTTCCCAGGCGGTGCTTTCTAATCGTGGAATGCACTCCAAAGCCGAATTTTTAGCTGTTTCATCAGTTGTTTAGTTTATGGATGATTCACATGTAAGTGTTAATAAGTATGTTTTAATTGTTTTGCTCTTTATTTTTAATTTTGGAATTAATTATCATGGGCACCTGTTAGTTGAACATTAATGATACAGGAAAACTATTGTATCATTGAGACATCTATTTTCAGTGCTTTTTTTCTGGGGGTACGCTGGGGTACATATACCTCTTAAAGGTTTTTACAGTTTCATATAGGAGAAAATCATTTATTCCCACAACTTTGAAAACTGGAGAAATTTGTACCAAACAAAAAATTTAAGTGATCACACACATCATTTGCATTAAAGTAGCTATTTTTAGTGTTATGTTCATTATCTACCCCATGATTTTAGAGAGATGGGATGTGACATTAGTACTATAAAGTTTAAAACAAGCGAGAGCTACAGTGATTGCATTGCCGATGTAGTATTCCTTTCCTCTTGGCTTCAAATTGCATTTATCTGTCTCTGGCTATTGTGCAGTTGTACCTCTGTGAAAATGACTCCCCTTATATATATATGTCAGACAATCAGCAATATTTCACAGTAGTTCCAAGGTTGGTTGCAATGTTCCATCAAGTCAAAAGCGAGAGTATCCCTTAAATCTTTTTTAGAAAAAAAACATATCACTTTAAATTGTCGATTGTATTGATATTGCAGCCTGCTCTGTTTGATCTATTTCTTTGTAACAATGTCCATGTTAATAAATGTAAATCAAGGATTTTAAAATTTTCTAGCCGTTGAATAATTAAATGCAACTGCTACTGATATAATATTATGCATTCTATTGAAATATACAGCTGCATAATATTTTAATGTGAGTATTTTTCAGTTTAAATGCTTGTCACTTATGTGCAAGTAATAGACCTAATGTAATTCCTGACAGATTGAATTTAATTCATTCATAATCTATACGGCTGCTTTAAACCCTTAAAAAAACATGTCAGTGAATCTTAGGCCTACACTTACATCTTTAACATTATTTCCACTGCATTTTGTGAAATCACATAGAAACTCATAGCAGCTCCAAGCTGTAGCTTCCTGACTAGAAACTATTAGCAATTACTGAAGCTAATGGGAAAATGTGATTTAGTCTAGAACTGAAACACGAGTTAATTACATCATTTGCATTTCAAATAGCTTTTCTTGACATTTATAATTACCTTTTTCTTGTTGCAACTCAGCTCTCTCGGAGGAAAATTTTGCTTCAGCCGACTTCAATTCCTTCTCCAGACGTTGTATATGCGTACTTAATTGGCGGACCGTATCCGTGTGCTCCAGCTTCAGGGAGGTCTTTGGTTCATCAACAGTCTACAACAACAACGACACATAACTTCCTCCACTCAAATACAAGTTTTGGCTCTCAGTTTAATATAAAGCAGTGTTAAAGCCATTTTCGAGAAAATCTATAAAGTGGTTGTTAAAATTAATTGCATCCCTGAAGGATACACAACTCAAATAAAATCCGATGAATTTTGTTCTCGAGCTAGGCTGTTCATAGACACTCGGACATGTTTCCGAAGATAGTATTTATGGATTTATGTTAAAAACTCATCATTGAGGTGATCTTCATTACTGTAGCTACTCTGATTGAAATATGTTGTTGCTGTTATTATTTCCATTTTCAAGGACGGACGACTACTTTTATTATTATTATCATTATTATTATTACTAGTGCTTGGAAGTTAAAGACCCATAAATCACCTTAAAAAAATATATCCTAAAAAACTCTAATTGCTAGGAAAACGAAGGTATCTGTCATTTTTAATAATTTTTCAGGACTCTTAACATATAACTAGCCATGCATCTGTGTCAAGCTTACCTGTGTCTCAGCATCTTTGTATTTTTTAGGTTGCAGCGTGTGTTCGCCCGGCAGCACAAATGTCACGTGTTTCTGAAAATTACAAAAATTTTAATCACTTCTATTCTATAATTTGCATATGTCTTTGCTTCTCTGTAATATTTCATATTTCATATTTATTTAATCCATTTTGACCGCAGTTCTGCGGTATAGGATACAATATAACAACAATATAACAAACTATTATAGTACAAGGGTACAAGAATAATATTAGAAATACATACATTGAAATATAAAGAGATACAAAGAAATACAAAGAAATACAGGATCAATACAACACTACAAAACAATAAATAAATAAATAAATAAAAAGTGCAATGTGTAGGTCAAATAGTAGGTACTGAAAGATTATTTAAAGTTTTTGGCTACCTCAAAAAATTCATCATTTTTGTAGAAGCAGATTTGTTTTAGTTTCATCAGTACTAAGCCTTTAAAGTGTTTAAAAGTTAAATTTCTAGTAGCAACCGGAAGAGAATTAAACATTTTCACTGACATGTACCTAAAATTATGTTTGGTAGTTGCAAACAAGCATTGATCCTGTAAAATGTTATTGCAATTTCTGGTGCCAAAGGTATGTACATCAGAATAAGTTTTAAAGTTATCAGAATTACTCTTAACATATAACAAACACTGTAAAATATATATAGATGGTAGGCTGAGAATACCAGATGAGATGAAAAGAGGTTTACAGTGGGCTTTCCAATCAGCACCATAGATTATCCTTAAAGCCTTCTTCTGTAATTTGAAGATGTTAAGTGCAGAACTACAATTACCCCAAAGTAGAGTACCATAAGTTAAATGGCTATGAACATAAGCATAGTATGCAGAAATTAGTACCTCTCTAGTCACATATTTTTGCAGTCTGCGAAGCACAAATATGCCTCTGGCAATCTTATTAGAGATTAATACAACATGAGATGACCAATTTAAACCTCCTTGGAGGACGATGCCAAGAAATTTAGCATCCTTATAGAAGTACTGATGTTTCCTATCAAAAGTGAATTTCAAGTCAGTAACTTTAGAGTCATTAACATATAGAGAATTAGCTGCAGTCCAATCTAGAACAATATCATCACTAACTTTTAAGAGATTTAAGGTGTTGAGGTCACAGTCAGTTACAGCAGTCAGAGCCAGATCATCTGCATAGAGATACGAATTTAGGAAATCTTTAGATGTGTTATTATAGACAGACAAGACACTAGGCAAATCATTTATATAAATAATAAATAATAATATCGATGGTGATGATGATAATGATGCTGTTAATGAATTGGCCAAGTGTACAATTTAGTAAAAAAATTAGCTAGACTGCCTACAATTTTAAAAATTAGAATTTATAGGAATTTTTTTGTAACATATGAAATAATCAGTGACATGTAGATTTTATATACAGGAATGAACTTAAATCAAAACTAAAACTATTTTAGTCTTGGTGGCTATCACATCTTAGCTTCAGAGAAATACTTGAATCCAGGACCTTTGGCTATTTGCGCCAATACTCTTATCATCTGAGCTAAGCCAGAGTTCAATTCGCAGTGCCAGATGGAACCTCTCTCCTATGATTCAATTCGGAGGAATTTTTCTCCTATAATATTCTCATGTAATGTCCAACAGAGACAATATTCTGTTGTTCATGAAAGCTTATAATTCTATCTTGTTTACAAGTTAATGATTACAAAAGAAATTTGCAAATTAATTCAGCGCAGTGAATAATGTGTTAGCAGGTTAAGGTGGTCGTATAAACAAATTTTCCAAAATCTAACATTTGATAGAATATTTCATGTACCTTTAATATATCATATTGCGCAGAAGCGAAATGCTTGGTGCTTCAGAACTCAATCCAGTTTTTCGTATGTAACCTAAAATATTTGCATGTGATTTGCCGCAAAGTAATTTAACCAGCATTTTGTTTTTTCCAAACAACGATTAATGTTGCATTTCTGAAGCACCAGCAAATAAACAGATTTCAATCAAAGTGTTATGGGACATGAAAGTATATAAATACATTGAGAATTACTCACCTTCCTTCCTATGGGCTTAGTGGAATCAGTTTCTGGGTTTTCTAGATTTTCTTGGTTTTTGGGGTTGTCTTCCTTCATAGCTTTTTGAAGCTTCATTGCTTTTTCTCGCCACTTATCTTAAACAAAAGTTCCAGCTCCGTTACACAAAACCCAAAATTATTGTCACTAAATAAGTTAATTAAAATATAACAGCTATTTGTGTACCAAATATGCAAAACAAATCTTTAGCAGACGAACAAGGCAAAGTCGAGTATGAAATACGAGATGAATGATCTAAAGTGAATACAATAGTTTTTAAGAGTTATTTAATTCTACAACTAACGAACTTGGTTTCTCACTGATGCATGTTTATAAACTTGGCTTCGCTATGAATTTGCTTCTCTTTCTTAAAAATATTTTCAAAACCATCGCTAAGGTCAGGATTTTCATTATAAACTAATTTATTTATTATTTAAATTGAAATTAGACATCCCGCAACAAAACTTACTTTGCCTTGTTAAAAGAAACAATTTGTACAAGAGACACATTTAATTTGCTCGTGGTGTACTGGTCTATGTTACGGCCTGGCATTGGAGACATGATGCATTCGAGTACCTCTCCGGTCAGGTTCAACATAAAATATTATTATTATCAAATTATTTCTTGAATACAAGACGTCCTAGTGACAAGGATCACGATACTTCTAAAGCAAACTTGAGTGGACTTGGCCAACAAAATGTTACTTTTAGGCATGTTAACAGTCCGACAAGCAACTGTTTTAGAAAGCATGTACTAAAAACTCATAAGATAGTCCATTAACTTGTTAAACCAAATACAGAATATCATAATGAATTTTAAAAATGTTAAATAAATATTTTTTTAAATGTCTTACTCTTAAATCCACTCTCGGCCACAACCGGCAGTTTACTTGGGAGTGTCGCATGCAAAATTGTAAATTACAAAATAGAAATTATTACAAGCTATTGGAAACAATGAAATGACTAGATGCATTAGCTCATTAGCCGTCCTTTGTTGTTTTATCTGATAATGACAATGGTATTAGATGAGTCAACGACTATAGTCCTATAACCTTCCTTGGTATTCAGAATTTCAGTTTCGTCAAATCAGAGCCGACAGACTATTGTGACTAAATCAGGGAAAATATAAAGAAGTTGATAAATTTAAGTATTTAGGTTCATTGGTAACTTTTGATAATGACTCTAGTAAAGACATCAAAGAGAGAATAGCTGCAGGTGCTTCTTTGCCTTGGCTAAAAACTATGAAAACACTATAGCTGTCGAAGCAAACTACATTACAGATCTATAACACAATAATTAAGCCTGTTGTGATGTACCGGGCGTGAAACTTGGGTGATGACAGAAGGTATAATGGCACAATTGGAAAGATGGGAAAGGGAAATATATTGACTGATAAAGGATAAAGACGGTTGGAAAATACTCTCAAATATGGAATTAAATTTTGTATATAGACTTGTTAAAGCTAAAAGAATTGAATGGATTGGGAATGTGATTAGGTTGTTGGCAAACCTGAAGGGAGAAGAGATAGGGGAAGACCAAGATTAAGATGGTTGGATTGTGTGAAGGACTTGGGGATTAGAAGATGGAGGAGAAAGGCAGAATTCAGAGAAGAATGGGCTATCTTCATTAAAGAGGCCCTAGCTAGACTATAAGAGCTGTTAATATAATTACCTCTCTGCTGTGCAGCTAAATTGACGAGGGCAACATGCAGCCTCTTGCATGTGGCTAATTTACAATCAGCCTCTTGGATCTGTTCCTTTTGATGCTGGACATCGTAACGGAGCTTGTCTCTCTCAAGCCTGGAGAGCTCAGCTTCCTTGGCATAGAATTTACAAGACTTCTGGAGTCTTTCTTTAGTTTTTACTGCCTCTTGCAGTTGCAGCAATAAATCTTCTCTTTCATTCTGTGTGTCCTTCAGCTCTTTTTGCATCTTCATAGACTTTGATTGCCACTCGTCTTAAACAAAGAGTTCCACTCCGTTACACAAAACCCAAAAATATCATCACTAAATAAGTTATTTAAAATGTAACAGCTATTTATGTATAAAATGTGCAAAACAAAGCGTTAGCAGACGAACAAGGCAAAGTCGAGTCTTAAATGCAGGACGAATGGCGCATAGTTCTTACTAAAACTTATCTGTTTTTAGAACTAACGAACTCTGTTTTTAACAATGTATGTTTATAAACTTAGCTTGGCTATGAGTTTGTTTCTCTTTCTTAAAAATATTTTTGAAACCATCGCTAAGATCAGGATTTTCATTATAAACTAATTTATTTAATATTTAAATCAAAATTACACGTCCTGCAGCAAGACTTATTTTGCCTTTTTTAAAAGAAGCAATTTGTACAAGAGACGCATCTGAATTTGTTCGTGGTGTACTGGTCTATGTTACGGCCTGGCATTGGAGACACGATGCATTGGAGTACCTCTCCGGTCAGGTTCAACGTAAAATATTATCATCAAATTATTTCTTGAATACAAGACGTCCTAGTGACAAGGATCAAACTTTAGCGGACTAAGCCAACAAAATGCTACTTTTTGGCGTGTTAACAGTCTGACAAGCAACTGTTTTAGAAAGCATGTACTAAAAACCAATTTAAAACTCATAGGATAGTCCAATAACTTGTTAAACCAAATTTAAAAAAAAAAATATATATATATATATGTCGTAATAAATTTTTTAAAATTCTAAGTAACAATATTTTAAAAATATTTTACTCTTAAATCTACTCTCGGTCACAAGCAGCAGTTTACTCGGGATGGTCTCATGCAAAATTGTAAATTGTAATAATTACAAAATAGAAATTATTACAGGCTATTGAAAGCATTAGCTTGTTAGCCGTCCTTTGTATGTGTGAAGAATTATTTTGCATGGGGACTAACGCCTACTCCAAGCGAACCAGTTTGTTTGTGCAGTATTATTTTAATATTTGGCCTGTGGGTTTATGCATATGTCAGATATTTGATTGAAATGGTCGAGCGAGACACCAGTACCAATTAGGGGATTCCACTTTGTTTTATTATTTCTTTCATTTACTGTAAAGCACCAGAAGGCTATGAAATATGGATGTGCATCTGATACTGACTATGATATTAGGTAAAATGGCAGAGATGAGTCCTATAGCCTTCCTTGGTTTCCTATCGGAACAGACAGACACTCAAGTTATTGATAATTAGATTAGATTTAATCACCTCTGTCTCGTTCAGTGGCCACAATCAACTCCTGTGATATTATCACTCTTTCTTGTTCCTCTTGAAGTTTCTGTTGCAGCTCAATCAGATGGTCGTCCTGTGACAATAACAAACAGAAAAGGATATAATCATTGGTCGGCTCAAGTTTGGCTCTTTCATTTCTGGTGGCACTGAAAAGTTTACATGAAAATGATCTCCGTGTATCGAATGCCAACCCCATTGCCCTGACACTTTGCGTCGATAGTGTGTTATGTAACACAGGCCAACAAAAAAAAGACTTTTTAAATGTTAATACTTGATTCTTATGGTATTTTTGTTGCTGATTTCATATCTGACGTCAATCTTCTTTCTATCACCCTCAGTTTCGCCACAACGTGACTAGAAAATTAGCGGAACGTACTACAGAAATGAAAACTGAATTAATGTTACAATGTGTAAAAAGCTTTTCCCTAACATGACATTTCCTTTCCCTCTCCTCCTTAAGGCTGAAGTGACCACCAGCGGCCCTAATTCCTTCTTTCCGTCATTTTGATATCTTGATGGAAACACCTTACGCCTCATCACATCCCCAAATTGTCAAGGTAACTGTTCAAAAAGTGAATCTTCATTGAACATCCTAACTTTTTGAATCTCTCCAGCATGTTTTTGACAACAATAGAAATATAATGTAGGTCCATTTTATTGCCCAAGAGCTGGAATGAATCCAATCCTGCATCTCACTGACTTTAATTTTTTATTTAAAGTTGGAATAGAACATGATTTTTCGGATACCTTTCAATTTTGCTTCTGATAAATGAGGAAAGTTCTTTTGGTAAGCCTTTAAAGAATTGTTTCATTAGCCCCAGTTTTCCTGATCCGCAGATTTTCTCTCTGATCATCTTTTTTGCAGGCAAATTTTTTCTGGACCAATGTTGATCCTGTGCCCTAATGTCATGCAACTATTTCTGTCTTAATTTAAACCCATTTTACTTACCGGTATTTAAATAGTGCACAAAGTACCGTTGAATATGCTACGTATTTAATTTTCTTAAATATTTAGTCCTGACATGTAAAAAGAATGGTGGGTGATACAGCGTTTTTATCGTCGTATTTGGATTCAGCACACTAAAAACCATAAGAATAAGGCAAATTCATTAAAAAAGTTTTTCATTGTCGGCCTGTGTATTGTTATATTGATTTTGGTTAAAGACCTGTATAATTTTGTTTGGAGTTGTATTGCATCTTTTTGCAATCGAGTGCACGGAAACTATCCATTGCATCTGGTTTCTTTTTGAGCCAGTCTCTTATTGGTTTGAATACAAGTCCGAACACACACATTAGCCTACAAACAACATTCAGGCCTAGGTAAGCTTTGAAATAGTGGATATGTATTCCCTTACCCACTCAGCTGCACATACAGTTTTATTATTGTGTTTTTCCCTTTTGCATAAGGTGTCATTTCCATGAATTTGTGGCAGAAACTACTGTAGATATAGAAAAAAATTGTCCTGATGTGATATACAGGGTGTGATGGACATACTAATAAATAAAATTACAAATAACTGCTCCGATCATTAGCGTTTGGCCTTCTCCTTCATCACATATATCATCTGATTCTGACTTTAGCACTATATTACAAAATTGCCGATTAATAATACTTTCTTAGTATGGTTGTTAACTGAAGATGCTGGAACACAACCCTCAAAACTGCCATCCAGAAGTTTAGGAGTGCAGCAAGAATTAGTGATAAATACGACAGCAGAAACCAGCTCCTAAAGGAGATTTTAATGTCAAATCAAAACAAAAGTCTAAAAACCAAAATAGTTTTTATGTGTAAATGTGATTGATAAATGTATTTCGTATTTTTACTTTCAAGCTCTTTTTTTATGCCAAATTATAAGTTTCTCTCAACTGAAAGACACTTTGAAATATTTTTTCAGTAATTGCTCGACTCATTTAAATCAAAATATGATCTCCCATCAAAACCCTGAATGCAAGTTTGGAATGAGACTAGATTTTGAAGTGAGGATTTTTAATCTAAAAAGGACAAAAATGGGAAAATTATTGGCAAAAAAGGGGAAAAGGAAATAAACGTATTAATATGGGATACAAATGCAAAACGAACAGAATGCAATGATTTCTAAGTAATAGCATTTCACTAGTTTCTGTTGTCTGAGCTCATAGTAATGTCTAGGCCTACTCTACACATAGTTACTCTGCCTCTCTGATATCCGTATTCCATGTGATGAAAATAATATTGTCCAAATGGCAATTGGAGTATAGCCCAATGTAATGTACACAATGTCATGTCAATCTCAATTAATAGGATTTTAGTAACATTAAGAATGAGTACTTACCAGTGTGGCTTCGTCACATGTGCAATCAGAGGAGAGCTGGGCTCCAGCAAGCATTACAGTTTCTTGGCTTTGGTGGCATAGTGATGCATCAAAACACTGGGGCCGCCATTCTACATATCCATCTCTTGGATAGCCGCTCAGGCCATTAACAGTCATCTGTGCCTGTTCTTCTGAAAGGATTGGTTGCCATTCTACATATCCATCTCTTGGATAGCCGCTCAGGCCATGAACAGTCATCTGTGCCTGTTCTTCTGAAAGGATTGGATGCCATTCTACATATCCATCTCTTGGATAGCCGCTCAGGCCATGAACAGTCATCTGTGCCTGTTCTTCTGAAAGGATTGGTTGCCATTCTACATATCCATCTCTTGGATAGCCGCTCAGGCCATGAACAGTCATCTGTGCCTGTTCTTCTGAAAGGATTGGTTGCCATTCTACATATCCATCTCTTGGATAGCCGCTCAGGCCATGAACAGTCATCTGTGCCTGTTCTTCTGAAAGGATTGGTTGCCATTCTACATATCCATCTCTTGGATAGCCGCTCAGGCCATGAACAGTCATCTGTGCCTGTTCTTCTGAAAGGATTGGTTGCCATTCTACATATCCATCTCTTGGATAGCCGCTCAGGCCATGAACAGTCATCTGTGCCTGTTCTTCTGAAAGGATTGGTTGCCATTCTACATATCCATCTCTTGGATAGCCGCTCAGGCCATGAACAGTCATCTGTGCCTGTTCTTCTGAAAGGATTGGATGCCATTCTACATATCCATCTCTTGGATAGCCGCTCAGGCCATGAACAGTCATCTGTGCCTGTTCTTCTGAAAGGATTGGTTGCCATTCTACATATCCATCTCTTGGATAGCCGCTCAGGCCATGAACAGTCATCTGTGCCTGTTCTTCTGAAAGGATTGGTTGCCATTCTACATATCCATCTCTTGGATAGCCGCTCAGGCCATGAACAGTCATCTGTGCCTGTTCTTCTGAAAGGATTGGTTGCCATTCTACATATCCATCTCTTGGATAGCCGCTCAGGCCATGAACAGTCATCTGTGCCTGTTCTTCTGAAAGGATTGGTTGCCATTCTACATATCCATCTCTTGGATAGCCGCTCAGGCCATGAACAGTCATCTGTGCCTGTTCTTCTGAAAGGATTGGATGCCATTCTACATATCCATCTCTTGGATAGCCGCTCAGGCCATGAACAGTCATCTGTGCCTGTTCTTCTGAAAGGATTGGTTGCCATTCTACATATCCATCTCTTGGATAGCCGCTCTGGCCATGAACAGTCATCTGTGCCTGTTCTTCTGAAAGGATTGGTTGCCATTCTACATATCCATCTCTTGGATAGCCGCTCAGGCCATGAACAGTCATCTGTGCCTGTTCTTCTGAAAGGATTGGTTGCCATTCTACATATCCATCTCTTGGATAGCCGCTCAGGCCATGAACAGTCATCTGTGCCTGTTCTTCTGAAAGGATTGGTTGCCATTCTACATATCCATCTCTTGGATAGCCGCTCAGGCCATGAACAGTCATCTGTGCCTGTTCTTCTGAAAGGATTGGTTGCCATTCTACATATCCATCTCTTGGATAGCCGCTCAGGCCATGAACAGTCATCTGTGCCTGTTCTTCTGAAAGGATTGGTTGCCATTCTACATATCCATCTCTTGGATAGCCGCTCAGGCCATGAACAGTCATCTGTGCCTGTTCTTCTGAAAGGATTGGTTGCCATTCTACATATCCATCTCTTGGATAGCCGCTCAGGCCATGAACAGTCATCTGTGCCTGTTCTTCTGAAAGGATTGGTTGCCATTCTACATATCCATCTCTTGGATAGCCGCTCTGGCCATGAACAGTCATCTGTGCCTGTTCTTCTGAAAGGATTGGTTGCCATTCTACATATCCATCTCTTGGATAGCCGCTCAGGCCATGAACAGTCATCTGTGCCTGTTCTTCTGAAAGGATTGGTTGCCATTCTACATATCCATCTCTTGGATAGCCGCTCTGGCCATGAACAGTCATCTGTGCCTGTTCTTCTGAAAGGATTGGTTGCCATTCTACATATCCATCTCTTGGATAGCCGCTCAGGCCATGAACAGTCATCTGTGCCTGTTCTTCTGAAAGGATTGGTTGCCATTCTACATATCCATCTCTTGGATAGCCGCTCAGGCCATGAACAGTCATCTGTGCCTGTTCTTCTGAAAGGATTGGTTGCCATTCTACATATCCATCTCTTGGATAGCCGCTCAGGCCATGAACAGTCATCTGTGCCTGTTCTTCTGAAAGGATTGGTTGCCATTCTACATATCCATCTCTTGGATAGCCGCTCAGGCCATGAACAGTCATCTGTGCCTGTTCTTCTGAAAGGATTGGTTGCCTTTCTACATATCCATCTCTTGGATAGCCGCTCAGGCTAATCACCTGCTTTCACATGTAAAAGTAGATAAATTTTTGTATGCAGGTGTCACAACTTTCCTTAATTATAGTAAAGTAAAACACAACAGTTGGACTTTAGTTGAAGAGACATGCAGCATTGTGATGGTCGAAGCAGTCTTAAGTTTTTATGCATTCACATAGATCAGCGGTTCCCTAACCTTTTTGTCGTGGGACCCACCATTACCTAGAAATATTTTTCTCGACCCACTACTGCATAACGATAACCAATATAGACTAGGGTATATAAAATACAGCACATGTTTTTCATATGCCTTTCAATAGTTTTATTGTGTTCAAATCCCTGCTGCATTTTCTAGTCATTCTCCTCACTTTCAATTTATTGTTCTTATCCTCCTTTATTTTTTTATAAATAGATTTAGTTATTAACTTTGTATTTGGTAGCAATAAAAGTTTCCTTCAGCTGTAGAAGTTTTGTTTGGATTCTTTAAATTTAACACTCTTTCCTTATATTGGAAACAATTTTAATTTTCCCACTCTTTTTGTGACCCACCGAAATTGCTCCCTTGACCCATAGTTTGGGAACCGCTGACATAGATAATAGATAACTTGGGAAAATTATCAAGAGTTATCTATTTGCTAAAAAGGTAACAAATCATCTATAACTACATTAAAATATCTTGTTTTTCTTTCTTCCAATGCAGTTCTTGTATCCCGCAGCTTCAAAAGACATGCATTAGAATTATTTCTACACTGTAAATGATGACATAATTAATTTTTATCATCTACCTTCTTTACAATACAGATGCATCATTCACAATATTATAATACAAACCATTCCATCCTACTTACAAAATGAAACACTAATAAACATAAAATCTATGACTGGCTGGTACTTCATTTTATAGTCTAAATGAGTTCTTTGAGTGTTTGGATGTTACATTAATGTATGTTTTCTTGTGCTTCATCACCTAGTACAGTCTTAAGATGGGCCTAATGACAATAACATTTTATTGATTGAATACCCAAAATTGGGTTAAACCCTATTTCATCCGAAGGTATATTAGGGTTAAGAGATATAATATGTTTCAAATATTATTGTAATCTGAGCACAAGCTGCAAAGAAAGTCGTAAGAAACATAAAGAAATAAGCTTTAACAAAAGAGAGGCAAAAATGTACAAAGATGAAATAAACATTAACGAATAATGTTACTAATGGTTTACAAAAGATGAGAAATATTATATCCTGTCTGAAGTGAATTGAGTGGTGTATTGAGTAATAGTATCGTTAAAGGGTAAATATCTCAATTGTTTATACTATTTTTCGAGTGCCAATATAAGGATATTTTGTAAAGAAAAACCAGAACTGTGTCAAAATTATAATACAATTTTTGGTGTTAACGTTAGTGTCATTTAGATGGCTAAAATCATTTGTTTAAAGCCTAAAAAGGGCTATTCCACGAAAATAAAAGTCTAAAAATCTGGGCCCTAGTGATAAGCCATTCCTATCCGGATATAAGTTACAATCCAAACCTAACTACTACACAACAAAGAGAATAGATGATTATCCATGCCAGTGAAATGCAAACAAGAATGATGACTTCCTGTAAAGTAGTCAAATTATCCAGAGTCACTGAAACACCTTCGAACCTAATTTACATAAATTTTAACAGGGCAGATGGAGCTTATTAGAAACTTGTTCTTTTCAAGTCCTAACGTGTTATAGTTCACCCAGTAATATTGACAATGTCTATCTATACAATGTATAGCTATAGATACAATAAATTATTATTATTATTGTTATTATTTGTTCGCGCATGAGCCCATGTAGGACTATGCAAAGTACTTAGAGGCGTTTCTGTGTTTTCCTTTGACTCCATATGGCTTTCATCCTTTGGCTGTGAGCTTCCTTCCTCTTGTTTGTCCATGTTGTTCCAGTATTATTATTATTATTATTATTATTATTATTATGACAAAATGAGGTGTTCTACTGCCGAAGTACTGAACAGATCATTCACTCCTGAACATTTACTAATGAACATTTAATCTTTAGTTTTGTGACAGTTATTTTGTTTTACAAGTATGAACAAAAATATTATTTTGGCAGTTTCAGTTGTATTTCAACACTTAGTTGGCTCATTTGACAGCATAGTTATTTGGCCTTTTCTTTATTTTTAAAATATTACTTCCAGTCAGATCACGATAATGAAACGTTATGTAAGTTACTGATTATTAGTCACTAGAAGAACATTTTGAGAAGATTTCAGTTTTGTTTTGTTTTGTTTAGTCCCATTTGAGTTATAATAATTTAAAAATCAGCAATTTTAGAAAATCTCAATATTTGAAGACTCATAGAACCTAAAGGATTTATATAAATGATCTGAAATTTTACTAGCATCTAAGCAAGGTTGGCAGCGATTTTCCCACCCCCAGTAAATACCATGGTAAAAACCGGTATTTACCACCCTGGGAAATATTTACTCTTACTTCTGTCCACATGGGAAAAACTGGAAAAAACTCATTACACAAACAATTTTAATTATTAAATTCTTTGAGTAAGTCTATTGCAGCTTTTAATGTAACAAAATTTGCTTTTCAAATCTTATTGTCATTTTACAATGCCATTTAAATGTATCATAATTAATGACAACATATGCCCTGGCCATGTTACATGCACCTGCTAAGTTCAAGGATTTGAATTCATTTTATTCTGCAGGGGAAATGCATTTACAACATCTGAATAATTGCAAAATGCTTATTAAGTCAAACAACCCTATTACAGTAATATACCAGTATAACGGAATTTAGGGGACCTTGGAAATTAATTTGTTATACTGAAATTTTACTGGTACACAATGTTTTTTTAAAAAAGGTTGTGACTTTCTTTAGAACATTCCCAGACACAAAGACTATTCAATATAGGCAGAATCTGGCATATTGCTTTGTGATAAAGACTATGTGCCATGTGTCAAACTCTGCTGATCTCCCACCTCATCTTCACATGGATTTCTATCACTCAGAACGTCTGCCACAATTCCATCATCTGTGATTTCTTGTTACACCATCACATCACAGTCCACATTGATGTATTCAGTAAGATTCACACTTTCTGCTCATTTTCCAGTTCTCTTCTGTTTCTGTCGTTTACCATTTCACTTTTTGTGATGTCTTCTTCATAAAAATAATAAGTAGTATTGCGCACAATGTGCATTATAGGTACACTGTTAATCCAATGTTATTCTGAGCAGAATTGAATCAGCGACACTGATCTATTTTTGCATGTTAATGCGTGATAAGTTTCGCACTGTTCACCGCACAATTCACATTTGCACTCCTCACACGTCTGATGGTAAGTCTTCCTGGTGCAGATGCGATGATGAAAGCCGTGGACCGCGAAGCGTGTTACTATGTGCCTCAGCTCGTACTCTGCCCTCATCCATTCTTTATTCATCATGGCATCTGTCCTGTAAAAGCTCTCGTCAATTGAGTCCTTCTTCGTCTGCAGCTCTCTCAGCAATTCTTCGTATGCCGGTGTATTTGGCATAAACCACTTGGCATACACCATTGGCATACCACTTCATAAACCACTCCAGTTCTTCAAAAGGATTTAGCAATTACTTATTTCTTCTTCGAGCTATTTCCATTCAGCACTCAACACTATGTGCATTCATTATAAAAGGTTGACTTTCTCAGAGGCAATATTACACCACTGCATACAGCGCAGAAATTAAAATTATATGTAGGCAGTTAGGCAAAATTTTAATCTGTTATTCTGAAAATTCTAAATTTGTTATAATGAAATCTTTTAACACACACAAAATAGGGAAAAGGGCCAATACATCATTTTGCAATACTGAAAGTTTTGTTACTGGTATTTTACTGTATACACAGTACAAGACAACTTTCCCATGATATCTCATCTAGTCTTGCAGAATAAAACAGTTGTATGATGTCATAGATTCCAGATTTTACTTCAATGCTCACATAGATTATGCCACTGCAGGATGCTCCAAGCTAATTCATGTTCTAGCTAAATCAGCGAAAATATGCTGGGGACTGGGCTCTCAAGCATTGAAAACAATCTACAAAGGAGCAATACTACCCCTACTGCTGTATGGAGCTCCAGTTTGGATAGATGCTTTGACAAGACAGTACAACCGGACAAAGTACAAGAGGGTACAAAGACTCATGAACATACGAATTGCCAAAGCTTTCCGAACCACGTCAAATGAAGTATTGTGCATGACAACAGGATTGAGTCCAATAATCATTAAGATAGAGGAAGCAGTCATATTATACAAAGCAATACAACAAGGTGAAATTTCAAACCAACCAATTGATCTGCCGATGTCATTACAAACTTGGCCTCATCCAGTGGACTTAACAGTAATTAGCAAAGTGGAAGAACATGAAGATTATACATTGAAAATATAACAGACGGAAGCAAAAGTGAAAACGGAGTTGGATCTGGTGTTGTCATATTCACGGAACAAGCCCTGACACACAGACTGAAATCTAGACTACATAACAACTGTTCTAATAACCAGGAAGAATATTAAGAGCAATATTAAGAGCATTGGAGGCAATACAGGAACTCAATACAATCGAAACAGAACACAGAAAAGTTGCAATATATACTGACAGTCAGATAACACTCGACTCTTTCAGTAACTTAGCTAACCACAACGAACTTATTCACAGGATAAGAAATAAAATTCGGACTCTAGAAGTAGGAAAGTGGAAGATTTCATTTAGTTGGATAAAAGCACAAGCACAAGCACTTTGGAAATGAAATGGCAGATCAGTTGGCAAAAGAGGCAGCGAGAGAAAGTGAACTAGAAATAATTTACAACAAAATTCCTAAGAGTTATCTATCGAAAGAAGCACAAAAAATGAGTCTCAGTAAGTGGGAAAATGAATGGCAGACGACAAAGGCGGAAGCTACCAAAACATTCTTCCCCTAGATAAAGGATAGGCTCGGAACCACCATCACGGTTACACCAAATATGACAGCAATTCTTACAGGCCACGGAAAATTGCGGTTGTATTTTCATCGCTTCAAGATCTTGGATTCAATGTGAACACCTGGTATTGGTGCATACAGACAGTTGACCATATAATTTATGAATGCAAAATATTAGCCAAAGAAAGGAACAGTCTAAAACATAAAATTATAGTGAAACGGAGAAAATGGCCAGCTGAGAAAACTCAGTTGATTAGAGAAAACAGGAAAGATTTTGCTGAATTTGTAAACAAAATCAATTTTGATTTATTAAGCCATATATGTAAAAGGAAAAGTAATATGTGTAGAGCGACAAACAAACGAAAGAATGTAAAACCTACAAACGCAAAATTGTAAAACCTAACATGTAGTATTACTATGATGTAATAGAACATGCCATTAATAAACTTATTATTTAAAAAAAAAAAAAAAAAATGGACAAATCGATACACGAAAGTTTAGACAGCTATTGAGAGAAAAGTCATTTGAACAATGGAGGAAGAAAGAGCAAAAAGGAAAAGGTGTCATATTATGCAAGGAGTATACTCTGGCAAACAGATGGTTTAGAGACCAGAAGGGTCTAACATGTAATGAGTGGAGGGAAGCCATCAAGCACCTGGCAACAACCTCTGTTGGCGATGCCATAGGGAGTTTGAAACCCTTGCACTTGTCCTTGGGGCCTGTTCTCGTCATCATACAGCATGATCCATCATTGCCAACGCTTTAAATGTGCACAAAGAGGTTCATGGCATTTCCAGTGAAGGCAGCAATAGGAATATCTGAAAGATATATACTGGACCCTACGATCAGGTTTGAATCCTATGAACAGCAGCCAGAAGAGGTGGATGCAGAGAAACGAGAGATTTATGAACTTGCTGTAGGTTTTTATAAACAAAAATACAACCTGACTTCTATGAGTGTGATGGGCTTAATGATAGATGTTATTCCTCGCCAAAAGTTTAGTCTTTCTAAAAAAACATTCTGGCAGCATTGAAAGGATCTTTGGCCACATGTGTTTCCTTGTATTTTTGCTTTGTTTCGAGGCAGCCTTACAGGAAGTAATTATAATGCAAACAATGTCAACAAAAGCTTCCTGTTGGTCAGTCAGATATATCATATCTTTCTTAATATATCTTTCTTGATAGCCAGGTCTCTAAAGACATCCATCAATTTAGCAGGGTATACTGTTATAGACCTGCAGAGCTATTTAAATACTATCAAATTACATTTATAATTTTTCTATATTATGGAAATTTATATTTTTTAGACAGAACTTGAGTTATTTATTACAGCTTCTATAAAACAATTAAACAATAAAAGTAAATATTTCCAAAGGTTTATTTATTGCAGCATGGAATAAATAATAAAGCTTGTTATTATTACTAGGGATGGGTCGATACCAGATTTTCTCGATACTCGATACTCGATACCGATACATGATTTTTTCCTCGATACTCGATACCTTCAACATTTCCAGTTTCAATAAATAGGTACCGGTACATTAAAAATTAAAATTTGAGAGAACTGTGTAACACCAACTAAATTAATTAAGTCTGCATATTTAATGAGACAAAATTTAATATCATCAGTAGCCTATAATTATTTTAAACTCTACATTAAAACTAAAATTAGTTTTCTAACCCGTCCACTTACAAGTGTTTGTTAAAAAATACTAGCATTCTCACTTAATTGCAGAATTACAAAAGTATCGAAAAAGTATCGAGCGAATTTTCTGAAGTATCGTTCGATGCCGATACCATGCAAGTATCGAGATATCGAAAGTATCAAGGACCCATCCCTAATTTTTACATTATAATTATGACATTTGTTTTAAAACTATTTCTCAAGAAATTACACATAAATGTTTTAGAATAAGAATATAATCCATAAAGTTGGAATTTTACGTATTTACTTTTCCCACTTTTGTCCGGTATTTACCAGTTTTTCCCACTGGGATGGTATATATTGGTTTTGTACGGGAAAATGCCAACCCTGCATCTAAGTGGTCTATTATATCTTTCTGGGGGAAAAAATTTTAAATGTTTGTTTTCATCCCTTGTATAAAAAAAATAAAACAAAGACATTAATTTATTCTAAACAAAAGATGAATTTCTAATAAAGTTTTAGATTATTTCCTTAAGCCCAATACATTTTTGGTCATAACATGAAATGTAGACTGTTTCTTGTAGATTAAGAGGGGTTTTACTTCAAGTTGATATCTTCGTAAATAAAATGGTTATTTAACTTAATGCCAACCTTTGAAAATGCCAAAAATTACAGATCCAATCGTAAAAAAAAAAGAGAATAACAAATTTAATTCTTAGCTGAAGTAATTGTCATACTCTCAATTCATTGTATAAATGTTTTGAGAGAAGAAATTGTTAATACTTTAGGAATATTTAATTTCTATAAATGATGTGCCTTGTATAAATATTAAGAATTGCAACATTACAGACACGCTGTCTGTTGAATTGGCAAGCAGTAGAAGATGCGTACATTTCTGAGTATGTGTGTTTAGTCGTTAACAAGGGGACGGACAGAGATAAAATACAAGAGGTTAGGGTTGTCCTTAGTGAACTGTTTCGGCAGTCATGGTTAGGTTGTGAACTGTTAGAAGTCAACTGAGATAGTTGTTTTGCTACTGTAATTTCTCTTAGCATAAATAAATCATAAAATCATTCACACCGCCTCTTATTAAAGCTATGCATGATTTGCTTTTGCTATCTAGAAACAACGAAATGTTTGTGCTATTTCGTGATAATTAGGGGACAGATTTCTATGACCTAAAAAATAGGATATATGCATTCATTTATTACCTAAAAAACATTAAAATATGACCAATAAAATTTAAAATATGACTTTACCACTTACACATTGTGTGTATTTTTTTAAGTTTCATTACAATACATTTTATTAAAATATTGTGTTAATTATTTAAAATATCTGTAAATTCTCAAAAAGTATCATTATAATGCAAAATTTACAAAATATGATAGGAAACTTCAAAATTTCTTTAATATGCACACAAATATGCCAAAAATATGACCTAAATATACATATTTATACTAAATATGCTACAATAGTTGAAAATTTCTTAAACATGCAGTTATATGCACAATAAAAGCCGTTCCATTTTCACCAGGATGCTTGGAATCGGGTTTAAATTAGTCGGAAACCTGAAATAATGCAAAGGGGAAAAATATGACTTGTCATAGAAATCCACCCCCTAGTGTCCTTCACAACCAAACTGCATTAAACGTGCTGTACTTTAACGGAGTAAAAGGCAATGGAAAATGATGAAAATTTAGGACAAAATACTGTATTCTCAACTAACTAACTGTGGTCATGTGGTCAGCATGATGTCTCTTTGGATGGAGCTGCTACTTCTCTATCAAGTACCTCTTCAGTTTGATTACACCTACCTTTGAAAAATCCAAAGAGGTACCGGGGATCAAACCAAGGCCTGCTAACCATGAGACCATGCAGGCAGCCTATTCTCATCTAGTAACTAGCCTAATTCGGCCTATTTGTGCCATCACCGTATTCGCAATAATTCAAAATTGACAATACATATAAAGGAGTATGCAAACATTCTGCTTTGTTCATCGCCTAACTTAGGAATACCTTTTAAAATAAAACACTCTTCAAGTCATACAATCACATTACTTTCTCTACTGCAATACTCTTGCTCACACTAATGGTCTTTCTAGTAAGAAAAATATTTGAATGTGGCAAGATAACCCACAAATTGAAGCTGAGAAAAAAGTAGCAAAGGATTTATTAAAAATATATTGAAAATTTATTTGTTAATACATTTCATTAATAATTCAGCCAACACAGTAGAGCTAAAATAGCAGAAGCTCTACGCCAGTGGTCCGCGATGGTGTTTCAGGGGGTCCGCAGGCTTTTTAAGAAGAAATAGGATATCCCGTAATTGTTTTCAAATTACATTAAACAAAATATTAAAACCTAAAACATTCTTGGCTTTAATAGTGGTTATGCTGTACTTGAAGTTGAAAGTGACTTAATATTGAAATTATCAGACATTAAACCTAACATTGCAGAGCTAATTAATCAAAAGCAGCTTCACTTTTCACATTAAGGAGTAAACTCTGTTTTTTACCATTGATATTGTTATTTTGTCTAGCCTATTGAATTTTATACATTTGAATCAATGTATTTATTTAGTTTTTTATTTCAAAACCCAGAGAGGTCCGCGAAATTTTAATTTTTTTCAAGGGGTCCGCGGACTGAAAAGTTTGGGAACCACTGCTCTACGCTCTAAAGGATGGCAGGTTCACGAGGAAATATCCTGTATTGCTACAAATGACTCTACTAGAAGGATAGATATAATAGCCATAAACAAGACCAAGCTGTTATAGTTGATCCTATCATCAGGACAAGTAAATGAAGATAAGGAGATTTTTAAACCTACAATCCCTTATTTTCTGAAAAAATATAACCTGAACACAGTAGAAGTTGTTGGTCTCTTAATTGGAGCACGGTCCGTGGTCTGCCTTGTCTCCTGAATCAGTTGAGGAATTTGATGTCAGACTGGCATGTTGTCATGGTAGCTCAATGGTAGGGCATCGGCGCGTTAAGCCGAAGATCCGTGTTCAAATCCCGGTTATGACATAAAATTTTTCAAACTGATTCTTACTTGGATTAACATTTTCTTGTTACTTTTTGCTTTAATTTGTTTATTTTAGTTGCTTACTTCAGCGTGTATTAATATTTATATATTTTTTAAGTATACTGAGTCCATCTGGGCTACCTCCATTAGGAGGCAGTTTTAAATAAATAAATATAGAGATATAATTTATAGCGGAATGAAATTTATTAATGTTAGAATCTATAGTTTGAAAGTGACTTAATAGTATTTCATATTCTCACTAATGAAATACAGAAATGTTTTGCCATCTGAAAGCGTGAAATGGGTGCTGCTGATACCATTTTTAAACCTCAGTGCACTTCCAACCCCTATTGCATGCCATCTTTAGTCGCCTGTTTTTTCAGCTTCAATTTGCATGTTATGTGCCATATTCAAAATCTATCTTCTGCCACAAAAGTAGACTTTCAGCTAAGACATTTATTCACTTCTTTTATATACAGTGAATGCCGCTTAATGTAATCACGGATAATGTTATCACTTGTATTAAGTCCCGTACGGATAGATTGAAAAAAATGCTGTTTATTGTGATCAGTTCGGTTTATGTTATCACACTTTCCTTTTTGCGGCTTTATTTCCAAGTACTGTACGTCATTCAACATAATTCATAATAATTATATAAGAGTTGAATTTTACACAAAACTTCACTTTTGGCATAGTTGACCTGTACCAGTTTCGGCACCTTTGCTACCATTGTCAACAGCTATACTTCAGAATATATATATCTTATATAATTATTATGTTATGTAACTTTACTGTGTTAACTTCCAGTACAATTTAATATTCAAAATTTCGTTTTTAAGGGTTTCGTTTCTAACTCAATTGTATTGTGTATTGGAAGTAGCAGTACCGTTTCCAGCTCACAAGATGACCAGTTCAAGGGGTGGCATTATCTAACTTTCTCTTTTAAGCAATAAAACATGTTTCACCCCACAGTTAAGCTGCAGCTTTTGATTTATGAAGATAACAGTGTTGACATGCAATGATGGCTAGTGTGAAATGAAAAGACTTGGACAGGCATTAGATGTTTTGTTATGCGGTGTTCACCATAGATCAGTATATTTTTCCAGAAACACTCTTAACTGAGTATGGAGTATTGGTTAATGGAGTCCTAAAGGAAAGCAAAAACAATTAAAAACTTTGTTACAGGTTAAAAAAATAGTTCCTTACAGTTTTTTACTATATTATGGGTGGTTCAATGATTCACAGTTACGTATTATTTTTTGAATAAATATTTTTAATTCTGTTTTGTAGCGTATAATCTTATATATGAATAAATACCCTTTTCTTCGGCTATTGTTATCAATTGATTAATGTTATCGGATTAGCTGTGTCCCAAAGTGATCACAATAAGCGACATGCACTGTATATATATGTTTTCATTTCTCTTGGTAACAGTTTTTTTTTTTTTTAACTTTGATTTCTAGATTAGATTTTAGATTTTTCTTGCATTAATGTTTATGAAATATGACCTTAAAATAACCTAAGTGTACCTGAAAAGACAAAATATAAACAAACAAACACATAATAATTTGGTATTGTACCTCCTAGTCGTAATGGGAGCAAATTTGAACAGAGTCACTTTGATTGTGCTGACCACTCATTCTTAACAATGCAGAATATATGAAGTTAAACCCAAATATGACCAGAACTGGGAAAATGACCTAAATATGTAACACATAATATGTCAAAATTCTTATTTAATCTATTCTATAACTACTGTTGAGTAAAGAAATTGTTGCAGTTCAAGAATAATGTAAAACTAATTTTTTTATCAAAGCTCTTGGGGCTGCGTAATATAATTACACAGTTTTTAATAAGTGGACAGTGTATTTTAAAATGACCCTCGTTTGGCGTCTAGCACAGTTCAGATATATAACATTAAATTATATATTTGTAATTTACATGCAACCATAAAAATTGAGTAAGGTCGTACCTGGTCAAATTATATGCACAGCCATAATGGTATTGAAATCACCCTGGTTGTCGGGGTCAGAAACATTGGCATAGCTGGTGTGCCAGGATAACATAATCGCCATAGAGGCTCACAGAGGGCAGGCATGGATGGAATGCCTGCGTGACATAATACACATCGAGGCCTCAAAGGCATGTCACTATTACGCCACAAGGGCTCATAAACATCGTAAACGCAGTTCATCATATCCTCTCTCTTCTTATACTTTATAAATTGTGATTTCCATGGAAACCCATATTATAATGGCTTGCATACTCCATCTTAGTTACCTATACTTGTATTGTGTAACTTTTTCATAAAAATTATCTGAAAGGTGTGTATAAGCCAGCCACTGTTGCTTAGCGAGTGGGTGGGCCAGGTGGGTCCAGGCCCACCCCAAAAAATTGCAAACATCCCAGATAAAAATTTAAATTTCATGTTATAAATTTACTTTTGAGACAAAACACTGAACATTAAAAAATAAGCTTAGGATCCTGAGAAATAGTTATAATCGATGGAATTAAGATAAAACTAATCAAGTAAGTTATAGGAAAACAGTGAAACCATGTGTGATATACCTGGAACATGAGCAGAATCTACTCAAAGTTTGTCCCATCACATCCCTCAATAATCACTATAACATGCTTGTACCTTTTTTCTTTACCCTTAACGGGATCAGCCCTTTAAATGGAACTTTACATAGAAGGACAGAGTTCTGGAGACATATTGTAAATAACTAATTACATATTATTTATTATAGTAATATAAGAATTGAGTCAATTTTTGTGACACTTACTTCACTTGAGTCCTCTATTTGGAGACTAGTTTCGGGAAGTTATTCCTCCCATATTCATTCCATTTTGACTGCTGCTTGTTGCTACTTGACTGCCCTCTGGTTTCTTTAAGATGAATTTATTGAACAGGTCATTGGAGGCGGCAGTCAAGTAGCATCAAGCAGCAGTCAAAATGGAATGAATATGGGAGGAATAACTTCCCGAAACTAGTCTCCAAATAGAGAACTCAAGTGAAGTAAGTGTCACAAAAATTGACTCATTTCTTATATTACTATATTAGAAAAACTTCACTGTTACTAACTTCCTGTAATAATTAATACATATTATTTAAATAACATATGCATTACACATGATAGAATAAAGGAAATGAAATAGTCAGCCTGTATAACAGGAATAAGAAACTTTAAAAGTAAAATAGTTCCTCTAAAGGACAAGAATTGTGAATCGTCCCCATAATGCTCACGTTGTATAGCTATATCTATACGCTGCCCAAGATAACACTAGCCTGCCATAAAGACAATTTCTGCGGTAAAAACGAAAATAGGTGTATTGGATTAACTTCGCTGTGCTGAATTTGAAAATGCATCTCGTTTTTCTCTATCACATCTGGTTAACTGACAATTATGAAAAATCTTATTTTGACATTTCGTATAATAAAACAATACTGCATTTTGAAACTTAAGTGGTGTGATAGGTGATCTTAACTATTTTTGGGTCGCTGAACACGAATCCGTTGACCGTTTCTACAAATCACGTCATGTTTTCTTGCAATAAAAACTAAACTAAACTCCGTGGCGCTACATCCCTGGAGGGACTTGGCCTACCACCCGACCGCTGCAGGATTGGGGGGCATGTGGTGAGCATGCCGATCCCCATGGCTGTTAATGGTGGTTTCCATGACCGGAGCAGCTACTTCTCTATCAAGTAGCTCCTCAATTTGAATCACGAGGCTGAGTGGATTCCTACCACCTCCCTACCTCAGATAAATCAGAGGAGATATCGGGGATCGAACCCGGGCCGATGGATCTGTAGTCAGCAACGCTAACCACAAGACCACGTCGGCGGTCACGTTTTGTTGCAATCAAAATGCTTCGATAAAGGATAAAAAGTACTGAAAATTAGGATAATTTGATAAGGAATGTGGGATAGCTAGCATATTAACAGATATCAACAATAGCCCTATTCCTTTATTTTTGTCAAAACATCTGAAGTCGTACAAACACGCAATTAAAAAAATCAAAGTTTATTTACCATAGTGGAAGATTAGACTGTCGCAAATGTAAATGATTGTCACGGCTATCCAGCAACTTTTTCTATACTTATGGGGCAGCTAGAAATATCAAATTTTGCTCGCTTATAGCTGTTGTACGTGCCAATATTCCTACTAGATTTTTCAATTCTATATGTCCTATGTCTTTCAAATATTACATAATGTGAGGAAAATATGCAAAATTTACTTAAAATAAAAAGTCTAGCTCAATCTAAGGGATAATCGATGGAGATACGACAAACGTCATAGGACCAAACTTATAGATCTATCAAAATCCGTTACTTCTGCTGCAATCTGTTTTTTAATAGGACTTACCGTTTAAGCCCCGTTTAAGCATATATAAGCTTATATTTGCAATATTTGACGGTAAATTATATATGGGATATGATACAAATAAGGCTTTTTACTCCACCATGGACTGATGGACCTTGGAGGTATTCTGATATGAAAAAGTGGGTCGCCAGCTGAAAAAGGTTGGGAACCACCCCATACTTCTCCTTCAAGTATTGGCAGCAATGACGTTTCTTCCTTTGCATGGTCTCCATCCCTCTCAAAACGCACTGTCGGATCAGTTCTTCTCCCTGTTGATCACAACAATACAGTGGTACCTCGACATACGAGTGCCCCAACATACGAGTTATTTGAGATACGAGCTGTCGAGCGAGCGAAGTTTTGTTTTGAAATACGAGCGACATTTGAGATACGAGGAACGGCCAGCTGCGACGCTGCACACGGCCCACCAGTTTACTGCGCCTACGCCTCGTGCGTCTCGTGCATTATCCCACGTATTCCCCCAGTGTGCTTGTTTACCTTGCTGTCGAAGCATCTTTGCTAAGTTTTTCTAGGGCTTTGCGCTTTTTGTGCATTTACATACTTTATCACATTTCTTTTTATAAACATGGGTCCGAAGAAAGTGTAACAAATATGTATGTAAACTTTATAAAACCAGTTTTTTTGAAAAGTGTAACAAATATGTATGTAAACTTTATAAAACCAGTTTTTTTGCATTACATTATCTTTTATTATGTTTTTATACAATATTTGTCATTTATAAATATATTTTTCTTATTCAAAAACACGTAACAAAAACAATTGGGGGTAGCATTTTTGGGGCTGGAACGGATTAATGGAATTTCAATTAATTTCAATGGGGAAAATTGCTTTGAGATACGAGCAAATTGACATACGAGCAAGGTTACGGAACGAATTAAACTCGTATCTCGAGGTATCACTGTATCTACATGTTTGATGGAGCCCTCCGTCAACCAGCATACCACTTCCTCTAACACTTCACGATTCCCTCTCTTCCTGAAAAGCTCTGCTATATTAGATGTCACTTTATGGTCTTATTATTTCTGAGTAGCTCTGCCCTATGACAGTAACCAAGAATATGACGTAAGGTTTCTGTCTCGTTGCAATGACGGCAACAGATTTCCTGACTTCTGCCGGGGAGACTGCGCATTGTGATGGAGTTATAGTTCATTTTTATGGCATTTGCCCTTTTGAGGAAGAGAGTCCTTGTTTTGTAGAAATCCAATATGCTTATTTTTTTACACTAAAGTCGCTCCTTCCCAAAAAATCATTTTTATCTGAATGGCTAATCATCACTCCTATCTTCCCATAAAGCAAATTGTGACATAAAATTTACAAAAACCTGATTAAATTATAAGCAAAGCCTTCTCTATTCAGTATCTGTAATGGAATAAGCCTACTCAGGCCGTGGCTTCGACATTCATTTCTCCACACTTGACTTATTCCCGGTTTTAACAAGTGACTCCCATTTATACCAATTTTAATGCTGTTATACAATTTAAAAAACATGACTTTAATGATTTTATTTGAATTTTGTACATATATTCTTATACTATGAGCTTAAACTTTTATTAGAAACATTTTTAAGAAGAAATTCTTTGAAGGGTAGTTATAAGCCACCCACTCAGTCTTGCCTGGTGAACAGGCATCAGGTTGAAACAACTGAATATGCACATTTGTTAAAATCTCCTACATAATTGTATAGTGAACCTTACAAAGGGGGTAAGTGCAGGGCCGTAGAAAGAAAGAAAGGGCCCCAGGGACAAATTTTCCCGGGCCCCCGTCAAATATTAAATTTATTACCTAACTTGCCCTTTATAATGTATGCAACAAAAAGATTTTGTAATGATATAACATAATTAGTGTCAGAATGGTACCGGTACTTTATGATATTGTCTGGTAGACAGGAAAATACCTGTCCATCAGACTGTCTGTCTGTCCGTGTGTCAGTGTGTCTGTAAGCGCGATAACACAAATACACTTAATCAGATTTTCATAAAACTTGGTATACTATTTATAACGCCCATGAGACAAAGCCTATTGATTTTGGACTAAATTGGTTAACTGATGCGAGCACGAAATTGAAAATGTTCTGATTAGGAACAATTTTATCTGTATGTACCAGTTTAAACTTTTGACAATTATGATTTTAAATGCCCAACATTAGTGAGGCCTACTGCTGAGTCCAAAATGATTTCTGCTTCTACTTTTGAAAAAAACAGCAATTTTTCTTCAAGAATAATTCGTTTCAGATTAACTGATTAATTCCGTGTCACCGTTATACGGCAGGACAATGCATATAAAATAAACACATAAAACATAACTTAAGCTGTTTATTGTCTATAACCAATTTTACTTTAGAGTAAATTTAGAAAGTAAAAAATAAAACCTGTTTGGCCCTCCCTCTCATCGGGCCTGGGTAAGTGGCAAAATTAAGTTTCTGAGATAATCAACAATCTTTGTAAAGAAATAGCATTCGTCCATACCAGCGGTGATTTCTCTCGAGCAACTTTGCAACCACACTATTATGAATTTCACTTAGGGCTTTTGTAGGGCAAGGAAGGATGCTGTCTAACACCATTGTGTAATAATTTTTTTTTTTTTTTTTTTAATTTGGTGGTTAGCTTCTTTGTAAGGGCCACTGTAACATATTAGCATTAACTAACCCACATGCATTAGAAAGTAGAATAGGAATTACTTTATTTTACCATTAGGCCTTAAGGGAGGACATACAGCTTTGGGTGAAATTCATAGGTGAGAAATAGGTGAATTTCGTTATTTATTTCCTCAGCAATGAATTTGCGGGTGCATGGGCAAAGAGAGTTAAGTCCACCATCCTAAAAAATTGAGATATGCCCATAGAGTTCTAGATAAAAATGTTCTCTACATTTGTGTTAAGTCCAGTAAGTCATATTCAGAATTGTACCATAGTTATGGATGTGTGCCTCATGGGTTTATCCATCTCTAAAGCTACGTTGGGAGGGTAAAGCGTGTTAAGTCACTCTAATTCTCAGTAACAAGAAAGTGGACTTAACTCTCTTTGCCTGCGCACCCGCGAATTGCTCTTCAATCTCGCAATCTGACATACTCTTTATTGACTGTTTCTACAAAGTAAAGAGAAGTAATGTAACTGCGAAGTCTAGTATATTAAAAACTTCCTGGTTGTTAGGCCGTGGTCTCATCTTTGCCCATCACATCCATGTTTAAGCTGAAGTAATGTTATGTCTTGAAAGGACTGCACACCACATCAAACTGCAAACACTTTTATTGAATTATTCACATATTCTTGTTTGTCTATTGCAAGTGGAGCCAACGCACTTCACGTAGTAGCCCTTCCTGCGATGTGGGTCTCTGCAGTCACCACCTTTTTCTGAAACACAATTTTAAGATTAAAATCCCTTTAGGCAGGCCTTAAGGTTGAGGTAGATTTCGAAATGCTTTTGGTTTAATTTATTGTCACTGCGTAGCACTCTTCTTCTTTACCCTTGGCATGACAAACCCATGATAATAACTGCAAAAAAGAGGAAAGAGCACTTTTTCAAACATTCGAAGCTCGCCTTATATGACAGCTATCGAGAAAATAGTTATTGATTTGTAGAGTACTCATCAAGGGCTTTTCAATGATACCCCACAAGATGTGGTTTCAACAATTTCGAATTTCCATCCCCCACCCCCACTCGTACACCCAAAACCCCCGAATCGTTGGTGTCACTGTGAACTCCATAGGGAATACTCTACTTTATTCAAGCAGACTTTCCCTCTATACTTCATAGGGGCCGAGATATAAATGTTTTAAAATTTCAACCCCCTCCCCAAATCCCCCCTTGGGCCAATTTTGCTCATTAACGAACTTGTCTGAACTAATGGGCCTAGAAATAACATAATGAAATTTGGTTCAAATATCTTCAAAATTACGGCCACTGGCGTGTAAAGATATGGGTGGTGGTTTCGTACTTAGGGAGGCATGAAACGTAAAGATAAGAAAGAATTTTTCGAAAGTCATGACATGGTATCGATTGCAATAGGTAGATTTTTCTTTGAAATGTACCTAATAAGGAACTTCTCTGAACTTATATTGAAAATAAAACAATTATAGATACACCATCCTAGCCTCGAGTTTATTTATTGTGACTGTTTAGCGAATAGTCACAGAGTTAAGCATGTAATGAATAAAACACATCGCTATTTGTGTCATTGTAAGCGAGATAGCCCATGGCAAAACAATCTATGTATATCACACCATCGTCGATAGTCGTGCTTTGTGCAACTTTTCATCAGCTGATGAGATGTTGTATTTTTTAGATTAACATCATTGCTAAAATTAATTAATTATCTCTTCTCTATGATATAGCTGTTGATGAATGATTAAGAATCAGGTTTTTTATCGATCACTAATAAAGCATGAAGTCAATTTGATGAAAATTTTAACCTATTTCACTTCATTATTGACTTATGAGCACCAAATTGTAATGTATCTCTTATGTATACCTATACACAGCTAAAATATTTCGGTGTTATTCATTAATACTTTGTACATAAGCTGCTTTGTCCGGACTGATTGAATGACTGACTGACAGAGAATCAACGTAGAGCCTAAACTATAACAGGTAGAGGCTTGGAATTTTGACAGTACCTTCTTTTCATAATGTAAGTGCTCACAAAGAAAGGATTTTGAAAAATTTTGATTTTAAATGCCACAAGTTAAATGTTTTAGAGGAGACATAATACCTTTTTGCATAGAATCATCAAATCCAAATCACATTCCATGTATAGTTCTCATGACAACAGTGAAATAGGGCCCTGAATCGGGAGTGTCGTATGTAAAATTGTGAACAAGTGGGATAACTAGAACAAAATTACAACAAATTCCTCATGATAATAACATTCCTGTATTTTTTCTAAGACATTTGAAGACATACAAATATGAATATGCAGTGAAAACCTTTCAAAGTTTCTTTTGGAGAGTAAAATTAGAAGTACAGGCTAAAAGCTGTAAGTTTGCCAGATATCAAGTTTCTAGCCCATCTGGAAGCGAGTAAACGTCAATGTTAATAAATAGATGATCTAGACTAGGGGTGGCCAACTTCTTTACGTACGAGGGCCAATATATGATGTGTGTTGACGTCACGGGCCGCAGCAAAATTATTGTTTATTAATATGCAGTACACATTAATGAGAGCTCAAGTTCTCCCTGAAGATGGGCATCGCTAAGTCTGTTTCACACAAGTACGTGAGTCGCGGACCCTGTTGTAGATGTGAACAACATCACATCTATCCAGTCAATTTTTTCATTCTTATAGGACAGCTAGAAACACGTAATTTTGCAAGCTTATGGCTGTTGTATGTGCCAATATTCCTGCCAAATTTTACGATTCTAGCTGTCCTATAAGTGTGTCTAAAATTACATAATGTGAGGAAAATATATAACATTTACTTAAAAAAAAAATGTAATTCAATTGAAAGTATAACTGATGGAGACACAATAGAAAGTCATAGGACGAGACTTATAGATCTGTCAAAATCCGTTACAGCTGCTGCAATTGGTTTTTACAAGACTTACCATTCACCTACTAAAGTAAAGTGTTCCCTATACAGACCATGGGGGCCCAGAGAGTTCCAGGAGGTTGAGGCTCCCAGATTTTTAGACATTGGCACATGAAAGTGGTAAGGTTGTTAGCCTTACACACTGGCCGCCTTTACCCCCAGGATTGCTCCTGGTACTCATTTCTGTTAGAGGCTGAGTCGACCCCAGGGCCATAGTGCCACCTGAAGGATCAGACCAATTGAAAAACTCCAACGACCTCATTGGGATTGAACCTGCAACCTTCTAGTTTGTAGCGCAGCGCCATTCACCTACTATAAGCCTCCATAGAAGGTTTTTCAGGGGTAAAATTTAAAAATAGCAAGTTTTTGGAATAATTCTGTCAATTACAGGCTAAATGCTTTAAGTATGACAAATTTCAAGTTTTTGTAGCCACGTGGATTTGTAGTATAGTGATGATTTGCTAGTTAAACTGTTAATCGGTTGTTACTTTTGTAGCAGTCAACCAATTTGGTCCAAAATCAATAGCGTTCGTCCTTTGGATCAATGAATATACTAAGTTTCAAGAAAATCTGATAAAGCGTATTCGAGTTATCATGCATACAGACACACACACAGACAGACAGACACACATGTAATCTTAGAATGTGCCATTCTGGCTTCTCAGTTTATTTAAACCCACTGCAAATATTAGACGTCTGCGTATTTTGTAAGCAGAATGACAATATAGTGAAACCTCCATGTAATGATATTTGTGGGCCCTATTAGATTGTATTGTTATATGAGGAGTTGTAACTTACCACACATTACAAAGACCGCATGGATAAAACTGTGTAATCTAGACCTATAGATAATTAATTCATGGAACAAACATGCAAAGAAGTAGAACACTAATTTTAATACTTAACTTACTGACTTCTGTTGAATTGTAACCATAGCTACTTTACACCCACACACTAAAATTCAGACTGGTTTAACATCACGGATCATGGCACGCTTTGAACCTAGCCACATGTCAGAAATTTCAAACTCATAGTTGGTAGGAAGAGAGAAGAGAAAGACAAGCAAATTCAACACAAAACTAAAACAGTTGCTCCTTATGGAGTTTAATTGCATGTTGAAGTAACAACCAAACTCAAAATATGTTTTTTGCACATATAAGGGATGATTTTAGCCTCAGTGATCCTATTTTCCACCCCTCATGAACCTTTCTTTTCTGCAATTTCTAAGAAATGTAACAGATATCAGGTATCCAGAACACAAAATTGGTGGGTGGGAAGGATACTGATCTGATACCAGCTACCATCCGTAGGGCTAAGCTACTGGGTTTGCAGTGGCAATTCAAACTCCAAATATCGTTATAAAACGATGTTTCTAAAATCACTTCAGCATTATAGTGAGTTACATTTAACATTATTAAGATAGGAAATTCGCCGGGACCAATCAAATATATTGCTATATAGTGGTTTATTGTAATATCGATCTTTGTTATACAGATGTAGATGTAGATATCTCGTTCTGTAGGTCCTATGTTAAGCGAGGCTCAAGGATATAAACACATCAGATAAGAATAAACATGCATATTATGACAGCAATATACAAAACTGTCAGCTGCCAAACTTATTCAACCTGGAAATATTCATTCATATTGTAGAAGAGGTGACTTATTAAAAATTCCTTGAGAGATCTTTTGAAAGATTTGCATTTGCTTTTAATACACTTCTTCTTCTTGGTCGTAGTTTTACCTTTCCCTTTTTAGGATTTAAGCGACCCAAGCTGCCCGGGCCTTACAGGACCACAACCTGTCGGGAGAGGGATTACCTTTGGATCACATACATACTTTTTTGACCAGACAAGGACATGGAGGGCCTCCCCGGTTGAGTGATCAGCCCAATGCGGTGCCACCTCTGAGACAACACAAACACATAGGACGATACACACCATTCACACACACACACTCACTCAGAACAAGGCGAGGATGGGGATGAAGATGATAATGACGGCCAGATGATATCCGGGGACCACAAGGGCCTAAAGTTACCTGACATTTGTCTCATAAGTGAGGGAAAACACCAGAAAAAACCTCACCTAGATAACTTGTCCCAACCAGGAATCGAACCCGGGCCCGCTGCGTGAGAGGATTTAACGCATCCTCTGAGCCACAGCGCTTTTAATACACAATAATTTAATGTTTCTTTGAAGCTTATTGTAAATCTGTATTGCAGAATAATAAGCACCCTTCTGAAACAGTTTTAATGAATTAGCTGGTTAATGTAAATCATTCATGTTTCTAGTTGTACGCCAATGTACACTGTAATTAGTTTGAAATTTATCAATATTATCTATCATAAAACACATTACCGAATAGAGTAGGTGTGTTGAGTGGGGCTCAAGGATAAAGAACACGTCAGATCAAAAAAATACATGCATGTTATATCAATAATATACAGAAACTGCAAGTTGCCAAATTTATCCAAGCTGGAAATATTCCTCCAAATTGTAGGAGGTGTGAGTTATTAAAAATTTCTTGACAGATGTTTTGAAAGGTTTGCTTTTTCTTTTTTAATGTTGCTTGGAAGCTTGTTATACCGTATATGTGTATTGCAGAATAATAAGCACCCTTCTGAAAGAGTTTTAACGAGTTAGTTGGTCTGTGTAGATCATTCATGTTTCTGGTAGTATGTCCATGTACACTGTAATTAGTTTGAAATTTATCAATATTATCTACCTTATAACACATTACCGAGTGTATATACTCCCCTGTAAGAGTGAGGACTTTTAATTTTTCAAATAGGATTCTCTTTTTTTCATTCCACATATTATTCTTATTGCACGTTTTTGTAATCTAAATATTTTCTCCCTATGGGAAGAGTTGACTGTAATATTCCAAGTATTGGTAAACGTAGCTCTAACTTACCAACTAGTTTCTCACATGCGGCACAGTCACATTTGCCACCGGTCTTGTTGAAGTGGGTGTACTCTGGGTACTCTGGGTTGTTGCACTGAGATGCATCTGTCACATGACAAGTAATGTTGTCGCACCCATGAGATGCAGCAAATGTCTGCGTCCACAGCAGCACAAGACTGCAGATGCACACAGTTACACATATTCCCTGGAAATACATCATGGCTACTGTACGCAGTGAAATATCGATTGTACGATTTTGCATGAACCTGAAAAAGTATTGTTGTAGAGGGTGTCATTGTGATATCAAGAATTTATAAAAGGTGGTATAATTTTGATGGTATATAGGGAGCCACTCCCTTAATTTATTATTTTTTTAAAATTTAATTTAATTTAATTTTATTTTTATTTTATTATTATTATTTTTTTTACTATTTAAGAACACCTTGGCTTGGAAAGTTAAGGCCATGGACTTCACACACGAGTGAGAAACTTTTGTGTATAGTCTTCGCGCCCAAACGATCCCCAGTCGGCTACAAAGCGGGCGGAACGCTTTTAAGTCGGACCACTTCCCTCATCTGGAAAAGATTATTAGGGTCTACCCACCCCTAAACAAATGCGGTGGTCCCTGCCATCAGGTCAGTCCTTGTTGCAATGTCACTTGTGTTGTTTCTGCAGATTTGTGGAAATCAGCTGCAAGGCTTTTAAACTGTGGCAACAATGCGCATCTTATGCTTAGGCACGCACAACATTTTCCATCATTCCTTTTCGGCTTTTCAACAACCCCAAGATGTTTATGGACATTATTCTTTACATTATTCGTAATGTTTATGGATATGTTTATGGAGGGTTTGGTCAGGGGTGGGGTTGAGATACTGTATTAGAGGTTTGCCGCCTGAGGATCCTTTAAACGCGGTCACTATACAAGCAAAAGTGATACAGCTATAATGGTCATCAACATCCGAAGTGGATAGGCACTAGAAAAAGAAGATTTAAGAAAAACTAATGTAATTTTACTGCATGATATCATCATCATCATTATTATTATTATTATTTTATTTTGTGTAATATTTCACAGAAATATACATTCTGGGATTAACAGCTTTCACAGGACAGTTTTCCAAGTGAAGGCTGATGGTACACATTACTCCACAACTCCTACAAACTGACGAACTATCCTGCATGTAGAGAGAATCGCTGATTTTTGCATCTGGATAAAGGTGTTCCTCGACAAACCAAGTTGTTCTAGGATCGTGAGTAGCTCGCGAGGAACAACTCCTGTAGCGGATATTATAAGAGGGATTATTATTATTATTATTATTATTATTATTAAAATGCACAAGCACAAGATATACTGGTGACAATGAATTACAACACTACGCAGCTTTGGCTGATTCCATAAAATCTCCCAGGGCATGGCCACCACTGACTTCTAACATTAGAAAAAAAATGCAAAACAAAGGAACCTCTCTGTTAACACTGTTGTCGGAAGTTATGAATAAAAAAAGACTAATGCAGTGGCGACCAGTCATGTGATTAGTCTGTAAATTTTTCAGATTATGGAAACACTAAATTATGATATAGCTGCTTATGAATGATTAAGAGTCAGGTTTATATTGATCACTAAGAAGGCATGTAGTCAATTTAATGAACATTTTAACTCTATTTCGCTTCATTATTGACTATGAGTGCCAAATTGTAATTACTTTAATGCCCTGTAGCATACACATTTTACGTCATAGAGCAAAAATCTCCTAATAAAAGTTGCTCGTCTAAATCCCCTCTGTATACAGGTAAAATATTTCGCTGTTATTAATTGCCAGTATGGTACTTTATGAGATTGTGTGGGGGACGAAAAAATGTCTGTCCGTCTGTCCGTGTGTCTGTACGCACCATAACTCAAATACGCTTTTTCGGATTTTCATGAAACTTGGAAAACACATTTATAATGCCCATGGGAAGAACCCTATTGATATTGAACCAAATCGGTTCACCGGTACCGGAGTAATGCCCAATTTAGTGCCTATTTTAATAGATTATGGCGCCTTTCTAATAGAAAGGCGCCATCACTCAAATACGCTGTAGCGGATTTCCATGAAACTTGGTATACCCATTTATGACGTCCATGAGAAGTGCCCTATTGAATTTGAACCTAATCTGTTGACCGGTACCGGAGTAAAACCCAATTTAGTGTCTACTTTAAAGGCGCAATAACTCAAATACGCTTTATCGGATATTTATGAAACTTCGTATACGCATTTATAATGTCCATGGGAAGACGTTTATTGATATTGGACCAAATCGGTTGGCCAGTACCGGAATAATGCCCAATTTAGTTTTTTTATGTTAATATATAAGAAGTCGCGATAACTCAAATATGCTTTATTGGATTTTCCTGAAATTTTGTATACACATTTATAATGTACGTGGAAAGACGTCTACTGATATTGGACCAAATCGGTAGACCGGTACCGGAGTAAAACCCAATTTAGTGTATATTTTAAAGACGCGGTAACTCAAATACGCTTTACCGGAATTTTATGAAACTTGGTATACACATTTATAATGTCCATGGGAAGACGTCTATTCATAATGGATAAAATCGGTTGACCTGTTTCGGAGTAATGCTCAATTTAGTGCCTATTTTATGGTAATATACGTATTCGAAAGAATTTATAAAAAAAAATGAAAATCAGTTATCTTGACAACATAGCCTATTGTTTTACTGTGATCTTGTAAGGCCTTGGAAATTAAAATACAGGTAGCTATGACAAAAAACATATTGATTTACATGCGCTTATCCAACTAGACCGTTAAAATGACCCAGGTGGCCGAGATGGTAGACCTTTATTCTTCCGTAAGCCCTGCTTAATGAATAAATCTGGAGCTTAACTTGGAAATCAATTTAAAAAAAAAAAAAACATATTCTGCATATCATAATTGCAGTCATAACTGATTAAACCAAAACATACTGGCACTTTGTTACATCAGTTTACCTGATTTTATTTATTAACACCCTGTATGTATTGCTGGTATTTATTGCACCACTGCCACCGGGTTATTGGCCCACTTGCAGTCCAAGAAAATAAATAAATAAATATTTTGAATTTCAGTCACAAAGATTTTAAAATAGAGAGATTGTCCACCTTAGAACCCTTGTCATTGCACTTATCTGGGGCCTTTTATAAAATATAAAACAACATAGAAGGCACAAGCACACGTTAAAAACACTGTTGTCATATTATTAGAACTTCTTCTTGGTCCCAGATGCGTCTATTACTGATGATGTACATCATCAGACATTGTGACTGTTGTGTCTCCAAAGCTGAACTGAAGATGATGCAACTTGCATCGAAATGCATTTTCAAGTAATAGACGCATCTGGGACCAAGAAGAAGTTTTAATAATATGACAACAGTGTTTTTAACGTGTGCCTGTGCCTTCTATGTTATTTTATATTTTATAAAAGGCCCCAGATAAGTGCAACGACAAGGGTTCTAAGGTGGACAATCTCTCTATTTTAAAACTATTTTAACCCTGTCTGAACATGAAATTCATTAATAAGTCACAAAGATGTTTTGTTTTGTTAATCTACATCAGGTCTACGTATCAAAACCAAAATTAAACTGTAGGAAAAATTATATTTATGAAAAAAACATTGGTTTTATAGTTTTACCCATGTAAAACTATTATCAGTACATTTTAAGGTGAATACAGTTCAATATGGACTTTCTTACCTGCATGTTGGTATTCTTCTTTTTGCTTTCCTCGGCTTGGTGACTTATATACACCACACAGTGCTATCATAGCTGGGAATCCCCCTCATTAATGACCTATAAAACACTTTCATTGCATTTCCTCTTACGTCATGATGTTGCGATATACGATAGTGATTCATAAACCTGTTTCTTCATAGAGTGCAGCAATAACAACATATTTCAGCGTTAAGTAGAGATACCATGGCGAGAATTTACAAGTGTAGACAATCTTGTGTTGTTTGTGTTGAAAGTTTATTTCCCATTAATTTGTTTATAAACAATGTTGTCGCTAGTTGTGGCCTGTTAATAAATTTGTAAAAAAGAAAAGCAATCTTCCAGGAAAAAGTTGATATTAATAAACAGATTTTATTTTCCTTAACCCAAAAACAAACATATGCCATAAGCAACATGAACGTAAGGCTGTTGGGATTAGTAACTTGTTCGTTTGCTAAGCGATCCCTGTATGGACCATGGGGACCCGTAGAGTTTCCGGGAAATTGAGGCTCCCAGATTGAGACATCGGCACAGGAAGGTGGTAAGGTTGTCAGCCATACACACTGGCTGCTTTTTACCCCCAGGAATACTCCTGGTAGTCATTTCTGTTAGAGGCTGAGTCGACCCCAGGGCTATATGCCACTAGAAGTTCTCTTGCTAAACTTACTTGCTGATACAATGGAATTTATGTTGTACAATGATATTCTTATTTAATTCTTCAGGTAACCTGGTGCATGCTGAATTGACTGTCCATTCCCTTTAATAACAAATATCAGTTCTTAAACAAAATAGAGGCAATAGTCATGTATTATCTCTATATATATAAGAGGCTTTGTCCTGACTGACTGACTTAATGACAGAGAATCAACGTAGAGCCTAAACAATAATAGGTAGGGACTTGGAATTTTGACAGTACCTTCGTTTTATAATGTAGGTGCTCACTAAGAAAGGATAATTTTATTTTTTTTTATTTTAAGTGCCAAAAATTAAATGTGCTTGAGAATACTTAATCCCTTTTTACACAGAATTATCAAATCCAAATCACAGTTCACATGACAACTTATATTCTTGCCAGTGGTCTCAGATGGGTTTTGGAAATAAATGAAATGGGAGTTTGACAGTATAATTCATGTTATAAATATATATTAAAGAATGAAATTCACGAAAATAATGGAATCACATAACTTTCTCTACCCTGGACATAGAGAAAATAATACGAGGTATGGTAATATGTATATTATTATATCTCAGGTTTTTGGGGAGGGATGTATGAAAATGATATTGCATTTCTGTTTAATTTCATCCCCAGAACGGTTTTATGGTAACATAAGAGTGAGAAATAAAATATTCCGCAAAGACACTACAATTTTATGTTACCAGAACTTCTGTTTCTCCTTATTTGAACCCATACCAGGCTTGCTGTGTACAAGCGATGGGATGCAAAATTCTACATCCTCTAATGAGCCATAAAAAGCTATACCAAAGGTTTTCTGAGGGAATGTGATAAGTCGTTCTTCCTATTTCAAATTCACAATACCTATATAACGACCTATAATTAAAAAATCGGAAGTCCTTCATAAGATAATTTCCAATTACAAAATAAAAAACCCGGGCAATGCCAGGCCTTTTAAGCTAGTATATATATATATATATATAAGAGGCCTTGTCCTGACTGACTAAAAGACAGAGAATCAACTTAGGAATTTTGACAGTACCTTTGTTCCGTTATGTTTTTGTTTAGTAGGTCATGCTTCTGTAATTCGTTTTTAGCAGGCCTTGCTTGCTATCTTGTTTTTTTATTTATTGAACAAATGATTTTCAAACAGTTGTTATGTATGGGTATTGTAATATCAAAATTATTATTTTTATGTCTTGCATCCAATCAGAGACTGGAGATTTTTATTATATTGTTTTGATAGCCAATAAGGTTTATCTTTAGCTTCATTCTCCTTCTTCATCGATTCAAGTTAACTGTGTCTCATAAAGACATTAGTTTTTCTAGGTTTTAAATGCCTATTCTTCGTTGTATCAATTCAACTACTACTCATAAGGACATGAGTTTTCTTCTTGGCTTATCAATGCCATTCTTTACCTATCAGATAGATCTGGTGGTATACTTTCAATAGCTGAAGCAATCAGCTCTTCGATTCACATTAAGGTTTCATATGCCTTATTGATTCTGAAGACTTCGAACGATTTAAGGACTATTATCACCCATCGTGTGATTCATCGGGTCTTCTTCATTTTGGTGTTGGCGTTGCAAGATCTCAGGCTAACATCTGTATCAACTATCAAAAGGTGGTATTAATCAATTCAAAGGTACGTCATTTACTACCTAATTTATTTGAGGAACAATTTGGACGTAATTGCATCATTGAACTAATATATTTGTGGTTTTGATCAAACTGATTAAGCCATCTCAAAGATATTTATGACCTTTAACAAAGGAATTTGTATTAAACATTGTGATATCTACAAGTTCATCAGTGTTTATGAATAATAATATTATACACGTCCAAGAAATCAAGAATTTATGAACTGAGCATGATGTATGTATTGTTGTTGTGACAATAAATTGTTACATACCAGAGGAATTTATCTAAAATGTATTGGGCAAGTTTGGCTTATCTATTTATAGTTTAAGTCTCAATTTCAAGAAGTGCTACGTCCTATGATTCTTGTTATACAGTCCGCTTGCTCTCAGCTTGCCCGTACAACCTTCGTTTCATAATGTAAATGCTCACGAAGAAAGGATTTTGCAAAATTTTAATTTTAAATGCCAAAAATAAAATGTTTTAGAGGATACTTAATCCCTTTTTACACAGAATTATCATGTCCAGTTGTAAATAAAAAATAAACTTTTCCGATAACTCATAAACTACTGCTTTGGGGTAGTGCAGAAAAAACACACATGGACAGAGTTTTTATTCTTCAGAATAAATCATAGAATCATGTAAAAATATATTTATTGAATACAATATTTTGACTGTTTATGCTCTGTATATATATCAAGTTATCATGTAAAACAAGATAGAAAGTATGCAAATAAAAATAGAGACATTCATAGTCATAATACAAGGAGGAACGTAGATTTTTTCCGAGTGAATAGAAATACAAAAACAACAGAAAATAGTCCTTTTGTTAAAGGTACAATCTTAATGCATTACCTCAACAAATAAAAGTATTGGAAGGAAATAATTTTAGGAATAATTTGAAGCAATTTTTAATTAAGAAATGTCTATATAATTTGCAATTGTAAATAATGTCTCTGTTACTTATTCTATACAATCTATATAATATTGTAATGTAAATGTATATTTTATTTTTTAAATGTATTGTAATTATGAATATGTCATATTTTAAGTACCACTGACAATGTTTATGCATGTTTTTCTGGGATTGTGACTCAGTTGCAGGGCCGCCACATCTCGGGGTTGGGCCCAGGACCATGTAGGCTACTGGTCGCGGGCCCCTCACCGACCGCCGACCATCCTCATTTTGTGGTTTCTTCCCTTCTCCGTAGAGCTTCCTTCTCGTTGTATGTGTAACAGAATATTTTATCAAACTACTAGCATGTGCCCGCGGCTTCGCCCGCGATAATTATTTCAAGAATTAAAAATTAAGAGCATAATAGTTAAATCATTACATTTATTAACACCTAAATCACGTGGACTACATACCACGATTAGATAGCGTCGCCTGGTAAAAGCGACCTCAGATTCGAGTTGCTTGGCCAAGAAAACCTCTGTATAGTGAGATTCGACCAAATAAAACAACGTTTGACCATATTTAGGGCTTACAACATTCAAGCGATCGCGAAAGTTTTGTTTTCAAGGTTTGACAAATGCACGTTTTTTGCCAGTTTTTCACTCATAACTCACGAACGAAAACTAAAATTAAAATTCCGGCTTCGAGGTGCATTTTCCGACCCTTCAGCACACCTATGTTTAAAATTTCAGATCTCTGCGTTCAGTAGATTTCGCTGGACATCGAGGAGAATTCCTTTTATTAATATAGATAATATGAATTATAATGATACCTTCTCTAATTTGTCAAACATCCATTTAATTTAATCCAAGCCCACCTGATACCACTGGTAACAATACGTTCTGTGAATTTGTTTTGATAATTCTATGTAAAAAGGGATTAAGTATTTTCAAAAACATTTAATTTTTGGCATTTAGAATCAGAATTTTTCAAAATCCTTTCTTAGTGAGAACCTACATAATGCAGCGAAGGTACTGTCAAAATTCCAAGTCTCTATACCTGTTATAGTTTAGGATGTACGTTGATTCCTGTCATTCAGTCAGTCAGTCAGGACAAAGCCTTTTATATATATAGAGATTCCAGTTTTGCATTAAATTATACCACATCACCTGGATCCAGCGGGCCCGGGTCCCTGGGTCTGGCAGCCCCCCCCCCCCCCCCATGTGGCGGCCCTGCTCAGTTTGAGAATTTAATGTTGTGCCGGCACGTTGCCATGGTAGCTCAGTTGGTTAGAGCATTGGCACGGAGAGCTGAAGATCCTGGTTCAAATCCTGGCTATGGAATTGAATTTTTCATTCTGACTTCACCTTTCCTATGAATCATAATAAAGAAAAATGTTTGTAGGCCTATTAACGCCCTGCTGTTCGTGGATGATTGTTATAATTCTTGTTGTTGTTATTATTATCATTATTATTATTATTATTATTATTTTTATTATTATTATTATTATTATTATTATTATTATTATTATTATTATTATTATTATTATTATTATTATTAAAATACAATTTATTGTAGATGGCTCTGCCATAGGGAAACAAAGTACCGCCATGTGGATTGTATGCTGTTGCAGACTCATCGTTTTCTGATCAAGTGGACGGTGACGCGGGAAGATGGCAGCTTCCGATAGCCGCAAACACACGGTGTGAAGGTTAGTTATTTAGTAAGGCGAGTAAATTACGCTATTCTAGTTACTCTGGTTTCCGATTCCACATATTAAAAGAGACTGTTGAAACTATGGATCGATTAGAGGACTGCAGTAAGGATGACGTCCCCCAAGAAGACAACGAACATGAAGAAGAGAAAACGGAAAAACTTTTACGACTCCCGTTGTCCAGAGTGAGAACCATCATGAAGCTGGATCCCGAGGTCCATATAGCTAGCCAGGAAGCTGTATTTCTCATAGCGAAATCCACCGAACTCTTCATAGAATCGTTAGCAAAAGAAGCCTACCGTCACACAGCCCAGGTAAAGAGGAAGACTCTCCAGAAGAAAGACGTAGAAAACGCGATAGAATCAGCAGACTGTCTTGCTTTTCTGGAAGGAGTTTTGGATAACTGACGTTTGTTCATTTCTTGTTTATTGTATAGGCTTTCAGTACTGAAAATGAAACAGTGTTACCGATAAAACATTTTCTTAATTTGTGTATTGGTTAAAGTGCACTTATACCAAGTTCTGTTAATAAAAAAAATGCCATGGAGACCATAATAAATTGTGGTATTAGTTTCAATATTGTCTGGGATTAGTCTTGCATGAATCGGAGGCAAGTTGAAACTTTACATCTCAATCTCGTCCCCCTTCCACTCAGCCGCTTCCCCGCCTGGCCGCTATACTGTCTTCTTCCTGCTCCCCCGCCTGGCCATTTCACCGTCTTCTGCTAACCACCTGCCAGCTGCTGCCTGCAGCTCGCTGTGTTATGCTGCACTATAGTTATAGCCCATTGCATGCAATTGAGGGCGAAACTGTACTTTAGGCCGTGCACAGGTTTTCCATCCACTGAATAATAAAAAGATCCTTTCACCAAACATAACTCGTCACAACTATAAACAAAATAATATTTCATAAAAAAAAATACCCTTGCACAAAAAATCATATTTCACAATAATTATTATAGGAGTGGGAGTGAAAACTCGTGCGCGACCTGTTCTACCATTTTCCCCAATTGGGATGTCACCATTTTCCCTTGCACCAAACATTATATTTCACATACATATGGTTACCAGTTATTTTGGATAAAATTTGGAAAAAAAAGAATTGAGGAAGCTACCAGTGGGCTGTATTTGTGATTCAGGTACTGGATAGATCATGTTGAAAGATGACCCCCTTCTCAGTTGGGTCCCAATGCAGCCATTTCATAATTACGGGTGGGACATGCTAGTATATGAAAATTTTTTGTTTATTACATAGGTTATAATAAATAAATAGGTTATCATCTATATTAATAAAAGGAAGTGTCTGTCTTCCGTCTGTCTGTCCGCGATGCCCAGCGAAATCTACTCAACGCAGAGATCTGAAATTTTATACATAGGCGGACTAAAGGGTCGGAATGTGCACCTCGAAGCCGGAATTTTAATTTTCGCTTTAGTTCGTGAGTTATGAGTGAAAAACGGGCAGAAAACGTGTATTTATTCCGTTTTCGAAGCATGAGTTTTCAGTAATACAAATCAATTACACTAGGCTTTGGCTATTTTTGTCAAACCTTCGACATAAAAGCATCGCGATCTCTTGAATGTTGTAGCTCACGCTGGTCGATTCATTTGTTTTTATTGTCAAGGCACGCAAACATAATGTGAAATTTTCAACCTACACCGAAGAGGATTATTATTATTATTATAGGGATAATCAATATTAGCCTAAATATGGTCAAACGTTCGATTTGGACGAAACTCACTATACAGGGGATTTCCGGACCTAGGAACTCGAATCTGAGGTTGCTTTTACCAGGTGACTCTATCTAATCGTGATATGTAGTCCACATGATTTAGGTGTTAATATAATGATTAACTATTATGCTCTTAATTTTTAATTTTTGAAATAATTATCGCGGGCGAAGCCGCGGTGCTCATGCTATCTTAAAATAATAAAAGGACGTGTTTGTCTGTCTGTCCACGATGCCCAGCGAAATCTACTGAACGCAGAGATCTGAAATTTTAAACATAGATGGGCTGAAAGGTGGGCGAATGCGCATCAAAGCCGGATTTTTAATTTTAGCTTTCGTTCGCGAGTTGTGAGTGAAAAACTGGCAGAAAACGTGATTTTAGCGCTGTCGAAGCATCAGATTTCAGTAATACATTTCAATGTCAAATCAATTGCAGTTGGCTTTGGCTATTTTTGTCATACTGTGGTAATAAAAGCATCGCGATCGCTAGAATGTTGTAAGCCCATGCTGGTCGATTCATTTGTTTAGAATGTCAAGGCCCGTAGACACATGAAATTTTCAACCTACACGGAAGAGGGGTAATCAACATAGACCTAAATATGGTTAAACATCGTTCGATTTGGACGAAACTCACTATACAGGGATTTTCTGGGCCAAGGAACTCGAATCTGAGATCGCTTTTACCAGGCGACGCTATCTAATCGTGACATGTAGTCCACGTGATTTAGGTGTTAATAAATATAATGATTTAACTATTATGCTCTTAATTTTTAATTCTTGAAATAATTATCGCAGGCGATCGCTTGATTTTGTAAGTCCATCCTGGACGATTCATTTATTTAGAATATCAAGGCCCGAAGACATGAAATTTTCAACCTACACGGAAGAGGGATAATCAATATAGGCCTAAATATGGTCAAACATTGTTCGATTTGGACGAAACTGACTGTACAGGGGTATTCTGGGCCAAGGAACTCGAATCTGAGGTCGCTTTTACCAGGGGACGCTACCTAATCGTGGAATGCACTCCATGTGATTTAGGTGTTAACAATTATAATGATTTAACTATGCTCTTAATTTTTAGTTTTTAATTTTTGAAATAATTATCGTGGGAGAAGCCGCGGGCACATGCTGTTTGTCTGTCTGTCCACGATGCCCATCGAAATCTACTGAAAGCAGAGATCTGAAATTTTAAAGATAGATGGACTGAAAGGTGGGTGAATGCACCTCGAAGCCGAATTTTTAATTTTAGCTTTCGTTCGCGAGTTATGAGTGAAAAACTGGCAGAAAACGTGATTCGCGCTGTCGAAGCATCAGATTTCAGTAATACATTTCAATGTCAAATCAATTGCAGTTGTCTTTGGCTATTTTTGTCATACCGTGGAAATAAAAGCATCGCGATCGCTTGAATGTTGTAAGCCCATGCTGGTCGATTCATTTGTTTAGAATGTTAAGGCCCGTAGACATATTAAATTTTCAACCAAGACGGAAGAGGGATAATCAATATAGGCCTAAATACTGTATGGTGAAACATTGTTTGATTTGAACGAAACTATACCAGGGTTTTCTGGGCCAAGCAACTCGAATCTGAGGTCGCTTTTACCAGGCGACGCTATCTAATCGTGGTATGTAGTCCACGTGATTTAGGTGTTAATAATTATAATGATTTAACTATTATGTTCTTAATTTTTAATTTTTGAAGTAATTATCGCGGGCACATGCTAGTAAATAATAAACTAGAATTGGTTCTTCACATTCTGTAAAATTTACAATGCCTTCTCCACACTACATGAAAAACATTATTTAAAATTTATTTTAAATATTTTAAATTTGTTTTCCAAAGTCAATTATGGGTGGGACATAATTTGGATACTGATTTTAATGATGCAAAACAAAAGTTCATTTGCTGTTCTGCTATTACTGTTTGGGTCTTAATGTTGTCTTTCCAAAACACTGAGTTATCGAGAATTAGTAAATTGACCGGAAACCCAATCTGGCTGGGAAGTCCCCTTGTCGCTCTCAGCTTCTGTGGGGACACCTAATTGTTCTAGTTTTTAGAAATGAAAAAACATTCCCTGTGGTCATTTGAAGTTTCAACTTATTATAATTTTTATTTTTCTAGCAATATCATTCAGTAGCTTCAAAACTCTTCCCATAATGCGGTATATACAATTCATCATAAGAATTAATAACATAGTACAGTTGCTGTGCAGTGTTGCAATTGGTCCCAACTTTGACTCCCAGGAATATGGTAACATAGAGCCTTTTCACACTTGGTCACTGGCGAAGAAGCATTGTTTTAAATGGGAGCATTCCCAACCAAACGCAAGTGGCGCTGCAGTGTCTACTCTGAACACTTGTGACCGGTCACCGGCGAAGAACCATTGGTTTAAATGGGAGCATTCACACTGGGTCATAAGGTATGGTCACCGCATTTTATGATTGCCAGCAATGCAAGTTGTAAAAACATAATTCAGTTGTATAATCGAGCTCAGCAAAACTAGTTATCCAGCCGTGAGTTTAGATTTCATTAATGCTAAAGATTTTGTAAGTGAAGTGGAATGTCGACCTGCCATTTGGGATGTCAAAAGTTATGACAAATTGTTTTATCATGTAGCTACTATTGGCAATACTGGCAGTGACCATCACAAGTGACCCAGGTGTGTTCACTGCAAAAACCGGTGTGACCGTCACAAGTGACCCAGTGTGAAAAGGCCCTTAGAAGGGCTTAAAAATTAAAACCATACTGGAAAATTTAAAATGTTTTATTGGTTTCAAATATTAAAAACCCCATTAAAAATCACCATGTAAAAAAAATTATGGATATAATTATTTCTCTAAGAAACATGAAAAAGATATAAAAAGGAGAGGAAGGTGCCAGAGAACTTACCAATTGGCAGGAGAAGCTGGTCTTCAATTGGTGCTGGCTCTGGTATCATAGAAACACATAAAAAGAAAGAACAATAAAAACGAAAATTTTCGGACAAACTTTGCCCTTTGTCAATCACTTAGAGAATGGAGCTTGAAGATATGGAGTCCGAAAGCTCGGAGTTTATCAAACCCTTGACTCGGCTGTTAGCCTGTGAAGAACTCTTATGTATTATTCGCCGAGAAAAATTCAAATCTTATATATTAGATTATCTTGTTTCCAGCTATTCTATTTCATTCATTTTTTAGGTTCTTTTATTTAACAGAAAAATTTAACCATGTTAGATCAAGGAGAAAATTATTGATCTTTTTGCAAAAATGAAAACAAGAAGAATGGAATTCATTTTTAAACGAATAGATCAGGCTTTGAACTGTAACGATTTATATATTAAAGTAAGCAAGCAAGAAAGAGAAAAAAAATTGATTTTGTTCTTTTGTGGTTTTATCAAGTTTTTGAATTTATATGTTTCCTTTTACACAATTTTAAAAGAAAGGCTAAAAAATTTCTGGAGCAGCACCCCTACTAATTTTATCTAGGAGCCGCATATAAAGTTCTTAATTCTGCAAATACGTAAGATTGAATTACGGCAACTGCTGATTCCAGTATTCCAATAAGTAAACTTAATAAACTTAAATTTAAGTTCACTGTTGGGATGCCCAACATTATGGTCATCCTATGCTGGAATACAGAAAACAACCAATATTATATTGTTTGTTTTTTTGTTTTGTTTTACAGTCTGGTCATCTCGCCAGAGACCCACAGAGTGCCAAGCCAAGGACCCACTCCGCGGAGAACATTGGGTAAGCCGAATGATCAGAGTACTTAAAAGGTCAGGCTATTAAGTGTCATTATGGTACTTTGTAAGATTGTATGGTGGATGGGAAAAGTGTCTGTCCATCTACCTGTGTCTCTGTACGTGCGATAACTCTAATATGCTTTATCAGATTTCATGAAACTTGGTATATGCACTTATAACGCCCATGGAATGAAGCCTATTCATTTAAAACCAAATCGGTTGACCGGTACCGGAATAATAAGGGGGTCTAATTTGTGCAATTTAGTTCTCATGACAACAGTATTGTTTGCAGTGCTCATATAGGGCTTTGGAAGTTGGTAATAATTAGACCTGGGATTTTAGGCTCTAAAAATATTAGTTTTAGGCACCTAAAATAGGCTTTTAAAAGAGAAAATATGCACTTAAAATATGCTTTAAAAATATGTAAATAGCCTATATACAAAATGAACTTAAAAATATTACAATATACACTTAAACTGTAACATGGTCTTTTTTTTTTCTTTTTTTTACTGCAAGAAACGTGGTATACCTATTCTTAATAGAATAACTGCAGAATTAGCCATCATGAACTATATTCACTTAAACAGATGTTCTTTCACTGGTGACTTGACACAGTATTCCTTCCCCCTTAATCCACCCCCTCCCCGTCAGTCAGCATTCCTTTAGTGGCAATTGTTTGGAATAATGAAGTTTCTGTGAAAAACCCACCTCTGCTGTTCTGCTTTTCATTATAAAATTGTAAAAATTACAGAAGTTGAGTTTTATTTTAAATGTATAGGCATTTTAGGCACTAAAATAGTAAAATAAGCTCTAAAGGTCTAAATAGGCATTGTAGGGCACTATAAAACTCTATAAATGTAAGTGATTTGTCATTAAACGTCCACATATTTAAAAATTTTCATGTTATTTCATAAGAAACAAAATAGGCATTTGCCTTAAAATCCCAGGTCTAGTAATAATACTGAATGATTTAAAGTATTACATTGGAAATTGAGGAATCTGACAAATAGAACAGTTGCAGTACTTAGTTGTGAAGTGTAACTTCGCTATGTAAACTACACATAATAATAATAATAATAATAATAATAATAATAATAATAATAATAAAAATAATACATTCAAGCAATTTTGGGGGGGTTGACTTCTTTGGGATGCAGTGGCGGCTTGTGTATAAGCACTGTGAAACTGCAGCATCCCCTATTTCCACTTGATGTTATCAAGTAACATTTAGTGAGTTCTTTTTTTCTTTAATTCTTTCTTTATACTTGTACAATATACAGTGAGTCCATTTTATGAGGAAACCTCGCATCACTCCGCGCTAGCATTGTACACAGCATACAAGCGGTTAGTTGCTTTGGTGTCATGTAGTGAGACGCTTGTCTATTGTTGGTGTTACGTAAGACAATAATCGAAAATGTATACGGTTGAACAGCGAATTTATTTGGTGGAATGTTACTTATTGAGAAATAACCATAGAAGGCGCATTTGGAGATTTTCTCGTAAATATCCTGACTGTACCATCTGTACAAAATGGTGAGTAATAAGCCTCTACATGTAGGCCTATTTTGATAATAAGTTGGTTGAGTTATTCTATTTTGTATTGTTTCTAAAGTCTTGATTTGCCGATTTGCCGGTAGTAACGGAACACGGTCCCGGCCGGTGCAAGCGCAACAGCGGGGAAAGTGTGAGCAGGGGCACCGCTGTTAAAAAGTTTCCGCATAAAATGGACTCCCTGTATAATCCTTAAGCTTAATGCCAGTAGCCATTCCCAGTTTATCTGCCAGAAATAAACCTATCTAGAATGTGCGTAACGAGTGCAGGTTCTAAACCCATGCCGTGTTTTAGATGACTTTATGAATGAAAGGAACAGCGCACCAACGTGCATAGTATGTTTCGTTTACTATGTACTGTATTCTTTTAGCGAGACAGTTCGGTTTTTGCACTTTGTTATGTGGTATCTTTATGAAAAGATGACTTTATGAAAAGTGCTATTTGAAATTAAGCATATTATAGTGATGGAGGAAAATATGTGGGATTTTGATTGCATGTGTAGTCAACAGATTAAAAACCAATTTAGGTGAAAGTTTGGATGCTCGTATGGAAGTCAGTGTCACGCAATTTGGAATTGGGAGTTACACCACCGCTAGAGAACTCTGATTCATGTGCGTAGGCCTGATTATTTCACAGTGATATTGCCTTCTGTTTGATACTCATTTCAACTTGAACAACGAAATAAACAAATAAAAGACATTTGAAGAATAATACAATGCACGTGGCTAACTCACTCACTGACATAATTGTTTGCCCACCTCTAGATGAGCCAGAAATAACAAAATCATCACGAAATTAGTGGAGCTGTGACGGAACTGACTGCACAGAAAACAATCAACTCAAAGATTAGGTTTATCCAAAATTTCAAAAATCCAAAATTAAGAAATCAAAAATTTAAAAAATCCAAATTTTAAAATATCTAAAGATCAAAACTCCAACATTTAAAAATCCAAAAAATAAATAATCAAAGATCCAAATTTTTTAAAATCCAAAATTTCCAAATTAAAAAATTCAAAGATCCAAAATTTAAAAAATCCATAAATCCAAAATTTAAAAAAAAATTAAAAATCCAATAATCAAAAAACGAAAATCCAAAATTAAAAAAATCTAAAAAATAAAATAAAATAAAATTCAAAGATCCAAAATTTAAAAGAAAAATCAAAATTAAAAAATCCATAATTCCAAAAATTAAAAGATAAAAAATTTTAAAAATCCAAAATATAAATAGTTCAAAGACCCAATATTAAAAAAGTAAAAAATCCCAATATTATAAAGTCCAACAGTCCATATAAATAGTCAAATCCCAATATTAAAAAAGCCCAAAAACTTAATATAATAAATTCTACAACAATCCAATAATCCAAAATTGAAAAAAAAAATCTAAAATTAAAACAAGTTTCACTTCTGTTGCATGGTCTTCCATGCACACTCCCCCCCCCCCTTTTCCAAAACCAACTTTGAAATTTTTGATTGCATATTTGTACTGCTTCAGATGTTTAGGGGGGAAAAAAAGGAATATTCCTCTTGTTGACTTGAGGAATTTGCTGTAAATTCGTTCTGTCAATATTCTAGTTATCCAACATACTCCTTCACATATGCAACCGTGGTCTAAATCTGAAATAGTTTCTGAAATATAGCGTATTAACTGCATCTGGCACTTTGTTATATGAGGTTTCGTGGCTGCCCATTCTGATGCTTTGCCTGCCATTCTCCCCATTTATAAAGTTTCTAAAAACTCAGAGAATTCTTCTAGCTTTCAAGTGTACAGACAACTCTTCACACCAAGTCTGGAGCCTCAATAGGCTTAATTCCATTCTTGGCAACGAATAGAGAGGACATTCACTACAATACAGTCACGTGTTTTTAAATTTATTGCGCTAAGACTTGCTAGTAGATGTACAAATTTATCATCATGTTTGGCTTAACAACCCAGGTTGGGTCAAGGCCTCCTTTAAAATTTTCTTCCAGGCTTCTCTGTTCCTGGCGACCATCCACCAGTTTTTAACTTTTTGTCTTCTTATATCGTCCAGCACACCGTCCATCCACCTGGATTTAGGTCTTCCAACTTCCCTTCTTTTTGTTTATTTTCCATTACTCTCTTAGTCATTTCATTGTTGTTCATTCTTTGAACATGTCCTGCCCATCTCAGTCTAGCCACTTTGATGTCAGTAACGACATCTGGGTACAAATTTATCAGGGAATGTATATTCAATTTTAAATTAAGTAAATAGTAGGATATAACATACAAGAAGTGTGTAATCAAACTTCCTTTATTTACTGTAATAAAATAATATAGAAAGTAGCACTAAATGGGATCTAGTGAACCCACTGCATGCCTCTGCTTGTTTCCATCGCAGCTGTAGCATAGAAGATCAGATCAATTATAGGTAGGCCTACTGCTCTTTTTTAAGTGAAACTTCTTTAGCTGCGCTAGGAGTAAATCAAGAGCTAACCCAAACTTGTGTTACGAACAAAAAATCGTCATGAAATTAGTGGGGCTGCGTCGGAACGGACTGCACAGAAAACAATCAACTCAACGATTAGGCTTATCCAAAATTTAAAAATATAAATTTAAAATATTAAAAAAATCCAAAAATAAAAAAAATTGACATGAGCGTGCGGGGGAAAGATATCAGGCATTGAGTAGGGGGCTATTACTGCTTTGAGCTAGTGGCGTGGTGAGCCCTTCACCATTATAAAAAAATTTAAAATTAAAAAAAAAAAATTAAATTTAAAATCTAAAAATGCAAAATTAAAAAAGTAAAAAAAAAAAAACCCCAAAAAGAAAGTCCAATAATCCAAAATTTTAAAAAATCCAAAAACCTAATATTAAAAAAGTCCAAAAATTAAAACAAGTTTCACTTCTGTCGCATGGCGTTCCACGCACACTTTCTTCGTTGGTATGGTTTTTCTCCGGAATGAAGTCTCATACGAGCAGCCAGATTTGATTTTGTTCTGAATGGAGCACCACACAGTTCACAAGAGTATGGCTTTTTCCCTGTGTGAATGAACTGATGACTCGTTAGATTGGACTTGCAAATTGTACGTGCTGTTCCCATTTTCCTGTTCTAATTTTAATTTCTAGTGACGCTCCATCCCTCGTGATTTCTTTTATTCATTTTGGGCGACTGGTTGTATTTAATTAGATACAACTTGTAGATGTACTTATTGACCACGATCATGTAGCGAACACGTCGCCATATGCGATCAACGTGGCAGGGTAGAAGTAAAGAATTGGTGATACGTAGTTTTCCGTCGATATTGTTACTGTTTAAAATTAATTATGCAGTTTATGTTGTTGTTCAGCCGTCAGGGCAAATTAAGACTTCAGAAGTGGTATGTAGCTCATACAGATAAGGTAAAAAAGAAAATTACAAGTGAACTTATTACGACGATTCTAGCTCGAAAACCCAAAATGAGCAACTTCCTTGAATGGAAGGACATGAAAGTTGTGTACAAACGATATGCAAGCTTGTATTTCTGCTGTGCTATAGAACATACTGAAAACGAACTGCTGACTCTGGAAATAATTCATCGTTATGTTGAATTACTGGATAAGTACTTCGGAAGCGTCTGTGAATTAGACATCATCTTCAATTTCGAGAAGGCCTATTTCATTCTTCACGAGCTGATATTAGGGGGCGAAATTCAAGAGACGAGCAAGAAGAACGTTCTGAAAGCAATTGCAGCTCAGGACCTGATACAAGAGGAAGAAACACCTCAGGGATTTTTCGAAGACCATGGCCTTGCTTAAATGGGTGATGTCCTGCATCTTGAGAATACAGAATCCAGCTTTATTGAAGACCTTTTGTTGTGCAGAGCTTTTTAATAGTTGGCTGTGGTGATCTTTAGATATCTGACTTTTCCATTCTGACTAGTTGTACAGGCAAGACTCAAATTTGAGTAATTCGTTGATAAATATAAACTGCTTTTCTTCATAGGAGTAACTAACAATTTTTTAATATAATTTTGTTATTGATTTTAGCATTGAGTTAGAAAATGTAACTTACGTGGTGCTGTGAATACAGTGGCATTTATGTGACTGCCTTCTTGGCAGTTGAATTAAGAATAAACCTACCTGGCTTGCACCAGATAGTTCCCACAGATATTTGTTATTTTTTTGCACCCACTTTGGGGAAAACCAAATATAAGGTGCATCGTCGCATGAGATATATCCCGCCCTGACCCATCCTCAGTGAAGCACTTTCTTTTACATCATGATCTAGCAAATTCTTTGAGGATAAATAGGCTGACAAACCGTTGGGTACAAGGCAAACCTGTGGGTACAAGACACACTCGAATTTTTAATATGAGGTACAAGGGGCACTCTAGCAGTTTTAATATTTGGTACAAGGGGCACACTCGCATTTTTAATATTTGGTACGGTCAGGAGTGTCGGCGACAATATACAAGGATAGTTTGTCACCATGCTTCGCTGAGAAACAAAATGTGAATATCGAGTGGGCGGAGCTTAAAGTGCACCTTTTATTTGTTTTTTGCCTCCATCATATCCCTGAACTCTGCTTCTTCACTCCTCAACCTTTTTCACAACTTATTGGAGTATGACTTGGGTCTCTGCTCCCAAGATATCAGCAAAAATCATCTCTTTGTAGTATAGTGGAGCCATTCTCCAAAAAAGGGCAGATTTCTTTTGCTGGTGTAAAATAAGTATTTATGGATTATGAATTATTATGATAAGTTGGATTGAAATAAGGTCTATTTGATCCCATGGTCCACTTTTTAAATAAAAGTTACAATTTTCTGCATTTTAGGGCGCAGTATGTGAGATCTCACCTCCGTATCATCATTGTCATTTTCATTCTTTCATAATTCAACAGACTTTAATTTGCATCCCATTTTAGTGTTATAACAAGAATAAACAGCTAAAAAAATGAGTCATTAATAACTGAAAAGCAAATAGGCCTATATCATTTTGTTAAGACAATTTTTTGCACTAAACATGCCTGTCCCCAAGTTGCTGGCCAATTTGACTTTTTTATATTTTTTTTTATGTGAGTATGCAAGTGTCAAGATATCACAAATCTGTATAGGCCTAAGTTAGTTCTGCTGACGCTGGATGATGTTAGTCTGATTTTATTTATTTATTTTTTCTTTTTAACTAGACCTTTGTTCTTCCATAAGTCCTGCCTATGTATAAATCTGGAGCTTAACTGGGAAGTCGATTACAAAAAAATAATTTTCTGGATATCATAATTGCAATTATCACTGATTAAAGAAAAGCATTCTGGCACTTTGTTACATCAGTTTAGCTGGTTTTATTTCAATATAAAATCAGGGCATTTTGATGCAGACAAAGTAAAAATAAATTCGAGTGTGATTTCTTTTTTTCTCACCTGAAGAAAAATGGTTTTCAGTTAGTGCAATGATGATGCTAGCCATAGATACACCAGACTGGAGTGATGCTATAGACCTACGCCAGATTGAAATTCACCATGTGAAATGCTGTGGAGGAGTTGGTAACATGTGGGTGTTGTCCTTACTTGTAGTGTTATACAGAGTGTTGCAAAATTCTATACACGAACTGCTATGGATTGTTGGTTGGTTGGTTGATTGCTAATGCCCAGCTTGTTGGGACTCTTCCATTAGCTGTCTTGCTTCCCAGTATCGTGTAGATAAGTCTGAGCTGTGTAATGCTCTGCACTGTAGTAGGTGCTCGCTGTCCATAACAGATTCTTCTTGTTTGCAAAGAACACATTTTGGAGAGTTGTAGATATTGAGTTTGTGTAGGTGAGCTGCCAAACACACGTGTCCTGTATAGTCTGTACGTATTCATTCTGGGACTGTCTGGTACCAGGTTTGTCTGTGTGACTAGAGGTTTCCATTTTTTATTTTCACTTTCTTGATATATTTCTTTCTTTATGTTCTGCTTGATGGATTTATTAATGAGTATCTTTGCGGAATGAGTTTGCTTTCTAGACTGTTGGATCTTAGTGCCTTTCTTCGCTAGAAAATCTGCTTGTTCGTTGCCTTGTATGTCGCAGTGTGAGGGGATCCATTGTAGTACTATTTTCTTCTGCAAGTTCTGTAGGTGTTTGATAGAATCTTGAATTTCAGATACACGTATGCTTGCAGGGTTGTTGGCTGCTATTGCTTGTATGGCTGATTTAGAGTCAATGAGGATAACAGCATTCTTGAAGGCAGTATAATTGTAGAAAAGTTGTTTTAGGATTGTAGAGGATGGATGGATGGATGCTATGGATTGTAGAGAAGACCAAAACAAAGTTGTTTTCTTATATAACCATAGGCCGAAAACGAATAGTTACAGCAGTAGTCACCTTCGAATGTAAACATTGCTGACAGACATTGAAGGTATGGTGACCATTTGAACTGGTTGTGATGAGGTTTATTTACAGATATTGTTCAAACGTGCGGCCTCCTGTTTCAATACAAGATTTAACGATATGATACTGCTTCTCTCATACGGTGAAATACTCCAGGGTTATGTTGTAATTGGTCAGCAGCTACAAGAATCCGACACAACTGGTGTTTCATAAACTAAACTCTTTAAATCTGCAACATGTTACGTGTTTGTCATGCACAGAGATATTTGTTTCTACTCAACGATGTCTGTCTTCGAAGGTGACTACTCACGTACCTATTGGTTTCCGGCCTATGATTATGTAACTAAACAAGTTTGTTTTGGTCTCCTCTACAATCCTTAGCAGTTTGTGTATGGAATTTTGCAACACCCTGTATAACTAGCACGTACCTGCAGCTTCGACTCTGTTTATTACTTCAACTGCTAGATGCTTTTAAATCATTTATTGAACATCAGAATAATTAAGACATCACATTTATTAACACTGACATCGTGCAACTTGAGGCTTTCCTGGTGTTGAGAATATATTTTTGTTTCTCGGGCTTCCAACCGGGGGACCACATTGTTGGAAATCCAAATCCAGAGCCAAAACTTCAATAGGTATGGCAGTCTACAACTTAGCCAGGCCCGAAAGCCAATATTGGTAACTCTTACTCCCCAATAAATTATTGGTCCTGATAAGGACAGTTTTCACAGCCAACAACATTATTAAATTCTATTTTTCCTTCATCACCAATCAGAACTCTCCGTTTAATGATTCCATTTTCTAATTTTCCTATTGGCCCCCCACCCGTTCTAGTATATCGAATCTTTTCCTATATATGAAACAGTATCTCCCAATCTAGCTCACTTCTCCCAGAAGATGGCAGTGGAGATTTCTGCCGAAAGCTTGCAACCAAACCTCCAACTCACCCGGTTGGAAGCCTGAGAAACAATAATATAACACCGACATCGTTTTTACATTAATTGTGTGAATTACATAGTTTAATTTTAATGATATTCTGGGTTCGTGGTGACTCAAATATAAAAGACCTGATATTATACAAAGAAACAGATTAGTTTAAACTTCATTAAATAGCCTTCTGCTTGGAGCTAAGATGTGTAACAACTCACATACAGTTCTACAACTTCAAATGATTGTTCTTCCTGGTTTTTTATTGTGATTGCTCCATATCTGCAATGTTTTTCTTTCCCAATTGCTATGACAACAGAACAAGGCCCCCTGCAAATAATTTCTCAAATCTAAAGTGTTAACAAAAGCTAGTGCATCAATAATGCTAAAAAAACTACTTTTTTCGCTCATAACTCAGAAACCAAAGCGAAAATTAAATATCCATCTTTGAAATGCATTCTTCTTCAGTACATCTGTGCTGTAACTTTGATTTGGCGGGGCATCTTATTATAAAGATTATAAGTTGGAGTAAATACATATTGTCTGAATAAATGTATTTTTGCCAACCAAACAAACTTCATACTACAAAGTAGTTCTAAGTTCTTTCATTTGTTTACTTTTTTGTTCTTGAGAAATGTCCATACGCTAAGTGCAGTGAAGTGTACGATCTCCATGATGTTCATGATGCTGAATCCAACGAACAGTCCAAGCAGTCCACCGGTGCTAGCAATAAAGTCGCTCAATGTAATAAACTCTGAACGGAGTAACCCATATATTGTTCCAGCTTCATATTTTATAATGGCAGTAGCTTCGGAAGATTCAGTGTTTTCGAATCTTCTGGAACTTCTTGTTGTAACTGTATAGGTAAGATCTTTGCATGGTGGAAAGCAATTGCAATCTCGGAATGTGAAAAATAAATAATGTAGAATAAATTTATTCTTTGTATACATGTTTTTCCTTCCATACATCTCTGGAAGAAAATCTGGGAACAATTGTGTTTGGTTAATGACACACTCCATTTTGCAATTGGATTGAGAATACGTTCTGAAGTACTTGAGATATCGCTCGGATTGGAAGTAACATTGCCTGTGTTCTAACTTGACATGTCTGAGCGATTCGCTTGAATCTATTAAGCGAGGTTTCACATTTAAGTAGAAGTAGTGATTGTAAGGAATAGAGTACCACTCACCAATGTCCGTCGATTTAGGTACATCTGTAGGACTATGCACATGTACGTGGAGTAAGTCTTTTTTGTTGACATCACCTGGGAATTTTAAGTATACTGACCCTGAAGTTAATAATTTTCTGGCAGGCATCGTGTAGATGTTTGTATCTGGACCGTATCCTCGCTCTATATTCCAATCTATAAAGTGAAACTTATTGCTGGAAATATTTAACATTGCCTCATCTGTTAGATTCCGATAAAGGAATTTTGGATGGACCCCATTGTAAGTACAACATGTAAGATTTCTCAATTGAATTCTGTTTGGGTGCACCGACATACGTGGATATGTATGTTTTTCCACGTAGTTTTCACAGCTACTCATTTTTGTACAGAAAGTGATGGCAGGGAAAGGGATAGTTTCCAGTGCCACAGGCTTAGGAGATGTTGATAAAATAATTGGGGACATTTCCCATTTTTTGTAGAGAGTCCATATAAAGTAAAATGCTGCTATCACCGACAGGAAGAAAGAAAAAGCCCAGCACAATCTTGTGATGATATGTGCTTCCTTTCTGTTTATGTACTTTAAGCCATGCAGTGTAGATTGTTCACAAAATTCCCTGAATACATCTTTCTGTGATGATTGTTCTGCATAACCAATAACTTTTTTTCTGATCGTCAGAGTTTTGGAAATACTTTGAATGTTTGAGTTTCCAGCAGCTGGCAAAGTGTCCTGTTGTGAACTCTCCATTCTTCTAGCAATAGTTTTTTTACTGGCCATTTTCCACAAGGCTTTCTTAATAGCTCAACATCACTTCAACTTGAATAACATGTTCATTACACTGGAAACTCCCACAGATTATCTTCCTCCCTTTTTAACCCTCTGCAAGTGGAATACAATTGCGGGTGATGTGAAAATTTGAATTTCCTACTCTTCGTTTGGAGTTTCCTGCATTTTATTGTAAATAGATAATTTTACATGATATAAATATAAAATATGAAGACATAGTTAGGATGAAACAATGGAATTGAAATAGTATTTTAGGTTTGTAAGTGATAATAGTTTAATTTTGAACTCTGCTGCAATTTGTAAATACTTTTTAGCATTTAATTGTATAGACATAAGTAAGTCATAAATCCTCCATACGCCTGTAGTATTAAGTTAAATTAAGTTAAATTAAGATTAAATTACGACACTTCTTACCAAATTGAACACCTCGAGGGATTTGAATAAGTCAATAATAAGAGAAACATGTGTGTGTAAAGTGGTTTTATATGAACTTTTATTGACCAGCACAACTTTGCTCTCAGGTGGATTGCTTCATTATTGATCAGGCAGAAAATATTAAAGTGGCTTCCATTAATTTTAATACGAGTGTGAGTCCGAAAATAAGTTTCTCCTGGCGACTGTGTACGCAGATGGGATGAAAGGGGGAAAAAAAGAAAAAAAAGAGAGAGACATTAAAGATAAGACCTACCTTCATTTTTCTACATAATTACCACGTACATTAAGACATTTGTCATTCCGCTTTAGAAGCTTCAAAAAGCTCTGCAGAAAAAATCAGGGCTCTGCATATGGAAGAAGCGTCAAAATTGAAGGAGGCGACTCAGAAAAAGTGGTCTGGCCTTCTCCAACCTGGCGTTCTGTTGTTGGATGATGAGACCACACTTGGCGACAACGCTTCTTCCGTATGCAGAGCCCTGATTTTTTCCTGGAGGGCTTTTTGAAGCTACTAAAGCAGTATGACAAATGTCTCAATGTTTGTGGTAATTATGTGGAAAAATAAAAGTACGTCTTATTGTTAATGTCTCATATTTTTTGTCTTTCATCCACACCTCTGTACACAGTCCCTAGGGGAAACTTATTTTCGGACTCGCGCTCATATTAAGTTAGTAGACTACAAGATTAGATTACCAAACTGAACACCTCGAGGGAACTGAATAAGTCAGTAATAACAGAAACATTTGTGTGTGAAGTGGTTTTACATTAATGTAATATTACACAACTTTTATTGACCAGCTCAACTTTGCTTTCAGGTGGATTGCTTCATTATTGATTAGGCAGAAACTATTAAAGTGGCTTCCATTACTTTTAATATTTGCTATCTGCCATTGACCCCATATTTTGACATTTTCGTAGGGTTAATTTACCAGGACATAAAGGATAATAAGTTTTTTCCCAAATCAAACCCATGACTGCTTGAGAATTATTTGTACTGTTCATGTCCAGTCTATAATTCTGTACCTCAGAGCCAAAGGAACGTAACTCCAAATTTCATATTTTTTTGTTTTTTTTTTCATATTCTTTACCAACTTATTGACCTCTATAGAACCAATTAATATTAAATCCATAATTTCATTAGAAACCAAGATATTGAGAGCCAAATAGTAGTAACTCCATTCCCCTTTGTTGTTCATAATTTTGTTTTTCGCTCCTCCTGTAAAATTTAGTTTTTGGCAGTTACGCTCGTTTGGCTCTGAGGTACAGAATTTATCCATGATTTTGCACTTTGGGAGTGGTTGGAAGAATTTGGAATCCATATTTCTAGAAACAATCTGAGTTTATATATGAATTTTATAGCTTATAAAATGTCACAACCTTAAATTTCTCCATTGTTAGTGTCCTAAAGAAAATAATACATTTTTTATTTATTTACCTTATTAGTACAAAACAAATATTCATAACCGATGCCCGAATGAGCAAAAGCTCGTGCTCGGGCTCAGCTCAGCTCAGCACAAAAACAAAAAAAACAGTGAACACTGGAAATTATAAAACAAAAAATTCAGGGCAAAGCGACGTTACAAAACACACACTCACACACATGGCATACACAAATACACTCACAAAACAAGGCAAATAGTAAATAACATAAATCAAAAGCAAAACATATAATTAAAAATTATGTGTAAGAGAGGAATGACAAGCACGAGTAGCCAAAATGAAAAGCAAAAACTTTGGATATTGTAAAATGAGTCATGCATTAGGTTGAATAAATTTTATAAGTTTCTTTCTTGAATCTGTGTAAATTTAGATAATATAGTTCAGGATGAGCTCTTATTAGTGAGTTTAGCAACATAGAAAAATATGCCTTTACCCTTCACCGACGGGGAAAGGAGACTTGAAAAATGTTTTCGTGTAATTGCCAGAAACGAAATCGTAGTCATCAGATTAGAATAGAATATGTATTTCCCTTTAACATACTTAAATGAAGTAAAAGTAGTATAACCACCTTGTACCCTCAAGATAATTCTTATATGTTGTAAGGATAGATAACCCACAAATATTGATATTTGGATATATGCCAGTATCAGAGTTACATGAAAGTTTAATTATAATATTTATGCAGGATCTATAATTGGCATATGTTTGTGATTGGTGACTACTGGATCCTCACGTATCATACAGCATTGAGTCTATTTCCCTACAAAAATCCCTTTTCACACGTTGTCACCGAAGGAAGAAGCACAACATTTTTTCATTGTTGAGAGAAGTAGAAGGGGAACAGCAAACCATCGACACTAGCTGTCCCAACAATGAACACAGATTTTACGGTAAACAGGGTTGACAGTATCGCTATTACATGTCACATCTGGCAAAATTAAATGGTTGGTTCATGATTAAAATTAGACATCCGATACATTGATCTGATCTAATCTATATCAACAGCTTCTATTCGACGACGTTTGTAGATGCTCCACAAGCCTAGAAAAGCAAAGTGTACGATCTCCATGATATTCATGATGCTGAATCCAATGAACAGTCCGAGCAGTCCACCGGTGCTAGCAACAAAGTCGCTCAACGTAATGAATTCTGAACGGCGTAGGCCATATTTACTTTCATCTAGGAGTTGTATGATGATATTGAATATTGGGTCTTTAGTCTCAGCCAGCACAGTGCTTCCTTGTGAAACTCTGTATGTGAGATCTCTGCACGGTGGAAGGCAGTTGCAGGCTGTATAGTTTGTGAGATGATATCTGAAATTTTCACATGCTCTAGTCCAATTGTCCAGGTTCCTCTTCAACTCATACGTTTTAGGTAGATATATTGGGTAAAACTTGCATTTTTCTAGCGTATCGTTAGCTGCACATTCCAGCTTGCAATTTGACTCTGAATAGGTTTTGAAGTATCTTAGATATCGCTCGGATTGGAAGTAACATTGCCTATGTTCCAGTTTGACGTTTCTTAACGAGTCAGTTGAATATACGAGCTCAGGCTGCACAATCAACTCAAACATTTCACCTTTAGGAACAGAGTACCATTCCCCCCGAGTATGTAGATTTGGCGCATCTGTAGGGCTGTGCACCAAGACTTGCAATGACTCTTTATAATTGACGTCTCCAAAAAACCATATTTGTAAAGATTCATGTAATAGAATTCCTCTAATAGGCACTGATTTCTCTTTGTGAGTGCTACTGAATCCCTTCTCGATGTTCCAATCTTCAGTGTGGATATTATCATATGCATTAAGTAATAATTTATCAGTTAGATTCCTGTACAGAAATTCTGGTTTTACGCCATTGAACGTACAACATATTTGACCCGGTAAGAAAAATGCACTTGGGTGTATGTATGTGGTAGGTGGATCAAAGTTGTTTAGCCCAAAGTACTTGCAGCTACGCATAGGTGCGCACATAGTGATGGCTGGGAAAGGGATTGATTCAAGATCCAACATTTTGGCAGATATTGAAACAATTACCTGGGTTTCGTCCCACTTCTTGTAGAGAACACATATCAAGTACATCGCAGAAATAACTGATATAATAAGAGCTATAGACCAGCTAATTCTAAGAGAGAAATGTGTTTTCTTGTTGCTGATGTACTTCAAGCCATGTAGGGTGCTTTCTTCACAGAATTTGTTGAAACCAGCACTTATTAGGCCTTTCTTTGTCTGATAAGTACTTTTGTTTCTCTTGATGGGCTTAACTGTGATGTTCTTGTTACTTATGTTTGTTGATGCTGACAGGACAATTACGCTGATATTGTCGTCATCTGTATTCGTATTTTGGTTCATGATTCTATTGTTTTATAATTCTGCAACTGCCCTTTTAGCTGTCGATTTTATTTTCTCCACTTTCCCTGTAGAAAGAATCAATCATTTGTATATTAATTTTGTTATTTTACACTTCTTAAAGCAGATAAATATGTACGAGTTGAAAGACTTTCACTCTGATTTGACAGATTTGTATAATTTTGAGATTATATAAGTAACTAGCTGAAAAGGCCCGGCGTCGCCCGGGCTTTGTATTTTGTAATTTTAAATTAACTTATGGGGGACTTTCGATGTTGAAACTCTAGGTCCTGATATAATAATGTATGTAGAATTCGAAATGAGGAAGAACAACATATGGCACTCAGAAAGCTAAAACGCTAGATATAGCTTTTTATGGTTCATAGAGGATGTCGAATGCTGCATTCCGTTGCTTCTACTCATCATGCCTGGGAGGGGTTGAAATAAGAAGAAACATAAATTACATAAGATTGTATTGACTAGATGGAAAATTTTATTTCTCATTCTCATGTTAAACCGTTTCGGGCCTGAAATAAAATAGAAATGCAGTATCACTTTCATACTTTCCTCCCCTAAAACCCGGGACATAATATACTGCGAGTATAGGACTCAAAATGTTCCATCCCATGCTTATATTTCAGTTTAAGAGAACTTCCTCTAGAAAACAAAGTAAATAGTATAAAGTGCTTAGGTATTTGTGTAGATAACAAATTAACCTGGGAGCCTCATGTAAGTTACATTTCAGGTAAACTCTCGAGAGTAGTGTTTTTGTTGAGGAGTTTAAAAAGTCATGTACCAAGAAATTATGTAAGAGGTGCATACTTTGCATTTTTTCAAAGTATAATTACATATGGAATCTTACTATGGGGAAATAGTAGTCATGTCAATAAAATATTGTTACTGCAGAAAAAAGCTATTAGGATCATTTCGGACGCACACAATGCAGAACATTGCAGACCACTCTTTATTAATTTACAATGTTTAACCGTTATAAATCTCTACATTTTCCATGTTTTGTTATATATTAAAAACAATATATCCGATTATTATATGGGACGGGAAATTCATTCTCACAATACTAGGAATAACAAACTTATCAATATTCCTTATAATAGATTATCTAAATCACTTAACAGTTATGAGGTATTAGGCCTAAAAATGTACAATAAGCTCCCATCAAAAATTACTCAGCTTCCGGTAAACATATTCAAAAGTAAGCTTTTTATTTTACTTGTTAGGAATCCATTTTATGATATCCAAGAATTTTTTGAATGGGAATTATCCTGTTAATTGTGTGTGTTATGACATAACGACCTGATATAAAGGGTGTGTACCACAATTTAGTTCTAATTCAATCTTTGTAACCTTTAGCCTGTATAATTATGTACCCTTGTATTTTTATTATATTTTAACTATACTGACTTTGTCTATTGCAATTTCATTGCCAAATGACAATAAAATTGTATTATTATTATTAAATTGTATTATAGGGCCTATGATAAATCTCAACTAATACAAAGCCTACAGCTATGGATAACTGACTATTTACCGACTTCTGATATAACATACTCACACACTTAAGTTGCTCCTGCAATACGACCTCTTATTCTACATCAAAATGTGAAGTGAGAAAATATTTCTTATGTCGAGGGTAGAGAAAGTTATGTGACTGCATCACACTGTGCTTTATTTTCGTGTAATTCATTTTTCAGTAATTATTTTCGCCAATATATTACATGGAATCATAATTCGTTAAAGTCCAGCATTAGGCTATATAGTTGCCAAGGCCCTATGTAATCACAGTAAACAATTCACTGTTGCCATGTGAACTGAACAACATTTCATTTTTTTCAGTAGAATATTCACAGAAATTATATAATTTTCAAGGGAAGGACTGATTTGTTTCAATTTTAATGTCGACAGCTATACTTCCCGGGCTTAACTGGGTATGTGTGCAAAATGTCGTGTAAATTGGTAAAGAAATGTAGATTTGTATAAGGAACAAACATACATACATACATACACACTTTCGATTTTATATAAACTTTTTGGAATTTTCCAGTGGTTTACAGCCTAAAAGTAATATGTGTACCAAATTTCAAGTTTCTAGCTCATCTGGAAGTGGGCAAACATTAATGTCGGTGAGCAGAGCCGAGCCCTTTTTCGAGGGGGTTTTAGGGCTAAAAATTAAAAAAATAAACATTTTGGAATTTTTATGAGGTTTACAGCCTATAAGCTATATCTGTACGAAATTTCAAGTTTCTAGCTCATCTGGAAGTGGACAAACATTAATGTCGGTGATCCGAGCCGAGCCCTTTTTCGGCGGGTTTTAGGGCTAATCATTAAAAAAATTATTTTTTTTTGGAATTTTCCTGTGGTTTACTTCCTAAGAGCTATAAGTGTACTAAATTTCAAGTTTCTAGCTCATCTGCAAGAGGACAAGCATTAATATCGGTGAGCCGAACCGAGCCCTTTTTCGGAGGGTTTTTAGGGCTAAAAAATAAAAAAATAAACTTTTTGGAATTTTCCTGTGGTTTACAGCCTAAAAGCTATATGTGTACCAAATTTCAAGTTTCTAGCTCATCTGGAAGTGGGCAAACATTAATGTCAGTGAGTGAGTGAGTGAGTGAGTGAGTCAGCCATGTGGCTTCATATTATAGGGATTTTCCTAAAACTTAAATTAAAATTAGTCAGATTTGCTATTTTCATATGTCTAGTTGGTTAACAAAACAGATAGCATTGTTATAGCTACTGGAGCTAAAAAGCTCGTTTCTGTTATAATAATAACAGAAATAGATGTACAGGGGGTTAATGAATAACACCGAAATATTTTACCTCGGTATAAAGGGGACATAGACAAACAACTTTTATTAGGGGATTTTTGCTCTTTGACGTAAAATGTGTATGCTACAGAGCATTAAAGTCCTTAAAATTTGGTGATCATAAGTCAATAATGGAGCGAAATAGGGTTAAAATTTTCATTAAATTGACTTCATGCCTTCTTAGCGATCGATAAAAACCTTATTCTTAATCATTCATCAACAGTTATACCATAATTTAGAATTTTCATAATCTGCAAAATTTACTGACTTATCACATGACTGGCCGCCACTGCATTATGTTTTCATTCCTAATTCCAGAGCTAACAAAAATGTTTTGTTTCTGTTTTTTTCCTCTCAGTGTTGTAAGATATCGATTGTCATTTTTTCATAGTTGATCATTCTGTGTACAGAATACGTAAATAGTAAGGTTTTATTCATACTACGTAAAAAATCTCTAATTAAACTAAACTCCGTGGCGCGACATCCCCGAAGGGACAAGGCCTACCACCCGACCGCTGCGTCATCTACCTATAGGCAGATGGCAGGATTGGGGGCATGTGGTCAGCATGCCGACACCCACGGCCGTTAATGGTGGTTTCCATGACCGGAGCCGCTACTTCTCTATCAAGTAGCTTCTCAATTTGAATCACGAGGCTGAGTGCACCCCTACCAGACCTCCCTACCTCAGAAAAGTCTGAGTAGGTACCAGGGATTGAACCCAGGCCGACGGATCTGTAGTCAGCGACGCTAACCACAAGACCACGCCGACGGTCTACAAAATCTCTAAGTTAATTTAAAGTAAAAAAATGTAGAATGGTTACACTTTCGCTGAACTTGCCGATATGCATCTTATTTATGGAGAAGCAAGTGGTAATTCTTTAATAGTAGCTGAGCTCTACAGAGAAAGATTCCCGAATGGACTACATCCACATCATTCAACTTTTCTGTCTGTTGATTTGCGTTTGCGGGATTCTGGTACCTTTAAAGTAAACAAAGCAGACTGCGGCAAAAGACGAACTCGCTGTACACCACAATTTGAAGGCCATGTCCTCAATCAAATTGAAGCAGAACCTTCTACTAGCACCCAACCAATCGCAAGTGCAATGAGTGTGAACCACATCAGTGTATGGGAAGTCCTACATGAAGGTCAGCTCCATCCCTTTCACCTTCAAAATGTACACGGCTTAGGTCCTAATGACTTTGGTCCTCGCCTACAATTCTGTAATTGGGCAGTGCAACAACAAACAGATTTCTTTTCTACTGTGTTGTTCACTGACGAAGCTAATTTTATCAGAGATGGACTGGTTTTAAATTCAAGGAACAGTCTTGTCTGGGATTACGAAAATCCTCATGCCACTGTGGAGGGAAGTCATCAAGAGAGGTTTATGGGCTGGCATAATATCTAATCACATAATTGGTCCATACCTCCTTCCGCAACGACATACTGCCTAGCCTCATGGAGGAAGTTCTGCTTCATATTCGGCGAGAAATGTGGTATCAACATGATGGAGCTCCACCCCATTCAGCCTGAACGTGCGATACCATTTGGACCATGTTGAGAATCCCTCACCGTTGGATTGGAAGAGGAAGTCAGACCACTGAATGGCTAGCACGTTCTCCAGAACTCAATCCTCTAGATTTCTTTTTATGGGGGCATCTGAAGGCTTTGGTGTATGAAATAGCTGTCATTTCCAAGATTGAATTAGTCGCCTGCATAATCACATGGTATGAATTTATTCGTAATATGTGAGGAATCTTTCATAGGGTGCGAGAATCTTTTCTGCAGCGCTGTCATCTGTGCATTCGTGCTGGAGGGGACCAGTTCCAGCAATTCCCACATTAAATAAAAGATTGTGTCGTAAATACATAAAGATAAATTGTTATTTCAACAGATGTGAATACAAAGTTTGAAGTTTCCTGTCCATTCTATTATTACCGATGAATTAAAACAGAAGCTTCATGAATTATCATTAAGTTATCATTTTCTTTAGTCTTTGCAGTATTTCAATGTATTCGAACTTAAATTTGTCTTCAAAGCATAACTACTTGGATACTCTGATTTATTTAAGAATTCTCAAGAAAAAACATGTGCTGTGCATAAATAATAAATTGCATTATAATATCGTATCGTATTCATAACAGTGATAACAATGAAATTCCATTTGTGTTCTTTTTCTAGTGTTGGAAGATATCGATCGTCATTTTTTACAATTTTCCCGACCACTACACAATATCAGGGTGTCCACTGGTCGGGAAAATCCGGGAATCCGGGAAAAGGCCGGGAATTTCGTATGGTCGGGAAAATCCGGGAAAAGTCAATGAATTTGTTAAAATATCCGGGAAAATTCAAAAAATTTGTGGCACACATAAAACAGGTGAAAATGAATACAATTTTACCTTCTGCCAGCTTCCAAAAAAACCTCAGCTGCTCTTGAAGATAAACTTTTCCTGCCAAAAATTGCTTTCTTCTTATCTTCTTTTTCTTATTTAAAGTATGTATAATCCTATAATTTTTCTTACACAGTTATTAGAAAGTGCTTCGTAATCATATTTTGGTCGGGAATTTCTGAAATGATCAATGAAAATCAGGGAATAAGTCGGGAATTTCTTCAGCATTACTTGGTGGACACCCTGAATATTCACACTGTTCCTTTGTTTCACATCATTTCAAGTATTAGAAGTCAGTGGCATGCATGTCCTTGGGAGATTTTGTGTTATAACAGGAAGAATTGAATCCATAGAGCAAAAATCTCCTAACAAAAGTTGCTTGTCTATGTCCCCTCTATACACAGGTAAAATACTTCAGTGTTATTCATTAACACCCTATATATTACTTTCTTTGCCCATACCATATGTGGGCTCTGATATAGGTAGAGGAAGTATTGTTTTCGATCTCCAAATTCGAAGTTGAGTTTTTAACATAAGTACAAGTTTCGGAAACATGTAAGTGTGTGTGTTGTGTGTTGTGTGTGGTGTGTGAACAGCCTAGGTCCAGAAAGGAAAATCTTGTGAAAACAACATTTTGTATTTGGGTTAGGTATCTTCTGAGGATGTGATGTGAACATTGGCAAAGCGTTTAACTTATTTTTAAGGGACTTTACTTGAAGAAATTTTAGTTTTTTGTGATTTTCTCAAAAACGGCTCTAATGATTTTCTTTACATTTTGCACGTTGGTTGCTTATACTAAAAGCTAAAACTTTTATTTGAAAATGATCTGAAGGGTAGTTATAAGTCACCCACTTTTAATATGCGCACTCGTTCTATATCAGAATGTGAAGTGAGAAAAATGTATTGGCCAAGTAAGTGTTCCATTGAAGAAGAAAGAAAAACTTTATTTAAAAAGAAATCTTAATATCTCACTTCTGTAGCATGTTACATAAACAGGACTTCTGTTTCATGCATTTGCTGACTCCAGTTTTCTTCGTTGGTGGGGAAGCCAGATCTTGGTTTGTTCGGGAAATTTTTGTGCATCTGTTGTTTGGATGTTCTTTTGATTCCGGATTGTCAAAACGAATCCACGTTTCTTCCCCTGTCACAATGAATTTCAAAAACACATTCCCGTGCCAAGTGACTTTAATCTTTTTCAGCAGCTGAAGAAAGATCTGGGAGGACAGAGCTTCCCAACGAAGAATTTCAAAACACTTCAAATTTCGTGAAGACCCTTCTCAATACGCTGGCAGCAAGCTTCTATGAAGAGGATATTGGAAAGTTGCACCAAGCTTCGACAAATGTCTCAATCGGAGCGCGACTAGGTAGAGAAATAGCTTGAAGGTGTACCTAAATGTTCCAAATAAAACAGTTTTGATTTTCACTGTGGTTTTCATTTTATGCCCCATCGGAGGTTGAAAAAAAATAGCCCTCGTATTATTCAACTAACGTGTTTACAGTTGTTATTGTCATACTTATTTGTAAGGAACAGGAGTGGTTAGATGTATGCAAAGCAGATGGAAGTGTGTGTGGGAGAGAAGGGTAATGCAGAGGGGGAATGCTTATCGAGTCTGCGCACATCATTCGTTGTCATTCAAATCTCTTGCCGTTTGAAAAATTCTATGAGATTTACATTATTTCTTCACCACATATATAAAGAATTATACATTATTTTCATATCTCATATGGAGCTTATATATACCCAATCGCTGTGTTCAATGATTGTTTCTGTCAAAGAAGCTGCAGGTATGAAGATATTTCAGTGTTCAGTCCTTGTGAATTTACATAACAGAAAATGCACGTAGGTGCGATAAAATGAAAGTGATAAAAGAGATCAATAAAATTATGATGATAAACACTTGTGATTGGTTAAAATACTGCACTTCCTTGTACTGACTCATGATTAGGTATGAGATGTTATTTAGTAACAGCAACATCAGCAAACTTACCTGTAATAATCTTAGCTGTAGTTCAAGTGAAGACTTATTGCAATGTCTTCACACGTTTCAACATCAAGGTCTTATCATGTGTTAAGTTCTTTATATTTATATATTGTCTGACCTTAATTAAATAAAAATGAGTGCGTGGAACGCCACGTGACAGAAGTAAAACTTGTTTTAATTTTTATTTTTTCAATTTTTTATTATTGGATTTTTCAATTTTTCATTATTGGACTTTTTAAATTTTGGATTTTTGGATCTTTGATATTTTATTTTTTTATTTTCTAAGCTCTGTAATGAACCTCCGGGTTCCATAAAATAGATAATATTCCTTCAGCTTGCTTAGGAATTGTCTATTGCCATTGAGCAAGTAAGTATTATTATTATTGTTGTTATTATTATTATTATTATTATTATTATTATTATTATTATTACTACTACTGGTACTTTATTTAGCTTTTCTTGTTAAAGCTTGATACATTCTGTTAACTTTTACTGCTAACGTGCGTACCGTACTTGGCCATAACACCATTTACAATCCAGGTGTTACAAATGAGCCAACTAGGAAAATCATTATTAAGAACTTGTGGAAAAACATGCTAAGGATATGTAACGGCTTACGTAATATGAACAATGGGTTTCCATAATCCTTATTTTAATTTAACAATATAATTTGTACAAATTGAATATTATTTACATATTTACAAGTTTAGTAGTTTACTAATTTAGAGTGTCATCAGTAATTAATGATCAAGTGCCTTTTACTATGGGCTGTTATATATTATGTGAAAAGGAGAAGAGAAGAAAATAGAAAAGAATTAACACTTACTCCTTCATACGCTCATGTTACGAGGAATGCATGATGCAACGAGTCTACTAGCAATTACGAGTAGCAGATAGCAAAAATATAATATAAATGTATTATATACCATATCTAATTACTTACAATTGCTAGTAGGACGGTCGCCACATGCAGACAGCGTAACTCCACTCAACATGAATCACACGAAGAACCAAACATCCAGTGGAAGGAGAAAACGAAACCGAAGAGTCCGGTGAAGATAGAGAAGTGCCTTGACAAAAATTCTACAGACCTAAGGAAAGCTCGGCTATCCCCACCATTAACATTGGTGGCGTGACAGCGCCGCTGATCGTGAACTACTAGTGACGTCATAATGGCGTCATCAAGAACATTTTAATTCAAGCCTGAACAATATTGACCTTAATTATTTATCTCGCAGTATTGTTTACCTAATGTTCTTAGTACTGTGCGGCCATCTAGCTTCAATTTTAAATCCAGCACAGTACACTACTACCACTACTACTATTCCCATTTGCAGGTCCTCTTACTAGGTCTGAAAAATTTCCTTTCCATCACCTTCTATCGTTAGTTTCCCCTTTGAGTATTTTATTTTGTCCTTTAAATCGTATAGCAGCTGATAACTCCCAATCATTGAGTTCGTTGTTTTCTGTGCAGTCCGTTCCGTCACACCTCACTAATTTCATGACGATTTTTAGTGTGACTCTAATTTCGGGACGATTTTTGAGCGTGACACAAGCTCTGGATTTACCCCTACTGCGGCTAAAGAAGTTTCACTTCAATAATAAGTTTTTAGTTTTTAGAATACCTTCTAATTCATAGAATGAACAAACAACATGTCCTCGGCAAACAGCTATTAGTAAGTTCTTGTGTTTTGCAATAGATGGCAGGCAGGGAGCAGGGCTTCTCGATTTATTATAATATTAAAATTAAAACAAGCAGAATTGATACTGACTTCTTTTTTTATTGTATGTTATAATTACATTATGTATTCTTACATTTCTTGCACATTCGACGATTAGTGAAATACAAGATCTCCACGAGGCTCATGATGCTGAATCCTACGAACAGTCCAAGAAGTCCTCCGGTGCTGGCAATAAAGTCGCTCCAAGTAATTAACTGTGAACGACGTAGACTGTAGACTGTCCCTTCATAGAATCGTATGAAAACATAAGACTGTGTCGACCAGTCAGTTATAAATTTCCTGAATTGTCTTGTCGAAACTTTGTAATTGAGGTCTTTGCATGACGGAAGGCAATTGCATGCTTTATAATCCGTATAGAAATGTCTTATTAATTCACACATTTGCGTTGTCTCGTTGAGTGTACCGTGTTTCATCCCATACATCTCTGGCAGGTAACTTGGATATATGTTACATACTTTTATTGTGTCGTTGATAACGCACTCCAGCTTGCAGTTTGAGAGCGAGTATGTCCTGAAGTACTTGAGGTATCGCTCAGATTGGAAGTAACATTGTCTGTATTCCAACTTGATGTTTCTGAGCGACTCAGTCGCTTCTGTCAAATCAGGTTCCACGGTTAAGTAAAAATCGGTATTGTATGGTACATGATGCCATCCTCTACAGCCAACACAATCTACCACATCTGTAGGGCTGTGTATGTAAACTTGTGAAAACATGTTATAAAACATGAATGGAAAATGAATTATGACTCCATATTGATAATCTTTCCTAAAAGGTGCTGATGAAAAATTGACTTGGGGGTCGTATCCTTTCTCTACATTCCAGTCAACTGCATGAACCTTGTTGTAAGCATTGTGCAGTCTCTTATCTGTTAGATTCCGGTACAAGAACGTTGGTTTCACAGCATTAATGGTACAACATAAGAAGGGTCCATATGAATGAACGCTTTGGTGTACATACCGTTCTGTAACTGCAAAGATGGATGATATGACAAATGAATCACAGCTTGACATTGTGGTGCAGAAAGTCACAGCTGGGAACGGGATGGATGCGAGATCCACCGGAGTGGGAGCTGCTGTGATAATGACCGGGGATTCCGCCCATTTTTTCAAGAGAATGTATGTAAAATAAATTGTGGCTGTCACCGATGCAGCAAAGGTCAGAGCCCAGCAGATTCTTATACTAATGTGTTCTGCCTTCCTACCTATGTACTTCAAACCATGAAGCGTTGTCTCTTCACAGAATTCACCAAACACATTGCTCGTGGAACCCTCTTCTTGATGTTTCACCTGCTGTGCCATATTCCGTCTCCTCATCTACATAGGAATAATACAAATGTGATGTGAAACACTCACACAACTTCCTCTACCCAGTGTAGAGTACACGGCTGCATTGCAGTAATGTACATTCAGTTGTCTAAGCCTCATTCAGCTTGGCAAGACTTAAAATGTAAACTTGAATATGAAGTGGGTGGCTTATAACTACCCTTCAGAGAATTTATTGGGAAAACATTTTCAAATGAAAGATTTTGCTCTTAGTATGATATATTATAATACATTATCTATATATATGTGAGGCATGTTGTGACTGACTGACTGACTGACTGAGAATCAACGTAGAGCCTAAACTATAATATGTAGAGACTTGGAATTCTGACAGTACCTTCGTTTCATAATGTAAGTGCTCACTAAGAAAGGATATTTTAAATTTCAAAAATCAAATGTTTTCGAGGAGACATAATACCTTTTTTGCACAGAATTATCAAATCCAAATCACAGTTCACATGACAACAGTGTATTGTTGGCAGTGTTCACCGGGTAGCTTTGGAAATAAATTATATGGGACAAATTAGAGAAGCTTTCGATATAAATCATGGTATAAATAAACATTGAAGAAAGAAATCCACGAAAATTATGCACAATGTGTTGCAGTCACATACCTTTCTCTACCCTGGACATAAAGAATACCATACGAGGTATGGTAATATGTATATTATTATATCCCAGGTTTTTGGGGAGGGAAGTATGAAAGTGTTATTGAATTTATTTTTAATTTCATCCCAGAAACGGTTTTATGGTAACATGAGAGTGAGATATAAAATATTCTGCAAAGACAATACAATTTTATGTTCAGGAATTTCTGTTTCTAGAATTTTAAAATTGAAAGTCCTTCATAAGTTAATTTTGAATTACAAAATACAAAACCCGAGCGATGCCAGGCCTTTTAAGCTAGTATATTATAATACGTTATCTCTATTATATAAGAGGCTTTGTCCTGCCTTAATGACTGACTGACTGACTGACAGAGAATCAACGTAGAGCCTAAACTATAATAGGTAGAGCCTTGAAATTTTGACAGTGGCTTCGTTTCATAATGCAAGTTCACACTAAGAAAAGATTTTCCAAAATTTTTATTTTTAATGCCAAAAATAAAATGTTTTAGAGGAGACAAAATACCTTCCATAAGAAACACACGAGCAATTCGATTGTGGAAAACAGTATTCAATTGTGAAATTAATTCAAGATGGCCTTGCACTGTTGGTATCTTGATTCTTTTGTCTACGATAAACAGAGATATGATTCTTTTCACATAGGTGGACAGAAGGAGAGAATGAATGGACGTCGTAATGAGAAAACATTGAATGATTTGGATGAAACACAGTATGCTGGTTTTTTTTTTTTTTGGGCTATGGAACTCTAATCTGAGGTTTTCTTTTCCCCGGGCAATGCACTTTATTCGTGAAATGCACCTCGAAGCGGGTTGTTTGCCCATATGGCAGCGTAAGATTCGTTTTGTTCATTGTAAAATAAAATAATGTAATTCCTGCAATTTATGTAAAAACAATGTCACTGTTAATAAATATATTGTTCTAATTATTTTTCTGCTAAATAAACGATTTAAACAATACATCGATCAATTGAGTAAATAATCGCTGGCATCTGCTAGTATACTATATAATAATAATAATAATAATATGCATGTTATGCAATTCTTGAACAAAATTTAAACAAAATCCTTAAAGCTGTTTTCGAGAAAATTGAGAAAAATGGAATTCTTTTTATTGAAAGTTATTATAAAACTGAAGAAAAAGTTTTTATCACTCTTTCTGTTCCATTTCCAAATAATATCTGGGTAATACAGCTTTCTTACTTCACATTCTGATATAGAATAAGAGGTCGTATTGCAGCAAAGAGCGCATATTAAGAGTGGGTGGCTTATAACTACCCTTCAGAGAATTTTTTCAACAAAATGTTTCAAATAAAAGTTTTAGTGTAAGCAACCGAGCCCTTTTTGAAGAAATTGCAAAAAACGAAATTTTCAGAATACGATTTTTTATTCTGGAGCTAGGCTGTTCACAATCTCTCACAGACTCACAGACGTATTTTTAAAAACAGTAACAGTTGTTTTTCGGCTTCTGGGCAACGTGGCAATGGAGACTTGAATACCAATGTAGAACAAACTCAGGAGATTTCAATGCTGGGGTCAGATACGTACACTCTGTAACATTGTGACATTAGGGCAAATCATTTAATGACCATAAAATAGTGAAAAAATGCAAAATTAAAAAATGCATTTGTGACCTAAAACTAGTGAAAAATGGCCCGAAATTTAAAAAAAGACCAATAATGAATTGCTAAAAACTTGTTATGACTTTTTATATGAATTTACAATATAAAACACATTTATTTTGTTATTAAAGAAATAAATAAATTTATACTACTTGGACACCCTTAGCGAAAAAGAAATTCTTTCTGAACTGGCATGCCCATCAAATTGCCCCTAGCATATGTGCCATTTAAAAAGAAAGGAAAAGTTTATTGCTACAAGACAAACTGCTTTGGTGTTTACAATAAACCTGAATTAAAGTGAACTATGAACACTTGGTGGAGATTCTCAAATGAAAACGATTGTCTGTTGTCTGAAAGTAACGATTTGTACATGGAAAAGCTCCTCTCTACCTCCACTGAAACATGATCTAAAAATTGGCACAAAAATGACCTGTCTCTTGAAAATGACGAAAAATACAAATTATAACAAAAAATTGTAAAAACAAATTGCCCTTATTTAATCAATTATTTCATGATGCACATTTATATACATTTGAGCTATCTTTAACCATCATATAAACAAATAGTAGGTGGTTTATAACTACCCTTCAGAGAATTTGTTTAAGAAAAAATGTTTCAAATAAAAGTTCCTAGAGACAGTGGGTGGCTTATACAACCCTTCACATAATTTATATGAAAAAATGTATCAAATAAAAGTCTTAGCACTTGGTATATGAAACATATGTACTACCCACGGGCGATTTCTTGGGTGCTGGTTTTACGGGGAAACGAGGGTTGGGGGGAGGAAAACATGCTAGTCCGCCAGTTTTTCTGCAGTGTTGTCAACCAAAGAAATCACATTTCAGCAGAATCGTAAGTGTGAGGTATGTGGACAAACAATAAATTGGATAATTACTTCTGATGAATCATCCTCGCTATTTTATATAGTGACATTTAATATACAACGATTTTAAAGCAGTCCAATAATATAATGTGTTGACGGTATTGCGTAAAAATTAATTACATGTCATAAGGATTTCAAATAAGTCATTTTCCTCCAGGAATAGAATATTATATAATATAGGCTCAATATTTCTACACTGGGTGACTAGTTTTAAGCATAAAGAAGAGTCTTAGCAGAACATGCTTCACCATTTCGTGTTGTAAAATGTAAGAGAGGTAAGGCATCTAAAAGTGGATAAAACTATAGGCCTAATTTTAAACATATTTAATATGTTTTGTGAAAAGTTCGCTCAACTTTCAGTCCATGAAATTGACATCAGAGTTCACGGGAGTGTCAGAAATTAGCACATACGGAATTCTTAAAGAGGCGAGGAAAGTGTTGGATGTACAATGAAGTGTTTGTGAAATCAGTAATTCGAAAGATTGTAATTTTTCCCCTATAACAACTCCATACGTCAGAAAAGATGTCAATAAATGAATAAGGATCCTGAGACAGAATTAAGCTTATTAGTGAAGCCACTAGATGTCAGGGTGTTTAGCGTACTTTGTGTTTCAATGCTGTCAGCTCTACATACAAAATTGAACGAAACCTATCGAATGAGGACTAGGGAGTCGAGCGCCCAAGAAATCACGCACGGGTAGTAATAATTTAACCTTTTCACTACTAACACTGGTGGTGCTGAATTAATCTAAAATTTCTTTTGTAATCATAAATGAACCGATAATTGCAAATATTTTTTTTGTTTTCTCTGAAACAAGAGCATTGCACCTATTTCTTGAAGTTCAGATTGATTTATGCAATCCTAGGGTTGCTCACATAATGCATTTCAATGGATGCAGGTGGCAGCTCAACAGAGAGTCAGGATGTAGACAACAGACAACATTGAGAAATTGAGAATTTCCTTTGTGTATAGGTGAATTGTATACAGGGTGTTAATGAATAGCACCTAAATATTTCAACTGTGTATAGAGGGGACATAGACAAGCAACTTTTATTAGGAGACTTTTGCTGTATGGAATAAATTTTTCCTGTTACAGCATAAAATCTCCCGGTGCAAGGCCGCCACTGACTTCTAACATTAGAAAAAATGCAAAACAAAGGAACATCGTTGTTAACACTGGAGTTATGAATATAAATGAACTATTGCAGTGGTGGCCAGTCATGTGATTAGTCTGTAAATTTTCCAGATTGTGGAAACTCTAAATTATGATACAGCTGTTGACAATTGATTAAGAGTCAGGTTTTTATCAATCACTAGGGAGGCATGAAGTCAATTTAATGAAAATTTTAATCCTATTTTGCTTTGTTACTTTAATGCTCTGTAGCATACACACTTAAGGTTACAGAACAAAATTCTTCTAATAAAAGTTGCTTGTCTGTGTCCCCTCTATATACAGGTAAAATATTTCGGTGTTATTCATTAATGCCCTGTACAGTATATTTGTCAGCAGTGATAGGTTACTTAGGAATTTTCTATTCCCATTAAGTGAGTAAGTAAGTAAGCATGGCTAATAGTGATGCATGCTGACGCAGTGAAAGAGCTAAAGAAAATTGAAAAAAGGAGATTGTGTCACACTATAGGCAACTGCTAATAGTCAACTGGTAAGAATTGTGAAAATCTACAAAATAAAAGACCCAAAGTCCCCTCGTATAAGTGCAACACATGAGCCATTTAGCTATTTGTTTTAAATGTGAATAACAGCAAAATGATTATTTCTTCATGAATTGAAGAGCTCCGAGACCACCCTCTGGGATCTGATTGCCAAGATTCAAGTGTGCCTGTATATAACTTATAGGGCGGAGAAAAGTTAATGTCTTAATAAAATACACAACTCTTCAAATAGAACTGAAGATGTCACTGTGCTGAAATGCATCTTGATTGAACACTTGGCATGTCTGGAATCCATTGAACAAGAACGAAATGTATCAGCTTCATAAACATGTAGCTTTAAAAAAAAAAATAATAATAATAATAATAATAATAATAAAAATTAAAACGAATTGATTTAAACAGTGGAGTGTACTGAATATTGAGAAAAGTCAAGAAATAAAAACATTTTTAATTCCACTTTCATAAAAAAAAAACAAAATAAAAATAAAAAGAATCTGGACTAGTTTTGGACCACCAGCTGATGATGGAAGAAACACTCCTGAAACCAATCCTTTTTTCCCCCTTTTAAATTCACATAAATGGAGTTAAAAGGGTTTTTATTTTTCAGTTTTTCTGAATAGCTTTTTAAAGATTGTGACAGCATGTAGTTATAAAACCGTGGTGTTAGTAAAAAAATTTAAAAAATAAAAAAAATATTGTTTTAATGTGCTGGACCCAGACAAGCAAAGTTAAGTATACTAGGTTGTGTTAATGTCTAATACACCCTCACTGGGCAAATTTCTAATATGCTATTGTTGCTATTGGATTTACAGATCACAGAGAATGGACTGAAAGATAGACTTACAGCTCAGCGACTCGTCTTCTTATATAAACACGACTGCCACCGTCCACCTTTCTGTTTAATATAAAAACATTGATATCAAAGAAGTCATACATGGCTTTAGTATTGTGATAGAAAACTTTTGAGTAATACAACTTTGCTTTCAAGTTGCAATCAGAAACTTTACACTCTCTGGTATTGACTTTGTTTCAAACAATAGCACAGACACAGAATATTACTTACTTACCCAATGGCAATAGACAATTCCTAAGCAAGCTAAAGGAATATTATCTATTATACCGGTATGGAACCAGGAGGTTCATTGCCGCTATTACCTGAGCCCGCCATTCAACCCTTTTCTGTGCTAACTCCACCAAACCATCCCTCCCAAATCCTACGTCCCTTAAATCTATCCTAATATTGTTCTCCCACCTATGTCTAGGTCTTCCAGGTGGTCTTTTCCCTTCGGGTCTCCTATTCAATACTTTTGAGATATATCTTTCCTCCCCCATTTCATCCTCCATGATTTAATTATCCTTACTATATCCGGTGATGAGTACAGGTTATGAAGCTCGTCGTTATGCAGTTTTCATCTCTCTAAAGTCCGAATATTTTCCTAAGCCCCCTGTTTTCGAACAATCTCAGATTATGTAAGGGGCCATGTCTCACATCCATATAATACAACCAGCAGGATAATAGTCTTAAAAATCTTTATTTTTAGTTCTCTTGAATACTACATCAGAATATTTAAAAAAAAAATATATTATTAATTTTTAATGTTTGCATGTCACCCATCTTGTTCAACCTTTATGGAGACTGGCTAGCAAAAGAAGCCTTAGAAGGAGTTAGGGATTTTGTGATAGGAGGATACGCTATTAACACCATCAAATATGCGGACGACCTGGTGATTCTGGCAAAGAAACAAGAAATATTGCAAGGAATGATTGACAGGCTGGTGGAAACAGGAAGAAACTATGGAATGGAAATCAACATAGGTAAATCGAAGGTGATGAGGATATCGAAGAGAGAAGAGCCGCTTCAAAATATCATGGGAAATCAAGAATTAGAGAACGTGAACCAGTTCAAATACTTAGGAAGTGTACTGACGAAAGATGCCTATTGCACCAAGGAGATAAGATCAAGAATTGCCATGGCCAAGAAAGCATTTATGAAGAAGAGAACTCTGCTAACTAGTAGTCTGAACCTAGAGCTACGTAAAAACCTGGTGAAGTGTTATATTTGGAGTATTGCTTTGTATGGATCAGAGACATGGACTTTGAGGAAATTAGAGAAGAAATATTTAGAAAGTTTTGAAATGTGGTGCTGGAGACAGATAGAAAATATAAAGTGGATGGACATGGTGACAAACGAAGAGGTTCTGAGTAGAGTGGGTGAGAAGAAGTCAATCATACACACAGTTGTCATCTTCGGTTTCCATGGTAAATTGAATACTTCTATCTTGTAGGTTGAGGAGTTTTAGTGCATCATGGATTAGTTTTTTAGGTACTGCTTGCCTTTTTTGGATTAGAAATTGCTCCATAGAGGCAACACCATTGAATATGGTATATACAGGAAAGAGACCTACACAGATAATTACATAAAAGCAGACAGCTACAATCCAGTTCAACATAAACATGCCGTGATCAATAGCCTAGCCCACAGACTAGTGAATGTGCCCCTAAACAAAGATGAATACAATAAGGAATACAACTGTATAATAAAAACCGCCACAAACAATGGATTTAGTAAATGCCTCATAGAAAAAAAGATTCAGAAATTTAAAAGAAAAAAAATTATACAGCAACAGACTACCTTAAGAAATGAGGAGGAAAACAGCAAAATTAAGTATAGAAATTTCACCTTTCATCCTTGGGGACAAAAAAGATTTCAAAAAGTATTCAGAGATTTCAACATTACTTTGGCCCCAGTAAATAAGTTCAGCTTAAGAAATTTACTAAAAAAGGACCATAAGGATAAAGTACCTCACAATAAAAAATCAGGCATTTACCAAATAGACTGCATGGATTGCGAAAAAATGTACATAGGACAAACAAAAAGGAATATTGAAATTAGATACAAGGAACATTTTAGGAACATCAAATTCAGACAGACAGAAAAATCTGAAATTGCCGCTCATTTTTGGGAAGAGGGACATGAAATAGAACAGGATGTGAAGCTATTAAAGCCAGTAGAAAGACCACTAGAACTGACAGTCTGGGAAAAGATTTTCATTAAAAAAAACAAACACAAATTGCTTAACTTCGAGATAACAGCAGAAGACAGTTTAATAAGAAGATACATCCACCCACCACCAGATGGCATCCAGCAGCTAGGATTGGCAGTTGAGGACAACAGTGCCGCCAAACAAACTTCAGAAATAGCCGAGGATAATCACAATGGTGATTGAAACTACGTAGTCCTACCAAGGTATGAAATTAGTGAAGTTTAAGTGTGTTTTTTAAACCATAATATGACATAATATATATGTTATGACTTCACAGTGTTCAGTATCTGTATGTACTTAACTAGCAGGTGTCCGTGGTTCTCCCACGGTAATTAATTGAAAAATTAAAAATCAAGAGTATAATAATTACTAAAGCATTATATTTATTAACACTTGCACGCGAATCAATCATAAACTAAACCATTAATAATTAATGAAACAGCTTAAATTCTGACTTTAGAGTACATTCCATGATTAGAAAATGATCTCAGATTCAATTATGCAGTTCCAAAGCTGCTCTGAACACTGATAATGCCACTGCCTTCTAGACTGTATTACTCGTGTGTAATTCTCGAGACGGCGGTGGATAATACGTATTGTTTGTCAACTGTTTGTTGACAGATGAAATTATGTGAATTTTATTTGATCAATTCAGTGTAATTTTCAGAAATTATATAATGTTTCAAGGGAAGGAATGGTTTGTTTAGATTTTTATTATCAGCGATATTTCAAGAGTTAAACCATCAATATTTTACAGCTGTTGCCCCCGGCTTTGCCCACCATTATTAATTGACTCCAGGATTTTAAAGAAATTTACACTGGCAGTTTATTAAAAATGTTTATGGTTCAGAGCTATGAAAATTGTAAGTAAAAATAAAATTAAAATATTTGTTCATTGTGTTCATTTCACTTAGGCCTTATATAATAAAGAAACGGTTTTCCTAATTTTGTACTCTTCGTGAAAGTTTAGACTGCGAGAGACGAACATCGCCGAGTATGCCCGATGTCTCACAAAAAGAGGGACCGAGTGAGCACGCTATTTAGAGCCGTTGAATTGTATAAGAGTAGATACTGAACATGTTACGTCAATACTAAGCTGTACTAGGTAGTGAGTGTCCCTGAACGTATGCTGAATGTGGTCAGGAATACCAATAAAACAAAACTTTATGAGAGTAAATAAAATATTTATTGTTACTTTACATGAAGCAGTAGAGTGGAGTTACTCGACTAGTTCAAACTTTAGATTGTGAGTCTTATAAGCTATTGATTTCTTAACATTATTTTCCCTAACCCCGGCATGTTCACTCAGTAAGCACAATGCAATAACGACTCAAGTATCGCCTTGTGACCGAGAGCATGGCCAGGGCTAATTGTATATTGATAACAAGCTTAGCTAAGGCCGGTATTCATAGTCGGAATAAGTCGTACTTATAACGTAGTTCAATTATAAAGCGAGACTTGACAAAGTCGAGCTTATTGCTATTCATAGTCACTAAGGTAAGACTTATTTCGACAAATAAGTCGTACTTTATCAAGTCAAGGGTCCCCCTGACTTATTTCAGTTTAAGCCAGAACCAAGGACAGTTATTTTGGGGATCGGAGCAAGTATTAGATTTAAATTGCGCCCCAAAACGTTATTTGGGAGACATGATGAATCCATTCAAATTCTACAGCAACATGAATTTAAAAAGAAAAATACAAGTTTGAAAATATCAATGGACATTCTTTTGCTAGCATTTCACATCAGCCCAAAGCTTCCTAGGCAATTTTCAATCTCTAGATAAGAATAATTAATATTGAAATAAACACTTAATTGTACCGGTATTAATTCTGAATGATGTGAAAGCTAATATATACACAAAATATTCTCAAGAAACTATTGACCAGCTTACACGTTGCATAATATGTATGGATCAATATCATTCTTTGTTTAAAATACACACCGCCGTCTGTATTTGTATATCAAGATGGCGAAATACGCACCCAGATGGCTTAGCATTACACAAAAACTGGAAAAAAAAATCTGAAGTACGATTCACTGATTCAATATTGTTGCTGGCAGTGAATGTGCGACTTTTCATATTGAGTTCCACTGTAATATGTAGAACAAGTAAAGCCTTATGAAGACAGACTTAACACAGTACGACTTTAAAGAAAACTATGAATACAAAAAACATATAAGTCGACTTGTCCAATAAGCCTAGGTTTATTAAGTTGTTTTTAAGTCGCCGACTATGAATACCGGCCTAGTATTACATGCTAGTTGCAATGTAGTTGATATCTGCTACTGTGAACTTGTTTGAAGTTGTTAGGTTACTTTTAATAGAGTAATTATTTATATAGAAAATCTTCTCGGGTTTGCAGCCAGGTGAGAAGTTTGTTGTGGTCCAACGTTTCCGAGGCTGACGCTGCCTCCATCCTCAGGGAATCTGAAGTGTCGAGTTTTGACATGTGGGGGAAATATATACCAACCCGAGTTGGGCGGAGTCGACCAATCAGGGAGCAGCTGCTCCCTGATTGGTCGACTCCGCCCAACTCGGGTTGGTATATATTTCCCCCACATGTCAAAACTCGACACTTCAGATTCCCTGAGGATGGAGGCAGCGTCAGCCTCGGAAACGTTGGACCACAACAAACTTCTCACCTGGCTGCAAACCCGAGAAGATTTTCTACATAAGATTCGCCAGGAAAGCCTCAAATCTTACATTAATTATTTATATGTTGTTAAAGTGTTCATACACACTATTTTTCCAAAACTTAATATTTTTGCTTTTTATATCTTGTACTATGAAATTTCATGCAGTTTCCATGTTTTCATGTGATTTACCGCAAAGTAATCTCCCCAGCATTTTCTGTATTTCAAACAATGATAACTTCTGAAAGAAGAATGTTTACAAGCTCTTTTTTTTATATTAAGGGTAATACATTGTTACAATTCTCCAAGCACTGTTATCTAAACAACTTAAAAACAATCTTTTTAAATTTTAAACAATGTAATGGGTTAAAAAGTTAATGCAATTTTAAAACAGTCACATAATAGATTTCAATAAAAATGGTGGAGTAATTCCTTACAGATTGCAGATTACTAACCTAAACTAAACTCCATGGCGCTACATCCCTGGAGGGACTTGGCCTACCACCCGACCGCTGCGTCATCTCCCGTAGTCAGATGGCAGGATTGGGGGCATGTGGTCAGCATGCAGACACCCACGGCCGTTAATGGTGGTTTTCTTGACTGGAGCCGCTACTTCTCTATCAAGTAGCTCCTCAATTTGGAATCACGAGGCTGAGTGCACCCCTACCAGACCTCCCTACCTCAGAAAAATCCGAGGAGGTACTGGGAATCGAACCCGGGTCGTCGGATCTGTAGTCAGTGATGCTAACCACAAGACCACGCCAGTGGACACAGATTGCAGATTGCTCAGCAAAATTTCATACAGTTTGGGGCACAAACGTGGGAGATTGGCTGTCTTGAATATCTCAGTATAAATAACAAATTCATTTATTATAAACAAATAATGGAAAAATTCATAAAATAATGCTGAATATATGTTAGTTATGGTAAATTAGCATGAGTAGCAACATTTGGAACTGTTCAGTGTACATGACCACCTTTAATACAAGTCAAGACATCATATTGCATAGAGAGGACCATGACTCGTTCCAAGGGGCCTTGTCCCTTTTAAATGAGTGCAGAAATTATTCAAGTGGAATTTATAGGCTAAAAAGGATAAGATAAGACAGTTTATTTAAAAAAGGGAAGGGGATAGTAACATTACGTCACTGCTCTCTTGTTCCCCCGATCAAGGACTTCCTACCAACGTACATAAAAAAGTTTGACACAAAGAAGAAGTCAACCTAACTTCTCTGGTCTCCACATGCAAAACCTAATTCTTGTTACAAAAAGATACAGTTAGTTAAATTAGGAGTTACATCATGGAGACCACATCATGTCTGCCAACTGTTTGTGGGAGTTGGTAGACTTGATGTAGTTTTCAAGACAATATGCCTTGTAATATCCTGCTTCACCCTTCCCAGCTCAGTATTGTTATGATTATTAACGTTATATCCAGCTCCAGTCATATACAGTATGTACAGTGATCTACCCACCAGGATCTGAAATGAGGCCTTCAATTGGGAGCTCCATCTCAAATGATGGTTATAGAAATGTGTTGTCCAATTCTTCCGTCAACTGAAATGTTTAATTAATTATACTTTTCTTTTCTTTTATTTAAAACACATTTTTAAAATTATTTCAAAACCAGCGGATTAAAGTTGAAAGTTAAAACACGACGTTTCAATTCTACCCTTGAGTCTTCCTCAGGTGACACCTCATTCTAACTGCTTATAAGGACGATTGAGTCTTTTTAATGGTAACTCGTTTGTCCGCCATCGATAAAAACATTGTTCCATTGTTATTGTTTCGATGGTGGACAAACGAGTTACCATGACGAATTTAAGTCTTCCTTATGATCAGTATAGAATGAGATGTCACCTGAGGAAGATTCAATGGTAAAGTTGAAACGTCGTGTTTTAACTTTGAACTTTTTTCCACTGGTTTAGTAATAATTTTAAAAACGTATTTTCATTGTATTTGACACAGTGGAATTCAGGACCATATATGTTTTATGTTTTATTTTCTTTTATTGCTGCCATTTGCTCTGGATTCCTTGCATTTGGGCCACCTTGCTCTAAAACTTGGATCTTAGAAAATTGAAAGGTGAAAGACAAAAGAATGAAATGAAAGAAACTGAAAATGAACTTTTGAAGTACCGTATTTTACGGACCATAAGATGCATTTTTTAATTTGAAAACAGAGCCTTGAATGTTGGGTGCATCTAATGGTCCAAACTACAATATAAAAGATAAAATTATGGTAAATATTGCTGGAATTCTATAGTTATAAAGAGGGTTTTGTAAACGATAAGATATTTCCAAATTTTGGAACAGACTGTACATCAATGCACTTGTCACAATCGTGAAATAAGAGTAGCTGGAAGCCAGGTATACAATGCGAAAAGAAAGGAATGTTGAGTTCTTTTATAGGAAAGTAGTTGTCTCTGCTGGGTGGTTTTAAATGAAGGCAATGACCTCTAAACAGCCTTGTCCGGTCACCATTTATGCTGAATGGAGGTTTAGAGGGTGTAAAAGTATTTTCAGTCTTTTATGAGATATCAGTTCAATTGTTAAAATTTACGCGATGTCACCTGTACATAAGAGATTTTCGTACAACACCGGTTTTAAGTTAGAAGTAATTTACACTGATTCCATTGTACATGGTTATAATTTGTGTTTGCAATGAACTGTATTATCCCCTTTCAGGGGCGTATCCAAGTTTTCTTTTCGGGAGGGGCTGTAATAAGTCTAACACTATTATCACTAGGACTCGGAAGTTGATGATCTAAAAATGCCTGAATATGACCTTGAATTTATGAAAATATTACTTAAAATTTCTAAATACATATTTTAAAAAAGGAATATACCGTAATATAATAACAAATAAAAAGTACTTAAGAGTCAAGATGGGCAATTATACTGTCTACTATGTGTGAAATTAAAGCACCCTTATGTACAACATATTAGCATTAGTTAACGTTTGGGGGGGGGCTGCAGCCCCCTCAGCCCCCCCCCCTCTGAACACGCCCCTGTCCCCTTTTAAATGTTTCGTTTAGAATCACTTAAATTTGCATCCTAAATTCAAGGTGCGTCTTATAGTCCGAAGCATCTCATAGTCCGTAAAATACGGTAATTTCTTGTTCTTAAATTTTTAAAAGTTAATGAATAGAGCTGTCTGATATTTCCAAACAAGAAAAGGCGTTCATTTCTAGTAACGCTGAAGTGGGAATCCAAGCAATCCCAGAGACCAGGGTTCTACCTTTGTAATCTTCTGGCCAACCTGCAGTTTTAATGGCTAGTAATAATTCAGTTGTGGCACATCTGTACATACTGTATGTTGTGTTACTAGCTGAAGCTGTCCTCCTGTATTGGGTGGAGGAAATGTTAATATTGCACCTTGTCGTCAGTTATTTTGTTTTATGATTAATTACATGAGCTTCTGATCTGCAAAACGAGTTAAAACCGTTATCAAGTGTTCTGCTGGTATCAGTCTTGCTTTCCACCGTAATGATTCGCCGCCGTTTGTTAGCCAGTTTTCCGTGTTTTGGTGATTAGTGGGAAGGTAAAACAACACGACACAAAAATACACAAACAGATTTAAAAGGCTTCTTAAATAACTGCTGCATTTTATTAAGAAAAGTTGAAAATAAAAACACTTTTAACTCCTCAACTGATTCAGAAGACAAGGCAAACCACGGGAGGTTTCTCTCCGCCGAGAACACACATCCAAATGGCGTCCTACCCTTGTAGGTACTTTGAAGCCTAGTTATTATTTATATACTATTCAACATGCCAGTCTGACATCAAATTCCTCAACTGATTCAGAAGACAACTTATGACAATATAATTTTTTAAAAACTGGACTAGTTTTGGGAGAAACCACTGCCTTCTAGACTGTATGACTCGTGTATATACTGCCTGTCCTATACAGCTAATTTTGCGTACGTGGCAACATTTCAGATGGCAGCACCTACCGCGTATTGCTGCAATACCCTATACATTGCTACTATGCTCTGTGTTGACCTCTGAAGTATAAACTCGGAAACTGAAATATGCTGGAATTTCATGCAATCTGGGTGTGGACTGTGTTGAGCCTACTGGAGAAATTAGGCAATTGAGCAGTACTCTTAACTCCATGTTGAAATAAAGCATACGACAGGCAGTGTAATTCTCGAGACGGCGGTGGGAGAAACACTCTTGAAACTAGTCCAATTTTTTTTTTTTTTTTTAAATTGACATAAGTGGAGTTAAAAGTGTTTTTATTTCTCCACTTTTCTCTATATTCAGTTTGCTCCACTGTTTACATCACTTCGTTTTAATTTGTTTTAACTGCTTCATTCCTGAACCCACCAATCTCTGGCAGGATCGGGGAGGCATGTAGTCAGCATGTGACAGCCACGGCCATGAATAAAGTTTTCATGACTGCAAATAGCTCCTCTGTTTGAATCATGAGGCTGAGTGCACACCATTCCAGACCTCTTTACCTCAGGAAAGTCTGAGCTTGCTAACCACAAAAACACGGGTTCTCGTTACTTATCGAATTACAGAATGACATGTTGAAACTGTTCACCTCACACTGACTGAGTGGGTGGAAAGCATAACTGATCACACTTTATATACTGCATGTAAGGAATGGACATGTCGTACATAATTCTTTGAAGGGTTTTATTTTTGTTGCTTAGGTTAGGTTAGGGTTTCCAACTTCCAGCAGGGTCTGAGGCCAATGCTACATCCAAGAGAATGTGTTACGCTGGGATTTGTTCTCCGTGCCTTGCATTCTCTTGCAGTGTTCTACAGAAATAATATTCCAAGTTTTAGTAAATGTATAACATTACAATAACATTATTTTAAGATGTAACTACAGTAGTTACATCTTAAATTAATGTTACTGTACAATTGCAATCCATCTGGAGCTATGAGTGCCCTTCAAAGAGTTAAGACAGTCTTAAGCCAGCAGAACACTGAGTTTAGAATTAAACAAATGATAGACAGAGGGAAAGGATGGTTAAGAGCAGAGAAGCAATGGTAGTGGCTGCTGCACTGTCGCTGTGTTCGATGACGGTGTAGCGTAGCTCCTCTCGCACTTCCTCTGTTTCCAGCTGCAGATGCTGATCTTTTCCATTGGGTTGTTCTTGTATGCTCGTGGCGTCCACACGCTCCGAACGGGACTCGATCACAGAACCTCCCAATTTTCCTGCAACATCACAAAACATTGTTCAGTTTACTTTTTACATTAAACATCTTTAAAATCGGGCATGTGGGAGTCATTTGCTAAAACCAGTGAGAATCATCATGGCAATCTGAGACCCGTATGTTGGATAATGCAGAAAAGCAAAGAAATTACGTAATAAAATGCCAAAATATCATAACATGTTCATAGCTTTAGCCTAAATGCAAATTAACACCATCTCCAAACAGGGTTTAAACTAGGAAGAAAAAAAAACTTTAGCATAAAGCGAAAATGGATAAAAAAAATCTTTAGCAAAATGCTAAAATACAAATTTATTGCTAAAACTTAATTTTAACTGCATTTTTTTTATGTAGCTTCAAAGTAATAAAAATAAAATGTTAAAAATAACAAACTGAACTATAAAGCAAATTATTAAATTTATTTTTTTCAAAATACTTTGGTTTGGAATTTAACACATTTCTCTGTTTCAAATTGGCCCCCTACTTAAAAGCCTTGCTAAAATTATTTCTTCCCGGGCCTTCAATTTCATCATTAAGATGTTATTAACATTACACAAATTTATTCTATTATGTGTTGATAAATTTCATGTTATTTATCTCCTATGAGGGATTTGTACGTTGTGTATAAAATATTACCACCTATTCCCTCGTATAAAATCTTTTTGTTGAAAAATCAGCTCATAGCTTTGTCAAAATTAAAATTTATATTTGTCAATATCATAAAACATAGTTAAAATTTATGTCTGTCAATTTTGTAAAATAATTTTCGTGTATTGGACAATATATTTCGGCTATTCAGCCATCTTCAGGTCCTAAAAAAAAGTTATAAAATATATTAGTTGATTGTTATTCATTATGATCACATTGTAAGAATTTCCTTTCAAATTTTTGCTAAAGTGATTACAATTTCTTTCACATTCTAAAGCTTACTTTCGCAATTCACGTAAAATGCGATTGTAGCTTAAACCCTGTCTCCAAGGCATCTAGTTTGCTATTTTTAATTTATCTAGTGCTCTTTACACTGTTCTAAAGCTCAACATCATGGGGTACTGCAGCATGTGGTTGTAAAGTCTACCAAAAACACAGTAAACAAGAAATTTCATCTACAACGAACAGTGACTGATAATACAGAATGTCAGATGATTGAGACTGTACTGTACTGAGAAAGCCTACTGATAAATGATGCCTACTGTGCTTAAACTAAACTAAACTTCATGGTGCTACACCCCTAAAGGGACAAGGCCCACCACCTACCACCTGACTGCTGCATCATCTACCATAGGCAGATGGCAGGATTGGGGGGGCATGTGGTCAGCATGTTAATGTTAATGGTGATTTCCATGACCGGAGCCTCTACTTGTCTATCAAGTAGCTCCTCAATTTGAATCACGAGGCTGAGTGCACCCCTACCAGACCTCCCTACCTCAGAAAAATCCAAGGAGGTACCGGGGATTGAACCCGGGCTGACGAATCTGTAGTCAGTGATGCTAACCATAAGAAGACGCCGGTGGTCCACCTACTGTACCAAGGAAATGAAATCACGAATTGCCATGGCCAAGATGATAACCTGAGCTTTGATTTGATAAATGAGACATGTATACTTAAGGGAAACTGAGAAGAATGGAAAACAAATGAAGACATCTGAAGAAGAATGAAGGAAAAGAGATCATAAGAAAACAGACTGGATATCTTGAGAAGAAATTGTCTGGTCCAAGGAAAATCGGAGAGAAGAAGAATCCAGCTGCTAACTTACATGTTTAAGTGAGCATTCACACTGAAGTAGCACAGCATTCGAATCGCACTACCTGGATGCAGGCTGCACATCGAGTAACATGGTTCACAGTTTTCCATTCATACCGAAGTAGCGAATGCGATCTGCAGTTTAACGTACATTATATATTTTCACTTGAACAATTGAGAAACCCATTTAAAGTAATGTAATTTACCTAAAGAGGATACAGTTTCAGCAATTTTAAACCCGGCTTTTTTCCTACTAGTTTCGATTGCCACATTGTAATAGTCTACGCATGTACAAATTGTATGTTAAATAGCTTTCTTTCCAGCATTTTTCACATCTTTGCCATAATCTACCGCTACACAAGAGAATATATTGTGCTGAATTTTCTTAACAATTAGAAAACAGCTGAAAAGGCAACTGTACGCATGCGTCATCCTGAGTAGCATCGCATGAAATAAGTCCAGATCTATCTGAAGAAATGAATGTCGCACTCTGCAAGCTGCACTATTGCCACGCTACTTTGGTGTGAAGACTTGAACTTGTTTATTTGGGATTTAAAATGAGTAACGTGCAGCGTGCATCCAGGTAGCACGTCGCAAGTGGCATGCTACTTTAGTGTGAATGCTCCCTAAAAGGAGAAAAGAAAAGACAGGTTACTCACCTTTCTCCAGGAGCTTCTCATCTTTGTAGTCCACTTTGATGAATGTGGACATGGAGACTTCAAACACTTTGTTGGGATCAGCAGGTATGGATGGTACTTCCCTGCGTCTGCGTCCAAAGCCTGTCTGTCCGTTGCTGCACTCCACCTGTCAAATAATGATTAATATTGTGATTCCAATGCAAGACAACCTGTTTGCTTTTATTATTTCAGTTTCTGCAGCTAAAAATCAAATTTAACAGTTGATATTGTCATAGGCAGTCAATTTCGACATGAACAAAATGACTGAATATTCATATTTACTCAGAAGCAGAATTATTCGGAAGTTATCAAAGTTCCTGTGCAAGTTTTATTGGTCTTGGTTCCTTCTGTTTCAGTCAATCAAGCAATGTTGCTTGTACAGTTTGTCTCAACAGTTTGTTACTTGAGAATATTATAAGAGAAAAATTCCTCTGACACTGGGATTTGAATCCAATTTGTTACTTCATTGCATACGAAAAATGCAAACTATTATTTTGACTTTTTAAAAAAAATAGGATGATAGTTCAGCTGTTGTGTTCTTCAACATTCTGCACAGAATTCTGTGGATTGTTTCCTTTGATTGCATCGTACAGTGCTGCCAGTGACTTTGCTTGTGAGATGAACAAGCAGAAGTTAGTCACAAGTAGAAAGAGGTTTGAGACAGGTTAGGTTAGTCATGACCTCCTGCTTAGAACAAATTACAGTAGAGTCCCGAAAACTCGACACTCAATAACCTGGCAGTCCGGATAACTCGGCCACACCCTGGCAGGAAAAAACGCAGAGTACAGTGCGATATTACGCATTTCTTTTAAAAAAATGTAGCCAGTTTTTGCAAAGTCGGCTAGTTAATTTTCATTATAGACAGCTTTATGCCTTGTGTATTCTCAAGCAACCAATACATACATGTACTGTATTTTCTGAGGAAACACTCATACTTATTCTTTTTTAAAACCTTTCTCGATAACCCGGCATTTTCACACACTCGGCCACCCTTCGGTCCACATTAGGATGAGTTTTCGGGACTCTACTGTATGCCATTTTTTAGGTTATGTAAGTCCTCACTTCTTCACAATTCCTCTTTTATTTTGCATGTATTTAGGAACAAACTGAGTATTTATATGAATTCTATATGACCTTTTTGTAATTCTAAAATACAGTAAATGCAGTGTGTTGAAAAGATCCCGTTTATGTATTTAAAAAAAAAAAATTATGCTGTAATATTGAATAGGGAGGATTATCATAACTAAACTTGTTGGTATCTGCTACTCACCCCTCTACATTTGTCTAAGCAGACGTTAACCGTTCCCTTGAACTGAACGTATGTTGACTCTGGAAATTTGAATGCTCGGAACTTGGCTGACAGGAAATCTCCATCCACTGTGTTGAAGTTCTCAAACAGATATGGATCTACCGAACACCTGTAACAGATATCAAGTTACAATATACATAAACTGTCGTAAAGTACAGGTATCTTTTACATCATGTTTAAGATGTCTGCCAGCCATGGTCTCTATCAAGGCTACTGCAGCTCCCATGGATCACATCTGGTGGGATCTGATTGGCTGGTGACGTTAACGCACTATCCCTACATTTACAGGAGACTAACATCAAAACTAAGTAAAAATATCTATGCCCTTAGAATATTAAGCCAAAATACGAATCTTGAGATACTAAGGATAGAATGCTTTGCTCAATTTCACTCTACGATAAAATACAGGATAATATTCTGGGGAATTCACCACAATCCCTATCAATGTTCAGAAAACAAAAACAAGCCATCGGGATTATGTGTGGGGAAGAAAATGGTCTCAAGCAAATCTCTTTTTAAGAAACTATATATACTTCCATTGCCATGTTTATACATCCTTGAAATGCAACAAAAACAAATGGGAGCATACACATGCATTACACAAGACGCATGCAAAATATGTATGTCATGCCCGTGAGCCTCCACTCTGGTATACAAATCTATAATGCTCTTCCTAATCCCTTAAAATCCAAAGTGAGAGCCTTTTTACAGGAGCACTGCTTTTATACAGTCCAAGAATATCTAAATTACAACAAACATAAAAAACCAATTACTTTAACTTGATAGTTTTTGGGTTATACGTTACTGTCAGTTTTACCTTGTATTATTCCAATCTAAATTATTTTATATTATGTATTATTTTTACTTGTCCAGTATCAAATGTACTTCTGTATCTATGATGATGACAGACGAATCAAAAAAGAAAGGAAGACTAATCACGTAAGATGCAGAAACCTTAAAAATGATGCAGCAGATATTTGGAAACCAAAATGAATTTACCGTCACATTGGGCCGCATAAGGCTACGATTACATATTATTTAATAACTGAACTAGTTAAATATTATATTAACACTTAATGCTTCACTTACTTCGCTGTTTATGAGCAGGACATGTTTCGGGATTCTTATCCCATCTTCGGCTGCTGGTCAACTGGCAATTGGCGATCATGGTTAGTGGTCTTTATGGTTTGTCCAGTGCTGCCTGCCTGCCTGGGCAGGCAGCACTGGACAAACCATAAAGACCACTAACCATGATCGCCAATTGCCAGTTGACCAGCAGCCGAAGATGGGATAAGAATCCCGAAACATGTCCTGCTCATAAACAGCGACGTAAGTGAAGCATTAAGTGTTAATATAATATTTAACTAGTTCAGTTATTCATGTGCTCCACTGTGTATATTACTTCGTTTTAATTATTATACATATTATTTATTTAATCTGGCAGAGTTGCAGACCTGCAGGCCTAAGAGTGCTCACCCGTTGAAGATGATGGTTTCCTCTTGCTTCTTGGTGTCTGTGACTTGCATGTAGCTGACAAGCAGTCCATACACAAGAGAGCTGTTCTGGTCGAGGAAGATCTCCATCTGGAGAGGAGTGCCAGGGTTCACATTGAGCTCACCAGTCACGAGTTGGCCACCCTGTCTGACCCCCACTCCGAGCACCGGCTCTGGAGCAGACACACTGATGTTGTGGAGGTCAACGTCCCTCAGACTGAAACAAACACACTACGTCACCTAGATGTCTTGGAAACAGTCCCATAACTCCCGTATAATGAATGAAATGCACATATTCAGTTGTCTAAACCTCATTCAATGCTGTATTACTCGCAATACATGTATTTGTGGCTAATAGCTACTTTTCAAAAAGTTTAAATAGGATATTGCGACACAAGGGCGGAAAGGCACGTTTACGGGTCGAGGAAACAGATTGAAAACCCGAGGCGCAGCCGAGGGTTTTTAAGTTTTCGAGACCCGTAAATGCCTTTACGGCCCGTGCTATTTTTTGCACGATGATTATTTATATCAATTTAATTATATTAATTGTGATATTACCTGAAAATATTATGTAAATACAGACTTGAAGAATGGTGCTTATTTCAGAAAGGGATTCGCATTTGTTATTGTTTATGGCAACCGAATATTTATAAAGCGGGGAGGCCTTGGTAATTTCTGCTCGCAAATAAGCATTTGCGGGCGGTAAAGTAACTTTCCGCCCGTCGCCCCTAGCAACAATTCACTTTCCGCCCGTCGCCCCTAGCAACAAGATTGCGTGTGGTAATGTCAAGTTACGAGCCACGTAAACAACTTTCGTAAGAAACACTTACTAGCTACGGAGTGCAAAAATAACATTTTAGTTTGCATGTCAAAGCACATTATTTAAATATATTGATGTTTAATGTTTAGACCTGGGATTTTAAGGCAAATGCCTATTTTTGTTCCTTATGAAATAACATGAAAATTTTTAAATATGTTGACATTTCATGATAAATCACTTATATTTATAGAGTTTCATACTGTCCTAAAATGCCTGTTTGAACCTTTGGAGCCTATTTTTACCATTTTAGTGCCTAAAATGCCTATTTTGTACATTTAAAATGAAATTCAACTTCTCTAACTTTTACAATCATTTAATGGACATCCCTGAATGAAGGGCAGAACAGCAGTGGGTAGGTTTTTCACAGAAACTTGATTTTCCCAAACAATTGTCACCAAAGGAATGCTGACTGACAGGGAGGATTAGCTCAAAACAACAAGTAGCAGGTATATAGTAAGAAGGGACAGTGTCAGTTTTTCATATAAACCAAAACTGTTTTTGATAAATGTATTTTTAATTTTGTCTTAATTTTGCAATTATTTCTGTTAAGAATAGGTATACTACGTTTCTTACAGAAAAAAAGATCACATTACAGTTTAAGAGCATATTGTGGTATTTTAAAGTCTATTTTCTCTCTATTTACACATTTTAAAGCATATTTTAAGTGCCTATTTTCTCTTTTAAAAGCCTGTTTACTTGTTTTAAAAGCCTATTTTAGGTGCCTAAAACGAATTTTTTTAGAGCCTAAACTTCCAGGTCTATTAATGTTTAATGGTTAAAGTTTACACCTTTCAGCAATACGATATGCAATAGGTTTGGTCTTAATAATTTAAGCGTTAAAAATTACAATCAAAGGTAGTGTAACAAACCAAACAAAACTTTCATCCAAATATTCTTGCACAGTATACCAATTCTTATTCAACAGTAAATTTTTCAGTTTCAGTTTGTGAAATATTAAGATTTTCCAAAAATTAAGCTTTTCTTGTGTACATTCTTTGTTCAAATAGAGTTTTTTCGTTATGGGTAGGTAATAAATTTTGTAATTGCTATTGTTATCATTATTATCTCACGGAAAAAGCATTGTACATATTGTCTCTATAATTTTTTTTTTTCTGTGCTAGCTTTTAACACCTATATGCGAGAAAGTTTGTGCAACATATTTTGCACCATTTATTTTTCTAACTGTATCAGTATTACTAATTCCTTTTATTTTGTCAGGTAACATGTTAAAAAATTTGGTACTTAGAATAATATGGCTATCTGTAGTCTTTTCCAATCTGTATCGAGAAACCTCCAAGAGATTATTGCCTCTTGTATAGTGAGAATAAATAGCGTTCCTAGCAGGGCCGCCACATGGGGGGTGCTGCCGGACCCAAGTGGATCCTGATGATGTGATATAATTTTATGGAAAACTGGAAAAGTTTGATAAGATGTTCTGTTATACAAGTAACAAGAAGGAAGCTCCACGGAGAAAGGAAGAGACAACTGTCTGAATGAGGATGGTCGGTGGTTGGTGAGAGGCCCGCTACCAGTACATGATCCTGGGCCCGACTCGGAGATGTGGCGGCCCTCGTTCCTAGTACTTTGCATATCCATAGCATAGAATACAAGAATATGCATAAATTGATGAGAGTGTTAAAACCTTATGATCGTTAAAAATTGGTTTACAATGATCCTCTGGGCCACATCCCTTAACTATCTGTGCTGCTTGAAGCTAACGACGGTGTCACTGCATGTAATTACTCTGCGCACTTCAACAATGGGTTAGATGGCACTACATTGCCGCAGGAAAAATTTAAATAATACTGTAGAAATAACATATTTAGTTAAAGCGTGCATGTTCTTATACAAAGCATCCACCTGACGTTGCAACTCACTCAGATTCCTGGAAGCCGGCGGGCAGCACATTGCGTCGATGACGATGCTCAGCTGTCTGAATGCACTTGACTAGAATCACTTGTTTGGGCTGGTCGACTTCCTCAATAACCACACGATGATAGTACACAGATCGACCCTGCAAATTAAAACAAATTCAGCACATCTGTTGAGTATTCCTCACAGCAGTTTGTGTAGCATTTTGATTCATGAAGGGGAGTGAATTTATTTCTTCTCATGTTACAATTCTGTGAGTCAGATCTAAATGGGTTTTTATGAACATATGTTAATACAGTGTGGTTTTTGGCCGAGCTGGAGATCGTTTGTATGTGTGGTTTGCTTGCAATGTAGTGATCATATTGTCCCATGTGCTCACTGGCGGTGAGTGACTCACACAACAAGGCTGTGTGAAATGTCAGTTGTATTGTGCAGACTAAGGGCCTTTTCACACTGGGTCACTTGTGATGGTCACCGCTAGTATTTCAAATAGTAGCTACATGATAAAACAATTTGTAATCGCTTTTGACATCCAAAATCGCAGGTCGAAATTCCACTTCACTTATAAAATCTTCAGTATTAATCAAATTTAAACTCATGGCTGAATAACTAGCTCGATTATACAACTGAATTATGTATATATAACTTGCATTGTTGGCAGTCGTAATAAAAGTGACCCAGTGTGAATGCTCCCATTTAAACCAATACTTCTTTGCCGGTGTCCAAGTGGGAAATGGCTCTAAAATTTTTTCATTGTGTTTCTCAAACGTGAAAGCTCATTAAAACAATCTGTGTGTGTGTCAATTACATTAGACTATTTTGATCGCTAAATGCTAAAATTATATAAAAATAAATGTCCTATGTGCCCATGCAGATGGACAAACTAAGTTGTGAATGAGAAACTACCTGGTGTGGTAGTACATGCATACACATTATATCCGGCCCAGCTGTAAAAAGGACACACAAATATGTAAATTTGTACAATGTATTTACTCTTTCATGTTCGGCATCTATTGAAGTCAACATTTCTGGGCTTATGGGCCATGGTCTATCAGATTTACTGGCTGACGTTTCACCATGACTTGCTTCGGGCACCTTCGAAACAGTATATTGTGCTGTTGATTGTCAACTGCTGCTGATATTTATACTAACTCCTGTGCACTGTTTGGTCAAAGCTCACATTGGGATTTTTTGGGATTCACAGAAAATATAAAAATCCAACGGCAGAGCACCGACCAATCAGTGCACAGTATTTAGTATAATTATCAGCAGCACTTGACAATCTATAGCATAATACGCTGTTCCTATGCACCAACACTGCTTTTTTTATACCTAACAAGATATCTCAAAATTATAAAAAAATGATGGAAAAAATAGTTTTATGCCGTGCACTAGGCTTCTCCCACCAACTCGCTAATGGAACCTGCCTGGAAGGTGAGGTTTAGGGTTTGGTCGCAAAAGAGATACAATGTGAGACATAATAAACTTGCCCTATTCAGTATATTGCTCCTAAACTAACATAAATGTTCCTAACCTAACAAAATGGTGGAGCTTGGCTTGTGTATGGCATAAATCTATCTTTACCAAAATGATGAAACCTATCATAACTCAAATATACGAAAGCTTCCTTCACTGCTCAGCGTTCACTCATGGTGTAATGGTTAAGGTTTCTAGCTATGGTACTCGGGGTCTCTAGTTCGAATCCTAGTCGATCCAAAATTTACAGTTAAGAATAGGTCTGAAATAGGTAGGTAGGGTGAAGAGGAGGAAGAGAGGAAGGAGACGGGAATGGAAGAGAAGAGAATAAAGGAGAAACAAATTATTTAATTTTTGAAAAATCATAAAAAACACAAGAAATAAAATTTGCAGTCGGTGGATAAAACTCAAACTCATATTAATTATCGTGACATTTCCACCTGAACCTGCTTGTAGATGGTGCTACCATCGCTGTTAGTAGTTCAAATGCTGCCGCTAGAGTTTCTTCCCACCCAAAACCCCCTACTTTCCAGGTGGGCCCCGTTAGAGTGTAGGAGTGGGGGACTCGGGTGCGACATAAACTTTCTTTTTCCCCCTAAAGTAACCTAAAATGATTCTAGGACGTGATGCGTATTCGTGAGAATTGTCTGCTCAGCTGTGGGAGGGGAGATCATGTGATCAGAAACTGGGCTGTAAACTTGATGCCAATCAACACTGACATCACTGTTCCTAACCTAACTGCCGCTTACCTAGAATGCGTGAATATAGTTTGTATAGGGAAAACAGGCCAGGAACAGTCCGGTAGCATTGGCGCATGAATAAAGGAGTTGCCCCTGTATGTAATAAGCTAATCACATCAAAGTTTGTCAGTTGCCATTGTGATCGTCGGTGTGCAAGCTAGGATCTGCAAATCCACTTGGGACACCGCGTGTAGAAACCCAGTAAACCATGTATAAAACAAAATAAGCCAATAAGCATGAAACGTTTAAGGGTATATGTACGTGAATTATTTTGAAATTTGTTTTTTTGTTTATAGCACTAAAAAATTGTGCTGAATTTTCTGCATCCATTGATATATAATTTATATAGGTTTAGAAATTATTTGTGCCATTTAAATGGACATTTAAATATGTTTACATGCTCTGAGCTACTATTCACTATGAACTTAAAATTGAATTTCCCGGTAACTCTTATTTTACACACATATTGTTAGGTAGCTCCACAACCATTAGAGATAGAAGGCTGACATTTTTTACACTAATTTTACATGCATATATGCATAAAGTAGACTACAATGATGCCCATAGGTATAAAATTAAAGAAAATGTCATGAAATATTGATCAAATTTCAAGATATTTTATATGCGATAGATAAAAATTAATTGCATTAAAAATAATAACTTTAGCTGTATAAAAGTAGTGTACTTTGTGGAAAAATATGTTCATTATATGCATTAAAAAAATAAAAGGCGTCGGAGAAACCAGAAAAATGTTCCCTATAGGAAGTGATAAGTGCATCTGAATTAATTTTTTTCCTGCTCCTATAAAATGTGTAATTTAAAATTATCTTGGTCAATTTTTTATACTTTTATCTGCTAATTATGTTCTAGTAAGCCTTGTTATAGGATCCTGTAATTTTTGTCCAGTTCTGAGTTCATTTTCTTGTAAAATTTTAATATTTTAGAACCTGCGTTTTTTTATCTTTTTGTGGTTGTTCACGTACATATACCCTTAAGGAAACAGTGAAACCAAATTAGTTTTGTATACCTTATCTTATTCATGGCTGTTAGAATATGTAACAGGCGCATGCGAGAAGCAACACAGTTCTTCAATTAGTTCTTCTTCAGTATCTGTTTCTTACTGGAAAGTTTTTAGAAATCTGACAGTGTTTTAAAATCCTAGATTTTTCAGTATTATTCTATTAGCCGACAAAAGCAAGGAAACCAGTGATGACATCTAGGAGAGATATAGTCATTAATGTGATTGCTATTTTAATTCAGAATCATAAAATATAAAAGCAAAATTGTTTTTCTCTCAAAATAAACAAAATCAGTTATCAGATAAAGTCAAAGTAAAAGATTTAAGCTGCACAACAGCCAAGCTCTGCCATTTTGTTAGGTTAGGAACGTTTGTTAGATTAGGAGCAATATACTGAATAGCGAGAGGTTTATTTTGTCTCACATTGAATCTCTTCTGCGACGAAACCCTAAACCCCACCTTCGCAGTCAGGTCCCATTAGAGAGTTGGTGGGAGGAGCCTAGTGCATGGCATGGCATGGCATGGAAACCCGTGGTTAGGGTTTGATAAACAGATTTTTATGAAACAATGAACTGAGTTTCAGCTAAATAGATAATTCCTCGGATATATTTACCGTGATGTGATTGTGCACTCTAGTGACGCCGCATTGGTACACGTCTGTTAAGTTGAGTCTGAAGGTCGCTTTGTTGTGCTCTATCTGCGGATGACATGCGGGATCTGCAAAAATAAACATTGCATGAAAATGATCTCAGAATGTGACATCGGGTTGCGAATATACCCTTGCTAGCTTAAGTACCTGGGAATAGTTTCATCTGCTCCAGATAGATGTCGGCATTGTTGTCCCGTGCCAGTTCGACCAGCATCGTGTCTGCAGAGCATTTGACCTTGTAGTGTGCTGCAATAACAAGAGATGGCACTGTATTAGTAATAATAGTAATTATGTCACAAACTGGTTTATATCCGTGTCTTTAGCGCCGTATTATTACCGAAAAAGTCCACCGTAAATGTTGACATTTATTTTCCACTCAGACCACGGCTGCTGTTTGCATGATGTCGAATTACTTACTTACTCATTGGCAATACACAATCCCTAAGCAAGCTAAGAGAATGTTATATATTTTATGGAACCCGAAGGTTCATTGCCGTGCTTACCTCAGCCCGCCATTCAACCCTATTCTGTGCCAACTCCATCCAAACACAAATTCTCTTAAATATATCCTATTATTGTCCTCCCACCTACGTCTAGGTCTTCCACGTAGTCTTTTCCCTTCGGGTCTCCCTGTCAATATTTTTTAGATTTGTCTTTCCTCCCCCATTTCATCTTCCGTGACTTAATTACCCTTACTACATCCGGTGAAGAGTACAGGTTATGAAGCTCGTCGTTATGCAGTTTGAAAAACTCTAAAAAAAAATGTGTTCCTAGGCTATGTTTCAAATATTCTGTGCCAACTCCATCCAACCGTCCATTGCAAATCCTACTTCCCTTAGATCTATCCTAATATTTTCCTCCCACCTACGTCTAATTGCAACCAACATTCTCATAAATAAAATTCTAGCATATTCAGCCAAAAAAATTAATGCTCTTCCAAGTGGTCTTTTCCCTTCGGGTCTCCCAGTCAGTATTTGTGAGATGTGTCTTCATCCCTCATGCGCGCAACATGTCCAGCCCATTTCATCATCCGTAATTTAATTACCCTTACTACATCCGGTGAAGAGTACAGCTTATGAAGCTCGTCGTTATGCGGTTTTCATCTCTCTTAGGTCCGAATATTTTCCTAAGCTCCCTGTTTCCGAACACACTCAGATTATGGAAGGGGCCATGTGTCACATCCATATAATATAATGTCTTATACACAATTATAAATGTTGTGCAAGAGGTTTTTATAGGAACTCTTTTATCTGTTGCAGATCGGTGTATGGCTGGTATGGCATGGAATGCACGCCGGCTGCTTGCAATCATCCCCTTCATACTCTGCCTACGTCTTGGTAAGTCAAATCACCCTCTTCATAAAATATATAGTAACTTTAAAACGCTTCATATTAAAAAATACTTGAGTTATGTTTATTGTGACTCTTTAGCGAATACTCACAGAATTAATCATTTCATGAATAAAACAAGTCTCTATTTGTGTGAATGAAAGACATACCATTGAGTTATGTTCAGTTATATTCGGCAAAATTTTAAAACTTTCTAGTGTTACTAATCTCTATATATATAAAAGGCTTTGTCCTGACTGACTGACTGACTGACTGACAGGAATCAACGTAGAGCCTAAACTATAACAGGCAGAGACTTGGAATTTTGACAGTACCTTCGTTTCATAATGTAGGTGCTCACTAAGAAAGGATTTTGAAAAATTCTGATTTTAAATGCCAAAAATCAAATGTTTTTTAGAATACTTAATCCCTTCTTACACAGAATTATCGAATCCGAATCACATTTGACATTAAAACATATTTCAGATGGGTTTGGAATTAAATTAAATGGAAGTTTGACAATTACAGTTGGCTTTGGAAATTAAACTTTCGCGATCGCTTGAATGTTGTAAGCCCTAATATGGTCAAACATTGTTTTATTTGGACGAAACTCACTATACTTGGGTTTTCTGGACCAAGGAACTTGAGGCGGAATATGCCTTTAGACATATTCCATAACGTTTTACAGTAATTAATTAAAACATTTCATTTTATTAATATTATACAGAAATTAATTAAACATTGGGAAATATAAGTATAAACCATAATTATTAAGAGTTTGAGAACTAGAATCAATTTTGTTATAAGAAATGGGAAAATTAATACTTTAGAATAAAAGCAAGTGCAAATAACTGTAATAATAACACAGTCTGAGGAGACAAAGGCAGGCTGTCAATCACTTGAGCAAATTCTGTGTATTGGTATTGTGCTAGAATTTTAACGTAGACAAAAGAACATCAGATAAGAGGCGATTTTATTGTGTGATGGGGATAAACCAGCTCTGCTCCGACACTAGAGGAACAATAGGGTGTTTAAGGTTCCAAGAATTGGAAACCTTCAGAGATCTGTGTTGGCTTGGTTCTGATTTCCGATATTCTTCCGCACTAGCGGAATAATACTAACAGATAATAACCAATAAGAATGAGGGACTAATTTGTGTGTCTGACGTCAGTACGAAGCTTCTTGGGACGTGATGATTTTTGAGACAGGGAGAAGAGCCGAGAGCTCCAGAGGATTCGGTCGCGAAGTTTTTGTAGGCCAGTAGGCCACATCCCGGTAGTAGTCTCGGGAATTTTATAAGTCCAGTCGAAGGTCGCTGGGTACTTAGTCAAAGTTAAAGTCCGGGAAGAGCAATCATTGTAATATACCAGTAGAGTTTGGGTAAACTAGCAATTAACAAGAAGCCGCGTATTGACGTAACACCTTGCTGAAGAGAGTAAATTAATATTCTGAATATTGTAATTATATTGTAATTGTGCATAGAGTTTTGCATTGGAATAAATTTCGCTCTTACCCAATTATAACGACTTTAAATCGAACGCTTTCCTTTAACGTGCTGTCCCTGAGATAAGAGAAAATTAAGTCGGGCAATAGAATAAACAGGTACGAGCCGGGATTGGAACATCACGGCATCTCATCACGACAACAGAGCTACAGCATCCTGAGGGTCCAGAGACTGCAAGTAAGTTACCCGCAGGCATCTACCATTCCAACTGGCACCCAACGAATCTATTCCAAATGGCGCCTCCAACGTTTGAGGGTGTCGAGCATTAATGGCATAGGACATTAATGAAAATACAGCACGGGAGGCAACGAGGCTTCACTACCGAGGATCGACGGCAGCAGACAGCGGCGAGTGGGACTTCAGTCACCGCCACACGGACCAGCAACTCATCGATCATCACACCAAAATTGTAAAGTACAAACATTTCATATTTGTGTATATATATTTTGTTTTGAGGGTATTTTTTTACATGTATATTATAGCTAGATGTGTTAGCATAGCAGGGTATATTTTTGTGCAGAGGGAAACTAAGTGTAAATTAGCTCAATGAAGTTAAGATATAAAATTATTGGAGACAGCATGGAGAATCAGGAGATGGAGATTCAGGGCGAGGTAGAGCCACCAATTGTAAATATTGAGGAGAATGTATTATTGGAGGGTCCTTCCGACCAAATAAATGTCCAGGGTACTGAAATTCAGGACGAAAATCAGCCAGATACAGCTATGGAGGTGGAAGAAATTAGGCCTAGTCCGTCAACTAGCCAGGCAGTTCTAAATGATCCAGGGAATATGCAATCTCTTTTTAGCTTCATGTCAGAGATTAAAGAGCAGCTAAAATCAGTGGGGAATTTAGAGCAGAAAATGAAAGAAAATTTTCAGGCAGAATTCAAAGCTGTAAATAACAAACTAAGTTTTATAGGGACTTTAGAACAGAAAATGGAAGATGGTTTTAAGAACATGCACGACAAAGTTAATAATTTTGAAGATACTGTAAGGGGATTGCAGACAGAAGTTAATGCTAAATTTATGGAAATCACAAGTAATGTTCAAACCGAGCTTAGGCGGGAACAAGAGAAAATACAGAATACTTTAACTGAACAAAATACCGCAGTTAAGAGTAGCTTAGAAGCAACTTTGAATCAGGTTAAATTAGTGGTAGAATCTTCCAGTAAATCAGTGAATGACAGAGTTGATAATTTAACTTCACAAATGGACTTAGTGCAAAATAAAATTAGGGAACTGGAACAGAATGATAGACAGATAGACACGATTTGCCAGAACAGCATGAGTGGCACTTCGAGCAGTGATAATGTTATCCCGGAGGAGAATAGAGTTAATAATGTAAATTTAGCTTCTACAAGTACCATGGTTGTAACTGAAAATGCTATTGAACTTGAAAGAATGTCAACTCCAGTCCGGCATAGCAGTATCGCTACGCATGATAGTAATAATGTTAGCAGTAATGGTATTACTCAAAATGTGAATGCAACTGTACAGGGCATTCCTGTTCACTTGTTAAACGAGATCCCATTTCCAATCTTCAATGAGGACGAAAATATGAATCCTCAGTACTATCTTACTGAACTTGATAATTACTTCAAATTAAAGTCAATTCCTCCAGAACTTAAAATGTTAATGGTGAAGAAAAGCTTGAAGGGTAGGTCATCTCAGTGGCTAAAATTAACACTAGGGGAACAGGTAGATTATGACACATTTAAGAAATTTTTCATGCATCGCTACTGGAATGACAACGAGAAAAACAAAATTCGAAGCGAACTTACTACGGGGAAATATAATCCACAAGGGGGCGTGACGATGATTGATCATTTTTTACGCATAGCTCAGAAAGGGAGAATGTTAGACCCTCCTCTTAAAGATTCCGAGGTCTTGAGTATCGCTGCAAGCCATTATGAGGACCATATAAGAAACAATTTGATAGTGGCTAGGCCTAAGGATTTTGGGGAAATGGTAGACTTGCTTACGAAATTTGAGGCTACGGCGACTTCACCTTACACTCAGGATGGGGGCAAAAATAATAGCTTTCATGTAGGGAATAGCAGCAACAAACAGAACAATAATTCACAAGGTTTTAGGCCTAATTATGTATCTCGTGGGCAGGAGGCACCGGCTGCGCCTCACTCCAGCCAAAATAATCAGGCCTATCAGGGCAATAATGGGGGCAGATCAGGCCAAAATAACTACCAGAACAGTTTCCAGTATAACAGGGGACAGAACGGACAAAATAACAGGGGATTTCAGAATAGGCCTAATTTCCAAAGGGGAAATAATAATAACAATAGGCAAATTAACATGTTCACGGTCGATAATAGGCCTAGTAACAATAACAATGGGAACAATCAGGGCTATAGAAATAACTATAACAGAAATGCTCCGCATTGGTTGCGAAATAGGGGATATAGAAACGGGTATTGGAGAGCCAATTTCTATAGGAGGCCATACAATAGACAATGTAACTGGCGAAATAACAATAATAATGGCAACAATCAGGCGACAGGTAGGTCTGATAATGATACTAGAGGCGGAAATATGAATCCGGAAGCCCGGAGTTTTCAGCCGAATAATGATAGGAGTAGGTCGGCTTCGCCACAAGGCAACGGCGGGAACCAGCCGTCGGAAAACTAAGTCACGAGATTCTTGTGGACTCTGAGATTCTCGATTGCCTCAGTCGTATGAATACTACTGACAGAAATGGGTCTACCAACTATATGACAGCTCAGAAAGACGTTAGGGAAATTACTGACATTACAAAAATTCCTTTGACACAGACTGGACGTGATGTAATAGCTGAACCACCTAGAATTAAGGCAGATATATATGGCTTGCAATGTGATATATTAATAGACAGCGGGTCAAGTTCAAGTGTGTGCAGTTTAGATTTTTATTATAGGTTGGAACAAATGGGAATTGGAATTTTGTCACTACCAGTATGTGCAGTATTTTTTTCAGTCGCTGTAGGCAAGCGACGCGAGAGAGTGAAAAAACAATGTTTACTGTTAGTTAAAATGGGGAGATTTGAGGTAGAAATAATGTTCCTTGTAATTAATGGATTAACTACAGATGTTATCCTAGGATCAGATGCTTTTTTAGAATGGAACGCAGTAATAGATTTCAAGCGACAGGCTTTATTTGCAGTGGTTAATAATGTTGAAATAAATGTCCCATTTATAGATTACAATGACACAGGGGTTGCAGATAAAAGATTGGAGATAGAAAAAGATATGGATGGCGAGTTATTTTTTGTGGAACACATTTGTATAGGGGATCAAGAATTGGTTGAGGTCAGTGCATATGACAGTGATGAGCCTGAATTAGGTCATATTTGTACACAAGGGTCACTGGACTGTGACGCGTGTAATCTCCACATAGTGTCATTGAGACATATTCACGGCGATTCTGGGAAAGAATCTAGGCCAAGATCACCGTTAGACTCGGTGTGTCGCGTGCCAGGGAGTTAAAGTACAGAGATGTTAGAGATATTACGCGATAAGGTGGAATTCTGTCATGATTTAAAGGTCAAGTGTAGAGGTTTAAAGGGAAGTTATTATTAGGGGGAGATTTATGAGAGAGTATTAGCACACCCCAGGAGCTGCATAAATAAATTGAAAAAAAATAAAAATAAAAAGAGAATAAATAAAGAAAATAAAGAAAAAAAAAATATATACCATTTCAGGACATTTATGACGATTTTTTTTTTGACAGACTGAAATACACTAAATTGTAAGATTACGACTCAGACATAATAGGTAGACTGACTGACGAGGCAAGCGAGATCTTAGAGTACCCAGAGTTAATGTTGAGATGTGCAAACGCGCATTCGAGCGTATTAAAACACGTGCAGCCAAACGGAAGGAGAGGGCCAAGCGCTACAAGCATAAATGGTCGCCTCAAATCAATGATAAGGTGTTGATTAGGGACACTAAGCTGTCTTCACTATTAAGGGGACGTTATTCTCGCCTCGAGCTTCTATTCAAGGGACCAGGGTTTATAACTCAGAAATTTGGGGACCACACTTATGAAATTCAAGACGTAAAATCAGGTAACATTTTTGGCAGATACCATAAACAACTACTCAAACCATATAAAGAATCACCCACCCAGTCAATCCACACCATGAACAGGAATAACCTACGTTAGGACTGTACAATAGTTAAGCCATAGTTTAAGTAACCACTAGTATACAGAATATCAGAGTCATATGTTAATGTGTAAAAGCAACAGTGAGATGAAGCCCGATCTGTGACAGAGTTAAAGCTTAGACTCAACGAACCTTTCTCTTGTCATAGATAAAGAAATAGTGTTGGTGGCGTGCTTGTGGTATAAGTCGAGTGGTGCGCTAATTCAAGCTTGACTGATCGAACCTTGTTAGCGACATCATTAAAAATGGTGCAGTGTTATGCGTGTGTCGTGCTTTTGCGAAGCTCATTTTTTTTCTATGTTGTGTTTTGTTTTTTTTATTCCACGGCCATCAGTTTAAAGCAGACTCATCGAACCTTTGCTGTTATGTGTACGTGCAGGTGTATATATCATTGTAAATAAATTCCCGGATGTGACAAGAATGGCATTTGAGGTGGTAGGCCTAGAAAGGCAAAATAGGCCTACATATGAAATGGAAAGAAAGGTGAACAGGGCATTGGGTGAACAATGTTCCAACTTGTATATATTTTGTATAAATAGTAATAAGAGTGTATAACTAGTAATAAGATGTTAGCATAAGGGTAGAGCCAGATGAAAATGCAAAGGCTTACAATCAGTTGCAGGGAAAATCAGTGTTAAATCTTCAACACAACAAATAGGGGAAGTTTAAATTAATGATTTAAGAAGTTAATTAGTATGCTATACTTTACGATTTTATTTGAGTGATGTATAAGAAGGAGATGTCACTTTAAAGTTTTTGGAGGCATTGTTAATTCGTGGGCATACCTACGATAGAGATATTCTTGTCAACAAGCAATCTCTCTCCCGCAGGTAGGCATTTGAGGCGGAATATGCCTTTAGACATATTCCATAACGTTTTACAGTAATTAATTAAAACATTTCATTTTATTAATATTATACAGAAATTAATTAAACATTGGGAAATATAAGTATAAACCATAATTATTAAGAGTTTGAGAACTAGAATCAATTTTGTTATAAGAAATGGGAAAATTAATACTTTAGAATAAAAGCAAGTGCAAATAACTGTAATAATAACACAGTCTGAGGAGACAAAGGCAGGCTGTCAATCACTTGAGCAAATTCTGTGTATTGGTATTGTGCTAGAATTTTAACGTAGACAAAAGAACATCAGATAAGAGGCGATTTTATTGTGTGATGGGGATAAACCAGCTCTGCTCCGACACTAGAGGAACAATAGGGTGTTTAAGGTTCCAAGAATTGGAAACCTTCAGAGATCTGTGTTGGCTTGGTTCTGATTTCCGATATTCTTCCGCACTAGCGGAATAATACTAACAGATAATAACCAATAAGAATGAGGGACTAATTTGTGTGTCTGACGTCAGTACGAAGCTTCTTGGGACGTGATGATTTTTGAGACAGGGAGAAGAGCCGAGAGCTCCAGAGGATTCGGTCGCGAAGTTTTTGTAGGCCAGTAGGCCACATCCCGGTAGTAGTCTCGGGAATTTTATAAGTCCAGTCGAAGGTCGCTGGGTACTTAGTCAAAGTTAAAGTCCGGGAAGAGCAATCATTGTAATATACCAGTAGAGTTTGGGTAAACTAGCAATTAACAAGAAGCCGCGTATTGACGTAACACCTTGCTGAAGAGAGTAAATTAATATTCTGAATATTGTAATTATATTGTAATTGTGCATAGAGTTTTGCATTGGAATAAATTTCGCTCTTACCCAATTATAACGACTTTAAATCGAACGCTTTCCTTTAACGTGCTGTCCCTGAGATAAGAGAAAATTAAGTCGGGCAATAGAATAAACAGGTACGAGCCGGGATTGGAACATCACGGCATCTCATCACGACAACAGAGCTACAGCATCCTGAGGGTCCAGAGACTGCAAGTAAGTTACCCGCAGGCATCTACCATTCCAACTGGCACCCAACTTCGATTCCAAACTCGAATCTGAGGTGGTATGTAGTCCACGTGATTTAGGTGTTAATAAATATAATGATTTAACTATTATGCTCTTAATTTTTAATTTTAGAAATAATTATCACGGGCGAAGCCGCGGGCACATGCTAGTGTCTTATACACAATTAGAAATGTTGTGCAAGAGGTTTTTATAGGAACTCTTATCTGTTGCAGATCGGTGTATGGCTGGTATGGCATGGAATGCACGCCGTCTGATCGCAATCATCCCCTTCATACTCTGCCTACGTCTTGGTAAGTCAAATCACCCTCTTCATAAAATATATAGTAACTTTAATACACTTCGTATTAAAAAATACTTGAGTTATGTTTATTGCGACTCTTTAGCGAATACTCACAGAATTAATCATTTCATGAATAAAACAAGTCTCTATTTGTGTGAATGAAAGACATACCATTGAGTTATGTTCAGTTATATTCGGCAAAATTTTAAAACTTTCTAGTGTTACTAATCTCTATATATATAAAAGGCTTTGTCCTGACTGACTGACTGACTGACTGACTGACAGGAATCAACGTAGAGCCTAAACTATAACAGGCAGAGACTTGGAATTTTGACAGTGCCTTCGTTTCCTAATGTAGATGCTCACTAAGAAAGGATTTTGAAAAATTCTGATTCTAAATGCCAAAAATGAGTGGAAAACGGGCAGAAAACGTGCATTTTTTGCGTTTCCGAAGCGTAATATATTTCAATGTCAAATCAATTACAGCTGGCTTTGGCTATTTTTGTCAAACCTTGGAAATGAAACTTTCGCGATCGCTTGAATGTTGTAGCTCGCGCTGGTTGATTCATTTGTTTTTAATGTCAAGGCACGCATACATATGAAATTTTCAACCTAATCCCGAAGAGGATTATTCTTCTTCTTCTTCTTCTTCTTCTTATTATTATTATTATTATTATTATTATTATTATTATAAGTGGGATAATCAACATAGGCCTAAATATGGTCAAACGTTGTTCGATTTGGACGAAACTCACTGTACAGGGGTTTTCTGGGCCAAGGACCTCGAATCTGAGGACGCTTTTACCAGACGATACTATCTAATCGTGGTATGTAGTCCACGTGATTAAGGAGTTAATAAATATAATGATATAACTATTATGCTCTTGATTTTTAATTTTTGAAATAATTATCGCGGGCGAAGCCGCGGGCACATGCTAGTCTCTATATATATAAAAGGCTTTGTCCTGACTGACTGACTGACTGACAGGAATCAACGTAGAGCCTAAACTATAACAGGTAGAGACTTGGAATTTTGACAGTGCCTTCGTTTCCTAATGTAGATGCTCACTAAGAAAGGATTTTGAAAAATTCTGATTTTAAATGCCAAAAAGTAAATGTTTTTGAGAATACTTAATCCTTTTTTACACAGAATTATCAAATCCAAATCACATTTGACATTAAAACATATAGTGGGTTTCAGATGGGTTTGGAATTAAATTAAATGGAAGTTTGACAATTACAGTTGGCATTGGCTATTTTTGTCATACCTTGGAAAAAAAAAACTTTCGCGATCGCTTGAATGTTGTAAGCCCTAAATATGGTCAAACGTTGTTTTATTTGGACGAAACTCACTATACAGGGATTTTCTGGGTCAAGGAACTCGAATCTGAGGTCGCTTTTACCAGGCGACGCTATCTAATCGTGGTATGTAGTCCACGCGTTTTAGGTGTTAATAAATATAATGATTTAACTATTATGCTCTTAATTTTTAATTCTTGAAATAATTATCGCCGGCGAAGCCCCGGGCACATGCTAGTTATGTATATTATTATTGTAATTGACCACCCATGTTTATATATATAATTCATTCCCTGAAAATAATCAAACATCAGAAAGATGACATTATAACCTCAAATTGACACAAGCCATATGAGAAACTGAGGTACAGTTATGAACAGGTTGGGGGGGGGGGGGAAGTGGACCTACTCTTGCAGCTGATTTCAGTGCCTTGTGATACGTAAATACATGTAAGAGATGTAACGGAAACGTTTGTTTTCATAAGGAATGCAAATTACGTGAAATTATTTCTCAATTCAAGCAACAAATTTCAATACATTCCCTGCTATCCTGTGAATGCCGCTAGGCATGCGCAGTGGCTCATATCGGCAACTTAGATATTTTAGTCGGTCCGCTTTTTTCCCCCCTACCTGCACAATATTGCATTAGATTTTTTCATCGGAATAAAGCGTTTTTACTTCTTCTGTCCGTACGGTAGGTACTAACGTATATGTAGAGGATGTATTGTGTTTTACCTCGAAATTACAAGTTGAGTTTTTAACATAAATACACGTTTTGAGGTTCCCCGAATCCAAAAATAATATTTTCAGAAACATGTCTGTGAACAGCCTAGCTCCAGAACGTAAAATATTATGAAAACAAAATCTTGTATTTGGGTCAGGTACCTTCTGAAGAAGAGACTCGAAGATTGGCGACAAGTTTCTTTTATTTTTAAGGGGACTTTACATGATTTTTTTTTTTTTTTCGTTTTTCGTGATTTTCTGGAAAGCTGCTGTAAGGATTTTGTTCGATACAGCACGGACAACTGATAAGCTGGCACGTGTGATGTTGAATGACTCAGGGATCTTGGTTATTCCAAACACACGGTCATTATTTGTTGTTACCAAGAAACTCCGTGTCCTACATAACTAATAAACGACATACGACGTTTGCCGGACGCAGTAATGCGTGCCATCCGTTATTTTATCGACGAAAAGGAGGATCCTCTGTCCGATATAACACATTTCATGCGAATGCAAAATTGGCTAAATTTGGCCATATTTCTCTTGACTTCATTTGACTTAACTTTTTCCTGTAACCCCTATGGTGGGGCATAGGGCCTCCAAGTGGAGGTTTCATTACCTATACTATGTTTGATATTGTTAGAAGTACATAAATCTCGAGTGGTACAGGGTGCGGCAAAACATCCTCCCTATTTTAAAGTTCAAATAAAAAACACATGGATCAAAATAAAGAAGCTGTATTAACATGAATGATTCTACACAGTGGGAAGTTTCATGATATAAACAATGAGTCACTCAAGTGGTGTCCTTCACTGTCAATGCATTGTTGAATGCGACTTCGGAAATTCTCCATCGTTCTAACCAACATTTCTTGAGGAATAAGACCAATCTCTTCCAGTATTGCATTTCTTAGGGCTGGCAGAGTCCTCGGCCGATGTTTAAACACCTCACGCTTAAGATATCCTCACAGAAAATAATCGCAGGGTGTAAGGTCGGGTGATCGTGCTGGCCAGGAAATGTCGCCATGTAAAGAAATTAAGCGCCCGGGAAACATCTGTCTCAGCACTTGGAGAGAAATCCGAGCTGTGTGAGCGGTGGCTCCGTCCTGCTGAAACCATACCTGTTCAGTTGGCAATGCATTGAGACTTGGCGAAAAAAATGTGTTGATCATGTGAGTGTATCTTTCAGAGATTACTGTCACAGTAGCACCATTCTCTTCAAAAAAAGTAAGGACCAATTATCTCGACCCTTCCAACTGCGCACCATACAGTAACACGGTTGCTATGCAGAGGTTTTTCATGAAGTTCACGAGGGTTCTGTCCACTCCAATAACGGAAATTTTGCTTATTAACACATCCATATAAGTGAAAATGTGCTTCATTACTAAAAAGGACCACAGCATCTTCTGGTACAGCTTCAAGGATGTTTGCACTTGACCTCACATGATTTTCATAATCACGTTGACACAATTGATATGGTGAATCTTGCTATAAGAGCACGGAGACAGGATTAAGGTCTATTGACACTTCACAGTGAGGCGATCTAATGCATTATACTGAAAACCCTAAACTCCCACTGTGTAGATATCATTAATATTAATACAGTTCCTTTATTTTGATTCATCTGTTTTTTATTTGAATTTTAAAATAGGGAGGATGTTTTGCCGCACCCTTTATATAGGCGAAGATTTATGTACTTCTAACAATTATATTTATGCCACTGGAAAATGAAATTAATCTATATTAATAAAAGGAAGTGTCTGTCCTCCGTCTGTCTGTCTGTCTGTCCTCCGTCTGTCCTTCTGTCTGTCCGCGATGCCCAGCGAAATCTACTCAACGCAGAGATCTGAAATTTTATAAGTAGGCGGACTAAAGGGTCGGAATGTGCACCTCGAAGCCGGAATTTTAATTTTCGCCTCCGTTCGTGAGTTATGAGTGAAAAACTGGCAGAAAACGTGCATTTTTTTGCGTTTTAGAAGCATCAGTTTCAGTAATAAATTTCAATATCAAATAACTTACAGATGGCTTTGGCTATTTTTGTCAACATACCTCATAGCCTACCTTGAAAATAAAAGCAACGCGATCGCTTGATTTTGTAAGTCCATCCTAGACGATTCATTTGTTTAGAGTGTCAAGGCCCACAGACATATGACATTTTCAACCTACACGGAAGAAGGATAATCAACCCTAAATATGGTCAAACATTGTTCGATTTGAACGAAACTCACTATACAGGGGTTTTCTGGGCCAAGGAACTCGAATCTGAGGTCGCTTTTACCAGGGGACGCTACCTAATCGTGGAATGCACTCCACGTGATTTAGGTGTTAATAATTATAATTTGAAATAATTATCGCTGGGGAAGCCGCGGGCACATGCGGGCACATGCTGTTTGTCTGTCTGTCCACGATGCCCATCGAAATCTACTGAACGCAAAGATCTGAAAATTTAAAGATAGATGGACTGAAAGGTGGGCGAATGCACCTCGAAGCCGAATTTTTAATTTTAGCTTTCGTTCGCGAGTTATGAGTAAAAAACTGGCAGAAAACGTGATTTTAGCGCTGTCGAAGCATCAGATTTCAGTAATACATTTCAATGTCAAATCAATTGCAGTTGGCTTTGGCTATTTTTGTCATACCGTGGAAATAAAAGCATCGCGATCGCTTGAATGTTGTAAGCCCACGCTGGTCGATTCATTTGTTTAGAATGTCAAGGCCCGTAGACATATGAAATTTTCAACCTACACGGAAGAGGGATAATCAACATAGACCTAAATATGGTTAAACATCGTTCGATTTGGACGAAACTCACTATACACGGATTTTCTGGGCCAAGGAACTCGAATCTGAGATAGCTTTTACCAGGCAACGATATCTAATCGTGGTATGTAATTCACGTGATTTAGGTGTTAATAAAATAATGATTTAACTATTATGCTCTTAATTTTTAATTCTTGAAATCATTATCGCGGGCGATCGCTTGATTTTGTAAGTCCATCCTGGACGATTCATTTGTTTAGAATATCAAGGCCCGAAGACATATGAAATTTTCAACCTACACGGAAGAGAGATAATCAATATAGGCCTAAATATGGTCAAACATTGTTCGATTTGGACGAAACTCACTGTACAGGGGTTTTCTGGGCCAAGGAACTCGAATCTGAGGTCGCTTTTACCAGGCGACGCTATCTAATCGTGGTATGTAGTCCACGTGATTTAGGTGTTAATAAATATAATGATTTAACTATTATGCTCTTAATTTTTAATTTTTGAAATAATTATCGCGGGCGAAGCCGCGGGCACATGCTAGTTAATTATAAGTTTGATATGCTTATTTTCCGAGAGAGGGCAGAGGGACAGGTGGTAAGCCCATCGCCTCTCAACCCCCCTCAGGAAACTAAGGTTGGACATGAAAGGGCAGAAAAATTTTGTCCAGAGGCTCTAATTTAGGCATATTTCTCTTAGTATTGAAATATCTGAATTTATTTTTAATTTGTTTTAGCAATGTTGAGTTGTAATACACTTATAGCCTAATAATTAGTAAAATGTGTTATGCATTAATAATTAATTACTTGATATATTTTGGTGACTTTATAGTTCATGATTCAGCGACCAATCCAGTATAAGAATATTGAAAATTCAACCAATCACAAGGGTCTATCGTCGCAATTTTATCATTTTATTTTTATCTTCTTTATTTTATCCCAGCTACGTGCAATTCATTTCTAGGTATATTCCCTGAAACATCTTCATACCTGTAGCTTCTTTGATAAAAAAAATACAATCATTGAACACAAATATTGTGTACATATAAGTTGCATATAAGATATGAAAATAATGCACAGAGCGAGGTGGCCGAGATGGTAACTTCTTGGACTCGCATTCGGGAGGTCTCAGGTTCAAATCCCTTGGCCGACCAATTTGACATGTGTTTTTTCATGGTTCTCCAGTCGTAAAGGCAAATGCCGAGCTGGATATTTACATACCATGAATCATCCACAACATTTCATTGTGTATCATGCCCATTTAAATTAATATCAGTTGAACTTTACTCCATAAAATACGCTAACAATAGAAAATAGTAGACAACCAATAGTTCCATGGCCTACCCTACTGTATAGACACAGATCCTGAACTCCTGATATGGCCTCGTAGCTAAAAGGAGTATAAGCACAGCTGACATAAAAATGTTTGCTTTGATGACACTTATATCCGTATCATCAAAGCAAACTTTTACAAATTACAGCAGAACTCCGGTTATCCGGTTGGCTTTGATGCCGTATTCAAGTTGTTTCAGCAGCAACAAGCATTGGGATACCCTCTTTGAGGACCGATTATTTGCGAAAAAGGAAAACATTTAGCCGACAAAATTAACAGTTCGTCAGCAAAACAACTGACTGACGAATATGTTCAAGACGTGTTTGAATATTGCTTCTATTTATACTATATAAAAATATGTGTTTGTACGGCTCTTCCTCCGAGACTCTTTGACATAGATGCCTGAAATTTCTGTCATGCGTTCCTCATGACCTGTGGAGTGTCTGTCTCAAATTTCAGCCTGATAGCACAGTCCGTTCGGTCAAAATTGTCACGTCATGGTATGGATAGTGTTTTGTCATTATTTGTACAATTCTCTTGACACAGCCTCCTGTCTCTTTGCAAGGTCATGTGGGCCATGTTTGACAGAGTCTTTACAGGCTTTCTAGCATCACATTCTAATTCCATATTATTGTACGTCTGTGGTAGGAACCATATGAGGGTTACCTGGATTTGAACCCCCAGACACTAGGTCACCATGACGTCATGCACTGGGTTATCAGAGAACCGACCATCCGTGACTTGGGATAGAAGTGGCACAAGTGCATCGCCACGCCTCATTAAACTTAGTTTCTACTATGTCAGTACATTTTGTTTCTTCTGTTTTTCTCCAGCACTTCTTTTCGAAACTTTCCAGAAGTTTCTCTGTTTTTCTACTCGTGATGTCTTGATCATGGCAATTCGTGATCTCATTTTCTTGGCGCCTAAATTCTTCAACTGAATATGATACATGTCTTATCCATTCCCTGTTCTTGTTATGCTGCACCGTGTACGCATATCAAACCTTCTAACGTTTATTACTAGCAGGTGCCTGCGTTCAATCGCTAGATTTATAAAATTATTTATATAACAGCAACATAAATAAACATATTTATTAACACTTAAGTCGGCATGCTGACCACATGCCCCAAATCCTGCCGTCTACCTATGGTAGATGACGCAGCGGTCGGGTGGTAGGCCCAGTCCCTCCAGGGATGTAGCACCACGGAGTTTAGTTTATCAACACTTAAACGCAAATTATTCGTAAACAATTAAAACGAATGATATTTAAAAAGCTAAAACCCTGGCTTCGAAGAGCATTTCACGATTAAAACGCTTTGCCCGGGGGGTGGGGTCCTCAGGGTCGAGTTCCGTAAACCAAAAAACCCCCTCTTAGTGAGTTTCGTCCAAATCGTTACACGTTTTCCCATTTAGGCGTGCATTTATGATCCCCTTCTGCCCACCCATGTAAAAAAAAAAAAAAAAAAAAAAAAATCAGATCTCTGCGTGTCGTAATACTATAAACCAGCGTTTCTCAACCTATGGTGCAGTGGCCCGCGAAGATGGTGCAGAAGGTCCGCAGACATAATTAAAAAATATAAAGCAAGTGGAAAGTAAAGAAGTAAAATGTTTTCACATATTTCGTTATAATTACCTATAATTAATTCCTCAAATATTAAGAATATAGGCCTTCTTTTAAAAATGCAATGTAAAATTAGGGGTCCGTAATTTTTTTTTAGACATTTTAGAGGTCCTCGTGTTCAAAAAGGTTGAGAAACGCTGTTATAAACAAATGAATCAATCAGAGCGGGTTAACAAAATCGAAGCGATCGACAAGACCATTGAATTAAATTGAAAAAAAAAATTGTTTGAGCGATGCTCTTTCTTTCCCGATTGCTATGGCAGCAAACCTAGGCCACCTGGAATTAATTTCAGAATTGAAAACTGTTGATTCGATAGCTCAAAAGAATTACGTTTTATGCTCATAACTTGCGAACGAAATCGAAAATAAAAAATCCGGCTTCGAGGTGCATTCGGCCACCCTCAGACAGCTAAGTGTGATAGCTTCTGCTTACGTACGGTCGCGTGTTTAAAGCGGAGTTTAATTGAAGAACCAATGCGAAGTAAACTAGGAAATGAAGCAGAAGTGGATCTGGAAAGGGCGAGTTTTTGTGGCGCATGCGTGAGTGAGGTGCACATGCATCCATGGGCAGGTCAATCACCGATCAGATGCGCGCGCCAAACATAGGCATGTCGGGGAAATAAAAGAGCGCGCCTTGATTAAATATAGGGGTGCCCATTGTAATGAGTTTCTTGTTACCATGGTAATCTTTAATTTATTACCTAACGGGTTTTCGAGTGCAATAAAATATAGTTTAGGTATTTCAGTGGAGTGCTCTAACGTTATCTGAGATAGGGAGATTTCAATGCCAGGGTAAGACACGAAACCACCTCCCTAACCTGTCTGTCAGTGTAGTAACCCCGAAGATGATAGCATTTCTGCTTTTTCTACTCTTGTCGTGGGCACTATGGGTACAGGAAGTATTAATAATCATAATAATAATAATAATAATAATAATAACAACAACAACACTCTACCAAAAGACTGAAAAACTCTCGGACTCAATGAGGAAAAGAAGAATTGATTTTTATGGACACATCCTCAGAATGGACCCAAATAGACTGACCAAAAAAATCTTTGAATATTTTCGCAACAAAAAGATCAAACCAAATTGGTTTAAGGAAACAGAGAAGGACTTAAAAGAACTCAAAATCACCCAAAAAATGCTCATAGATAAAACTGCAAAAAAAAACCAAAGTCAAGAAAGTGAGGTTCCAAGTCAAAATCAAAACCAAACAAATGATTCAGATCAGTGAAGACGAGAGAAAAGCAAGATCAGAGAGAATGAAGCAATAATGGGCTAAAGTTAAAACACAAAACATAAAGAAGTGATTGATTCAACGTACCCCAAAGTTGGGTGAAACGGAGAATAATAATAATAATAATAATAATAATTATAATAATAATTTATTTACAGGCAGTATATCAAGTACTGGGCATTGCCAAAGTTATAAAACAGTAAATTTTAAAAGGTCAGATCATGCACTCATGCACGCAGTAAAAAGCTTTGTTTAACAAACAATTTTCTTAAAATGTTTAATACGGTATTAGGGGGGGGGGAGCGGACGGACTCTTGTAGCTGATTTCAGAGCCTTGTGACACGTAAATAAATGTAAGAGATGTAACGGAAACGTTTGTTTTCACAAGCAATGCAAATTACGTGAAATTATTTCTCAATTCAAGCAATTTATCGGCTGTAGAAGAAATTTCAATACATTCCCTGATATCCTGTGAATCCCGCTAGGCATGCGCAGTGGCTCATATCGCAACTTAGATATTTTAGTCGGTTCAATGCTGTGGAAATAAATTGTTTTTGTCTCCCTTGAAACTTTGGTTTTCTGACTTATTCGCATTTTCCCTATCACTCTAGATTTCACAGCGCCAGATGGAACTAGCCAAAGGTCCTGGCTTCAAATCCCAGTGTCAGAGGAATGTTTCTTCCTTTTAATATTATCATGTAATGGCCAACAGAGACAATTATGTGTAATTCATGAATGTATATGCATGTCTTTATGGCGTATGTTAAATTTCAACTGATAATAATTTAAATGGATATGATAAAAGATGGAATGGTGAGGATGACTCATGGTATGTAAACATCCAATTCGGCATTTGCCTTTACGACTGGGGAAACCACGAAAAAACCCATGTCAAATTGGCCGGAAACGGGATTTGAACCTGGGACCTCTTGAATTTGTCAAATAGTTTTGTTGTTTAATTTAAGTTCACTTTTAGTATAAGTTATTGTCTGAACCGGTTTGGATTTAATTATCAAGATTCACAGCATCCATTAAGCCAATTAAGTACCGGAAAGGTTCAGCACCTTTTTATTGCCTGTGGATATATTTTATGATCTACCACAAATAAAACACTAAGGCACATCATGCAATACGACACTACAATTTAAGTGGATTTCTAATTTATAGAAATATTATAGGAGAGAAGAGTAGATTAGCAACGAAGCTATAATGGCAATTACTAAAACACGAATATGTTTATGAAACGAGCATAATATTCATAATTAATTACCATTATAGGCAAGTTGCATACTACTGTTTTTGTTCGACTATAATTTGTCGAAATGTTTAAATACTAGGTGGTGCCCGTGGCTTCGCCACGATAATTCTTTTAAAAATTAAAAATTAAGAGTATAATAATTATTAAAGCATTATATTTATTAACACTTGCACGCGAATCATTCATAAACTAAGCCATTAATAATTAATGCAACAGCTAAAATTCCGGCTTCAGAGTATATTCCACGATTAGAAAGCGCCCCCTGAGAAAACTATATCAGAATCGATTATGCAGTTCCAAAGGAACCTGTGAACACATAATACGTATTGTTTCTCAGTTGTTTATTGACATGAATCATGGCCGTGCATGAATATGATGTGAATTTTATTTTATCAATTCAGTGTAATTTTCAGAAATTATATAATGTTTCAAGGGAAGGAATGGTTTGTTTGGATTATTATTATTAGCGATATTTCAAGAGATAAAACCATCAATATTTTACAGCTGTTGCCCCCGGCTTCGCTCGCCATTATTCATTGACTCCAGGATTTTTAAGAAAATTACACTGGTAGATTATTAAAAATGTTTGTGGTTCAGAGCTATGAAATTTGTAAGTAAAAATAAAATTAGAATATTTGTTCATTGTGTTCATTTCACTTAGGCCTTATATAATAAAGAAACTGTTTTCCCTCCTAATTTTGTAGTCGTCATGAAAGTTTACACTGCGAGAGACGAACATCGCCGAGTATACCCGATGTATCACGAAGCGGGCGAGCAAGCACGCTATTTAGGGCCGTTGAATTGTATAAGAGTAGATTTATATTTTAGATTCACTGAAACAACCCCCGCGCTATCCTTCGCATCGGCTGGCTGCTGGTTGTTGTAGTTATTGTTTTCTACAAGAGATGGCATCTTACGGTGACGGTCAAATCGAAGCTGCCTTTTGGTCGTTTCCTTACACCAAACCAATTTTGACAACACGAAATTAATTAATTTCAGTATTAAATTTAAATTCGCGGGTGCGCGGGCAAAGAGAGTTAAGTCCACCATCCTAAAAAATTGAGGTATGTCATAGAGTTATAGATACAAATTTTCTCTACATTTGTGTTAAGTCCAGTAAGTCATATTCAAAATTGTACGGTAGTTATGGATGTGTGCCTCATGGGTTTATCCACCTCTAAAGCGATGTTGAGCGGGTAAAGTGTGTTAAGTCACTCTAATTCTCAGTAACAAGAAAGTGGACTTAACTCTCTTTGCCCGCGCACCCCGGAATTAACATGAACAGAATTTATTCTTTTAAAATACAAGTTATTTATTACGCAGTTTTCAGTTGCTACTCTCAAGGTCTCATAAGTTTCCTGCATAAGTTCGGCTGGGAGGTGTTTAAACATCCACCCTAAAGCCCAGACCTCACTCCCAGTGATTTCCATCTTTTCATATACCTCACGAAATGACAAAGAATTTCAGACAATGACAGAGAGGCGAAGGTGGTTGTCACACGGTGGTTCAAATCCCAGGCGGCACATTTCTACGACACAGGTATTCAAAAGTTGGTTCCACGGTATGACAAATGTCTCAGTTCCGGTGGCAAATATCTTGAATAATAGCTGAATACTTGCTGTATCTGTTGGAGTTATCTAGACTGTTAAGGCAAAAGAGTATAAGTAAAAAATTTTTAAAATGGGATAACTAAATTACACTGTGTAAAAAAAAAGAGTATCTCTTGGAAGAAATATTTTTTGCCTTAACAGTCTAGATCAGACCTGTCCAACATGAGGCCCGCGGGCAGAATGTGGCCCGCGACCACACTTTTCCTGGCCCGCTACCCTCAAATACGAAATTTTTCGTTAGTAAATACCAACATTCTCAAATTTCCCACTATATATTTTTAATTCCTCTGCCCGTACCATAGGTACTATAGGTAGAGAAAGTATTGTTTTCGACCCTAAAATTCGAAGTTGAGTTTTTAGCATATATACACGTTTCAAGGCCCCCTGAATCCAAAAATACTATTTTTGGGAACATGTCTGTGTGTCTGTATGTCTGTCTGTCTGTGAACACTCTAGCTCCAAAACGGAAAATCGTATGAAAACAAAATTTCGTATTTGGGTCAGGTACCTTCTGAAGATGTGATTCGAAGATTGGCGACAAATTTCTCTTGTTTTTAAGGGGACTTTACATGAAGAAATTTTCGTTTTTCGCGATTTTCTGGAAAACGGCTCTAACGATTTTCTTTAAAATTTGCACATGTGTTCCTTTTACTGAGAGCTAAAACTTTTATTTGAAACTTTTTTTCGAAAAAATTCTCTGAGGGTAGTTACAAGCCACCCACTGTTCACCCACTATTTGTAGAAATTTTGTCTTGCGTGATGAACAACTGAATACGCGCTCTTTCACGGCCTCTTATTCTATATAAGAATGTGAAGTGAGAAAGATGTATTGTTGGCCAGGTATAGAGTAAAGAAGTATCTGAGGGAAATATTCGATAAATTTCGGAAATTATTCTTTACGGCGGAAAGTTCAATAAACGTCTGCAGTCACTTGTTCTTTTTTTTAAAGTTTGTTATATAGCCTGCGCTTTTAGTTGCATCATTGAAAGAAGAGGCATTTATAGGATAATTAGCGTAAAATTGTGTCTTGCGATTCTGTAAAAGGATATGTGAATGCTGCTAACTTTTATTTGGGCAGAGGAAGTTATGTGACTTTCACATCAGATTTTTTTTTTTTTTTTTTTTTTTGTAATTTGATTTTTTAAAATAATTTAAAATAATAATACAAACGTGTTTTTTCTTTGTATACCATACCTTTTAAAACTCACTGATGAAGTTGCATACGAAGTATTTTATATTGCGGCCCTCCAAACAGCATTTTTTTTAAAGCGGCCCTTGGGGCACTTTCAGCTGGGCAACCCTGGTCCAGATATAATGTGTTCACGAAATTGTGCTTTGTTTCTGTAATCGGCCCCAGGGAAACTTACTTTATGGACGAGCCTCGTACAAATAATGAAACATTTTAGGCCTATACAAAATTTAAACAAACTCGTTAGAGTAGTTTTCGAGAAAATTGCTAATTTTTTCTTAACGTAAAGTATCATTAGAAGTAAGAGAAAGTCGTTGCCTATTTTCGTGTCACATTCTCAGAAGATACCTAACCCAAATACAAAGTTTTTGTCTTCATATGTTTTTTAGTTTCGGAGTTAGAATGTAGGCGGAGTAACTGTGGCGGATGTTTTTCATGCAGATAATGCAGTCGTCGCTGTTGGCGTTTTGTTTTTGTTTTACTATGTTAAGTCACAAACCGGCCACACCTCACTGACCTCTGGCGGATAACTGTAAAAGTACGGGACCCCCAGCTGTATTAAAAATGTCAATTATAAGTTGACACAACCTGCCAACCGACACGCACGGGGGGTCGATCTGGTCAGCATCACGCCGAGGTGCGAGGGAAACAACAGATGGTGCTCCAGATAGTGACGTCACACTTTCACTTTCGTCACCGCCCACGTGGTCATGCGCCATTACACACGGCCAAGACAGTATTGCAACAATCCGTCGCCTCATTTACACTCTTCCAACCCATGTTCAATCTATAATAATAAAAGGAACTGTCTGTCTGTGCCCAGCGAAATCTGCTGAATGCAGAGATCTGAAATTTCAAACATAGGTGGACTGAAGGATGGGCAAATGCACCTCGAAGCCGGATTTTTAATTTTAGCTTTCGTTCGCGACTTATGAGTGAAAACGGGCAGAAAGCGTGCATTTTTTGCGTTTTCGAAGCATCAGTTTTCAGTAATATACACCGTGTTTCAAATCAATTACAGCTGGCTTTGGCTATTTTTGTCATACCTTGGAAATAAAAGCATCACGATCGCTTGAATGTTGTAAGCTCACACTGGTCGATTCATTTGTTTATAATGTCAAGGCACGTAGACATCTGAAATTTTCAACATACATGTTAGAGGGATAATGAAAATAGACCTAAATGGGAAAACATTGTTCGATTTGAACGGAACTCACTATGCAGTTGCTTTCTGGATCAGGGAACTCGAATCTGAGGTCGTTTTTCTCAGGCTTTCTAATCGTAAAATTCAATTCAAATTGGATTTTTAGCGGTTTCGTTATAATTAGGCCTATTAATATTTAGTTTTGGCCTATGAATGTTTTCCGTGCAAGTGTTAGGCCTAAATAATATAATGTTTTAATTATTTTGCTCTTCATTTTTAATCTTCCAATTAATTATGGTGTTTCTTCATATATTCAATGTAAAACTAAATAAAGTACTAATTGAAAAAATGTATCAGTGAACAGTCAAACAGTTTTTGGAAAACTATAAAAATCAGGACAATTATTTTACAAATAAGTTGTTATTTATGTTAGTCATTTAGAAATAGAAATAGTTTGATCAAATTAAGATCAAACAAATAATGATCAAATAATGTTAGTGTTTTCCAATTTTTTTCCTAAATACTACATTTTTATGGAATCAGTTTCAAAGCATAATTTCGACCATTTAATTGCGCAGTAGTTGTTTCCACAAAACTGAACATGGGGTTTCTTCTTGTGTTTTGACGATGTTTGAAGGAAATACATTTTGATCGGTTTTTATGGCAATAGGCCGCCGGCGTGGTCTTGTGGTTTGCGTCGCTGACTACAGATCCGTCGGCCCGGGTTCGATCCCCGGTACCTCGGATTTTTCTGAGGTAGGGAGGTCTGGAACGGGGTGCACTCAGCCTCGTGATTAAAATTGAGGAGCTATATGTTAGAGAAGTAGCGGCTCCGGTCATGGAAACCACCATTAACGGCCGTGGGTGCCGGCATGCTGACCACATGCCCCCAATCCAGCCATCTGCCTATGTACAAGACGCAGCGGTCGGGTGGTAGGCCAAGTCCCTCCAGGGATGTAGCGCCACGGAGTTTAGTTTTATGGCAATAAGATGATAATGCAAACTTATAATCCTGTTCGGTTGAATCCAGGGCATAAATATTTTGTAGGCATAGACAGTTGCCTTTTTTAAGCAAATTTAGGCCTATATTGTTCTCTTTTCAAGTATAGTTGGTATTATTTATTGTATGGAACTCAAGACCTTCCGGGTCGGTCACGTAATCACCTGGTGACGTAACGGCGTTGCCATGACAGGCAATTAACACCAGACAAAAGACAATCGGAATGCCAGATGGAGGAACAAACCTCATTAACCTCTGTGCAGCAGATGTGAAGCAGCGCCTATTGTCATTATGAAGTAAGTTTCCCTGGGGTCGTTTACAGAAACAAAACACAATTTATTGCAACAAGCACAGCAAGCGTTTAGCTATTTTTCAACATATTCGCCACCGGAACTGAAACATTTGTCATACCGTGGAACCAACTTTCGAACATCTGTGTCGTAAAAGTGTGCCACCAGGGATTTGAACCACTGTATGACAAACATATCCGCCTTTCTGTTATTTCTTGAGGTATAGGAAAAGATGGAAATCGCTGAGAGCGAGGTCCGGGCTGTAGGGTGGATGTTGAAATACCTCCTAGCAGGTCTCCCCCCCCCCCCCCAAAAAAAGCCCGTATAGTGAGTTTCGTCCAAATCAGTGTTTTCCCATTTAGGCATGCTGTCATAATCCCCCTATTAAATTTTTGCTTTCTTGTAGATTAGGCTAGAACATAGTAAGCGACTCTGAGAAATCAATAAATCACATATTCAAGATAGCAATAAGCTTAAGTACTGAAATCTTACGACTAAAATTCCTTTGACGTAAATGTAGACATTTTCTTAATCGTTATTGAATCATAGTATTTTTTTTTCGCAATTTTAAGATCACGAAAGCTGTATAGTCTAATATAAATTTTAGGATAACTTACACTTAAACGAAAGAAAATCCTAATTTTATGAGTAGGGTTCGGATGTTTATGACCTAAAAAAGGGGAAAATATGACTAAAAATATGTCCTTAAAATGACGAAATATGACCCAAAAATCCTAAATATGACCTGATAATATGACTAAAAATATGCCCTTAATATGACGAAATATGAACAAAAAATCCTAAATATGACCTGATAATATGACTAAAAATATGCTCTTAATATGACTAAATATGACCTGATAGTATGACTAAAAATTTGCCCTTAAAATGGCGAAATATGACCCAAAAATCCTAAATATGACCTGATAAAAAACATATTTAAAAAATATATATATTCCGATTTAAAACGTTTAATGACACTAAATTCGTACATCGCATGAATTCAATCAGGTAATCACTTTTTAACAATTTTGATGTTTTACAGTTTTACTTCTATTTTTAAAGAATTTGCTCCTGTTTGGTTGCGTGATCAGCTTCAAATACTGGTAATATTTTGTAGACCTTGCGTGTCCCTGAACAATTGCATTAATTTTAAAATTTAAGTTAGGGCCTAACTATTAATTTGGTAAAAATATTAAATCAATGAAATAAAATTAAAATTTAACTCGGCCGTGTAGTACATACACTGTATAATTGTGCTTGTTTACCAAATTTATAACTAAAATATGACGTCAAATTACAAATACGGCCGAAATATGAGCAAGACCACAAAATTGGCCGAAATATGACTATACGTGCAAAATAAAAACAGTCCGATTAGGATAAGAAGCGTGCAATTCATGTTTAATTTTTGTTTGAGGCCAGGATAAAAATATGACATGTCATAAATAGGGGGAGGGTTTCTATGACATGTCATATTTTTCCCCTTTGCATTATTTCAGGTTTCCGACTAATTTAAACCCGATTCCAAGCATCCTGGTGAAAATGGAACGGTTTTTATTGTGCATATAACTGCATATTTAGGAAATTTTTAACTATTGTAGCATATTTAGTATGAATATGCATATTTAGGTCTTATTTTTGGCATATTTGTGTGCATATTAAAGAAATTTTGAAGTTTCATATATTTTGTAAATTTTGCATTATAATGATACTTTTTGAGAATTTATAGATATTTTAAATAATTAACATTATATTTTAATAAAATGAATTGTAATGAAACTTTAAATACATATATAAATATATATATATTATATATAATGTGTATGTGGTAAAGTCATATTTTAAATTTTATTTGTCATATTTTAATGTTTTTTTAGGTCATAATTGCATGCATATATCCTATTTTTTCGGTCATAGAAATCCGCCCTCTAGTCACAAACATTCGAACCCTAATTATGACCCTTTGCAGTCTATGAGGGCTGTGGAGTGTGGAACAAGATGACATGTCAACCATAAAGTCTCATATGTCCAAGCAATTACACGTGCCCTGCGTGTCACGGTCCACGGGTTGCGGGATGTGACACAGTTTACGTGTAAGTAGCGCGTTTCGTAACATTCTCACGGAATTAAACTGCGAGTGGGAATTAATTATTTTCCGGGTGGCAGTCCTGCACATTGGGGTCAGGTTTACACCCCTTGCCGCACACTCCGAGTAATTATAATTTATAATTATACATTCGAACCCCCGATCCGTTATGAAATGCGTACATAGTAATTTAAGATTATTTCTGTCTATTGCTGAGAACTGTGACTCCTTTGTACTAACAAACAAATAAAGGCTTTTCTTATGTCGAACTGAATACTACACATGACTTCTATGGCATTCTCTTCATGTAAATTGCTTGTAAGTCATTGTCATTACCTCATCGCATCCCCGAAGGATACACAACCCAAATAATATTTGTTTAATGCACTCACATAACTTTCTGTAGCCTAAAGCATGGGCAATACATCTTTTTCACCTCAAATTCTGATATACGAGGGCCGTCCATAAAATAGGTTTCCTTGGGGCCGTTTACAGAAACAAAACCCAATTTCAAGGAAGTATTTATTGCAATAGACACAGCCAGTGTTCAGCTATTTTTCAACATATTCGCTACCGACCGGAATTGAAACATTTGTCTTGCCGTGGCACCAACTTTGGAATACCTGTGCCTTAGAATTCTGCTGCCTGGGATTTGAACCACTGTGTGACAACCACCTTCGCCTCTTTCATTCCCCTGTCATTTCTTGAGGTGTAGGAAAAGATGGAAGTCACTGGGAGAGAAATCCGGACAGTAGGGTGGATGCTTAAACACCTCCAAGCAAGTCTCCTGCAGAAGTTCGGCTAGAGAGGTTTTTAAACATTCACCCTAAAGCCTAGAGCTCGCTCCCAGTGATTTCCATCTTTTCCTACACCTCACGAAATGACAGGGAATGACAGAGAGGCGGAGATGTTTGTCACACGATGGTTCAAATCCCAGGTGGCACACTTCTACTACACAAGTGTTCAAAAGTTGGTCCCACAATATCACAAATGTTTCAGTTCCGGTGGCAAATATGTTGAAAAATAGCTGAACACTTGCTATGTCTGTTGCAACAAATATTTCCATGAAATTGGGCGTTGTTTGTGTAAACGGCCCCAGGGAAACTTACTTCGTTGACGCCCCTCGTGTAATAAGAGGCCGTATTGCATTCAGTTGTTTCAGCCTGATACAAATCTTTATTGTTCACCAGGCAAGGCTGAGTTTCTACAAACAGTGAGTGGCTTCAGAGAACTGTTGCCAAAATAAGATTCAAAGAAAAGTTTTAGCTCTTAGTATAAGCACCTCTTTACAAAATTTAAACAAAAGCGTTAGAAAAGTTTTCGAGAAAATCGTTACTTATTATTATTATTATTATTATTATTATTATTATTATTATTATTATTATTATCATTTCGTTTTAAATAAAATAAACTCTGCACAGTTCCGTTAGATTGCAGCTGTAGGGCTCTGGATTTTGATTCTCAAACTGGTCGTCAGATGGCTTCCTGATCCGCTCCGGGGCAACTTTCGAATCTCAGTGCCGGTAAAGCATATTTTCTTAATAATAATTGGGGTTATTTTTAAAATATCAGGTGCCCACACGAATTTGTGTATTCCTTTGGAAGCTCCATGTTGTGAAGAAATCTGTCTGTTATTTCCAGGATACCACAAATGGCGCAATCAAATAGTTCAGGAAATACTCTTAAAAGTAAGAATTTTAGCGGCTTGCTTTTATGAATACACAAAACTCGAGAGACCTGATTCAAACTTTTAAGTGTCCTAAGCGCCTTGTGTACAAAATTTCATAAAAACCTTTACAGCTAATATTATAGGAGAAAGAATTCTCTGACACTGAGATTTGAACCCAGGTTATCTGGCTATCCATGCCACTGCAGTAGGTCTACTGTGAGGCACACTAATTAGTGACTTTAGTTTAGTTTAGTTTAGTTTAGTTTCATCCTTCTATCTTACATAAGATAATGGATACATCAATACAAATATAAATACAAAAATTGTAAAATACAGAATTACAAAGCAAAGCAGTATAACATAATGTTTGTAGTATATTAGTATCATACTTAGCCTATTCATGAAATACAATTACAGTACCATACATGAGAAAATGAAGTGAATTAGGTTTCTAGAAACTCTTCTGTAGAATAGAAAGATTTTTCAATTAAAAATTTGTGAAGACTTTCTTTAAAAGTTTTATCTGTGCGCTGTTCTTTTATTTAAAGTGGAAGCTTATTATACATTTTTGTACCATTATAGGTAAAGGAGTTTTTATACAATGCAGTATTATGACCAGGGCCCGGATTCTGATGACCTAAAATTGTTTGAAAAATGACCTATAAAATGGCCCCATATTTTAAAGAAAATGACTTAATAATTACGAAGAATGACCTAAAAACTCATATTTTATTTATAAAAATTACTATTGTGCACACAAAGGTATAGACTAATTTGTACATAATTCTAAAAACTATAAATGTAGAAATGATATCGAAAGTCTAAAAGCTTTGTTGTTGAATGAAACATTTGAGAAGAAAAATAAGAATATTGTTTTTAAAGTAGATTCTACAACAATGTTGCATTATAGTAACCTAGTCATATATTTAAAGTAAATGCATAAAAATGACAAAATAATGACCTAAAAGTGAAATAAATGCCCTAAAAATATAAAATTCCATAAAATGACAAAAAATGACCTAATAAAAATGCATTTCTATAATCTAGAGGCCATGATTAGGATTTATCTACAAGTTGGCAATGTCTATGCAGCATCAATAAAAAGATGACATGTCATTAGAATCCGGGCCCTGATTATGACTAACTGTTGATACATTTGAGCTTCCTCTTGTATCATGCTAATGTGTTTCTGAATATGTCTTAAAATGTTTTATGGATGTTTTAGTATGTAAAAGAATATTTTATATATATATATATATATATATATATATATATATATAAACATGGAAGAGTCATAATTTTACGTTCTATGTGACCAGGCTTCCACTGTTATTGTACAGTAACATTCAAGATGGATATATAAGCATTCATTAATCACAGATTATTGTCTCTGTTGGGCATTACATGATATACTATTATTATTATTATTATTATTATTATTATTATTATTATTATTATTATATAGATGTATATTCCAAATTATTTGTAATAGCTTTTCTTTTGTTGCCGAGTTATGCTATTCACACACAGAAGTGTTTTACTATTATTATTATTATTATTATTATTACTATTACTACTACTACTACTACTACTCAGGGTTACTGTATAACAACGAATTAGCACTGTTAATTCAAAAAATAGATTTATTCTATCACAGTTAACTCAAAGAAACGATTAAAAAAGTACTGGAGGTGAAGTGTCTTGGTTTGGTAGGCCTACACTTAACTCTATGTGTGTATACCTGAAGTTTATTTCAAACAAAACTACAGCGTGTGTTGATTCTACACTTTTCCCTCAAATATTCACGACTTCACCGCTGGCCATCGCGTTACCTTGAGATAAACATCCGTGGCTTGTTTTGCGTGTATTATGGACGTTTACTCACTAGACCATCTTTCTCTTCATTCACCCATGTAGCTATACAATATATTATTTTTTATGCTTTCAACATTATTTATAAGCAACGCTTTAAACACATCACGTGATAGTTTATATGTGTATACCTGTAGATGTGCCTTTGTTTTCTATTGTTGATGCTTATAACTTGTGTTAATTTCAACTGATATCCAATTTTAATGAATGAAATAGCTGCGATGATTCACAAGTAAATATTCAGCTTGGTATTTGTCCATACGACTGGAGAAACCATGAAATAACCCAAGTCAAATTGACCGGCCACGGGATTTCAACCCGCGATCTTCAGAATATTACCGTTAAAATACATTGTAACCGATATTAAACGCAGATAGAAATTACATAAGAAAGCGATATTTTTGTTTCAAATGCCTTCTCTGTAATTTTTAATATTATCTGTAGCCTGCGTTCTTCAAATAAAGATCAAAAAGAGCACGAAGGCAGTATCCAAACCAAGAATTTAGTTACCACTATTGTTATGTATTATATAGCATTTCAGCCTTTGGGAATTATGAAGAACTGCCCTTTCCATATTTGTTCTTTAGAAATTATAATATATGAATTTTAAACTTGGAATATTAAATAAATGAATGAATGGAATACAGCACACAATAGCTGATGTTATCTCCCATATTACAAATACAGACTATTTCGTAAGTATTTCAGCTTATATAAGCTTCAGCAAGAACTGGAAACAAACTACATTGCTTATTGAGAAACTCGGGAACAAAAACCAAAGAATGTCCCTTGGGGAACTGAGATTATGTTGTTACGAAGACTCCCATGAGCGGTTGCTACTCATGAGTCATCTGTAATTAATTATGTTTTATCTCTCATACTTTAGTGTTTTATAATAATTTTGCTTCTATTTCTCACCGCTATATTTGAGCAGGAGTAAATTGTCCTGTTTTAACTCGACATTTCGTCTGTTTGTAAGTTTCTTTGTTACGCGGTTACGGCTAATGGCGTTGTTCGATTTTCTTTCATTTTGACACTAATGTTCCTTGGAACTTTAAAAACTACGTACATTTAAGGATTTTGATTTTTTTAATTTCGTTTCTAAACGGCGGTGTTTTTATTGCAGAAGAGCAGATCTTACATTTTTTGAACCCCTTCCCTAGAAAGAATGTTGTCTTCACAATGAACGACTTTCTAAAGTAACTCTAATGGTTTACCGGCATTTCATCTTTTTGTAAATTGGTTAAACGCCAAATTCAGGACATAACTGAATTTACCAATGACAGAAGGAAATTTTGGAAAGCACACGTTGATAGAATGGAAAACAATCGTGTAGCAAAATGGGCTCAAGAAAGCAGACCAGACGGAAAAAGATTAAGAGGAAGACCTGCTACGAGATGGAAAGACGGTACACATGACTCATCTGAGGAATAAAGAGGAAATAAACAGGATGCCATCCTACATCACAAGAATAAGGAGAAGTAAATTGGTTTGTTAATCAGTTAGATGGAACGCGTTGGTCGATTTTCTTTCAGTTTGGCAAGAATGTCCCTTGATTTCATTAAAGTCAACGTATGTGTAAGGATTTTAATTTTTTTTTTATCTCGTTTCAAGATACGTAGTTGCAGTTTTAACTGATGAAGACGAAGAGCAGAGGTCTATTGTTTACAGAACTGCTATTCTACAAAATAACTTATTTCGCGAAAAAGAAGGAAACCGACATATAGTTTTACTGATGCCCACACAATGCGGAAGATGTGTTCAAGGCTTAAGTTCGTGATATCAGCCACTTCCAAGGATTTCATAGCAAACCACTGCGAAGGCCAAATGGACCCCGTCTGACTCTTTGAGTGTGAAAGGACGGGCATAAAATACATAATTGCTTGTTCATAGGCCATAGTAAAATCTGCAATTAATTTCACAATTGAAAAGTATCAGCTAATAATCACGTGTTTTGCCAGTTTTTCTCTGATTACTCGCTGATGACTTACTCAATGGCAATAGATTATTTCTCAGCAAGCTAAAGGAATATTATCTATTTTACGGAACCCAAAGGTTCATTGCCGCGCTTACCTGAGCCCGCCATTCAACCCTATTCTGTCCTAACTCCATCCAACCCTCCCTCGCAAATCCTACTTCCCTTAAATCTATCCTACGTCTATGTCTTCCAAGTGGTATATTCCCTTCGGGTCTCCCAGTCAATACTTTTGAGATATGTCTTTCCTCCCCCATTTCATCCTCCGTGATTTAATTACCCTTACTATATCCGGTGAAGAGTACAGGTTATGAAGCTCGTCGTTATGCAGTTTTCATCTCTCTGAATATTTTCCTAAGCCCCCTGTTTTCGAACACTCTCAGATTATGTAAGGGGCCATGTCTCACATCCATATAATACAAACGGCAGAATAGTTGTCTTATAAATGTTTATTTTTAGATTTCTGGACAGAAGACGAAAAGATAAGAGTTTCTGAGCTGCATAAAAGCAGGCATTTCCTGATTTCAGTCTACACTTAACTTCTGCCTCAATATTATTCGTGTCTGTAATAATTTATTGTTCCCAGATATTTGAATTTCTCCACTTGTTCGAACGATTTCCCGGCTATTTTAATATTTTGTAGCGCATTATTTTGACGTTTCACGATCACATACTTAGTCTTTCTGTATTAATTTATCGAAAAGACTTTCTGCATTTCTCTCGATTGTGGTCGAAACGTGTATAAGAGTAAAGCAGAGGTTTGAAAGCAAACGTAGGAGTTTTGCCCCATGGCTCCCACGTACGGTGAAGATTGAGATTCCTGGAAGTTGAGTGTGGTAGTGATGACGTCACACGTAGCACCTCACATGGTCAACACGCCGGCTCTGTGGGTAGCCGCGGAGGTCATTGAGATCTCCCAGTCCCACACATCTTGGCGACCGTGTCTTTTGTTCGATCCTCAGCAGTACTGACGTACTTTTCTCGAGTCCGATAAGAGAAGGCCTCACCCCATCACTTGGTGCTTTTTTCATGGTTTTCCTAGTCGTAGAGGCAAATGCCGAATTGGATATTTACATACCATGAAGCATCCTCACCATTTCATCTTGTATCATATCCATTAAAAAATTAATCAGTTGAAATTTACTCCATTAAATACACCGACAATAGAAACAATTGACAAGCAATCGTTCCATGGCCTACCATGCTGTATAGATACATATCCCGAACTCAAAGTCTATCGATGTTAAGAATGAACTATGGTCATAGGTAGGTTTGGAAATAAATGAAACGGAACTTTGACAAATGGTATAAATAAATACTGAAAGTGAAATCCACGAAAATAATTATGCTCAATGTTAATTTGCTTAGCCTCTTGCCCATTTAATGTAGCAAAGAGTAATCTTCAGTCAATTTGTGGATTAAAAATTAACATTTCGCATTCAGAAAGTCCCGCGTACAACACCCGTGGCAAGCCAATTTGACGGTTTTTTCATGTTTTCCCCAGTCGCAAAGGCAAATGCCGAATTGGATATTTACATACCATGAATCATCCTCACCATTTCATCCTGTATCATATACATTAAAATTGAATACTTACTTACTTACTTACTTAATGGCAATAGACAATTCCTAAGCAAGCTAAAGGAATATTATCTATTTTATGGAACCGAAGGTTCATTACCGCGCTTACCTGAGCCCGCCATTCAACCCTATTCTATGCTAACTCCATCCAGCCATTCCTAGCAAATCCTACTTCCCTTAAATCTAACCTAATATTGTCTTCCCACCTACGTCTAGGTCTTATAGTTTTGTAAAAATGTTGTATACAAAGCCCTTGTACTAAGGGATCAAACTTTCATTTGAAACATTTTTTCCTAAAATTCTCTGAAGAGTAATTATAAGTTAGGCATCGTTTTGCATAAACTCAGGCTTATGGCAAAGCGTATATCTTTACATGAGGCTGAATAAGCATTCCCTGCAACACGGCCCCTTAATCTATATCACAATCTGAAAGTTATATTGCCTGTACCTAAGGTAGAGAAAGTTGTGTGTGTATCTGATAAGATTTTTTGTATGCTCTCAATGTCATCTTCAATAGCTAAATTCTGTGAAATTCGTGACATTACGCTTGGAGAAGTGTGTCAATAAAATATAAACTGTTAGAAGAAGAAGAAGAGGTTTGCAAGACGCAAGGCACCGAAGCATAGATTTGTGATCTCTGTGAAGGTTATCATTGGTTTCGATGATTCGTGAATTCATTGGTTTCGATGATTCGGCAGAGTAGGGGGAGGAAGACAGATGACGTAATCGGCTACCAGGTTAGGGAAGGTGAACCATTCCTCTTCCTTATTAGTTTTGTAACCGAGGAAGGGTTCGGATGGTCTCTAGTTCATATCCAGGTATGTGACTTTTTATGAATGTAAGCTTAAGTTACGAGGCATGGTGATTTCAATACTTTGTCCATAAATAATTCTTCAGGTGATTAATTTCCGCTGTATGATACACTCGGAATTACTGATAGGGAAAAAAGTGTTTGAATTAATTTACGAATTGAAAACCAGAATTAACTATACGATGGTGTAATGTAGGCAAACCACGTGCATACTTATCTTCATTTGATGGTTAGGGAAAAATATAAATTCACTCATTTATGCTTTATGTAATGACTGGAAGATATTTACAATAGTTAATATTCATCGTATTTGCGATTGAACGCCGATTAATTAGTTTGAAACATGAAAGAATCTTAATTTGAACCTAGTAAGCACATAGCGGCAAAAGTCACGATTATATTGTCATCTCTTCGCATGGCCTACCTCTTATAAATTTTGTGCGTTTTGTCTGTTAACGAGTAAACACGAGTGATACAGTCTAGAAGGCAGTGGTCTGTTATACGGTACAAGCATGGCCTGCAATGATTTTTCGTAATGACTGAAATAATCTCTTCTGCAGCTTGAAAACCATTGACATTTAGCTTAAGGATGCGTGAAAAGACCAACCAAATCTTATTTTACTGGCAATGGGACACTCGGAAAATTGGTACAAAATTCACGTTCGTATACCAGTCGAAATTCGTAGCTAGAAGTTAGCTAACCGAATATGACATTTATTAAATGACGATCAAAGAATAATAATAATAATAATTACTTAATGGCAATAGACAATTCCTCAGCAAGCTAAGGAATATTATCTATTTTATGGAACCCGAAGGTTCATTGCCGCGCTTACCTGAGCCCGCCATTCAACCCTATTCTGTGCTAACTCCATCCAACCATCCCTCGCAATTCCTACTTCCCTTAAATCCATTTTAATATTGTCCTCCCACCTATGTCTAGGTCTTCCAAGTGGTCTTTTCCCTTCGGGTCTTCCAGTCAGTACTTTTTAGATACGTCTTTCTTCCTCATTTCATCCTCCGTGATTTAATTACCTTTACTATATTCGATGCAGAAGCTGTCGTTATGGAGTTTTAATCTCTCTTAGGCCCAAATATTTCCCTAAGCCCCCTGTTTTCGAACACTCTCAGATTATGTAAACGACCATGTCCATTAAAACTGAATAAGAGTTGAAATTAGCAGACGCCATAAACACATCAACAATAGAGAACAATTCACGGGCTAATGGTATACACTCGTTTGATATGACCTAGATGTTCAAACTATTGTAAACAAAGCTGAATTAAAAACAAGCCTTACGGTTAAAGAAAAGAACATCATGTTCCGTCGACGTTGTTACCATTCTCAAGTAATTTACCAATTGCTGGCCTAGGAAAACCTGTGACACTTTTGTATAAATGCTACATATCAAACGTTTGTTTTTAATTGAGAAGCCAAATGAACGAGCACATACAATCGTTTAAAAATCATTCACTGTAATAATAGGAAGGTTATTTTAAAAAGAAAAAAGAAACTTGAAAAATAAATATTTTAAAAACCTTTCTTTTAATTTGTAATTGTTCAGTTTAATTAATTCAGGGTTATTTTTAAGAATGTAATTGAATAATCTACTCTTATATAATTCAACGACCCTAAATAGCGTGCTCACTCGTTCCCCGCTTCGTGAAACATCGGGCATACTCGGCGATGTTCGTCTCTCGCAGTGTAAACTTTCACGACGAGAACAAAATTAGGAAAACCATTTCTTTATTTTATAAGGCCTAAGTGAAATGAACACAATGAACGAATATTCTAATTTTATTTTTACTTACAATTTTCATAGCTCTGAACCACAAACATTTTTAATAAGCTGCCAGTGCAAATTTGTTAAACATCCTGGAGTCAATAATGGCGGGCGAAACCGCTGGCACCAGCTGTAAAATATTGATTGTTTAAGCAAGGAAGTATCGCGGACAATAAAAATCCAAACAAACCATTCCTTCCCTTGAAAAATTATATAATTTCTGAAAATTACACTGAATTTATCAAATAAAATTCACATCATATTCATCTGTCAACAAACAGTTGAGAAACAATACGTACTATGTGTTCACAGGTTCCTTTGGAACTGCATAATCGAATCTGAGACCGTTTTCCCAGGGGGCGCTTTCTAATCGTGGAATGTACTCTGAAGCCGGAATTTTAGCTGTTTCATTAATTATTAATGGTTTAGTTTACGAATGATTCGCGTGCAAGTGTTAATAAATATAATGCTTTAATAATTATTATACTCTTAATTTTTAATTTTTCAATTAATTATCGTGGGCGAAGCCGCGGGCACCTACTAGTACACTACAAAACTAGAGCTGTGTTTTAGACCTACAGATGTGAAATATTTAGGTTCAATTAAAGGATTTGTTTGGTTTCCTCTTGTATCGTATGTATGGGGATGTGAAAGCTCGAATTTCTATTAATAAGTTATTTATAATTTTGACAGACACTATGTACGTGAAATTGTGTAAATATGAATTTAGACAGATCTTAATAATACGTTATAAAGCTCCTCGCCATACTTACATCAAAATGCACTCTACAAGGTAATCGTGTATTTTTAAAACTAAGCGAAGGGTCACAGATTTATATCCTGTTGACTAAATATAGTTATGCAATCACATACGAATAATGAAAGGATGAGGCATGTAGGAATATCACTTGTGTGAACCAAGATCGTTATGAAGGTTACCATGACAACATAGCATGGCCAACTGTATGGAGCTGTTTCCGACACCTGGTGCACTCAGTCTTTTGTTAATTAAAATATTATATTCAATGCATGAATTACATAATTTTAATCTTAATTATATTTTAGATATAGTAAACAAATAATAAAACCACTAAACTAGTCATGTGGTATGGAAATTCGAAAAGAAGCTATTATAACGAACCACAAATGCTTGAAACAAGCAAGCATTAGATTAATAGGCTAATTAAATGGCTAGAAACCAGCTTGGAGATGCGCCGCCCGAGTTCAGTCAGCTTTCTTTCAAATCCCATTTAGGCAAACATGCATAATCCTCTTTCCATCCACCTCTGCATGCCATAACTTTATAAACAAATGAATTAATCATAGCGATAGGCAAGGTTATGTTATGTTTAGGATAGAGTGGGCCATGCAATATTAATGTAGCACGTAGGTTATGGTCATTATAAATTATTGTTATATAATATACTGTATTAACTATACTGTATGCTGTATTATGACCCAAACAAGTGGAAAATATGACCTTAAAAATGACTAAATATGACCTCATAAAAGAACGTATTTTCTAAAAATAAATGCTCCAATTTAAAACGTTTAATAGCACTAAATTATTACATCACATTAATTCAATCAGATAATCCCTTTTTAACAATTTTACAGGTGATTTACAGTTTTACTTGTAAAGAACTTCTGATCTGTTAATGTTTCCAGATACCACATCAAATGTATCTATTGAAAGTTGTTAACAACAAGGAGGAAGAGGTAATTGTGCTATTACTTGTTATTGTCCCTTCACATTTTAGTTACAGTCAAAACAAAATATTCGTGACTCATTTTCGGTGAAAAAAGTCGACAATTTAGTGCACATATTTTACCGAATTTATAACTGAAATATGACGTGCAATCACAAATATGACCGAAATATGAACAAAACCATGAAAATGGCCAAAATATTATTATTATTATTATTATTATTATTATTATTATTATTATTATTTATTATTATTTATTATTATTACAAGAGATATTACAAGAGGTATTACATTTAGTAATACACCCGAATGAGCAAGACTGCTCGTGCTCGGTTGCCGTTTCAAAAATATCAAAGTGAAGAAAGAGGAGAGACAAAGAAATAGAGTGTATAATGTGCTTAACTAAAAAAGAAAGTAAAACAAAAACATGACTTTATATGCAAAATAAAAATGCTCCGATTAGGATAACAAATGTGCAATTCATGTTTAATTTGTGTTTGCGGCGAGAATGGAGGTCAGGATAAAAATATGACATGTCATAAACATCCGAACCCTAGTGATAACTTTATCCGCGATTACATTAAGCGGCGTTCACTGTATATATTATATTAGCGGTTGTGGAGTGCTGCTAGACTCCACCTTTTCCCCAATTAGCTCGCTTGTACTCGTATTTACCCGAGAAATCCTCAATGGAGCTGTAATGAAAATAGTGCAATGGAGACCCGTTAAGACCCCAAGGCCTGCTAGCAAGGTTATTGTGCTGAGTGCTTTATGGCGATGTGAAACTAACTCCTACAAAGCAGCCCATTATTCCTGTGTGAACATTTTTCTATGAGAAATGTCACGTCACAGATTAAGCAGTTCCGTAACATTGCGTTGACATGTTACATCTGTAGGGCTATAGTGTATGAGTTACAAGTGTCTATTGCACCTACATGTACCTGTAGCTTTAGGGACGGGAATGCAAATACAACAAATTAAACAATAAAATCCCTTTAGGCAAGTCTACAGGCTGAGGTTGATTTCGAAGTGCTTTTGGTTTTGTCTATATCACGATGCGAAATTCCACTCTCCACATGAGGACCGTTTTGACAAATCTCAACATATGCCAAAACATTAATTGTTTAAGGTGTCACTGTGAACTCCATAGGAAGTACTGTAATTTATTCAAACAAAGTTTCCCTCTATACTTCATAGGGGCCGAGATATAAATGTTTAAAAATTTCAACCCCCTCCCCCGACCACCTTCTTGGGCCAATCTTGCTCATTAACGAACTTGTCCGAACTATTGGGCCTAGAAATAACATAGTAAAATTTGGTCCAAATATCTTCAAAATTACGGCCGCTCGCAGTGGTTTCGTTCTTAGGGAGGCATGAAACGTAAAGATATGAAAGAATTTTTCGAAAATCATGACATGGTATTCATTGCAATAGGTAGATTTTTCTTCGAAATCTACCTAAAAACAGATCTGATGTGAAATTCACGTAACTTCCTCTGCCCAAATAAAAGTTATGTTATGTAAATTGCTTGTAAAAATGAAGAGAACATATTTTATTTCAGACATCCCTAAGTTGAACTATCATGTGTCAAACACATGACTCATGCTGCTAAAATAAAAGATTTTGAATTTTACACTACATTATGTATGACATTCTCTTCATGTAAATTGGTTGTAAAAATATAAAAAGAATGTCGTCACCACATCACATCGCATCGCATCCCCGAAGGATACACAACCCAAATAAAATCTGATTAATGTACTCACGTAACTTTCTTTACTCTAAGCATGGGCAGTAGACCTTTCTCACTTCGCATTCTGATAAGTTACAGAATAAGAGGCCATAGGCTATTGCAAAGAGCGCATATTCAGAGAATTAACTCTAACAAAAAATGTTTCAAATAAAAGTTTTTGTTCTTGGTATAAGCAACTCATGTACAAAATTTAGACAAAATCGTTAGAGCCGTTTTCGTGAAAATATGGGAAAACGAAATTTTCAGATACGATTTTTCATTCTGAAGGTAGGCTGTTCACAAACTCTCACAGATACACAGACAGGGGCGTATCCAAGATTTATTTTCGGGAGGGACTGTGATAATCCTAACATTATTATCACTAGGGCTCAGAAGTTTATTGTCTAAAAACGCCTAAAAATAACCTATAAATTATCTTAAATTTATGAAAATATTACATAAAAAGTTGAAAATATGCCAACATTTCTACATAGGCTATAGATCTAAAAAAAGGGAATATACAGTAGTACATTAATAAACAATAATAAACAAAAGACAATATTTAAGTATGATATGTGACTACTTTAATATTCTGTTTACTATATTCATGAGATTGCTTTGTGTAGAATGTTGGAAAAGTTCATTCTGAAGACAAAATAGGGAAAAATGTAAGGAAAGAATGAAAATTTCCTAAAAATGACTGATAGAAAATAAAACGCAAAATATGAGTAAGGTATTATTGTTCGCTTTGAGGCAAGACAGATTTATACTACATCCTGTGATGTCTCAAAAAAGAGATGACATATCAACCTCTGAGCCCTAATTATCACACACAATTATATTAAACACGTTAGAATAACGCATTTCATCTTTTATAAGTCAAGATGTGGAATTGAACTGTCTACTATCTGAGAAATTAAAGTGCCTTATGTGCAACATACTATTAGCATGACTTAACGTTTCGGGGGGAGGGGGTGCTGTAGCCCCCTCAGCCCCCCTCTGAATATGCCCCTGTACACAGACATATTTATAAAAACAGTAACAGTTGTCTTTCGGCTTCTGGGCAACGTGGAGATTTGAATGCCAGTGTAGTACATATTCAGGAGATTTCAATGCTGGGGTAAGACATCTACACTCTGTATCATTGTGACATTAGACATAAGCGATACAGTTGGTGTCATTTTAAGAAGGCCTCATCCCAAACCATAGGCGTAACCAGGCCGACCATATGGTGGGGGGGGGGTTATAACGTCTGGGGGGTATGGAACACACCCCAGGAAGAGGGGGGTCCGGGGGTCCTCCCCCGGAAAATTTTAAAAATTAAGACGCAAAATAACGAGTTTTAAGTTTTCCAGGCTTTATACTTGTATTAGGTAATTTATGGGCACACTTAAAAAAATTATACAATTTTCCTTTTTTAAATCAATGGGGGGGGGGTTCAGACCCCCAAACCCCCCCCCTCGGTACGCCTATGTCCCAAACCACCGTCTATCTACAAAAGAATATAATAGCATTGTTCCCTAATCCGAAAAACTTCAACAAAGTACAGGTGCTCTGGTAGTAGCGTGGATTTCCCCAGTGTTGCCGCTGTCATTCGCTACTTCTTAAGTAAAGTAAGTGCTGTGATAAGTATTTGGCAACATTGTACTGGACTGCAGACTAGTGTAAATACGCCTAATTACCTTTCTATTCACTGAGTGACAGGTCGAAGAGGATTAGGGTGGCAGCAGGTAGGGGCAGTTCTTGGAATTAGAGTCTTTAAAAAGTGGCACCCACTCTATCTGAATATCGCATTGATTACAGCTTGTATCGTCTAGTGGGGGTATATTGGTGCAAAAACCATGTTGTGCTAGGAAAGTGAAAGGAAAGCAGGATCAGATCGCAATGTTCATGCCTGCTTTTCCTTGTTAAATAATCCAAGAAGCTGTGTTTCCGGTGTCATGGCCCCGTGCACACGCCGGCTTCCGGTGCGATGTCCGATACGTTGACCATTCACCTGCTATTCTTCCTTATGTTTAAACCTATCCTACGTCTATAGCGGGATTTCCGCGTGTTTAAATATTTAATCCTTCGGTTCTTAACCTTCGTTGTCTGTTTGTTCGCTTTCTACATAAAACTAAAGGAATATTTGGTTTTTGGATTTTAAGGTGTGAACTGTATACAAACTTCCCAGCGCAATGAATTATGGGATTTTTAAAATCTATGCTAATATCTTGTATTTCTTGACATAAATTGCGGGAATTACATAATTGAAGTCTAAATTATAATTGAGCTTTATTTATACTCCTTTGAACATCGAGGGCTTATCACGAGTCAGGTTCTGTGTGTACACCAGTAGGCCATGCAACTATTGATGTATAACTGTTTTCTATTGTTGATGTATTATGGCTTCTGTTAATTTCAATTGATATTAATTTCAATGTATATGATACAGGATGAAATGGTGAGGATGATTCATGGTTTGTAAATATCCAATTCGACATTTGCGTTACGACTGGGGAAACCGTGAAAAAATCCATGTCAAGTTGGCCGGCCCCGGGATTTGAACCTGGGACCTTCCGAATGCGAGTCCAATTTAGTGATTATAGCTTTAACCACAAACTCTAATTCCGTTAGGAATGACTTTTTATGACAGTCGGCGTTGTCTTGTGGTTAGCGTCGCTGACTTCAGATCCGCCGGCCCGGGTTCGATCCCCGGTACTTCCGCGGATTTTTCTGAGGTAGGGACGTCTGGAACGGGGTGCACTCAGCCTCGTAATTCAAATTGAGGAGTTACTTGATAGAGAAGTAGCGGCTCCGGTCATGGAAACCACCATTAAACGGCCGTGGGTGTCGGCATGCTGACCACATGCCCCCCCAATCCTTCCATCTGTCTATGGTAGATGACGCAGTGGTCGGGTGGTAGGCCTAATCCCTTCCGTGAAAGTGATGGATGTATCGCCACGAAGATTCTCACTTCTTTTAAGATTACAATTTAACAACCCTCTTTCACATAAGAAATATTTTTTTGTTATTGTAAGAACAGGGTGTCCACTGGTCGGGAAAATCCGGGAAAAGGCCGGGAATATCGTATGGTCGGGAAAATCCGGGAAAAGTCAATGAATTTGTTAAAATATCCGGGAAAATTCGAAAAATTGCAAAGTGTGATCAAAAAGACTTCTAGACAGTAATAGGCCTATATGAAAGTATATTTAATTTATTTTATTGTTCCTAATTTTTGTATCTGTTATAGCCTAAGTAATTATTGTTTGCAATTACTTTTGTTACTAAAAGTTTTTCTTATTTAAAGTATGTATAATCCTATAATTTTTCTTACAGAGTTATTAGAAAGTGCTTCATATTATGGTCGGGAATTGCTGAAATGATCAATGAAAATCAGGGAGTAAGCCGGGAATTTCTTCAGCATTACTCGGTGGACACCCTGTAGAAAATAGTATGCAATACAGATGTGATACTCTCACTTAGCATTCTTGTATTGAAACTGCTCATAATATTAACTATTCACTAATATGTTGTTCTGATTCAGTTATGGACGAGGAAAGAGTTTACGTTGCCGTCAGAGGAACTTAAGTCACAAAAACAAGAATTGAGATCCTGTGGCTGTTTTGGTTTTTTCATGGTTTCCCCAGTCGTAAAGGCAAATGCCGAATTGGACATTTGCATACCATGACTTACCCCGCTATTTCAACCATTGAAATATATTAGTTGAAATTTCACAGACGACATAAACGCATCAACAATAGAAAACAGTTGCACATCAATAGTTGCATGGCCTGCTGGTATTCACACAGAACCTGGCTCGTGATATCGTCTCGATGTTCAAAGGAGTATAAATAAAGCTCTGTATAATTTAGAATACAATTTTGTAATTCCCGCAATGTATGTCAGTGTTAATAAATATAATGTTTTAATTATTTTTATGTTAAATAAAACATATAGGAGTTAGGTAAATACAAAAGGATGTAGTTACGAAATCTTCAAGTCAAAGGTCACGAACATCTCCGGTTAGAAAGCAAAACCAGAAATAGGTTTATTTAGTCTGTTCAGGCTGGTACCACATGAATTCAATCAGCGTAACATGGGTTCGAAGCGGAGACAGTAGCGATGGCTCTATTATGTCATACTTTCAGCTTTCTCCCGCCCGCCATCTTATTGATAGCACTTCCTCATTGAGTAGCCTGGGAACCGGGCCACAGAACCCACTAATAATATTATCTAATGCTATTACAACTAAATCTTGTTTCATAGAGATTTTATGTTGATTGACTTGGATTGTTGTTTCTTCTTCGTCTTCTTCTTCTTCTTCTTCTTCTTCTTTCCTGTACTACTTCAAAGCGCCACGGCCTACGTGTGCATTTATGAAATAGTATTATTCACATATTTCATGGCATCTGTTATCACGTATTGACAGCATTCTTTCTATTTCTTTCATATTTGTCTTTCTTGTGGATTAGAACATGAGAAATGACTATATTGTTTTCAGAGCCTTGTGATACGTAAATAAATGTAAGAGATGTAACGGATTCGTTTGTTTTCACAAGCAATGCAAATTACGTGAAATTATTTCTCAATTCAAGCAATTTATCGACCTAGAACAAATTTCAATACATTCCCTGCTATCCTGGCTGATGACGGCAACTTTAATATTTTAGTCGACCCGCTTTTTTTCCCCCTACCTGTACATGTTTGTACCATCAAATTAAAAAAAAAAAAAAGAGTGCATGGAAGGCCACACGACAGAAGTAAAACTTTATTTTATTTTTTCAATTTTTTATTCTTGGATTTTTTCAATTTTCCATTATTAGACTTTTTAATATTGGGTTTTTGGACTTTTTTAAATATTGGATTTTGGACTTTTCATTTTGGTTCTTTCAATTTTCAATTTTGGATTTTTTAAATTTTCGATCTTTGAGTTGTTTATTTTTTATTTTTGGATTTTTTAATTTTTAATTTTATTATTTATTAAATTTTGGATTTTTGGATGTTTTAATTTTTAATTTTGGAAATTTGTATTTTTTAATTTTGGATTTGTGCGGTAATGAAGCTCCGGGTTCCATAAAATAGATAATATACCTTTAGATTGCATAGGAATTGTCTATTGCCATTGAGGAATTAAGGTCTGAAAAATTTCCTTTGATTACTCCTAATCATTGAGTTGATTGTTTTCTGTGCAGTCCGCTCCGAAACACGTAGTTTTGAGTGTGACTGATTTTGTGACTGATTTCGTTTTAGTGTGACTGATTTCGTTTTAGTGTGACTGATTTTCCAGATTTACCCCAACCGCGAGAAAAGAAGTTTTACTTCAAAGAAACTTTTATTTGAAGGGCATGATTCTTAAAGAGTGGATTTGGAAAATGAATGCACACAGAATGGGAGTGAATCAATTTTTACGTATCAAAACAATTATATATAAGTAGAGGATGTAATTTGTGTTAGATGCTCAAATTCTATGTTGAGTTTTCACATATAATTAACCCCACGGGAGAATACGAATACATCTGATGAAACTCGTAATCTCGAGTAAGATTTATAGAGTGTTCCATGAATAAAATATAACACATATTATTATTATTAATAATAATAATAATAATAATAATAATAATAATAATAGGCTAATAACTTCCTTCCCTAGATTTGTTTAAAATCAAGTTAGATACAGATTTTGGAACAGTTTTTTATTATAACACAGGTGTGGTATCGATTATCGAAGAGTGATCGATCTTGGAATCTCGAGAGCAGCAAATGAAACGGCTTAATAAACTACCTGTATTTAAAATAGAACCAATTATGTTCATGTTAGTTTTAATATTATACTGAGTTCATGTCAGCCTCTACTTTACCGTATGCCATCAATCTGACTATGTAAACCCAATTGTAGTTAATAAATATCCATCCATTCATTCATTCGATGGTAATTAACTCACTCATATCCTAATAAACGAGATTATAGTCTGGTTGCATAATGTACTATTGTTAAATTTGTAATTGTTCAAATTAATTAATTGTCTTTTTCTTTATGAAACCATCAAAAGACTAGATATTGTGTGCAGTGAAATGTGAAGGATATCCGTGAACACACCGTTAGATAACGTAAAATTGTAAATGGCTTTTAGGTATGTCATTATCCCATCTATAAGGCATGAACACAGACAATCAATCGCGTCAGGTATTTCCTATCCACATTCCCAGTTTCACTACAATTTTATTCCCCATTACTATTACTTACTTATGGTGCAGCATATATCCCTTTGAAATATGAAAAGTTAAGCAAATACATAAATAAATAAAATAATTAATTGATAAAAAATGCACACTAACAGAACTATACCACATTTAATAAAAGTAGTTTGTATTTTTCAGTTTGTAGAAGTTAAGTATCGGCTAAAATCAGGAAATGCCTGCTTTTATGCAGTTCAGAAACTTCTATCTTCTCGTCTTGCGTTCAGAAATCTAAAAATGCCGGTTGTATTATATGGATGTGAGACATGGTCGCTTACATAATCTGAGAGTGTTCGAAAACAGGAGGCTTAGGAAAATATTCGGACCTAAAACAGATGAAAACTGCATAACGACGAGCTTCATAACCTGTACTCCTCACCGGATATAATTTTCTCCTGAAGTAGATAATATTGCTTTAGCTTTTCTGTTGCCAATGAGTGAATGCAGATTTGATAATTTCACTACTTATTGTCCCCAGCCGATTGAATTCTCATGGCTACAGCTGATATCATGCTAAATTATAGGAGAAGAATATCCGTGACGTAACCATGAGATCATTGTTGCAAAGGTCGTGAGTAACAAGCGAAGATCGTCCTCTAGCAACACAGAAACCTACACACAAATTTTACACAAATTTGTTAAGGCTTTGTTTCTTAATAGTATTTTTTGTTTTGTTCATTTTGTCATGTTTAGTGCATTAGAGTTCAACGTTTATGCAGAAATTCCCAATAATCAAATTGTATGGTTTTTCCCCCCTTTGCCATTAATTTTTGCTTTTAAAATCCAGTTTTGTACAGAATTTAATAAATTTTTCTACACTTCCACCCCACAGGTAAAGTAAACTGATCCATAGGCTATACTCTTAGACTTCCGGAAGCATGAGGCTCCCAGTTTATAGACATTCAGTACCTAAAGGTTGTAAGGTTGTGAGCCTTACCCCCAGAATTACTCTTGGCACTCATTTCTGTTATACCTGGGCCGTCGTAAGGTTGCACTTTCCATTCTACAAGTTAAGTTGCCAGTATCAAAGATTGACAAATGAACTACTCGACTTCGTTGCGTACTGACAAGGAGGTGCCGATCGGCATTATTCGGCTGTATTCGGCCTTGAACATTCGAAACTATGTCTAATTCCTCAATTATCATTTTTCAGTTCTTCCATTCAGTAATTTTTTATATTTATGTAATGTAATATTATTCCGTACCCATAGTTTCACCAAAAAAACCGTATCGTTCCTTTACACAAAGATTTATCCTGTTATGTGTGGAACATCGTGCACCTTCACATGATAAATATTCACTTTATTGCTTCGTGGTATCATAGCTCAGTGGTTATGGTGCTGGATAGTTATGCAGAAAGTTAGGGTTCGATCCTAGGCAGGGTACTATTTTTTTTCATACTATTTTCAAACGCAAATACAGTTTATGATTTTTTAATTTTTAAAATTAGCTGTCTTATATTTTGTTGTATAATATAATTTGTAGCGTATAAAACCTTATTATCAGTAGTGAAACCCTCGGCGAATTAAAAGATCGCCTTAAGCGGCGGAACCTATTAAAATTCTTTTCAGGTAGAGGGACAAGATGTTCCTCTTTTCGCACGATTCTCCTTCTTTACTTCCTCTGCCCATTACCTTAGGTCCTATAGGTAGAGGAAGTGTTGTTTTCGATCCCTAAAGTCCGACTTTAGTTTTTTACATAAATACACGTTTTGAGGCCCTCTGAATTAAAACAAAATACTATTTTTGGAAACATGACTGTGTGTGTATCTCAGTGTGTGTGTGTATGTCTGTGAACATCCTAGCTCAGAACGGAAAATTGTATGAAAACTACATTTTGTTTTTGGGTTAGGTACTTTTCTCAGGATGTGACACGAAGATTGGCGACGAAATTCTATTATTTTAAGGGAACTTTACTTGAAGAATATTTAGTTTTTCGCGATTTTCTCGAATACTGCTGTAACGATTTTGTTTAAATTTTGTAGATGGGATGCTTATACTATGAGTTAAAACTTTTATTTTAAACATTTTTCAAATAAATCTCTTTAGGGTGTTTATAATCCGTCCACTCTTTGTAGAAACTCAGATTCGCGAGTGAACAATAAGGCCTTGCATGACTTGTGGCTCAGATTTAGTGCCTGTACTATTTATAGGATGATGGTAGTAACAACGTAACGATTGGGCCATGCTTATTTTGGATATTCTGGTTACCCTAGCACAATAATATGTTTATATCTGTCTACTGATATAATTGCAACAAACAAATTTCCGATGTGTATGAATACGCACTCCCGCAATGCGGACCCTGATTCAAACGTGAAAGAGATATAAGATAAAAGAGGATATAAAGAGAAAATATAGCATTTTTCGTATCTAGGGTAAAATAAGTTATGTGAGTGTATTAGTGAGATTTTAACTCTTGTAATGCAGTACGCAATCCCAGGAATCATAGTCCTTGTGAGGAATTCTAATTGCTTATTCGACCATCCTGCAATGCAAAATATTTAACAAAAGTGATTTCAATTATTTATCAGACAAATACATCACTCATGGCCCTCCTTCACATTTTTTGGTCAATCTGCGGGAAAAATTCTGACGTCACCACTGTTACAAATTAACAAACTTTTATTACATAACAACAGTGTGTTCCTGAAAATAACTCATGGCAATTTTGTCAAGACGAATATGGTGTCTTCAAGATTTGTTGAATAGATCGTCAGAATTATCAGAAGTTGAGAGTGATACTTCAAAGTTTTGTAACTTTTATCCAAAGATATCAGTTGTGACTTGTCCAATGAGTGTGTACATTTAAAAATGTCTGAGCTTAAAATATATTTAAAAAAACCTGAAATGCATATTTATTTGAAGGACAATAATTTAGAAAAACAAACTTGAAAAACTGGAAAAAATATTTAAATTGTTACTAGAATATTTTTTACTTTACCACAAACTAACTGTACTGCTTAAGGAATGTTTTCAAGAGCCTAAAATATTATGTAATCGGCCCTCCTTAATAAGTTGAACTTATTAGATTGCATGGTATGAAATTAAGAAAGTGGGTGGTATGAAATTATAATATTCCAGAGTAACCAACTTTGATTGCTTCACATGGAAAAACTCTTTTTGTTAAAAATATTTACATATGATTATGAAATAGACTCAGTTTGATAAAAATGTTAAAATTCACTAAGCCCTTTTAAATGTGAAAGTTCTCAGAAATTGTAGAAAATCTGTATGGCTGGCTCCACAGGGCGTAATTCTTTATCATAAATCTAGCATCTATTATTATTATTATTTGACAAATTTTAACGATTGTCTAAAAAATAGTGTACGATACACGTGAAAAAATTATTTTATTTTGCTCGTAGGATTGCTGCATTCGCTCTTAAGGGCTCGTTTCGCAAACATAGCAAACTCACAATTAAAAATCTCGTTTTAACATTTGGATCATTAATTATTTTGTTCTAAAATATTTGTTTTAATATATGGTACCTGTAATACATATGTTTTATAAACATATCTTAATTTAAATTAGCATATGTTTTATAATTACCAAATAACCTAGTCTATATTAAATATTTTTGAAAGTTTCAAAGAACGATTATATTACATAATATTGTCAGAGGTTTTAGGTAATTGTTTTGCAAATGAAACTGCAATAGCAATCATGCATTTTTCTCCAAAACAAAATTACTTTTATTTTTTAATAAATGTTGTGAAGCCTGGGATTACTTGCAATAATAAAACGCTATCGGGATACTATTGGTTTATACTTCGGTAAAACTCAAACTTAACACTAAAACAGTAACTTGGGGTAGGTGGTAAAAGTAAAAAATTAAACGGGCGTTTAAAAAAGTCTTGCCCAAGGTGCAAAGTACGTGAAATCTGGATCTGCATTTATAGATTTGACAAAAAGTATAAGGCAGGTAATTTTAAAAATTAAAAATTAAACACTGCATTTAAATCTTAAAAATATAGTGAATAAATAAAAAAAAATTACAGCATAGGGTGGGATTCGAACCTAGGACCCCTAGCTCCACGATCTAGCATCTTAACCATTACACCACTTACAACTTTGTCAAGGAATGAGAATAATAGGGATGTAAAGCATTATGCTTTCTCCGATACCATTAGCCTTTGTATATGAACAATACGATTTTTTATTAATAGTGTATTTGTGTTTGTATTTGTATAAATACTATTAATACTGAGACGCAATACATTAATTACGGAAAAATGAGATAGAATCCCCTAATTCAAGCATGCAATGTTCAAAGCCGAATGGCTTCTGTCTGTCAGTGAATAGAATTGCAGTGCAGTGTAGCCAACGTAAATATGCATATAGTTGAAACTGGAAAGTGCAATGTTACAGCGGCCCAGGTATAGAGGCTAAGTCGACCCCAAGGCCATATTGCACCCAGAAAGATTACACAAATGGAAAATTCCCAATGACCTAATCGGGAATCGAACCCACGACCATCCGGTTTGTAGCTCTGTGACGGCCTACGGCAACTTCCACCCCTATATAATGTAAATATTATGAACAAAAGGGTCAACACCGTTGAATACAGTGATGCATTTATTAATTATATGTAACAACAAAAGCTTCAAACACCTTTTTTCCCCAATAAGTAATTTTAGAATATGAAATTTATTTATAGGTAGGCTTGCCAGATTCCTGAAATCTTCAACCGGGACACAGGAATGCCCCCCAGCGTCGCGGGTATTCAAGGGTGCACAGCCTTGGCGGGTTTTTAGAGTGTTTTAGGGGGTAGTTTATTCTCAATGTTATGAAACAATGGTTACTGACTAGGAACCTAAACCAGCATATAAATTTAAACATTTTATTTCTAACATGTTAATATTTAAAAGTTACTTAAGTAAGAAGAAACACTTTGAATAAGGAATAAAAATTTGAGCAATATTTACATGTACTTTTCATTGGCTAGGACTTTTTTTTAGAGTATTTTGGTCATCTAAAAAGTAAAATTTAATTTTTACCGGGACGTGAAGTAAACCGGCCGGGACACCGGGATTTTGTCTGAAAACCGGGACGTCTGGCAAGCCTGTTTATAGGTAGGCTAATACCTACTTACTTATTCATTGGCAATAGACAATTCCTCAGCAAGCTAAAGGAATATTATCTATTTTATGGAACCCGGAGGTTCATTGCCACGCTTACGTGAGCCCGCCATTCAACCCTATTCTGTGCTAACTCCAACCATCCCTCGCAAATCCTACTTCCCTTAAATCTATTCTAATATTGAACTCCCACCTACGTCTAGGTCTTCCAGGTGGTCTTTTCCTTTCGGGTCTCCCAGTCATTTTTTTAAAACAATTGTTAGGGCATTTTTGAAGTATTTTCAGGTCATAAATGCCTTGTTTATAGGTTTTTTTTAATAAGGGCCATAAAAATCCTTGCCCTATTAATAAGCACGGCTCCAGAACATTGGCGGGGATTTTCTCTTACTTCCTCTACAGTTCACATGAGGAAACTCCTCTAACGATTGAGTTAAGATTTTTTGCACGAAATTAAGTCTGGAATAATATAACGTAATATGGAATTACATGCATGGAATGCTAACACCACTGGCAATTAAGATACAGTCTCGTCAGAAACGCGAAGGTTGGCATTTCCTTTCAAACTTGTAGCAGGAATGTCAGAGTAGGCCATGTTAAGTATTGATGTGCAACTGTTTGATATTGTTGATGAGTCGTAAACTGGAATAAGTAATTGCATTATATCTTTAATTAAATTTTCGAAAATAAAATAAAGTAATTAATGGAATTTGTGTTTACAAGAAAACTATAACATTTTCGCCATCTGTAAATAGGTGATTATAAATGATTATAGCAGAAAATTTTAACCATACCAACTGAATTCTTTCTTAGCGCCTGCACTAATACATGTTATAAATAATTGGGATTACTAGGGCAAGGCATTTCATGATTTTGCATGTTTTTTATATGAAGATAAAAGGTAGCTCAAATAACTTATATATATAAATGTGTATCATTAAATATTTGATTAAATAATAGCTATTTCTTTTTGCATTTTTCGTCATTTTCAAGAAATAGGCTAATTCATTTTTTGGCGATTTTTAGATAATTTTCTGCATTTTTAGGTCACTTTCGGCATTTTTAGATCCTTTTGGCATTTTAGGTCATGTTTCAGTGGAGGTAGAGAGGAGCTTTTCCATGTACAGTCGGTCAAATAAAAAACGTCGGGCGGTATTTGATTAAGTATCACGAACGAGCATATGCGCATGTACAGGAAGACTTAAGGTTAGGTTCACACACGCCTCTTGTCTATCCATGTATTTTCTTGATTATTTAGTCAGTTTTGTTCCAAAACGAACATGTATAGAAGGCTGTGGCTATATGCCTCAAATCCGCCATATTCTTGGTTGCAAACTGTTATAATATTAATAATTAATAGATTCGCGAGGAATATGTTTATTCAAGGAGCATTTTTTAAAGATTTTATTTTATAATACCGGTACTTGTAGTGCAAAATCAATAACTTACGCTCAGCATCTGCAACCAATCTTAGCATCGAAATACGCGTCCGGCCAGATCAACGTTTGCTATGAAAACTTCCGGTCGCATTATAGTAACGTTCCCACCTCTGAGCTTCTTTTCATAAATATGGAACCTTCTCGCTGCTTCAGAGACCGAAAAATGCAGGTCAATTACAGCCCTAACCACACATTCTCTCACGTTAGCATTTGTATGTGGCGATGACACAAAGCAAAATGAATTATGACAATGCATTAAGTTGAATATCGTGTGTTGCGATTTCCGCGATGTTCATTTTTTCCCTCCTTGTTCATAATTTCCCTCCTGCCGCATGGCCTCATATGTTCCGAAAATGACCTGTATTTTGTGTTTTTTATAGGAAACTTGTGAACTAATGCGTCAAAACTTTAATTTTAACAGCATACGAGTCCCGACGTTTTTTATTTGACCGACTGTACAAATCGTTACTTTCAGACAACAGACAATCGTTTTTATTTGAGAATTTCCAAATGTTCATAGTTCATTTTAATTCAAGTTTATTGTAAACACCACAGCAGTTTGTCTTGTAGCGATAATTTTCTTCCGTCAACCTAAAATCCTCGGTAAATAAAATTGTAACACGTATTACATGATGAAGTTTGTATTCGTAAATCATGAGTATTTGTTTCTGTAATGACGCGATAAACGTCAGCATTTTAAGGGAAATGAGCGGTGGACATCCTTGACCAGTTTTCAACACAATGGAGCGGATTGGAAAGTGAAGGCCTTGGTTTTAATATTACTTAATGTCTCGAGAATCAAACTAAGGGCGTTTGCAATCTGCATCATTATCTACTAATGTTGAGAGAAGAAATGCTAGATCAGTGACTTGCATATTTCACAACAATGGACGTGGCCATCTTTACTAGGATTATGTAAATGTTTGCTAATAACCAGATGATTACAGTTTATGCCTTCTCGGGCTTAGACCTATTAAGTGTCATTATGGTAATTTCTAAAATTGTGTGAGGGACGGGAAATGCCTGTCTGTTTGTCCGTCCGTGTGTCTGTACGCGCGATAACTCAAATACGCTCTATCGGATTTTTATGAAACTTGGTATACGCATTTATAACGTCCATGGAAAGAAGTCTATTGAATTTCAACCAAATCGGTTGACCGGTATCGAAATAAACGAGTAAATAACGGTCAATCTATTGTAATATAATATTCGTTAATATTCGTTCTTTGACAATCCGAAGTATTTTGATTGGTTCGCGGACAGCCAATCAGCGGCCGAGCTCCCGTAACTAATGTAAACAAAAGACGTTCAGATGTATCAGTTTCTGACATTAGAAATAATAGGCTAAATTACTTATTAAAGAGCATGCTTTCATTTCCAATTTGATATGAATATTAATTTTGTTGTAATGGATATAAGACGCTACAATAATACTGCATGGCCCACAATATATTAAACATAATGTAACAAATTGCCAATCGTTTATTGATATTGTTAGCCCACCTTGATTGTTTCATTTCTTCATAACCATGTCAGTGTAAATAAATCTAAATAAAGATTTAAAACACTAGTAGCCGTTGAATATTGATATAACATTGTGCATTCTATCGATATGTATGACTGCCAATATCTACATTATTTTGTGAAATGTTGGCATATTTTAAGAATGTCTTATATCAGTGTATACGAAAATGAATTAAGGTTAAGAATCATACTTTAGATCTTTGTTCTTCCGTAAGCCCTGCTTAATGAATCGATCTGGAGTTTAACTCAGAGGTCTATTACAAAAATAACTTCTTTCCTGCATGGGCCTATCATAATTGCAATTATCACTGATTAAAAAAGCATTCTGGCACTTTGTAATATCACTTTACCTGATTTTATTCCTAATCAAGATGTTAAAGTACATATTCTAGGTGTATTATGGCAAATTGTGTGGGAATTTTTGGACATAAGGTTAATGTACAAATATTAAGAAGTTAAATGTGACAATAGTATATTGCATACAAGTGCCGTAAGCTGTGCATACGGATCGAGGAAATAGTTTGAAAACACGAGGCGCTTGCGCCGAGTGGTTTCAATTTTCCGAGATCCGTAATGCGCTTACGGCACGTGTATTGCATGCTATTTTTTGCACGATGATTATTTATATCAACTTGATTATATTAATTGTTGTATTACCTGAAAATATTATGTATATACATTCTTGAAGACAGATGTTTATTTCAGAAAGTGATTCGCATGTGTTTGTTGTTAATGGGAACCGAATATTTGTCCTGGGGGCCGTGTCCATAAAGGCTTGTATTATGAAGTGTATCGTAATGAATTATGACGTAGCGCAATGACCGTAAGTAATTTAACCGCATCGCAACGGCCATAGCAACAAGACTGTGTGGGATTGTCAACTTACGATCCATGGCAACAACGATCGTAAGTACCACTAATTAGTTAAGGAGTGCAAAAATAAAATGAAAGATTGTCGGTACCCAATGCGAGGGCCGCGTTCCAGCACCGAGCATCTCGGGGTTAATTGTAAATCCTATTTTTTTTTCTGTGGAAATAATTGAAAGCTACGTTCACAAAAGTTTAAACTTTAAATTATAATCTAGTTTTTTTTTCCGTATTAATTTCGTTTTATTGATGATCTACCAGTAAGCTACCTAACTATTAGTATGCAGCTGTTGTGTATAGTAACATGTTGATTTTAATTTATTATGGTACAGGATGAAATAGCCGGGATGAGTCATTGTAAATAAATATCCATTGTCAATTTGTAATGAGTATGAAATGTTATTAGTTCTACTGCCCACGCCATTGCCGTTAAATTTCTACATTAGAATGGATACAATTAGTTAAAGGCAATGGTGTAGTCAAGGGTATACGCAGCTATACATCGCCTATCCCTCCTTATCCACTCTACATCTGTTTCGATGAAATTTATATCAATTTTGGCTATTTATTTATTTACCTCATTAAACTAGATATTTACAATAAATCCTCCGTATAGCGATATTTGTGGGCCCTAGAATATTGTATTGTTATATTAGGGTTATTGTTATACTGAGGGGTTGTATATCACATACTAGGACTACTGCCTGCAAAATATTTTGTAATGTATGGGATAATTCAAAGAACAGACTTGCAAAGAATCGAAAGAAGAAAAAAAAAATGTTCACAGTTCCAAATCTCAAAAGATCCTTGATTTTGTTTATAAATTTCCTGACTTCTGTTCAGTGGTAACCGAAGCTACTTCACATGTAAGGGATTTTGTTACCCTACAATTCCGGGGTGCGCGGGCAAAGAGAGTTAAGTCCACTTTCTTGTTACTGAGAATTAGAGTGACTTAACACACTATACCAGCCCAACATAACTTTAGAGATGGATAAACCCATGAGGCACACATCCATATGACTTACTGAACTTAACACAAATGTAGAGAACATTTTTATCTATAACTCTATGGACATATCTCAATTTTTTAGGATGGTGGACTTAACTCTCTTGGCCCGCGCACCCCGGCATTATCAGGACCCAGAAAATAAAATATTGGTGGTTGGTATGAACATTAATCTGATACCAGCTCTCATCCACAGGGCTAAACTACAGGTTTGCAATCATGGCGTCGGCATGGGGGGGCAAGGGGGGGGGGGCAACTGCCCCCTCTGGATTGCCTTATGGATTCATTTATTTGTGGTACTCTTTGTCAACCTACAGTAGTAGCATGGAGAATAAAAAAAATTGAATTACTTTATAATGAGTTTAGCAAGTATTAGCTAATTATAACTATAGTAATTATGTATTTTTAATAATACCTCACCAAGGCCATTGCTCAAAAGAGCGTATTCTGTTAACTTAAAAACTTTGTAGTCTCGTCGAATTCAGCTTTGGTTCAAAATAACGATCCGGTTAACTAAGTGAATATTAATGTGTTTAGCCTAATCATTTGAAATTGAGGCCGAAATTGATTTTGCCCCCCCCCCTTAATAAAAATTCCTGGCGACGCTGCTGTTTGCAATCACTGAACATCAAAATATAGTTAAAAAAGGATATATCTAAAACAGCTTGTTCATTATAGTGGGTTACATTTAATATTATTAAAATAGGGAACATGCCAGTATCAAAGAAAAGTATCGCTAAATGCGGGTTTATCGTTATACCGTATTTGTCAATTTTGTAGTTGACTTGAGAGACAAATCCCAGAGTACATACAAAAAGTTCTGGTGGCACATATCAAGGGACTTCATTCGATTGAAGATTTTACTGTCGAATCAAAACAGCGCGGGTGTCAGTTTATTTGTAAGTTTTACCACAGTCTCTGTGCATAAATGTGTTCATTAAAGCGTATTTCATCTTTTCAAATCATAAAACGGCTTGCTTTTATTAAGTGCCAGTATGGTACTTTATGAGATTGTGTGGGGGACGGAAAAATGTCTGTCTGTGTGTCTGTACGCGCCAGACAATACGCTTTATCGGATGTCCATGAAACTTGGTATACTTTGTTACATCAGTTTACCTGATTTTATAAATATCCGTCTTTTATTCCAAATTATGGGTAACCTCCAAATTCGTTCTTGAAATCGGAGAAAGACTTTAATTGTAGAATTTAAATAATTTTATTAATAAATGTCTTCTGCATGCTACACTCACCCTTTCCATGGGAAGGCTGTGTTGATATCCAGAGGGTTGCTATGACAACCGATAACACCCGCGACCTCAACATCACGCACGTACGTCACTACTACAAACAACTGACTGCCGATGTCCGTGCTAGCTTGTGCTGTTGCCTGCCTCCATACCAGACAGACTCTCCCTCCCTCCAGTCTCATGAGATCTGCTACAGAGCGAGAGTAACGCATCTCTCAAGATCTTGTGCCCCTTTTGCTCTGCAGACTCATATGCGCCTCTTTTATATTGTCCACGGCGGATAGTGCCAGTCGACTCTCGGATTCCATTCACAAACATTCTTCTGGTTTTGGTCCATTTCTTAAGGTTTCTAGTTGAGAAAATTTAGATGGAACAAGAACAGAATGAAATTTTGCAAAATCCGGTGAACCTCAAGGTTCTGTTCTGGGCCCTATATTGTTTTTATTGATTTGAAATTGTTTTATTGACGTGTGAACTTTGAAATTGGTCTTGTATTGCGTCACTTCTTGTTATTCTTCACTTGTGGGAATGAGCCACGCATGTATTAGTTTTACAGATTATTTCATTCATATGCCAGCGTATTTGAAACTGACCAATAACGTTTAGCAGTGCCTTGGATATTTACCAATCATTGTCATTTATCTTATAATATGCTTGCAAGGATCGCAATACTCAAGGTATCAATATCCATTTTATTAATGTCACATTCTGCCAGTGAACAGAATAAAAACACATGATTTTATGCAAGTTGACTTGTTTAGAAATTGAAACCATTTAAACGTGCATTGATTAAGAGCACAATTTTCATTCAGTGCAAACCAGTTCATGTGTTTTATTCTGTTCTGATTTATCTTATCTGAATTAGGTTAACAATTTCTCATCCCATTAGTTAGAATCTATAGAAATTACATACATTAATATTAGCTAGTAAGAACTGGCTAAAGGAAGCATTTCGCCCGACATATTCTAACCTATTCCGGGTTCTATAGGAAAATATCAATTATTTTCAGTTGGCATATAGTAATTGTCACCTGTAATACACCTCTAAGGTGCAGGAACTGGAAGCAAGGTAACAATATTGCATATATGTTTCCGGTACACAGAAACCAACCTAAACTTTGATGCACGGGTAAGACACGAACTGATACGTCATATAGGATATTTTCCCAGGCTACTAACCAGGGCCCTATTTCATAAATCTCTACAGGTGTGACATATACGACAATTATGTCAAATCTGACAAATTTGTCAATATGTCATGACAATTCTATTTTTCATAAATATTACAACTTTTCCTTACATTACAGGCAAATTAATGTAAATTGTCAAGACTAAAAGAGCCCTTTTCATAAACGCGACAATTTTATGTCAAACCTAAAGATTACTTGAGTACACTGTAGATGGCTCTCATATACGCATGCAATAATCGATCTCCACATCGAATGTGATACCCAAGTAATCAATTATTACCATCGAAAAGAGTTTGTCAAGTTATGCCACACGTTTACATAACCTACTGACTTGGCCTACATATGAAAGATTGCCTGTCACTTCTGTAATGACAATTCTACATTTTTTTGTAAATTTGTAAATATGTCAGCAAAAATTAATGTTTCATAAATGATAGGTATCCTGAGATTTTACATATTTGTCAAATTTTTACCTGTAAACTCAAAATTTTTGAGAAACAACAATATGTAAAATTGTCATACAAATCTATAAAATTGTCATGACATTTATGTAAAGTTGTCAGCTTTTATGAAAAACGTAATTGTCAAAATGTAAACTTGTAAAACAATTATATGTCACCTGTCACCTGTAAAATTGTAACTTTTATGAAATAGGGCCCAGGTGGTGAATTGGATTAATTTGAAGCCAATCTGAGGCTCCGTTGTCAAGGAGAATGAAATGGCGTGACTAGATGGGGTGTATTTATATGGGACTGCTGTAATTTAGAACATCCGGATTGGAGAAAAGATTTATTGGAGACCATCCAATCAGGAAAAAGATGGGTGCTGGGAGAACAGGATTTAAGATGAGAAGTAGAAACGATCCAACAGTTATTAGGTAGTGACAATAAATTATTATTATATAGGTGGTGGTTGGAAAACGAGAAAAAGTGGAAAAAAAATGGGAAAACTGTCCAAATGAGGGCCATTGTCATGGTTCGCATCGAGACAATTGGCAGGCAACGAGTAGAGACCGGAGGTTAAAAAAAGACACCAGTATACAGCGGTACCTCGAGATACGAGTGCCCTAACATACGAGTTATTTGAGATACGAGCTGTCAAGCGAGCGAAGTTTTGTTTTGAAATACGAGCGATATTTGAGATACGAGGAACGGCCAGCTGCGACGCTGCACACGGCCCACCAGTTTACTGCTCCTGCGCCTCGTGCATTATCCCACGTATTCCCCCAGTGTGATTGTTTACCTCTCTGTCTAAGCATCTTTGCTAAGTTTTTCTAGGGCTTTGCGCTTTTTGTGCATTTACATACTTTATCACATTTCTTTTTATAACCATGGGTCCGAAGAAAGTGTAACAAATATGTATGTACACTTTATAAAACCAGTTTTTTTTTGTTACATTATCTTTTATTATGTTTTTATACAATATTTGTCATTTATAAATACATTTTCTTATTCAAAAACATGTAACAAATACAATTGGGGGTAGCATTTTTGGGGCTGGAACGGATTAATGGCATTTCAATTAATTTCAATGGGGAAAATTGATTTGAGATACGAGCAAATTGACATACGAGCAAGGTTACGGAACGAATTAAACTCGTATCTCGAGGTATCACTGTATAGAGAAGAGAGAGTCAACTTTATTATTATTATTCTAGACCAATTTTATTCAAGACACGCTTATTGACAAGCAAAAACTGCACAACAGATAAGAAGATTGGTATTGATGCATTCTTTGACGATGTCATCTCTATTGTATAATTGTATAATTTTTGGGGCAAATACATAAATTAAATAATGTATTTTACGGACCATAAACTCATTTTAATTTTAGGATGGAAATTTAAAGGAAGATCTATTTAATGTGATTCTAAACGAAATATTTTAAAGGGAATAATATACTTCATTACATAAGCAAATTATAACCGTGTACAATGCAATCGGTGAAAATCTCTTCTGTACAGGTGGCATGGCGTAAGTTTGAACAACTGAACTAATTTCTCATGAAAGAATTAAAATACTTTTAAACCCTATAACCCTCAATTCAGCATATGGCAAGTGTAATGGGACAATGCTGTTTTAGAGGTCATTGCCTTCCTTTAAACCACCCGGCGGAGACAATTGCTTTAGTATAAAAAAAACTCAACATTCCTTTCTTTCTCTATTGTATACCTGGTTTCCAGCTACCCTCATTTTACAATTTCATTGTGACAAGTGACAGTGCAGTGATGCTAAAATTTGTAACTGTCTTATCGTTTACAACACCTTGTGTATAACTATGGTATTCCAGCAATATTTATCATAATTAATTTTTTTAGTGTACTTTGGACCATTAAACGCACCCAACTTTTAAGGCTCTATTTTCAAGGTAAAAAGAATGTGTCTTATGGTCCATAAAATACAGTAGTTACTTAGAGAGCAATTAACTGGATGACACAATTATATTTAAATTTATGATATAAAATACTCTTATTTTATCAATAATAAAGTATGTAAATTAATGTTCATTTGTCACACCTCCTGTAAAAATCATTTTCAAGCTGGCATTCCCTTCAATTAAAATGAAATAAAAATTATTTAATTCTTATTGCCAGAACATGAATTTACAAGAAATTGAAAAAGAAATGAAGGATGAAAACTTGGCCCAGATTCTCAAAAGAAAACTATTGTCTAAGTAATGATTTGTGCCCCCAGTTGAGGTCTTCCTGGAAATATTAGGAGTGATGCTAAAAGTCTGTTGATTCCGTGGACGTTGTGTGCTTATAAAATTACTAGCATGCGCCCGCGGCAAAATTATTTCAAGAATTAAAACTTAAGAGCATAATAGTTAAATCATTATATTTATTAACACCTAAATCACGTGGACTACATACCACGATTAGATAGCGTCACCTGGTAAAAGCGACCTCAGATTAGAGTTCCTTGGTACAGAAAACCCATGTATAGTGAGTTTCGTCCAAATAAAAAAATATTTGACCATATTAGGGCTTACAACATTCAAGCGATCGCAAAAGTATTATTTTCAAGGTATGACAAAAATAGACAAAGCCAACTGTAATTGTCAAACATCCATTTCATTTAATTCCAAACCCATCTGAAACCCACCGGCAACAATATGTTTTAATGTCAAATGTGATTCGGATTCGATAATTCTGTGTAAGAAGGGATTAAGTATTCTCAAAAACATTTTATTTTTGGCATTTAAAATCAGAATTTTTCAAAATCCTTTCTTAGTGAGCACCTACATTATGAAACGAAGATACTGTCAAAATTCCAAGTCTCTACCTTTTATAGTTTAGGCTCTGCGTTGATTCCAGTCAGTCAGTCAGTCAGTCAGTCAGTCAGTCAGTCAGTCAGTCAGTCAGTCAGTCAGTCAGTCAGTCAGTCAGTCAGTCAGTCAGTCAGTCAGTCAGTCAGTCAGTCAGTCAGTCAGTCAGTCAGTCAGTCAGTCAGTCAGTCAGTCAGGACAAAGCCTTTTATATATATATATATATATATATATATATATATAGAGAGAGAGAGAGAGAGATAATGGACAAGTATTAAAAACAGAAATATAACAATATGCATTACTTTATAAAAATGCCAGACATTACATTATGTCTAGAATAAGACTAAAAAATAAAAGACCAAAACAAATTCCGCTTATTGAATAAAATCAGGCAACAAAGTGCCAGAATGTTTTTGTTTAATCAGTGATAATAGCAATTATGATATGCAGAAAATAAATTATTTTTGTAATCCATCTCCGAGTTAGCTCCAGATCGATTCATTAAGCAGGGTTTACGGAGATACAAAAGATCTAAAGTTTGATATTTAACCTAATATAATTCTCTTATAGACTAATATAAGAAATTCTTTAAATATGTCGACATTTCACAAAATGTAACGGCAGACAACTCCGCTTAACGTACGTAGGCCTAATTGTTTCACAGTAATATACTTTCTGTACATAACAGTATTCATGTAGTACTCAATCCAACTTTTAACAAAATGAACAAACATCTTCGACTACATTGGAGTCAAGGCCCTCAATGATTACCAAAGCGGCTTTGTAGTATACAATGATTTCCCATTTAAATGAAGTTTGTGTAAATAGGCTTTTTTCCCCATGGATGTTATAAATGCGTAAACAAAGTCATGAGAATCTGATAAAACATAATTCAGTTATAGTGCGTACAGACACACAGACAGATGGACAGACAGACAGACATTTTCCCGTCCCCACACAGTCTCATGTAGTACCATACTGGCACTTAATAAATTACACGTTATTTGACCTGTCTTTGAACCTATACATAAAAAAAAAAGATGCAAAATCATCAAATACCTGTCCTAAAGTGCACAGATTGTGTATAAATATATAAATACATTCAGTGGATGATTAGGGCTGCTTCACAATGTCTAGATGAAGGGAGTACGAACTCAGGTGGCCTACTCATCAAAGTCTAACACAGTCAGTACATTTAAGGCATGTGTATTGCTTTATCAGGTAATGAAATTTTACTCATGTGAAGATAATCGCTTATAAGAGCTGTTAGAAGAGTAGGCTATAGTCTACACACTTTATCTTGAGCTGAAAAAATGAGGGGGTGAGGGGAGCTGATATTGCAAGCAGTATAAGAGACTGACAATTGTAGAAGGCAGTGAGTTGAAATTGAAGTCATTTCTGAACGGTTGCCAACTACTAGAAAATATAACATGTGTACCAGAGTTCAGAAGAAAATCTGATGTTTTCTTCGATCTTGTGATTGGTGAAACCTTTAAGCGCAAAGGTCATCCCACGTTGATAAACACTCATCTGGGTTATGTGTTATCTGGCAAAATGCCACTGCATTCTATTTGTCATACTAACAATGAGGTTATGAGTTGTTTAAGCAGAAATGATATGCTTGATAATCAACTTCGAAAGTTTTGGGAATTAGAGGAAATAAACCACATTCCTCAAACAAAGGAAGATAAATATTGTGAACAAAATTTCTTAGAAAATATTTCGAGAACTTCTGATGGTCGATTTATAGTTTGACTTCCTGTTCGCCTAGAAGTTTCTATTGGGGATTCCTTCGGACAAGCTAGAAAGAGAATGAATCTGCTTGAAAGGAAATTTGAAGCTAATGAAAAACTGCATCATGATTATGTGCAATTTATGAAAGAGTATGAGGACTTAGGTCATATGGAGTTGTGTGACATGTCTGATGAATCTACTCAATTCTTCATTCCTCATCATGCTGTTTTTAAACCTAATAGCTCCACAACTAAGATTAGAGTTGTTTTTGATGGTTCTGCCAAATCTTCCAATAATTACTCATTGAATGTTTTACTGTGTGTTGGTCCTGCTGTTCAGGAGGAGTTGTACTCCATTGTTCTTCGATTCAGAAAGTATCCAGTAGCAATGACTGCGGATATTGCAAAAATGTATAGACAAGTGCTCGTTGATCCTAGAGACCGATGCCTACAGAAAAGTCTGTGGAGAAGTAATATAGAAGAGGAGTTAAAATGTTATAAGTTGTCCACTGTAACGTATGGGACGAGTCCTGCTAGCTTTCTGGCAACTAGATGTCTCTAACAACTTGCTGATGAGAATCAAGAAATATGTCCTGCTGCTGCTGCTGCTGCTGAAGCCCTAAGATCTGATTTCTATGTGGATGATTATCTACGTGGTGTTTCTACAGTTGAAGAAGCCAAAAGGTTGCAGACTCAGCTTATTGATTTACTCGCTTCTGCTGGATTTCCATTGAGAAAATGGTCATCCAACTGTGATGAAGTACTGCAAAATGTAACTCCGGAATTGCAAGAAAGGCCAGCTAACTACATGATCATTGGAGATCATACTGTGCAAGCCTTAGGAATTACATGGCAGCCTGAAAATGATTGTTTTCAATTTAAGTTTGATGTCAAGCCAATAACAAAGGTGACGAAGAGAAATGTGTTATCTGTCATATCTTCAATTTTCGATCCCTTGGGTCTCTTGGCTCCTGCTGTTATTAGGTGTAAAATATTCATACAAAGATTATGGATTTTGAAGACAAGTTGGGATGAGATACTACCTACTTCAGTCCAAGATGAATGGAACAAGATATATGGTAGTCTACATTGTCTGAATGACATAACTGTTGACAGGAAAATAATTCCTTCTGCAAATCTCCAGAGAATTGAATTACATGGATTCAGTGATGCTTCGGAACAAGCTTATGGTGCTTGTATCTACCTGCAATCCATATCTGATAATAATTCTGTTTCTGTTTCACTAGTTACTTCTAAATCTAGAGTGTCTCCTATCAAGACACAGTCTGTAGGGCCTACCTAGATTAGAGCTCTGTGGAGCATTGTTGTTGTCTAGATTGTTGAAAAAGGTATTGTCATCACTGAAATTAAGTAGATTAGATCAAATATATCTATGGTCTGATTCTACTATTGTTCTATGTTGGTTGAAATCTACTCCAGCCAAGCTGAAGTCCTTCGTTGCAAATAGGGTCTCTGAAATACAAGACGACACAGACATTAATTGCTGGCATCATATTTCAACTGAAGAGAATGCAGCTGACTGCATTACCCGTGGTGTATATCCAGATCAGTTATCTACATTGAAGCTATGGTGGAGGGGTCCAACATTCTTATGGGAAGTGAATGCTACTTCATATCCTACATCTATTAATGAAATGCAATTACCAAATGAAATACCTGATGTAAAATCTTCTAAAGAAGAAGTTGTTACTTGTGCTGCGAATGTCAAACATTCTTCAAGTTTAAATGAACTCATCAAAAAATTACCTTCCATCGATAAACTAAAAAGAATCTTCTCTTACATTTTGAGATTTATTCATAACTCGAGCTGTTCCTGAAAAAAGAAGTGAGCATCTTACTGTTGAAGAAACTGATGCATCATTCATCACTATAATATCTCTAGTACAACAGGAAGAATATCCTGAGGAACTGTCTTGTTTGATGAAACACAAGTGCATTTCTAATTCAAGTAAGCTAAGGCCATTATGTTCATTCCTCGATAAAGATGGTTTGCTACGAGTTGGTAGTCGATTTAATAATTCTGATTTGCCTTATGAAGCTAAACATCAAATAATTGTTCCAGCAAAACATCACATCACTGAGCTTTTGATTAGAAATGAGCATATAAAGCTTCTGCATGGAGGTACTCAATCTGTGCTGTCCTCATTGAGAAGAAATATTTGGATTCCTGCTGGAAGGAATGTTGTCCGAAAGGTGCTACGAAGTTGCATTCCTTGCTTCAAAGTAAACGCTTCCAGCAATAATCAGCTTATGGGACAACTTCCATCGAATAGAGTATGACCTGCTCATCCTTTTGAGTACACTGGTGTTGATTATGCTGGTCCTGTTCATCTTAAAGTTGGATTAAGTCGCAGCAAGACTATTATCAAAGCTTACGTCGCATTTTTCATTTGCTTGGTAACCAAAGCTGTTCATTTGGAATTGGTATCTCAACTTACCACTGATGCATTTTTAGCTTCTCTGAAAAGATTCATCGCAAGAAGAGGAAGATGCAGAGAAATAATGAGTGACAATGGTACGAATTTTGTGGGTGCAGCTGCTGAATTAAAAGGATTCTTACAAGACCCTGACATTCAAAATACCTTATACGAGTATGGAGTTTCTGAAGGCTTTAATTGGAAATTCATTCCTCCAAGATCTCCACACTTCGGAGGTATATGGGAGTCTGGTATCAAATCAGAGATGCAGAGTCTCATTTGAAGAAAGTAATAGGAAACACTGTGCTGACATTTGAAGAATATGCTACAATTCTTTCACAAGTAGAGGCATGTCTGAATTCTCGACCTCTATCTCCTTTAACTGATAATCCACAATGCTTGAATCCTATTACTCCAGGGCATTTCCTTATTGGTCGTCCTTTGCAGTGCCTTCCTGAACCTTCTATATTGCCTATCCCCACTGGCAACTTTCCCGGTGGCAGCATCTGCAGCAGATGATGGAGCACTTCTGGAAGCGATGGTCTACTGAGTACCTAACAGAACTTCAACGTCGTCCTAAGTGGTTGGACATCCGTTCTAGTCATGACATTGGTGATCTAGTTTTAATAAAGGAAGACAATGTTCCTCCATTGTGCTGGAAATCTGGAAAGGTTGTTCAAGTGTTTCCCGGTAAAGACGGTTTGATTAGAGTAGTAAAATTAAAAACTGCTACTGGTGAAATCCAAAGACCTATTGTAAAACTCTGCCCGTATCCTTCTAAAGTGAATGTTTAAATGTAATTGTGTTTTCTATTGTTGGATAAATCAAGGGTGGGAGTTATTGATTCATTAAATTGTGTGTTGATCTAGACAGATCAAGGGTGGGAGTATGTTTGGGATTTAGCCGCCTATTGAAGGTTAAATGCTTGGCATGCGCGCGCAGTCCTTCCTCGCGGCAGCCATTTTAGTTTGTTCGCCCGCTTCTACGGTGTTCAGGTGGAAGTTGGGTGCTGCTCAGTTTTGTTATTAAAACTTGTATGTTTGTGTTGGGCTAATGATAATAAAGTTACAGTCCACTTTTCTTCGTATATTATTTGTCCCACTGCAAACAAATACTATAACTAAAGACAAACAGAAACATTTAGATTTTATAATAATTACACATTTCAATAAACTCGTTAATGTCATATGGACAGCAATTCAATAGAAATCCCCTTAATATTACTTTAAATTTCTGGCATGAAGGTATTTCCTTAATGTACGATGGTAATTTTTTGAATAAGTAGAGACCGGTGTAGAGGAAATTTTTCTGGTAGGCATTAGTGTTATGCAATGGAGTAAAGAGAGCATGCTTATTTCTAGTATTGTACGAGTGTACATCCGAATTGGTTGAATATGTATGCAAGTTATTTTTCATAAAAATTAAGGTTTCATATATGTAGATACTTGGTAGAGGTAATATGTTTAACCTTTTGAAGAATAGCCTACAACTAGTTGTTCTGCTAACTTTCATCATAATTCTAATCACTTTCTTTTGTAGTTTGAAGATTGTTATAGCATGTGATGAATTTCACAAGAGCCATCGAGAAACTAGTTATTGATTTGTAGAGTACTCATCACGGGATTTTCAACGATAGCCCACAAGACGTGGTTTCAAAAATTTCTAATTACCATCCCCCCACCCCCACTCGTACCCCCAAAACCCCCGAATCGTTGGTGTCACTGTGAACTCCATAGGGAGTACTCTAATTTATTCAAACAAAGTTTCCCTCTATATTTCATAGGGGCATTTTTCAAAATTTCAACCCCCTCCCCCGACCACCCCCTTGGGCAAATTTTGCTCATTAACGAACTTGTCCGAACTATTGGGCCTGTAAATAACATAATAAAATTTGGTTCAAATATCTTCAAAATTACGGCCGCTAGCGTGTAAATATAGATATATATTTATTTATGTATATTTATATATGAGGGGGTTAAAGCAAAGTGGTGTAAGTCATGTTTTATGCATTCTGAGAAACAGAAGGTTTTGTTAGATTCATTGTAATATATTACACAAAAAATTATTAACACTTTTTTCATGTTGTACATTGCCAGAAGGTGTCGTTATTTCATTATGATTACAGTCATCTCCCGATTATCCAATAAAATTACTTGGTATCCACCTCACGGATAAACGAAAACACGGTTAAAACAAAATTATACCTAAACATACTGTACTGTACTTGAAAAATTATTTAAAACTCTCATAGGCCTATGTGGAAACGTCTTTCAGTGCTAGAATCATTCACAATCAGAGGTCACAAACTGTTTCAGCACAACAATAAAATACTAAGACTACCGTAGGCCTATTAACAGTTTGGTTTTGGCACTTTCAAGAAATTTTTACACTTTGCTGAAATAGTCTGTTAACACTTTTTGCTTTTTGACCGCATTTTCCTTACGTACTGTAAGTAAAAAAAATATATACTGTATGAATAAAGAAATGTTAAAAAATATATCCTTTTAAAGGTTTTTAAAGGAATAACTCAACAGTTAATCCACAAACCGGTTGATCCGCACCTGGATAATCGGGAGTTGACTGTATCACTGAAAATAATTCAAGTAGTTTTTAGTGTTTTTTTACATTGATTCGTTCGTGACATTTTTTTCTCTTTTAGTAATGGCTTGTTCAAGATTCTTTGTAGACTTGAAGTCTTGAACTGACATTCTGCTACAGAAAAAAGCTTTCTTCTTCTTGACTTTGCGATTATTGACCGCCAGTCAGCTGGAACAACAACGGTCTTACCTCTTGCATAGGATTCTATGGATCCAAAATCGGAATCATTAGGGAGGTATTAATGCCCACTTACATAAATTTATGGTCAATAATGTCGATGTTGTCACTGATTTGAAGCAGTTTCATAAGACTCAGTGCAAAGTTTACAAAACTGTGGATGTAGCAACTCACACTTCACAAACACTTACAGGAATAGTGGTGTAAGTCAGTGACTTACACCACTATGGCTGTTAACAAAGCAGCTGTTTCATTCACCAGTGAAACTTCTGCTGCAATTTGTAAGTGTGTGAATACAACTAGGACTTACACCAATCTTTTCTTTCTTTTAACAGATCTATACCTCAACATTGCATTGCAATACTTAGGTTAAAAAATTTTAAAACATGACTTACACCACTTTGGCTTTAACCCCCTTATATATATATTACTTTTTTTTTTGGAACTGGCGGTGGTTTTGTACTTAGGGAGGCATGAAATCTACCTAAAATGATTACCCTTATACAGAGAATTAATGAATAACACCGAAATATTTTACCTGTGTATAGAGGGAACATAGACAAGCAACTTTTATTAGGAGATTTTTGCTCAATGACATAAAATGTGTATGCTACAGGGCATTAAAGTCATTACAATTTGGTGCTCATAAGTCAATAACGAAGCGAAATAGGGTTAACATTTTTCTTTAACTTGACTTTATGCCTTCTTAGTGATCGATAAAACCTTGATTCTTAATCATTCATCAACAGCTATATCATAATTTACTTTTTCCATAATCTCCAAAATTTACAGACTAATTACATGACTGACCGCCACTGTATTAGTTTCTTTTTTTATTCATAACTCCAGTGTTAACAACCAAATTCCTTTTTTTTGGGTTTTTTTTTCAGATGTTAGAAAGTCAGTGGCGCCATGCCCTGGAAGATTTTATATTGTAACAGGAAACATTGCATCCATAGAGCAAAAATGTTATAATAAAAGTTACTTGTCCATATCCCCTCTATACACAGGTAAAATATTGCCGTGTTATACATGAACACTCTGTATATTTTATATATATATATATATATTAACTATAAACTCTCTACATTAGTTAATATATATATATATATATATTAACTAATGTAGAGAGTTTATAGTTAATTTCAGTGAGTCACTAGAATTGATTTTTGACCGTTACTTTTTTTAGGTTTACAAGAGTCATCAAGGAAACAGAGGACCTATTCATCAAGGGAAATGGGAATTGACAAAAGGAAATATCACAACAAATTGCTGAAATTAAAAAGGAAAAAATATGAAAAATTAATTGAGTTAAAAGAGTTGAAGTTACATGAGATCAGAAGGACTAATGATATATTTGAAAGGTGGATTCCCTAGATGGCTGTAGAACAGTGGCGATTATTCCATATAGGATGTGAGGATCATCCTACACTTCATAATTGATCAACATAAATGTTTACTAGCATTCATTGTCAAAATTAAAACAATAAATTGGCAAAACAGCGTTATTGTAGAGCACTCAGGAAGGAAGTTAGCCAATCTACCAGGTCCTTCAGTCGACGTGGGAACCAGTAGTTCAGACGTGCCTGATACTTCAACCTCAATTAACCTAAACTCAAACACAACAATCAAAAGGTTCTTGGGGGCTCTGCCCCCAAACCCCCATTTTCTTAACATATTTCTGAGCCCCCAAGCCCCCGTCCTATTTAAACCTATTTATTTTTCTTGGGGGCTCTGCCCCCAACCCCCCTTTTTCTTTACACATTTATTTTTCTTGGGGGCTCCGCCCCCAAACCCCCTTCTCATTTAAACCTGTTTCTTTTTCTTGGGGGCTCCGCCCCCAAGCCCCCTTCTTATTTAAACCTATTTCTTTTTCTTGGGGGATCGGCCCCCAAACCACCTTCTTCTTTACACATTTCTTTTTCTTGGGGGCTCTGCCCCCAAACCCCCTTCTCATTTAAACCTATTTATTTTTCTCGGGGGCTCCGCCCCCAAACCCCCATCTCATTTAGACCTTATGGCCTTAACTTCGCCAGTATAAATATATAAATAAAAATAACCTAATAATAATAATAATTGCCCCCAAACCCCCTTCTCATTTAAAGTATAACATGCAGTACAGAGAGCATCCATTCGAAAAGCGCGCTCAATGAATATGTTGGTACTAACGTGCGGGTGGAACCAATCACATGCAAGGTCGTTGGCAGCCAATGGGAACGTTGGTGTCCAACCCAGGGCCCGCATACCAGGCGTGAACACCCCGCGTGCAAGAAAGCAGCGTTCTCTACCAGACCCGAAAGAATGGTATTAAAACATGTTTTACAGCTGCAATGGATTGTTCAACAGTGTTCAAAGAAACACCACACCTGTGTCTTACTCGAGTTGTACGTCTTATGTGTGAATCTCCAAACAAAAACAGACTGTTTGTCTTAATACTGCGAGTGATTTTGATTTTGAACATAGATCAGTCAGCAAAAATAACATTGCATTTGTTTAGAAGCAATATTGTAGTTTCTTCCCCGGTTTGCTTGTTGAGATAAGTTTGTATTGATTTTGCAATGTTTACATAATATAAGAATAAGAATTTAAGAATGTTGTTGTGCTTCTGTTGGTATTGTTCAAACACATAGTACGTTTACATGCAGGATTCAGATCGAACTGAGTCCGATCCCCATATTGAGATTGCCATGTAAACAAGGACTAAAAACATATTTCTTTTCTCAGTGCTGTTTCAGTGGCAATCGATGACGTCACGCTGCAGCGGAATTGGAACAAAACTGCTGGATTTATGTGCCATGAATGACGACTCAATTACTAAAGTTATTCTGATATTTTCTTACAGGAAGAATTTTACTGTTTCAAACAAATAGCATTTACCATATTATTTACATATGTAAACGTCTCAGAAAATATCCCCCTTTGCCGTACTCGTCAGGTCTACCCTAAAATTTTCAGAAGAAATTCTCCATATAAAATCAAACACAACTGACAACAGTGTCACAAACATTTTTCCAGCTAGGGTTTCTTAAACAGTAAATACCATATCAAATTAAATCAGGTAGGATAATATAATTGTCGGTCAATAATTTTAAACGTACCATCTAGTTAGATATAACGAGTTATTATAATCTGAAAAGAATATACATAGTTCTTCTAATACTGTTTTTATGCCTATACTCGTTACATTTTTTTCTTAAACATTTTGGAGTTTTATTGTTCCTATGCCTCTACTTCAAGCTAAACATACAAAACGATTAAAACAAACATTTTTATAAGTCATCAAGTGACAGCAGCATGGGCACCGGACAGGATAGCATGAAGCTTATCGTCTGCTAAATCCTCCGTGGTTTTACGTGAGCTAGTCAGATTCATTGATGGATTCTAGCACCATATCCACAGACAGATGGAACCGATTCCAAAGCGCTGTGGAAACTGGTGGCAGCGATGACGTCATTATTTAGCTTTTGAATAAAAATGGTGCCAGCGCATTTGCAGCGCTGAGAAAAGGAATAGGCTGTATGTCCAGAATGAATTTTCGATCCGATCCTCTGCAAATGAAGGAATGGATCACCCACAGTTTTTAATATTTTTAATCATGGAATAAACTCGGCAATTGTGTACACAGGTTAGCCACACAAATAGCCATACATAACCAAGGTAGCCAATAGTACAACAAATCTCAATACATTCCAAGAACTTTCCATGTAAACAGGGAACGTATTGAGTTGGGATCAGATTCAGATAGATTTCAATCCTGCATGTAAATGTAGTAACAGTGAGGAAAAATGCAGAATGGCAGGTCAATGGGTCAGGTAGCATACGAGGTGGCCCCGGCATTGGGCTGATCACTCATCCGGGGAGACCCTCCAAGTCCTTGTCTGGTCAAAAAAGTATGCATGTGATCCAAAAATAATCCCTCTCCCGACAGGTCGCGGCCCTGTAAGGCCCGGGCGGCTTGGGTCGCTTAAATCCTAAAAGGGAGAGGTAAAACTACGAAAAAGAAAGAAAGAAAGAAAGAAAGAAATAATTCGTTTTATTGATGATCTACCAGTAAGCTACCTAACTATTAGTATGCAGCTGTTGTCTATAGTGACATGTTGATTTTAATTTATTATGGTACAGTCATTGTAATAAATATCCAGTCAATTTGTAATGAGTATGAAATGTTATTAGTTCTACTGCCTACGCGATTGCCGTTAAATTTCTACATTAGAATGGATGCAAGTAGTTAAAGGCTGTGGTGTAGTCAAGGGTATACGCAGCTATACATCGCCTATCCCTCCTTATCCACTCTACATCTGTTTCGATGAAATTTATATCAATTTTGGCTATTTATTTATTTACCTCATTAAACTAGATATTTACAATAAATCCTCCGTATAGCGATATTTGTGGGCCCTAGAATATTGTATTGTTATATTAGGGTTATTGTTATACTGAGGGGTTGTATATCACATACTAGGACTACTGCCTGCAAAATATTTTGTAATGTATGGGATAATTCAAAGAACAGACTTGCAAAGAATCGAAAGAAAAAAAAAAAAATGTTCACAGTTCCAAATCTCAAAAGATCCTTCATTTTGTTTATAAATTTCCTGACTTCTGTTCAGTGGTAACCGAAGCTACTTCACATGTAAGGGATTTTGTTACCCTACAATTCCGGGGTGCGCGGGCAAAGAGAGTTAAGTCCACTTTCTTGTTACTGAGAATTAGAGTGACTTAACACACTATACCAGCCCAACATAACTTTAGAGATGGATAAACCCATGAGGCACACATCCATAACTACCGTACAATTTTGAATATGACTTACTGGACTTAACACAAATGTAGAGAACATTTTTATCTATAACTCTATGGACATATCTCAATTTTTTAGGATGGTGGACTTAACTCTCTTTGCCCGCGCACCCCGGCATTATCGCTCCACCACAAGAGAAGAAGAAAGAAACAAGCAAGCGAGCGGAAGGTAACCCAGAGGAGACAGGAGGACAGGGAGAAGATGAAGAAATCCTTGAGATTGAAGAAGATAATGATATTGAGTCTGGCAACGATGACGACAAATTTTTTTGTTTTGGAAATGTAGAAGGAAAGGAGACGGATAAAGAAGATTTAATGGACATTTTGAGTGACAGTTATTAAGGGACTTGACAAAATATTGAATAAGAACAGTAAAGATGCTGTAAAATGCCCAATAAACCTTTTCCCTTTCAATAGTTTTAATTAAATTTCTAATACATTTTATATTCTAGTTATGTCTCTGATACTTTTATTCAATCAATTATAATATTGTTTGAACATATAAGAGTGTTTGTGTTTATTTAACTGCAAAATTACCACACTGACATATTTATTTGAGTGATTTTGCTTTTAAATTTATAAATTCCCAGTAATTTTATTTAATAATAATTTTATCTTATAATATATTTCATTTTTTGAGTTTAATTTAACAATATAATTACTGCTTTTATCTATTAATAAAAGTTTTTTTGATCTATCTTGGTAATTAATCATAAATTCCCGGGAATTTATGAATTTTGGGAATATTGCCGGCAATATTCCCTGGGAATATTTCCCAGATTTTAAATTCCCGGGAATTTTACATCACTATCTAGCAATATTCATGACATGAACTGAGTAAACCGTGGATATTCCACTACGGATTGCTGGTCTTAAGAGATTGAACCTGGAATTCTGAAATGGAAGCCCTAGATGGTGGGGCCTGAACTAACCAAACTTAAGACACAGAAATTTGCAACAATTTATGTTAAACATAACTTTTATTTCCATCACATTTACATATTTATATATATGTACAGTGTCCATATTTACAAAAATATACACTGAAGACAACACATCATCTCGTACAACAAACATATTTAACAATAATTAAATTGTATTGGAAGTAACACAGTGAAGTTATATAACGTAATAATTATATATGAGTTGAAACTTTTACACTAGACTTCACTTCTGGTATAGTTTTACCTGTACATGTTTCGGCGCCTTTGCAACCATTTTCAACAGTCATACTTCAACTGTCGTGCTACCCTCTCGTGGCCGTGGAATAAATCTCGAGATGAGGTCGTCATTGGTTGGGATGTCGAAGTTCATCAGCCGGTCCCCCCTCTTGTGTATGAAAATTCTTTCCCAAATAGAAAGCTCCCTGTGGCCTCGGACACATTTTAATAATTCTGGTTCTCTGATAATTTCATGCCCATCGTTCCAAAAGTGTGCGGCTACTGCTGATTTGTCTGTATTTCCAAATTTTGTGTGTCTTAGGTGTTCTTTAGTTCTAACTTCCAGTTTCCTTTTGGTTTTTCCCACATAAACTTTATCACAATCGTTACAATTAAACTGGTATATCCCCGACTTTTTACTATGATGTGGATTCTCCAAATTTGTAGATTTCAACAAGTTTCTTAGGGAATATCTGTTCACAGGTGCTGTGGTGATGCCATATTTTTTGAACACTTTTCTGAATTTATTGTCGGCCCAAGGGTGGTAAGTAATCTTCTTGTATTTCCGGTTCTCTTCTACAGGTTTCAGGGTGGTGATGTCTCTGGTTAATTTTTGTTTCTTGCACTTTTTTATTTTCTTCTCGATAAGCTCTCTACTAAACCCATTGTGTTCTGCCGTGGAGATGATTGTGTTGTATTCCAGGTCATATTCTGATTTGCTTAGAGGAATGTTTGTCAGTCTATGTGTGAGAGAATTGAAAACAGCCTGTTTATGTGATATCGGATTGAAACTATTGGCTTTGATGTATGAATCAGTGTGTGTAGCCTTTCTGTATATGCCGAATTCAAGTTTGTTTTCTTGTTTAATGATCTTGATGTCCAGGAATGGTAAAAAGTTTTCTGTTTGTTCTTCCAATGTAAACTTAAGGGAACTGTCTTGCATATTAAGTAACTTGAGGGCATCTTGTGTCAACTTTTTGGGAGTTATAGCAAAGACATCATCAAGGTATACACAGGTATACAGGTATACACAGGTATACAGGAGTACATAGATCTGACATCTCTGTGCATAGACCAAACCTATTTTTCGTTTAATGGCAAATTCTTTCAACAGAGTTCAGGCCTAGCCATGGGAAACCCACTATCCCTATTTCTAGCTGACCTGTACATGAGTCACTTGGAAATACAAATAACTACTGGCTTCCCCTACATTTTCAAAACATGGTACAGGTATGTTGATGATGTCTTTGCTATAACTCCCAAAAAGTTGACACAAGATGCCCTCAAGTTACTTAATATGCAAGACAGTTCCCTTAAGTTTACATTGGAAGAACAAACAGAAAACTTTTTACCATTCCTGGACATCAAGATCATTAAACAAGAAAACAAACTTGAATTCGGCATATACAGAAAGGCTACACACACTGATTCATACATCAAAGCCAATAGTTTCAATCCGATATCACATAAACAGGCTGTTTTCAATTCTCTCACACATAGACTGACAAACATTCCTCTAAGCAAATCAGAATATGACCTGGAATACAACACAATCATCTCCACGGCAGAACACAATGGGTTTAGTAGAGAGCTTATCGAGAAGAAAATAAAAAAGTGCAAGAAACAAAAATTAACCAGAGACATCACCACCCTGAAACCTGTAGAAGAGAACCGGAAATACAAGAAGATTACTTACCACCCTTGGGCCGACAATAAATTCAGAAAAGTGTTCAAAAAATATGGCATCACCACAGCACCTGTGAACAGATATTCCCTAAGAAACTTGTTGAAATCTACAAATTTGGAGAATCCACATCATAGTAAAAAGTCGGGGATATACCAGTTTAATTGTAACGATTGTGATAAAGTTTATGTGGGAAAAACCAAAAGGAAACTGGAAGTTAGAACTAAAGAACACCTAAGACACACAAAATTTGGAAATACAGACAAATCAGCAGTAGCCGCACACTTTTGGAACGATGGGCATGAAATTATCAGAGAACCAGAATTATTAAAATGTGTCCGAGGCCACAGGGAGCTTTCTATTTGGGAAAGAATTTTCATACACAAGAGGGGGGACCGGCTGATGAACTTCGACATCCCAACCAATGACGACCTCATCTCGAGATTTATTCCACGGCCACGAGAGGGTAGCACGACAGTTGAAGTATGACTGTTGAAAATGGTTGCAAAGGCGCCGAAACATGTACAGGTAAAACTATACCAGAAGTGAAGTCTAGTGTAAAAGTTTCAACTCATATATAATTATTATATTTAACAATGATTCATGTTTTTTTCTCTTTATTTGCATTTTTTGTGCTGTATTTATACTAATCTAATTTTGTCCATTTGTAGCGTTGAAAATTGGGGTGTGCATTAGATTCCGAAGTTTGGTGGTAACGTAACAATGCATTGGTGTAATTCTCGACTTCTTTACATTTATTGTTGGCCTGCCTGGAATGTTGAAAGATAGTAGCAATCATGAAACAGAGAAGAATGGTGTACTCTTACTGCAAGAAAAACTTCATTGCAAAACAAGTATGATGTGAATGCTCTGATCATTAAAGATATGTACAAAAATAATATAGGCCGATTAATTTTATGAAAATGGCATTTTGTTTACTGTTTGAATATTTAAGTCATTCTGGAATGTGGATTACAAAGACGAGAAGTACACCACCTGATAGATATATGGGTGATTCTTCAAATACGGGAAAATTTGGAGTGTGTAAAATCCAAATTTTTTACTTTGTTTAAAAAATCTCAAAAAAATTACTAAAATACTTCAGGGGTTACTTGATTATAATATGACACCAGCAGAGCTTAAATGTTTATATTTATGTTTATATTTTTATTTCTTTATTTTTTTAAAGCCATGTGGATGACATCCGTGTAGCCTACATGTGGATGGCAGAAGGCCACATTAATGACTAACTTTGGCAACAATCTGCTTTTCTTTATGTGATTTCATATTTTTCTCAGCATACTTCACTTGATTTTGCATCAAATTTGCAAATTTGTGTGCATACTCCGGAATTAATGTAATTTTAACGAGACTGTGTTTTTATGGTTTTGGGGGAGGGGGGAATCAAGCAGAAATTCATTTAATCAGTTTTAAGATCTTAAGTACAGGTCACAGACACCGCAAACACAATAGTATCCTACATTTATCATCTACATGACTTGAGAGTCATCCACATACCCCTTCATGAGCCATGTGGATGACACAAAAATCAGGCATGTGGATGACAAAAAAGGAGTTTTAGTGGTCTCAGCAAGCCATTCCTAAACCTCTGTAAGCTCAACTTCAGTCAAGTACTTTGAATTGGAAGGTTTATCATAGTGCATAATCAAAATTAATTAATATTCACTTTCTGCCTACTTTCTAGAAGCCATGTTAATGACTGGGAATAAAAATGCTTTCCTTGAAAATGATGCAAAGTCCTTTGTTAATCCCAAACTGTTTGTAAGCAAGCAAAATTCAACCTTACAATTCAACCACAAGCTGCCCTGTTGGCTTTCTAACACTGTTGCCAGTTATACAAATTTCTCATTTCTGAAGGAAAAATTCCATTCTTTTCAGTCATGTGGATAACCAAAAACCCTTGGAACATTCTTTATGTTCATTAGGTGGGGTGACAATTTTATTTCATTTTATTTTTTAGGGGTTAATATTCTTCACACATTCATACTCATTGACAGGAAAAAAGTTGAAAAGGAAATAACATTTTGTTTTGTGGAAAAATGCATTAGAATATACAAAACCGGGGTATGGGACAGGGCATGTGGATGACATTTCATTGAATTAAATTTGATTTTGGATTATCAGAATTTAAAGTTAGTGACATTTCAAAGTGATAGTTGTAGCATGGGAGTAGTAGAAACAAACTATTATTTTAATTTTTTTTAAAAGTTGAATTTGAAGGGAAATATCACTACGGAACACAAATTTTCCCGTATTTGAAGAATCACCCATATAGAAGAGAAAGTATTACTTCTTTTTTAGCTTACTTAAAACTGCTTGCTTAATACAGCTAACTGTATGCTCAGATATCACTAATTAGTGACTTCATTCTTTTAGAGCCGGTAGTATAACCAGTTTGATCTCGAATCAGAGACTAAACTGATCTCAGTTCACGTGGAACTCAGAAATATAGTAACAATGCTCTCGCCTCGCGATACTCAGCTGTTTCTGAGATGTTGCCAGGCACTCATACACGAACGGGGATCAAAATTGAACTTCAGTTAGTAATTCATATATATATATATTGGAAGTTTACACAGTGAAGCTATATTATAAAGGATATAATATTGAGTTGGGTCTAGCACGTATACTTCACTTTTTTGTATAAATACCTGAACTAGTTTCGAAGACCATCGTCATTCATAATCATCAGATTAACACCAACACCAACACCAGTTGGTGTTAATCTGATGATTATGAATGATGATGGTCTTCGATTAACACCAACACCAACACCAGTTGGTGTTAATCTGATGATTATGAATGACGATGGTCTTCGAAACTAGTTCAGGTATTTATACAAAAAGTGAAGTATACGTGCTAGACCCAACTCAATATTATATCCTTTTCAATTAGTAAGTTGATCTTATACAACACGACTCCTGTCTGAACTCAGATTGTTTTCTGAACTTAGATCATAATTGATCTCCAGTCAATGATGTTTATACAATTGGCCCTTATAGATGTTATAGTAATTATTGTATTCATTTAATTTCTGTAAAATGTGTGAAGGGTTGAAATTATCTGTTTCTCATTTATTTAACTTCATGTATTCTAATCTCACATAAATGTGAAGCGGTCATATTTCATTGGACGTTTCCCACACTGAATGCAGAAAAGGCAAGTTTTCGTTGGGCAAGTGTTGCCGTACTTAATGGAACATAACAAAATTGTAAGAAGATGACAATGGTGAAAATATTATGAACAGTCCTCCAGGGATAAAATAGGAAGATGTTGTTCAGTTCTGCAGTTGGTATGAAATGACGATGAAGATGATTGAAGAGAGAGCAACTGCGGGCTTTGCCCCTGCACCAGAATAAGAGCTGCCAGGGCGCAGCAGCTTGCACTGACTAGAACGCCAGTGTCGCACATTTCCAGCACTGTCTCGTGCAAGGAGACAAAGTTCCAGCTCCTGATCTGAAGGAAGTCCTTTCAGAGTGTGACTCCGCACATTGTATGGGACATCGTGTTCGAGGACTATGCGTTGATCCTCACGAGCCACTAGGCGGAAGTCGGCCACATCGCTGCGTGTTGTCACATACCAAGACACTGCTACAGCACCATCTGGTGACCTGCGAGTACATCACAAGAACTACTACATGAGAGAGAAATTGGGCTTCTAAACAGATGGTAACTTGAATAAGTTCTGACGTTTTGGGCTCAATCTGAGGCCCCATTGCCAAGGAGAATGAAGTGCCATGACTAGATGATTCTCTTTTTATAGGTCTGATATGGCTAGGGACATCTGGATTGGAGAACTGACCAATCAAGACTGTGGACTGAATGAAGTGAGTGTCATCCCTTTATTATCTGCCCCGACACTTCATTCTCCTTCATAATGGAGCCTCAGATCAGTGCTGAAATGTCAAAAATTTATCCAAGTAACCACCGGGTTAGAAGGTTGGGAGAATATTGGGTTCTCTATATTAATAATTGAGATGGAGATTTAACATACATAACTTCTGTAGTAAGATTGAGGTCGGAAATATACACACTAAACTTCACTAAAAGGTATATTTACCCAGGATGATCATTTCAGCGGGTCTTCCCGCCATCATCAGCTGATTCCGACTGGCTAGAGGGCCATACGATTAAATTAATATAATATGATTAATGTGATCAATAATTAAATACAAACAAGCTAGCTCCAGGTGTACCAACCTGAACATATTATTGTCCTTGTTGATCTCATGCTTGGTAGCTGTGTTAACTAGTTGCATGTATTATATTATGGTTTAAAAAACACACTTAAACTTCACTAATTTCATACCTTGGTAGGACTACGTAGTTTCAATCACCATTGTGATTATCCTTGGCTACTTCTGAAGTTTGTTTGGCGGCTGCCAAACAAACTTCAGAAGTAGCCGAGGATAATCACTGAAGCTGTAATAAGATATTACAATAGCCTATAGGCATATTTTAATTCAGAAATTATGATTTCAATATTAAAGTTTTGATTAGTAAGTCAGAAAAGCTTAATTTCGGGATTTTATCATGTTGCAATCAGGATGACGCTGTACTTGTGCCTGTTATGTCCTAAGGTATAACTAGTAACGTGTGTGAAGGGAATTCCCCCATTGAGTCCGCTTAACAGAATTTTCAAAGAAGGACGCTGGTTAAAATTGAATAATTAGCCAATGGCAGAGCCAGATTTATTATGGAATTAAAGTTGTAAACCCTTTTACATTCGAGATATCGCGGCTCACGAGAACTAAAAGGGAGGCTATATAAATGGCAACCCTTCAGCACCCGCACGCATTATTCACTCATCAGTCGCCATGTAACAATGTATTATTTGATCGCCACTCGCCGAGTACAGACGTCCTCCGGATTCACCAAACTGCCGCCTCATTGCATTAGCTTTATTATAATATTACAGTGGCTAATATCGGCGTACAAGTTTTAAATAAACTACAATCAACATCATAAGTGTGTATTATTTAAAATATCGACCACACGAAATCCCTGAGAGAGTTTCACAAATAGCTGAGGAAATACAAACATCGGTGACGACCAACATCAAATTTGGCTCCCAACAGAGTGGCCTAATAATCGGCGATCGTACTTCCTCAAATTTGGACACCCAACTGGGGCTCTTTCTCATCACAATGGTGATTGAAACTGCGTAGTCCTACCAAGGTATGAAATTAGTGAAGTTTAAGTGTGTTTTTTAAACCGTAATATAATATTATGACTTCACTGTGATCTTCCCAATATCAGTTTCTATATAGTTGCATGTAACTTACCTATATACATCTCTGAACTTGAGATCAGGGTTGATGTCGAACTGAGGACCTTCTCGCTGGGAGGTGCAAGTCAGTCTGTCGTCGGATATTGCTGTGAGGGCATGGCCTGCCAAGAACTGCGGGGATGTGCATTTGAGTTGATTCCATTCGGGTGCAGGAGTCACCTGTGTAGTCAGCCATTGTCGCAGGGGTCGCATCTCACAATCGCATTCCAGTGGATTCCCTGTGCAAGAAAATGCTAAATGTTACTTCCTGTCCACTAATAGCACCTTACTTGCATATTTCTATTGACTACTTGGATAAATCGATCACATGTTATTTCCTTGGTAAACAAACAGAAAGAAACAAGGAAGTGTTGTTGAGATTCAAACGACTTCATTATTTGATATTGGAAATAAAAATGTGAGAAATTTCAAGTGAATTTTATGAAAGCTGGACAATTAAGTTATTCTGTGAGACATTTCTTCAAATTGAATAGGTTTACAAACATCCGGAAAATTTTGGAAATCTACATTTTAACCTTATGTCCAGTGGCGAGGGAGAATTTGTGAAAAATCTAAAGTGTGGACATTTTGAGGAGATAAGCAACTTGGGAATGATTGCCGTAACAATATCAGTTATTGTCAAATGCAGTGAAGATCCACAGAACTAGATTTTATTTGATAATATTATGGACACTGACAATGGCTTAGCTCAGTTGGTAGAGCATTGGCATGGATAACCAAAGGTTGTGGGTTCAAATCCCAGTGCTAGAGGAATTTTTCTCCTATAATATTATCATATAATGTCCAAGAGAGACAATAATCTGATATTCATGAATGCATATGCATATATCAACATTTTGTTTGTTGTGGAATGTGGAAACAAGAATTTTATAATTAGTCGTCCTGTTGTAAGACGTATGCTAAGATGCCCTAAGAGAAAATGTCAGTTTTATTGATGATTTAATGATGACATATAAAGGAAAGAGAAAATCTATCATATGAGTTGATTCAGTTGCCATTATTCTGTTTCAAGAATCCTCGTTGTAGTGTTTACCTGAGTAGAGTACACTGGTGCCATTCTCGACGAGTGGCATGAGCTCGTGATGGAAATGCTGCAGCTTGTTGTCGCGCACATCGATGAGGCGTAGCTGAGGCTTGAGCGAGACGAGCTCCTTGAGGGGCAGCGTGGTCAGCAGGTTGTTGTGAAGATACAAAGCCGTGAGATTGCGAGGTGGCCCCAGTATGCGTCCAGACAGCTCTGTCAACTCGTTGTGAGACAAATCCAACACCTTCACAGCTGTCAGGTTACCCAGGACATCTGTCAACATTATCTCTGTTTAGTCAATTCACCGGTTTACTTGTTAAATTAGATATATTTCAAAGGCTACCCTTGTCTCCATTCTCAGCAGAAATACACATTAATTTTTGTCTGTGTCTTACTCTGTCTGATTTCGTTGATAGTGTTGTGGCTCACGTTGAGGACTTCCATCTTGCTAGTGCCGACGGTGATGTCGTACGTGAGCACAGGCATGACGTTGTAGCTTAGGTCTACTTCTCGCAGGCGGTACGGAATCCAGGGGGAGCTGGGGAAGGTTTTCCTCGTGATGAATGAAATCTTGTTGTGACTCAGGTTCACCTGCAACATGCCATGTCAAGTACCAATAAAACAAATGTTCAATTTCAGTGCAAAAGTTGTGTAATTTTTTTTTTTTGCATTAAAACCAAATAGATTTGCAAATCGTGTGTTGAAAAAAATTGCACATTTCTGAAAAAATATAAATGGATTTTAGGCCATTCATTTTTAGGGCCTGTATTACCATCTGCCGACATTTCCTCCAGATATGTGACTTCCAGTTAGTTTGACTGGAAGATGTCTAGTAATACCACTGCTGAACTGCTATCAGGAATATCACAGTAATATTTTGCAAAATTACCGTTTGCAAATAAATCATTCCAAGAAAACTGAATATTTTATATGAATGATTATTTTTTATAATATGAGGGTGGCAGTACTTTACCTGCAGGCACACACACTCTAGCACGTTCTCTCCTTTCCGCAAGTGTGTCTCAATTACTTCGACATTTATTTTCTAGTCTATTTGGGACTTACCCTTTCTAGTGAAAGACAGTCGTCCAAGAGGCCATGTGTCTTGTTGTCGATCTTTTCCAGGAAGTTGTGCGATAGGTCCAGTGTTCTCAGCGATACTAATCCTGGAAAATTAAACATACTACATTATTCGGGTGTTTGATGAGACATTCATATATTAAGTAGCCAAGTACAGTTTACATTTTAATTATCACTGCATAGTAAGTTGGTACTTGTCTTTGGACTCCTCACTCTCTTAAATTTGGTTGACTGGTATCGGAGTAATGCCTAGTTTAGTGCCTATTTTATGGTAATATATTATAAAGAATTTAACAAATGGAAATCTGTAATCCTAACAACATTTTTTTTTACAGTGTTCATATACGGCTTTGGAATTTTCAATAGTTAGCCATGACACATCCCTTCGCATTTGATTATTAAACTGGTCAGATGTTTATTTCGTTGATCAAGTTGAATGCTGTTATATACAGAAGGTATATTACTGTGAAATAATTATGCCTACGTAAATTAAATGGAGTTCTTCGCCAGTGTATTTTGTGAATTGTTGACATATTTTAAGAATGTCTTATATCAGTGTATACAAGTTTGAATTAAGGTTAAGTATCAAACTGTAGATCTTTGTTCTTCCGTAAGTCCTGCTTAATGAATCGATCTGCAGCTTAACTCTGAGACCAATTACAAAAATAACTTATTTTCTGCATATCATAATTGCAATTACCACTGATTAAACAAAAGCATTCTAGCACTTTGTTACATCAGTTTACCTGATGTTTTAACTGTAACGATGGTACTTTCTAAGAATACTTGGTAAATGGAAAAGAAATATGTTTCTCCATCTAAGTGTCTGCTAATTATGATTTCTCGAATATGCTTTATCAGATTTTCGTGAAACTTAGTTGACACAGTTATGAAGTCCATAGAGACAAACCTATTGATATAGTAATATAAGAATTGAGTCAATTTTTGTGACACTTACTTCACTTGAGTTCTCTATTTGGTTCTCTTGACTGCAGTCAAGCAGCAACAGCAACAAGCAGCAGTCAGAATGGAATGAATATGGGAGGAAAAATCTCCTGAAACTAGTCTCCAAATAGAGAACTCAAGTGAAGTAAGTGTCACAAAAATTGACTCAATTCTTATATTACTATATTAGAAAAACTTCACTGTTACTAACTTCCTGTAATAATTAATATTTAAACCTATTGATTTTGGCCCAAATGTTTTGTATTGTTTCTTATAGCATTCGTTTTCTTTTGTGTTTAGGAAAATTTAATCCATTTATTTCAGCTTCTTTCTTTAATTCAACTAATGAATTAATGCACAGCAAACTCAAAACTTTTGTACAGATAGCAGAAACTTGATGCAAGTTTGTTTACACTTGTGAACTGCCCCATATAACTTTAACAACAGTACATGGCATTCGCTAACAAACTTTCTTTTTTTTTAATATATGAGACTACCTAGCATGATTTTTGCGGCAAAGCATCTTATAAGTGATTTTAAGTAAATAAGGTCTCCTGGTTTCAGAAATGTTACTTTTTTTTTTTTTCTTCTTTCTTTTTGTACCATCTAGTTTTCATGTTTGGTGTCTGACAATGTGTCATGGGGGATGCAACTTTAAGGTCTCTTTAGAAAGTTTAAAAATGCAGCATCAAAAGGTGCATACAGTTATTTTATTATAAAAAATGTCAAATAACAGTTTTTTACAATTGTCAATTAACTAGATGTGATAGAGAAAAGCAAAATTGATTTTCAAATTCAGCAGAGCGAAGATAATCAAACACATGTATTTTTGTTTTTACTGCAGAAATGTTTGTCTCTTTGGATAAGTTATAGATTGGACATGCGCAATACAGCAAATTCTCAAGCAGTCATGGGTTTGCTTTGGGAACAAACCTAATACTCGAGATGGAGATTTAACATACATAACTTCACTTAATTCAAACTAACCTGAACATGTTTCGAGTTAACATCCTGGCTCATCCTCAGGTATACTCCAGTTATACTTCACTATATAAACTTCCTATAATTTTTAATATATGGTTTGAGTTTGACAGTATAATTACCCTGGAAAGCTCCATTGGGGATGGAAGTGAGGTTGTTGGCTGTGAGATTTAGCATGAGCAGCTGCAGGAGCCCCTCGAAGGCTCTGCTTGTGATGTTGTTGATGTTGTTGTGTGCGAGGTTGAGTTCAAACACCACAGGCAGTCGTCCAAATGCTCCACGCTCCAGTTTTGTCAACGAGTTGTGCTGTGAGATAGAAAATTCCTATTGTCAAGTTCGATATCCCAGATTCTCCAGACCAATGTATGTGTTAGAATTATTACTATTCCAGCTACACATATACTCTATGACTAATTTAGTCATTTAGCTACTATAATACTCATTATACTCTTTGAGTTTTTAGCAACAATAAATATATATCTATAATAATAAAAGGAAGTGTTTGTCTTTCTGTCTTTCTGTTAGCGAAATCTACTGAATGCAGAGATCTGAAATTTTAAACATAGATGAACTAAAGGCAAATGCACCTCGAAGCCAAATTTGTAATTTACGCTTTCGTTCACGAGTTATGAGTGAAAAACAGGCAGCAAGTGTGAATGTTTTGCACTTTTGAAGCATCAGTTTTCAGTAATACATTTGAATTGTCAAAAGAATTGCAGGTGACTTTGCCTACATTTGTCATACCTTTGAAATGAAAGCAGCGCGATCGTTTGAATTTTGTAAGCCTATCCTGGTCGATTCATTTGTTTATAGTGTCAAGGCACGCAGATATCTAAAATGTTTAACATAGTCGGAAGAGGGATAATGAATATAGGCCTAAATAGGCAAACGTTGTTCGATTTATCTGGAACTCACTATGCAGGGGTTTTCTGGGCCAAGGGAACTCAAATCTGAGGTCGTTTTTCCCATGCTGCGCTCTCTAATTGTGGAATTCACTTCAGAGCCAAAATTTTAGCTGTCTGAATATTATATTAATCCTTTAGTTCAGGCCTATGAATGTTTCGCATGCAAGTGTATAATGTTATATTTATTTTGCTCTTAATTTTTAATCTTCCAATTAATTGTCATGGGCGAAGCCATGGGGATCTGTTAGTTATATATGTGTATAAATTTTAACTCGTTGAAAGTTGCATACAGATATAACGCTGGGTGGGAGGTTTGGCTTCTCTGTGCACAGTGTGTTGGGGATTCAAATCAAGCACCCGGTTTTATGAATCCTCTAGATTCAAAATCCCCTAAACACCAAATTATATTTTCTTTTGTACATCACCAGATATGTATGGATGGCTTAAATTGGTTTATTTATATGTTAGGTTCACAACCCTCTAAAGTGCTATATAATGCCATGTTGAAAATCAGAGTTAAGTTCAAAAACACCTCTATTTTTCAATGGCGTTTAGGGGGTTTTGAATCTAGAGGATTGATATCTGTATTTCAGTCGCAAAGAGTGCAAAAACCTTGCGTGGATAATCTACAAACTGGATACCTAGGAATTGGCAAGAACAACTAGACTGCTTTGTTTTCAACCTCGGACAGAATCAGGTAGCAACACAGTTAATCACATTTCTGTACTACGAACACCATCAACAGAAATTGGTTATTACCAGAGCCCAGATTCTGATGACCTAAAATTGTTCTGAAAAATGACCTATAAAATGATCCTAAATTTTAAAGAAAATTACTTAATAATTATAAAAAAATGACCTAAAAACTGATATTTTTTTATAAACAATTATAATTGTACACAAAGTTATAGACTAGTTTGTACATAACTGTAATGTTGTGAATGTTCTTTTCTCATGAAAATTTATACTGGCATTGAGGCTCTGGCAAGGCAAAATTCGGCATTTCCATTTGTGGTCTTCCGGATTATATTGTTGTTTATTGAGGGTAAACAGTAGTTTGCACTCTCAGATCCAAGCAGGTGGCAGACTCTGGTGCCAAGTCAATCTAATAACACTAGTAATATAATACAAAATTTTGGTGTTCCTTTGATTCTCATTTCCGACAAGGCATGACAATACTTTGACGCCAAATTTTTCCTTCTTGCATTAAACAAACAACAGGCAGCACCGCTAGCAACCAAAAAAAGTTAATACACTCAATGTAAATGCAGGAAAATGACAAAATAAGGAAGCAAATGACAAAATAATGACCTAAAATTGAAATAAATGCCCTAAAAATATGAAATTTCATAAAATGACCTAATAAAAATGTATTTCTATAATCTAGAGGCCATGATTAGGATTTATCTACAAGTTGGCAATGTCTATGCAGCATCAATAAAAAGATGACATGTCATTAGAATCAGGGCCCTAATTATTACCCACCTAGGGGCAGGAGTCACAAGCTTGGATTTTTATAAAACTTCAACTTGGCTGATAGTGTTTACCAAACGCTTGTTGAACATACCTGCAAGTTAAGGAATTGCAGAGTTGACATTTCTCCGAGGCTCTCCCAGGGGACCTTGGTGATGCCGTTGCTTTCCAGTTTAAGCGACTGCAGAGTGAGCAGGTTAGAGAAAGAGCCATGCTCGAGCGAGTCTCCCAGAGCATTGTAACTGAGATCCAGCGAGAGTAATGAGTTCATGGTGGGCCACGTCTCGAGGGGTACGATATGATCGATGGCATTGTAGGAGAGGTCCAGGTGGCTCAGGGATATCGGCAGCTGAAAGATCTGCGATATGGAGTTGTTGTGCAGTGTGAGTTTGCGCAGCGAAGCACAGCGAGCCAGAGCCGCCCTGTTCACGTCGGAGAGCTCGTTGTGACTGAGGTCTAGCTCAAGAAGCGTGTGAAGGGCGCCGAACGTGGATCCCTTGATCGTGCTGAGGGCGTTGTGGCTGAGGTTGAGGAAACGCAGACTGAAAAGCGTTTGGAACACCGAATTCCAGATGTCACGCACACGGTTGTGACTCAGATCCACAGTGTGGAGCTCATACAGCTTAGGGAATGTGTTTCGCGGCACCTTCTCAATATCGTTGTGGCTGACGTTGAGCAGTTTGAGACCCGTCATGTTGTGCAGGGGAACCTTAAAAACCAACAAAATGTATCAAGTTATGTCTGTTCTTTGAATGAAGACTTTTAATAAGTTCATATCTTCATATATCTTTGAGCAATAGCAGAAAATCACACAGAACAAAAATGCAACCTATAGTTAAAATAAAATCAATTTTTGAAGTTATTTTTCACTTATTTGTATGCAGACTACAATGATAACAACATCCTTCTGTGCCTAAAGATTTATTTTTCTCTCTATTCATCTCTGTCAATCCATTCCATCTCTTGTAGTTCTGTATGATCTCGTGCATTCATGAGTTTCAAGGCCTGCCTCTGGTTCTTCTTCCAGGTGCACACCATTCTCATATCCTTCTTGATAGCCTTTCTTCTTCCATTTTTGTTGCATGTCCATTAGTTACTTACTTACTCAATGGCAATAGACAATTCCTCAGCAAGGTAAAGGAATATTATCTATTTTATGGAACCTGAAGGTTCAATGCCGCGCTTACCTGAGCCCACCATTCAACCCTATTCTGTGCTAACTCCATCCAACCATCCCTCGCAAATCCTACTTCCCTTAAATCTATTCTAATATTTTCCTCCCACCTACATCTAGGTAATCCTTCGGATTTCCCAGTCAATATTTTTTAGATATGTCTTTCCTCCCCATTTCATCCTCCGTGATTTAAATACCCTTACTATATTCGGTGAAGAGTACAGGTTATGAAGCTCGTAGTTATGCAGTTTTCTCCAGTCCCCATTATCATCTCTCTTAGGCTCAATCTCTTGCATGTCCATACCAATTTTAATTGTTTATATCTTACAGGTAAATTGTAATATAATAACTTGAGTTTATTTCATGTGATTTGAAACCCTGTTCCTTGCATGTCGCCACTTATTGCAGGAGATGAGATCAAGTGAATGCTATTGTAGGCTTGTTGCGTAATATACTATTTGATTTTCAGTTTGTCATAAAGTAGAACTTACTTGTGATAAGTCAGTGAGGAAGTTGTAAGACAGATCGAGCTCGGTGGCATATGTCGTGCTGTCGAATGCCGTCCTGGGAATGCTCTGGATCTTGTTGTGTGAGAGATCTAGCAGCGTTATGTTGGCACAGTTCTCAAATGCACCTGACTCAATGCGTTCGATTGCGTTGTGAGACAGGTTGATACGAACTAAGTACAAGTCCTTGAACGACAACTTCTGTATCTCTGTCACTTGGTTACCTGACACGTCTATCACCTGCAACACACAACACAGCCTACATGGAAAAACATCAAAGATTTGGACGAAACTCACTATGCAGGGTTTTTGGGGGTCCAGGAAATTTGAACGTGAGAATGTGTAAAGGAGGAGACAGTATTCTCAACATAAAGCTGGTTCACTTGTTCGAGGCAAAATGTCTAGGCATAATTATAGCGTAGTTTTGAATGTAAACACAAGGAATTTTTGTGAATGTTACCAGAGCGTGTGATGGCCGGTACCTTAGTCTAGACAAGTGGTTCCCAACCTTTTTCAGTAAGTTCATAGAAAAAGTTAAATGTAGAAACACAAATGTCCAATGTAGAGTTAAAAACTGAATATTATTACTGTTTTGTTTTCACCAGCTCTGAGATATTAGGTTCTGTATTTGACAGAGCACAACGCAGATCACTCGTATCTAGTATTTGGATTTCCAAATTATTATAAATGTATTGAGGACAAGATATGACTATTTAATATGACAGGGAAAATATAGTTACCATTTATAAGATTATAACATGTAAATTCATACTGTTCTGTTATTCTTGTTAATTACGGTATGTGTCTGTATATTTGTTTGGTTAAAGTTAACCGATTAAAAATTCTTGTTGACCGACAAGGTAACAACACTTATCAAAATATGAATTTCAAATTATTGCACGCCCCCCTAAGAAGAGCCTCACATCCCCTGGTTGGGAACCCCTGGTCTATACATTGTTTTCAGCTATGAGATCTTTATATCTGGTTATGTAATTATTATAGTAGCCAGATTTTTAGGTTTTTATAAACCTAATATAAATATATTGAAAAAAGTTTTTAGCATATTCAGACAAATTTTTTCAAGTTTCACTGTAATACACAGGGTATCATAAACACATTGAAACAAATGTATTAATTTCATTTTTATTTACAATTTTCATGGCTCTGACCCACAAAAATATAGTTACAATTTTTTTTATTAGTTTTCATCAGTTGGTTTATACAATTGCCATTTCCAACTCCGCCACAATCAACTTTTAGAATACTTTACTTTTGGCGTCTTGCTGGAGCAAACACTGTGGATAAACAGCAAGAGTAAACTTTAAATGCCTTTAATTTTTGGTTCACTAACAAAGTCCTTCAATGTCAAAATTACAAAATCAAGTCTACAAAATGCAATGATATATTTTCTCTTACAAATGTGCTGACAAATGCAAAATGCAAATATTTAAAAATTAATTTTTAGTAGAACATTAATAGTTAGATGAATTACATATTATTAGTTTGAATATTTTAATGTATTTTAATTAAAAACAGATTTAGCCATCTTTAGTTTTTATAAGATTGGACTATGTGACTGCCATGACAACGAAATGGATAAATATGTTAAAATATCACAGTTAGCCGGCAAGGAACAAAATAGAAAGGTGAAGTCAGATTGACAAATTCAATGCCTTAGCCGGGATTGAACCAGGGTCTTCGGCTCTCCGTGCCGCTGCTCTTACCAACTGAGCTACCATGGCAACGTGCCAGTACAACATTAAATTCTCCAACTGACTCACATATCCACAGCTATGGTATTGCATTTTTCAGTCTGACTTCAGCTTTCCATCTTAGCCTATACACGGCCAGTGTGAAAGAATTATCATTCCAAGGTTCAAAATAGTTTAAAACCTAAGAATCCGGACCCTGGTTACTGTTATTGTTGTTGTTATTTTTATTATTATTATTATTATTATTAATACTTTATTTTAATAGTATTATTGTCGTTATTAGAAGTCTTAACTATTGTATGTCGTTTCTTATCCATAAAAATACACTTCAAGAATCACCTACTGTGCATCACTTTAGCATTAAACTCTCTAATAAGAGTAAAGATATTTACCTCCACGTATTGCAGTTGATGGAACATCTGGAAGTCTATCTTCTTGATCTGATTTCTAGCGAGGTCAATGGTGCCAACTCTTGTTACAGATCCGAATGTGCTTCGACCAACATCAGAGATGAGATTGTCACTGAAGAACAGTCGTCTGATGAGTCGCATCCCACGAAAAGAGTTGGAGTCAAGTCGCTTGAGACGATTGTGATTCATGTTCACCACACGCAGAACGGTGTTCCTCGCAAATGTTCCCCTGCGAGTAAGTAACAATAACTACATTTATATTTGATATTATCCATGCATGCAATACAGTCCCAAAGTAAATTTGATTATTACTTCCGCTGCCCATACCTTAGGTACTGTAGATAGAGGAAGTGTTGTGTCTGTTAACAGTCTAGGTCCAGAACGGAAAATTGTATAAAAAGAAAATTTTGTATTGTGTTATGTACCTTCTGACGATATGACACAATGATTGGTGACAACTTTCTCTTATTTTTAAGGGGACTTTACATGAAGAAAATGTTTGTCATGATTTTCTCGAAAACAGCTCTAACGATTTTGTTTAAACTTTATACATGGGGTGTTTAGAGCTAAAACATTTATCTGAAAAATTCTTTCAAATGAATTCTCTGAAGGGTAGTTATAAGCCAGTACCGCTTATACACTCATTTCTCAGCTGATGTACAATTAAACAGACGGTGCATATCTATATAGACAAGTGTTTTTACTGTTTTATATAGAGATACTAGATCAGAAGAAAAGAAGAGTTCTGCTTGGCACTGTTCTGCAACATCTGTACATGTTCGTAATTGCTTGGCCAGCATGGTCGCCTGACTTAACAACCCTGAATTTCTTTTTTAAGGGGATTTTTAAGGATTGTGCATGCAGTACTCCTGAAATGCTCTTGAGAGTTCACAAGGAGATGGTCCAGCAAACATATAACCAACCTCCTTGCACTTCACACCCTCTGTCCCATTTCTCACATAAAGAAAGAAGTAAAAAAATTGCACTATTATCAAACCAATAGCAGAACTGCGAGAATGGATCTGTGATTAGGAACTTATTTTTCTCATCAGTTTATAACAGAATAAAATGTAAAGAATTGGTACCAACCTATATCATGACACAGTTTTATACAGGACATGAACAATTTCAACAGCACTGATTCCATATAACTAACAATACTGACTGTTAATGTAGAGACAGTGAACAATACGATAACCACTTCTGTTTTCTTGTCCCATACACACATACGAAAGATTTAAACTCATATCCCATTCGCACCAACTGAACATTGAATGCACCGTTCCCCTCCATAACACATACTGTAATAAGACAGGATATAAATATTTTTCGTCTTTTGTAAATAGTATATACGCAAAACCATGAGTTACATTATTTATTAATGTTTATTTCATCTTTGTACATTAGTTGTGCCTCCCTTTTGTTAATGCTTAATAAATAACTAAATTATTCCGTCACTTGTGTTAAAACCCAAGATTGACTATAAAGGAATACCTGGTGAGCTCGACAATGTTGTTGTGAGACACGTTGCACCAGCCCAGCTTGTTGAGGTCTGCGATGTGTGACGAGTCTATCTTAGTGAGGTTGTTGTGAGAGAGGTCGAGCACCTCGGTATCTCTAAGGCCCCGGAACTGGTTTCGTCGCAGTTCGCTTATTCTGTTGCCGTGCAGGTCGAGCGTCTTGAGCTTTCTGAGCACCTGGAATACGTCCACTGGCAGGTCTGCGAGAAACCCGTCTGTGATGTGCAGCCGCTCCAGGCGTGTGGGCAGCTGACCCGAACTGAATGCATCCTTCGGTAGAGACTCAAACTCATGGCCTTCTATGTGCAGGATCGACAGGTTGCCCAGCACCTGTGGAGTCAATGATGTTCAGTAACTGATGATGTCTAGAGTAAAAGTGTGAAGGCAACGAACAAAAGTGTAATACAGTGAACTTTCCTTATAACGATATTTGTGTGCCCTAGCAGATTGTATTGTTATATGAGGGTTATTGTTATACTGAGGGGTTGTGATTTACCACACATTAGAGAGACTGCACGCTCAGAACTTTGTGATCATAAAAAACACTAATTTTGTTTGATTAAATTATCGGGAAAACATTGTGAAGTGTATATTATATATAATCAATGAGAATATTCATCACATATTTTTTGTAAGTAAAAACTTACCAAACGTACATTTATTGTTATACAAGGAAGTTAAATAAAGACATATATAGATCCTAAGCTTGATGAAAACGCCTGAAACCAAATTGGAATGAAAGCTGGTTACTTATGGGAATGAAAGCTGGTTACTTACAGCGCATGTTGGTTCCATTTATACAATTCCCCGCACTTAATTTACGCCTTAACAAGTCAATACATTGATATTATTAATGAAACCCACCTATTCCAAATTCCTGCCTAACCGAACAGTGTTCGGTCCCAATTAGTTTGGAATAGCAGGACTCTACTGTGTATATATATATAATAAATATATATATATACAATATCGGGTCTTTTATATTGCTTTGCCATGAACCCAGTATGTAGTAGGCCTACCTGGAAAGCCAGTTTGGGGAACTCCTGGAGCTGAGAGTTAACCACGTGGAGCTGTTGAAGCGTCCAGTTGAGTCCCAGCATGCTGTGCTCCTCAATGTGCTGAAGAGGCGTGTCTTCAATCCTCAACACTCGCACTCGCAGAGGGTACAACATGTTCCCGTACAGCCGTGCTGAAAAATTAATATTTTATTCAAAATGGCTCTAACTATTTTGTTTAAAATTTTTACACAAAGTGTTTATCCTAAGAGCTAAAACTGTAATTTGACTTTTTTTTTTGGTAGAAATTCTCTGAAGGGTAGTTATAAGCCACCCACTATTTGTAGAAAGTCAGTCTTGCATGGTATTAGTAAACTATTCAGAACTACACATCAAAGGCATGCGATATCATTATTGTTCTTCTCCGCCTTGTCACTCAATAAGAATGCGCTGTTGTCAATGTAACTTAGCGCTCACAGACCAGTCAGATGAAATATACAATCAATCATTAATTTAGCTCGCTCTTAATAGTTTGGATACACGGCCAAGAGATATTGCAACTCCGCTAAAGTACTCACTCGGAGTTGACATGTAGCTGTCAAAATGCATTCTTAGATTCTGATTGGTTCAAATTCCTGAGGTAACAATCTGATTGGCGCAGCAGGAAATAAAGTCTTTCCTGATTTTCTTGAAAATGGCTTTAATGGATTTGTTAACTTTTTACATGAATTACATAATATTACAATATACGGTATACTATGTATTATGCACTATACAGTGTGTTTCACGCAAGAGTTGGCCAATCATGCGGGTTTCTGCGCCGCGGCAGCCACAGCTCTATCTTCCGAGCGATCGGGTGAAATATCTACGCAAATAAAGCCGTTAACGGTGTAATGATTCAGGTTCTGACATTTACAGTTAAAATTACAATGAAAATAACCATGTATCTCATCACAAGAGATGTTGGAAATGTCCTCATCTTGCGTCCACACAACACTGGCACCTTTTTAGGCTATATGGCTATTATTTATGGGAGAAATTGAAAAATAAAATGTCAAATTCAAACTCCCATACATTAAGAGAGCATAAAGACAACATCACAAGAGAAATTAACTCTATCTCAGAAGCTGAACTTATGTGTGTGAAAGAAATTTCCCTAAAAAAGGTGCCTGTGTTGTGTGGATGCAAGAGGAGGACATTTCCAATATCTCTTGTGATGAGGTAGGCTACGTGGTTATTTTCATTGTAATTTTAACTGTAAATGTCAGAACCTGAATCATTACACCGTTAACGGCTTTATTTAGTATTTAGTATTTTAGTATTTAGTATTTATTAGTAAATTTTCTAATTTTCTAATTATTACAAATTACAAAAATACAAATTATTACAAATTACAAAAATACAAATTATTACAAATACAAATATAAATAATACAAACACAATTAATACAATAACAAAACAGTATTATTTTCCCCACATAAGCATATCTTGTGTTCGGGGTCAGTTCAGTCATACTAAAATTATATTATAAACATTATAACAAAAACAGGCATATTAAGGTTTAGGCAAAAATGAAAATAATTGAAATAACAATAAGATTGTTCATATTTGCATAGATATTTCATCCAATCACTTGGGAGTTAGAGCTGTGGCTACCGTGACACAGAAACCCGCAGGATTGGCCAAATCTTACTTGGGACGCACTGCAACTAGCAGTAAATTCTCTGAAGGGTAGCTATAAGCTACTTATTTCATGCCCAGGCTTGGTGATTCTCTTTCTGCATAACCCTCACATAGCAGTACTCACTTATGTGACATTTTGAAAGTGTGAGCTCCTCGATGGGCACGTGCAGCGTTGCCAGGTTTGCGAGCCCTAAAGACAGCGATGCCAAGTTGGAGTTCTCGCATCGCACGTGCAGTCCAGCATCCCCTCCTACCTCGCACACGCAGGGGTACAGGAGCAGCGGCTTGTCAGGGCAGCGGTGCAGGGGACCAGGGGGTATGTACCCCGCCTGTACCCCCAGCACCACGGACAGCACCAGAAGCAATAACATCTGCAACACAAGTCAAACTCATTAGAACTCCTATCATTTATGTATTTATATTATTAGGAAAAGAAAAGTCAGGCCAGGGATTTTGATATCTGTGTCTGCAATAATTTTGGTGCCATTTTAAGAAGGTCTCCTCCCAAACCGTCGTCTAAAAAAAAAAATATATATATATATATATATCTCTGCACCAACAAAGAACAGGTGCTCTTGTAGTCGCGTGGATTTCCCCAGCGTTGCCGCTTTCATTCACTACTTCTTAAAATACTACTGGTAATAGATAATTCCTAAGCAAGCTAATGGAATATTAGCCACCATTCAACCCTATTCTATGCTAACTCTATCCAATCATCCCTCACAAATCCAACTTCCCTTAAATCTATCCTAATATTCTTCTATGTGGTCTTTTCCCTTTGGGTCTCCCAGTCAATATTTTTGAGAGATGTCTTTCCTTCCCCATACGTGCAACATGTCCAGCCCATTTCATCCTCCGTGATTTAATTACCCTTACTATATCCGGTCATGTAGCTCGTAGTTTTGTCCAGTCCACATTTTCATTTCTCTTAGGCCTAAATATTTTCCTAAGCACCCTGTTTTCGAACATCCTCAGATTTTGAAGTAAGTGCTGTGGTACGTATTTGACAACAGTGTACTGGACTGCAGAAAAGTGTGAATACGCCTAATTAGGCCTACCTTTCTATTGACTGATTAACAAGTCGAAGAGGATTAGGGTGGCAGCAGGTAGGGGAAGTTCTTGGAAAAGGAGTCTTGAAGAAGTTGCACACACAATACAAAACTGTGTTTGCAGTATTTATCTCTCTATTGGGGAAATCCATTAAATAATTCTTACAAAAGTGTGTGTCAAGGCTGTGAAAAAGTAGCCTATATCCATTACTCCATTCTCTAAGAACTAATAAGAACTGTGAATAAAGTGTGTAACATTTCATGGGTGTGCCTCAAACACTGAAAAATTATCCATTCTCTTATTTAATCTATTTTCGACCTCTGCTTATTCCTGGACATAGAAAATATTTTAATGTGAAGATGTGGAAATATAAAACCAAATGCTATTAGTCATTAATTACCTAGCATAAATGTGTTCAGGCTTTCCTTTTTTAATTTAAATAGGCAAATTGTAATTCCATTACAATACCTCACTCGGTATAACTATCTATTTTGATATCTATATACGCTTTATCGGATTTTCATGAAACTTGATAGGCTATACGCCTTTGTAACATCCTTGGGAAGAAGCCTATTGATATTGGATCAAATTGGTTGTCCAGTACAGGGGTAAAGCCCAATTTAGTGCCTATTTTATGGTAATAATATATTAGAAAAAATTTATCAAATGCAAATCAGTTATCATGACAACATATTGTTTTAGTTTGTTCATATATGGCTTTGGCAGTTGCAATACAGTTAGCTTTGACAAATAACACTACCCACATATTCTTATTAAACTAGACCTTTGTTCTTCCATAAGTCCTGCTTAATTAATCAATCTGGAGCTTAACTAGGAAATCAATTTAAAAAACTTATTTTCTGCAAATCATAATTGCAACTATAACTGATTAAACGAAAGCATTCTGGGATTTTCTTACATCAGTTTACACGATTTTATTCACTATGAACTTATGATAAAAGGTCCCATAAAACAGCTTTTCTCGAGAACTTCACTCAGGATTTCTTGCACGTGTGTCTGGAAATTGATTTTTTTTTTTTTTTAATTAAATTTAGAGACACAAACGTGTATTTATGGTGAAAACTCGACATCGAACACGGTATTTCACTAGCTTTCTGCGTCCAGGGTTGCGGGTTCGATTCCGACCCAGGCCCATGAACAATATTTTCTCTACTTATAGCAGGGGTTGTGTATTAAGCGTACAAACTGGTTTAGAACTTGACAATGAGAAAGGCACTGCCTTGTAAATGAGCGATTGTCCCGTGTTGGAGACTTTCTAATCTCACACCTGCCGACTCGTCGCTTTCTTTATTCTCACGCGGCACACGGGTTGGGAAACATGGAACAAACCTCTTTATTACGGGAACTACCATTAATATCCCTAATGCGTTATTACTTTGTTCCTGTACTAACTGCAGAGAAAGTATTTATATTGTTGTGAGAATGTCTACGTATGACTGAAGCCCACCTAATCATTTGCAGTGAATCATTTTACTAAAACATATTATGTTTCTTGTGAAGCGAAAACACGCTATTGTTGACATACATAGTACGATCTTCACTTGTTCCAGTTCCTCAATTCATTAAATTGTTACGTTTTACTCTGTCAATGTTACCTATGAATGTTTTTTTTTTTTTACGCTTTCAAAAGACTAAAGAGATTTTTCGTTCAGAAATAATACAAACTTAATCACATTGAAGATGCTCGGGACAACAGGCCTAAGGAAAGAAGAGAATGATGATTCTTGTTACGAATTTATTAGGAGAGCTCCGGACATTATGCTACTTAATGGTGGTCCATTATTTTATTTTAGTAATTATTACAGCAAGGCATTGAATGAGCATGAAATAAAAAAAACGCATTTTTTACGATAAATTTAAAAAAAGATCAATAAATTTGCCATTATTACTTACAATTAGTATTTTGTTAAGTAATGAATTGCTAAAAGCAATTTAATGGATATATAAATATACAAATATAAATATACAATACAATATATATATACAATATAAATATACAATACAATATAAAAAGCACTTATTTTGTTGCTAAAGAAGTAAGTATATTTATATTACTTGGACATCTTTAGGCAAAAAGGAATTCTTTCTGAACTGGCATGCCCATCAAATTGCCCCTAGCAAATATGAGCCATTATAATAAACCTGAATTAAAATGAACTTTGAGCAGTTGGCGGAGATTCTCAAATAAAAACGATTGTCTGTTGTCTGAAAGTAACGATTTTTACATGGAAGAGCTCCTCTACCTCCACTCAAACATGACCTAAAATTCCGAAAATGACCTAAACATTTCCAAAAACGACGTATCTCTTGAAAATAACCTAAAATGCTTAAAAATGAGCTTTTTCTTGAAAATTACGAAAAATTGCCCTTATTTAATCAATTATTTCATGATACACATTCATATATTTGAACTATCTTTTAGCCTACATATAATAAAGATGGAATACCATCAAATGCTTTGCCCTAGTAATTACCTAAAATCCAAAAGAAGAAAAAACTTTTTGAGCCCACCTAATGTTTTTCAAAAGTTGGTTTCACTAATTTGCATTCCGTTGAGTTTTTTTGTTTGTTTGTTTGTTTGTTTATTAAATGAGGGTGGTGGTTTTTTTTCAACCTCCGATGAGGCATAAAATGAAGACAAGTGTGACAGTGTGACCGTGACCTTCCCAATACCCTCTTCATGGAAAAGCTGTTGACTCGGCATCGTGACAGGGGATGAAACGTGGATTCCTTCCGACTATCCAGAGCCAAAAGAACAATCCAAACAATGCTTAAAATGATAGTAATTGATATCCGGGTTAGGCCGCGTCGTGTTTATGGTGTCTTCTGACGTTTCGGACAACATATCGTGTCCTTCTTCTGAGAAAGAATTGCAAGAAAATAAGTGCCTGTGATTAGTAAACAGTCGCAGTTGTCATGACACCATCTGGCGTGAAACAATTAAAACTTTAACACTAATCTTTTCCTTTAAATTTCCATCCTAAAATCAAGGTGTGTCTTATGGTCCGGAGCGTCTTATGGTTCGTAAAATACGGTATATAAAAAACTCGACTTCGAATTTTGGGGTCGAAAAAATACTTCCTCTACTTGTCGTAGGCCTACCCATGGGTAGGCCTACTGGCAGAGGCAGTAATAAAAACATGTCCAGTAGGCCTATGAATTCTTTGATTTTTATATTAGACATAAACTGGAAGCGTCCATTCCTGTCAAAGCAGAAGCACTTACACGCGTATACATGATTTAACAGGATATCGCTGTAACCACAAACACCTTGCTGAATTTCCCTGAAGGAGTTTCCCACGCTTTTCCACCTCAGCAGCTGCAAAGCGAAGAGTTTTCTGGTAGCAACACATGAGCCTTGTTTGGTGTCATTTTCACCGTTATGCGATCGGCCTTGTACTTTCTCCAACTAGATCACCTTGTGCGTTACCAGCTGCAAATACTCAGGTGTGACTGATGGTCCAGAAAACGGGTCTACTAAACAATTAATAACTAGCGGGTTACGGACAGCTAAGGCAGGGCTCGCATGTAGCCTGCTAATTCAATCGGTAGATGTTTCTAACATTTATTTAACTGAAGAACACTTTATTAGCACTTACATCGTTTTTACATAAATTGCATAGATTACATAATTTTATTTTTAATTGTTTACACAAATGCTATTAGGGCAGAAGGCTCAAATCAGAAAATTCTTCTTTTTATGCAATTCAAAAACTCTTATCGTCTCGTCTTCTTTCCCGAAATCTAAAAATAAAGATTTATAAGATAATAAATTATCCTACCGGTTGTATTATACTAGGACGTGCCCGTGGCTTCGCCACGATAATTCTTTTAAAAATTAAAAATGAAGAGTATAATAATTATTAAAGCATTATATTTATTAACCCTTGCAAGCGAATCATTCATAAACTAAGCCATTAATAATTAATGAAACAGCTAAAATTCCTGCTTTAGAGTACATTCCACGACATGAAAGCGCCCCCTGGGAAAACTATATCAGAATCGATTATGCAGTTCCAAAGAACCTGTGAACACATAATACGTATTGTTTCTCAGTTGTTTATTGACATGAATCATGGCCGTGCATGAATATGATGTGAATTTTATTTTATCAATTCAGTGTAATTTTCAGAAATTATATAATGTTTCAAGGGAAGGAATGGTTTGTTTGGATTATTATTATCAGCGATATTTCAAGAGATAAAACCATCAATATTTTACAGCTGTTGCCCCCGGCTTCGCCCGCCATTATTCATTAAATTCAGGATTTTTAAGAAAATTACACTGGCAGATTATTAAAAACGTTTGTGGTTCAGAGCTATGAAAATTGTAAGTAAAATTAAAATTACAATATTTGTTCATTGTGTTCATTTCACTTAGGCCTTATATAATAAAGAAACGGTTTTCCTTCCTAATTTTGTAGTCGTCATGAAAGTTTAGACTGCGAGAGACGAACATCGCCGAGTATACCCGATGTCTCACGAAGCGGGCGAGCAAGCACGCTATTTAGGGCTGTTGAATTGTATAAGAGTAGATAGATGGATGTGAGACATGGCCCCTTACATAATCTGAGAGTGTTCGAAAACAGGGGGCTTAGGAAAATATTTGAGCCTAAGAGAGATGAAAACTGCATAACGACAGCTTCATAACCTGTATGCTTCACGGGATATAGTAAGGGTAATTAAATCACGGAGGAGGAAAGACATATCTAAAAAATATTGACTGGAGATCAGAAGGGAAGAGACCACTTGGAAGACCTAGACGTAGATGGGAGGACAATATTAGGATAGATTTAAGGGAAGTAGGATTTGCGAGGGATAGTTGGGTGGAGTTAGCACAGAATAGGGTTGAATGGCGGGCTCAGGTAAACGCAGCAATGAACCTTCGGGTTCCATAAAATAGATCATATTCCTTTAGCTTAGGCTACTTAGGAATTGTCTATTGCCATTGAGTAAGTAAGTGAGTAAGTATTTCTTGAAATTCGCTAGGTCTGTCTCTTATGTGGGCTTTGAAACATATCCACGTAACATTAGATTACATAGAGTTGCCTCCAGATATGAAAGCTTAGATTGTTATGACGTAATTGGACATTAGCCTGGTTAAAGACCTCACAAAAACAAAAAAATGCTTGTGAAAAAAGATAAGTGTTTATGGTGATACGTGTTTAATTTTGTGTTTTAAGTGTTTATACCAAGTTTCAAGAACTCATTGTTCTTTGCAATACCAACATTTATACTCCTTTCCAACCTCTTAGGGTGAAAACCCCTTAGGAGTTAATAATTCCCCCCCCCCCCCAAAAAAATGCATGAGCTTTATAGATGTACGATAGATTGTCTGTGTACCATAATAATGCATTATACAACGAGCTTAGAAAGGTATTTATTAAGATACGAGTAGATTTAATATATATATTGTGGGTGCCACTTCTTAAAGACTTTTTCCAAGAACTTCCCCTACCTGCTGCCACCCTAATCCTCTTCGGCCTGTCAATCAGTGAATAGAAAGGTAACTAGGCTTATTTACACTTGTCTGTAGTCCAGTACAATGTTGCCAAATACGCACCACAGCATGGTTACTTTACTTAAGAAGTTGTGAATGACAGCGACAACACTGGAGAAAGCCACGCGAGTAGTAGCCTACCTGTTCTTTGTCGGTGCAGATTTTCGGATTAGGGAACAATGCTATTGTATTCTTTCGTAGATAGACGATGCTTTGGGACGAGGTCTAGCCCAGAGGGGGGCCCACGACCCGGCCGAGAGACACTAAGCCGGATGAAACCGTGTAGGGTGGCCAGTTCCTTTTACGGGATGGGAATGAGGACACAACACCCAGTCCTGACCCAGGAAGAAAACTTTACGTCTCCGTAAAATCCCCGACCCGGCCGGGAACCGAATATATTTCTAATATATATATATATATATATATATATATATATATATATTTATAACTGATAACAAGGTGATTACAGAGTTATACATAGGCTTTATATAATAAAAACTGCCTAAAGTCGGCGCTTATGTTCTAAGACAAGTGAGGAATTGATATTTTCATTGGTTACAATGCGTTTCGCCGTGACCACCATTTCAGGTCTGCTAGTTACAGTAGGCCTATATTTTATTCGCTTCTAAAGAATTATAAGAAGTTTTTATTACCTTCCCAAGTTATTAAGTTTTTATTTTTGACATGTGAAATGCTAATTTTGCAACAATTTTCACCCGCCCCTTGTGGGCACCCTGTATTGCCGGTAACATGATATAAATCAAGATGTGGTGTCCGTATCTTCCTCGTCACGGCCTTAACAAGCTGGAGGGCGTGGGTGCGATCCGTGTGGGAACATCTTGCCTCGCCAATTCTTCCGCCTTCGACGATCCTAATTCTACATTCTACATCGTGTTTACAAGTTCATATGACTCACTACATCTTTTGAGACCAGACGATGATGATGATGATGGTGATGATGATAGTAATAATAATAATAATAATAGTAATAATAATAATAATAATAATAATAGTAATAATAACAATAAAATCAGGTAAACTGAAATAACAAAGTGCCAGAATGCTTTTCTTTAATCAGTGATAAGTTAATTGCAATTATGATATGAACAAAATAAGTTATTTTTGTAATCTATCTCCGAGTTAAGGCCCAGATCGATTCATTAAGCAGGGCTACGGAAGAACAAAGGTCTAGTTTGATAAGCATATGTGAAGGATTATGTGGGTAGTGTTATTTGTCAAAGCTAACTGCATTGCAACTTTCAAAGCTGTATATGAACACTGTAAAACAATATGTTGTCATGAGAACTGATTTGCATTTGATAAATTCTTTCTAATATATTATTATTACCTTAAATTAACCACTAAATTGGGCGTTACTCCGGTACCGGTCAACCGTTTTTGTCCAATATCAATAGGCTTCTCTCCATAGACGTTTAAATGCGTATTCCAAGTTTCATGAAGATCTGACAAAACGTATTGAGTTATCGCGCGTACAGACAGACCGACAGACACTTTCCCGTCCCCCACACAATCTCAGAAAGTACCATTCTGACACTTAATAATTATAATATCAGAACCACTTCGCTGAACAGGATTTCAATGCGTCTGGTGCACAGAAGTAGGCTAAGAAACAAGATCTTGGAGAAATCGCGCCTGAGAGAATTACTCTTTATTTCCTGATATAAAGAAATAGTTTTCCTAACAGTACCTTGACATCCACAACCATGAACACAACGGTAGCCACGCTCATGATTAACATTTGTTTTTATATCTACAGTAAATGTAAAAGCAGTTTCTATACTCGCTTCTCGTATTAATTATTAATATAGTTATTGTTTTATCATACACTTCGCCCACGATAATTAATTGGAAGATTAAAAATTAAGAGAAAAATAATTAAAACATTAATGTAAGATTTGAGGCTTTCCTGGCGAATCTTATGTAGAAAATCTTCTCGGGTTTGCAGCCAGGTGAGAAGTTTGTTGTGGTCCAACGTTTCCGAGGCTGACGCTGCCTCCATCCTCAGGGAATCTGAAGTGTCGAGTTTTGACATGTAGGGGAAATATATACCAACCCGAGTTGGGCGGTTGGGTTTACAAAATTCAAGCGATCGCGATGCTTTTATTTCCAAGGTAGACCTATGACAAAAATAGCCAAAGCCAACTGTAACTGATTTGACATTGAAATGTATTACTCAAAACTGATGCTTTGAAAACGCAAAAAATGTACGTTTTCTGCACGTTTTTCACATATAACTCGCGAACGAAAGCGAAAAATAAAAATCCGGCTTCGAGGTGCATTCGCCCACCCTTCAGTCCATCTATGTTTAAAATTTCAGATCTCTGCGTTCAGTAACTTTCACTGGGCATCGCGTACAAACAAACAGAAAGACAAACACTTCCTTTTATTAATATAGATAGATTCCCTGTTAAATTTGTACATCTAAAGGAAGAAAACGTCTGACTACATTCTTGTCAAGGCCTTCTCTACTGAATGTCAAGAACGGAATAAGGCTGCTAAGGCCGTGGTGTCTGCATTCATTTGCCCAGACTTGTATCTCTGTTGCAGACGACACCCCTTAAGATTCATAACTCAGTACGCGCGATAACTCAAATACGCTTTATCGGATTTTCATGAAACTTGGTATACACATTTTTAACGTCCATGGGAAGAAGCCTATTGATATTGGACCGAATCGGTTGACCGGTACCGGAGTAATTTCCAATTTAGTGCCTATTTTATGGTAATGTATTAGAAAGAATTTATCAAATGCAAATCAGTTTTCATGACAACATATTGTTTTACACTTTTCTTATACGGCTTTGGAATTTGCAATACAGTTAGCTGTGACAAATCACACTATTCCTTTACATACGCTTATCAAACTAGACCGTTAAACTGAACGAGGTGGCCGAGATGGTAATGTCTTGGACTCGCATTCTGGAGGTCCCTGGTTCAAATCCCGATGTCGACGGATTTGACATTTTTTGTATTTTTATGTGAGAGTGTGATTGTCAAGATATCACATATCTGTATAGTTCTGCTGATGCTGGACGGTTTTAATCTGATTTTTAAAAACTTGACCTTTGTTTTTGCGTAAGCCCTGCTTAATGAATTAATCTGAAGGTTAACTCGGAAATCGATTTTTTTTAAATAACTTATTTTCTGCATATCATAATTGCAATTATAACTGATTAAACAAAAAATTATGGCACATTGTTACATCAGTTTACCTGATTTTGTTTGTAATGGAAACGTGATGACCATAGTCAGGGTAATATTGAGTTGGTACTCACCAGAAGTCAGCTGTGATTAATGTTCGTGTCGATTTCCCTCGACATGATCCGGTTTATTTTATTCCCAGCGCGAGAGAAACTATATTTCAGACATAACTATGCACTATGAAAGCCTTTGAGCATGCTCGTCAAATTACGTCACAATATTAGCAACAATAGAAACACATGAACACTTGACCGCGCATTGAAATCACCAACACGACTGGAGACTGGAGTTCCACATTCTCGCCAAGAAGGCAAGAAGTGAAAGTCCTGCTCCTGGCGAACTCTAGTGACTAATTCCAGCACTGCTAAGCGCCATCTTCGAAAGAAGAAATTCTACGAATGCCTCATCTCTATAATATGTATACTAGTATTTGTGGCAGAAACCAATACTTCGTGGTGCGCCGTGGCGCAGTTGGTTGAATCAATGTGCTACAAACTGGAAGGTCGCGAGTTTGATCCCCGATGAGGTCTATGGCCTATGACCTTGGTGGCACTATGATCCTGGGTCTAGTCAGCCTCTAACAGAAATTACTACCAGAAGTAATCCTGGAGTAAAGGCGGCCGGTGGGTTAGGCTGACAACCTCACCACCAATCAAAATCTAATTTTGTCCTGTGACGGCTGTGACAACTACTCGTCAACTCCACGTGGAGTGAAACGCGGGGTTGCAAGATCTAGTTACAGTAAACAATAACACGTGTGAATTGATTAAAGCGAGGGAAGAACTAAGGTCTGTGATAACAATGAGAGAATATTGCAACGATGATTTTGTTTTCGAAAGCGGAAACCAAGACCGATTTAGTCAGATCAATTAACATAAAGAAACACCAATTTAATGGTTTATTCCTTTGAAGCCGCCTTGGCATGCAGTAAAAAACTCCACTATATAAAAATAAGGTAGCCTCAAACTCCTGGAATGCTAAGGGCCTATATAGCCTTTGAAACACTTTTATTGTTACGAATAATAAAGCATTACATCTTCTGTGAAATATTACAACAATTATCCCATTTAAATATACTAATTTAATTAATTAAATAAATAAATAATTAAACACACTCTAACTAAACTGTCATGCTATTTTTGCAAATCTACTGCAAAACAATCACATAACTTCCTCTATCCTAAATACTCTATATTTTAATATACAGTTCATTGCGCATTCATCACGACATTTGGAATAATTTGTGTCCACGAGGCCAGGGTTAATGTCAAATGTTCACTAAATTTTGTGGTTGAATTTTTTGTTCCCTTTTTCCTTAATTGTCCCATGATTTTCCCATAAGGTTTTAAGGGTTCCGTTTTTGTATAAATATCTTGTGGACACCCTAATTTAATATGTTGTGCCATTATTTTTTTATAAATCGGGTTGTGCGGTAAAGTAGGCGATTTTCAATTGTCATCCGGGGAATTTCTGATCAGCGTGGTGGCAACCCTGCTGTCAACCTCACGTTCTTGTCTGTCTTCCCACGTTCGCTCTGTTCTGAATTAAAATTCTCTTTTAGTGTTCAAAGTAAGTAGATATTACTCGGAATTGGTTTATCTTATTACTAGCATTACAGTTTATTTATGTATTTCAAATGGATTTGTGTCATTCAAGTTCAATACGTACATGTGATAGTTATTTTATAGGTTATGTTTAAAAGCGTACATGCACGAATATTATGTTTTATACCGTAATTGAGAGTAATATGTTTTTATTTTTCAGGATGGAAGTAGATCATGATCCGGTTCATGTGCTCTGCAAGTTCAAGTCCGAGACAGGAGAAGATACAAGTGGAGTATTGGATCTGCCAGTGGACATTTCTGTGGATAAACTACAACAGATCTGCAACGCCATACTGCAGCAGGTAATGCTTGAAATTACAGGGAACAGCCCTTACTTGCGGGATGGTCCTGTTAGAGTGTAAGAAGAGCCTACGTAGCATGGACAGATGCTGTAAAGGTTTGTATGGGAGGATGGAGTGATTCCTTCAGTTGATTGTACTTCGTTTTGTTTGCAGGATGAGAACGTGCCATGCTTGTTCTTTGTGAATGAGAAGGAGATAACGAGCTCTCTGGGCGAGGCGTTGGACAAAGACTCGCTGAATGCCGAGCAGGTGGTGGACATTGTTTATCAGCAGCAAGCCGTGTTCCGCGTGAGAGCCGTGACACGATGCACAAGCTCACTTCCAGGCCATGCAGAAGCTGTGATATCAGCCAGTTTCAGTCCTGATGGTCGCCATCTGGCATCTGGGTCTGGCGACACCACGGTTAGATTCTGGGACATTTCAACACAAACACCCCACCATACATGCAGAGGTAAGACAAGCTGGAATGGATACAACAGTAAAATACCATTGATAAAAAATAATAAGAGAAGTTAACAGGAAAGACAGTCATTGCTGTGTATGATACACACACATACAGAGGACCATGTTAAAATTTCATGCAAAAAAGCTAAAGAGAACAGAATTTCTCAAAAGGGCCAGAAAAGGGAAGAAAATTGGGTGTAATTAGTTTCACGAACTCACTTCCATGAAAGTAGATACGAAACCTAGTGTCATCGTGTAAACTAGCCTTTACTTCATTATTCTGGTTTATTATTGTATTTTTTAAATATAGATTTTACAAACTTTATTTGTAGCCTGTTATTGTTAAAATAAACATTTTATGAAAGGTCATTTATGATTATGATTATATATATATATATATATATATATATATATATATTTTTGTATATGTAAAAGGAAATGTTAAACTTTTACAAATGTTAAAATGGTTACAAAGGGTCTTATTATAAGTTTATTCCATGCTTTTGAGTTATATTTAATAGCTTTAAAAAGGGAGAAAAATATGCGAGTAATGACTTGATAGCCATGTAAGCGAGTTATCCCGAAATTTAGATGACCGAAAATACAAATTTAGAATCCAAAAATGGTGAGCACACAAAGGTAACTTTACATGATTTAAAGATTTCCAAAAAACAAATAAGATATATGGTGCTCACCGAATCCGATCCCAACTCGCTGGTCATCCACACTCTCTCATCAAAATTCAACTGCCAAGAGACAAACCAAGATGTCTTTCAGCCATCGTGGGCATTACGCATGCCCAATGTATTTACTAATTCAACCTAATACAGAGCCCCCTTTACTAAATTTGCACAATAACAACACCATATTTTCTAATTTTTCCAGTCTATTCTGTCCTTGGCGGTAATTCAATTAATTCCAGGTACAATTAATGCGTCAACATGGCACTATGCAGGAATTTTCTGGGCCAGGGAACTAGTATCAGATGTTGTTTTTCCCATGCTGCGCTTTTTAATCATGAAATTCAATTCAAAGACAGATTTTTAGCTGTTTCATTAATTATTAATCGTTTTGTTTAGGCTTATGAATGTTTTTTGTGTAAGTGTTAATAAATATGTTTTAATTACTTTGCTCTTAATTTTTTATCTTCCAATTTATTTATCGTGGGTGAAGCCGCGGGGATCTGCTAGTTCACAATAAATATAACTCGAGGTTGCAACTTTGCACTTGCTTGTGACATCTTGTTAAATTATCTATGATAACACAATGGTCATTCGATTTTGAAATTACTTTTTGAGGTTTAAGGTTAATTGAGATGTGTAAAATTGTTCCAGATAGATTAAGGTAAATCAAAGGACAGGAACATGAAGATATTTTTGTGCCTTCATATAATTGAGAATTTCTATTCTGCAGGGCACAAACACTGGGTCCTGTGTATTGCGTGGTCTCCAGATGGACTTCGCTTAGCGTCGGGCTGTAAGAATGGAAGCATTATGATATGGGACCCTGAGACAGGGAAGCAGATTGGACGCACTCTTTCTGGACACAAGCAGTGGATCACTTCTTTATCATGGGAACCCTTTCACAGGTAACTTACTCAAATTGCTCTCATTTCAACAAATTTTTGCAAACTTTTTTTTATCTATTTATTTAGATTAGATTAGATCTATTTCATCCTTATGATCAGTGGTGACAGTGGCGACTCCTGGTTTTTTTAGTTGTGTAGGATGGTGTGGAGAGAGCGAATTAACCCATTCACTGCTATTGACGTACATATGCGTCGCCGTAAAAAATACATAAAGGGCTAAAGGCTGAGATGTAAATTTAATACAATAATGCTTTATCCTAAAATATGAAAATATTTAACCACGTATGAAAACTGTCGTTTGCGGAAATCAGCTATTCCGCTATAATTTTCATAGTTGATATCAAACTTGATATTACTCCAGGAATACTTATATTGAAATATAAACAGCACTGTAAAGTTTAATAATAGCTAGGCCTATAATATATACCAAGAAATGAAATAAATAAATATTAATAAAAATATGATCATTCCCCTCTTAGAAAACAAGCTATCGAACATGAGGAACACAACACACATGTGAGGAAGGACTGTAAGATGTCCTCGACTTCTTCCATATGAAACTGGCTTCTCACAACACTTCCCTTCCCCGCCTCCCCCTTCACATGCCCCAGAGATCTAACAACGGCATGGACTGCGTAACACCAACACTGAGGACATCCTCACAAATACCAACCTGGACTGCGTAACACCAACACTGAGGACATCCTCATAAATACCAACCTGCTCAAAACAGAACCGCTAACTTCCTTCCCGAGTGCTCTACAATAACGCTGTTTTGTCATTTTAATGTTTTAATTTTGACAATGAATGCTAGTAAACATTTATGTAGATGAATTATGAAGTGTAGGATGATCCTCACATCCTATATGGAATAATCGCCACTGAGTGGTGATATTCAGCCGGTTCGTGAGAACCGGTTGTTAAATATCTTGTAGGTTCTCCGAACCGGTAGCTTCACAATGAGTGATTGCCTTTTTCCAAGATCAGATTCACGCTAATCCACAACAGTGATAATACATAAATATGAATTTGCTAGAACCAAAACACGCCATTTATGTTCGCTAGCGGTGGACTACCACCATAGGTAGCGGGCGTGCGATTAAGTTGGCAGACTCTCTTATTTGCACACGGCCGATCGTCTCGACACTCGCTCGCTTTGCTTTCGATTATAAAACGGACTGTGGTCTTCTTTTGTTGTGTAAGGTTATGTTTTAAGGTAGCTAAGTAAGTTTAGTATGAGCATATTAGGCTATTTTGAGTTAACATCAAATACCCTGATGAGAACCGGTTGTTAAACTGTTTGAATAACACCACTGCTTAGGATCAATACAAGACTGATACGTTTTTAAAATTTAAAATTATTAAATATTCAGAAGTTCACAAACAACACACATATCAACTAATGGGCCACCTTTGCTTACAAAGTATTGCTCCAGTGTCCCTCTACAATTAACATTAACATTAAAAGTGCCTGTCCGTATCTTTCATAACTTGTAGTTTCTTCTTACTCTTTCCTTGTGGAGTCTTTCTTCTCTGATATTGTGGAAATTGTGTTCTTAGGTCATCTAATATGTTATCCTTATCCATCAGTCTTTCTTTACCAAACCATACGTATAATTCAAATACGCTATCCTGTGATGGCAGCCCTTCATTCTTTAGCCAAAGTTCACAGAATGCCTTTGACATCCCATCAACGTGTATAAAATTTCCAACATAAAACGCGGCTAAATATTTTCCAATAAATTCAGGTATCTTATTATCGGTTAACCTAGAAAACGCATATCTTTCACATTAAAATTATTTAGTTAATTCAACAATTCTAGATTCTTTTAATATTTTTTTTCTCTCTTTCCGAATTTTCGCTATCCGTTCTGGAATCCTATGACTGATACTTAGCAATATATAGTTTATTATAGAACTTTCATTTTTAAAAGCAGTTGTATTGGAAAGAATAGCTTACAGTACATTTACTTGTAAACCTGTACAAAGTTTTGCACTTTTCCTTTTTAACAAATACCAAAATAACCAAAATTTAGTTAAATAATAAGGTTCACCATTATATAGTCATTTATAATCATATAATAAATGCTTGAAAATATATGCAGATTTCACAAAATGCACTGGCAGTTAATCGTGTTTGTGTATGATTCACTGAACATGTAGGTTATACCGTAGCTTTAACACTGCCGTGCAGGTTATAATAATTCAACACTTACTTCATCTTCATTTTCATCTGTTGGATGATCATCAGAATCACCTATTGATGTGACTGCCGAGCCAGAATGGCACTTTCTAAGATTACTTGGTGAACAGAAAAAATAGTTCAACTTAAAATTGAACCACCTAAAATTACTATAACTAATAAACCAACCATTTTCGTCGTTATATAAAAATGTTCCTCACCCATAAATGAAAAATACATTAAATTAAAATCACCACACAATGTATAATGAAATAAATGAAATCTATAACATACAGTTAGACCAGTAGAATTTTTTTTTTTTTTTTTTTTCTCCATTCCATCAAGGATATTCATATATCTTGAGACCATTTCCAAAATTATATCTTTTGAATAAAATCCAGCCAAAAAAGGTATTCCACATAAAGCGAAATTGGACACTATTAAACAAGAAGATATTAATGGCATCTGAAAACTTAATCCCCCTCATAGGCGTACCGAGGGGGGGGGGGGGGTTGGGGGTTTGAACCCCCCCCCCCCCATTGATTAAAAAAGGGAAAATTGTACTATTTATTTCATTATTGTGATATATCACCTTTTTTAAAAATCTGCTTATAAATTACTTAATATGAGTTTAAAGCGTGGGAAGCTTAAAACTCGTTATTGTGCATCTTAATTTTTAAAATTTTCCGGGGGGGACCCCGGAACCCCCCTCTCCAGATGTTATAACCCTCCCATAAGGTCGGCCTGGTTACGCCTATGATCCCCCTATAAACCGAATATCCTGAGATTCCCTTATCTACCGTAGTTTGATAGCTGTGTGAAGAACCCAAATCATTGGGTGGTATGAATAAAAGTGAGCAATTTCTCCAGAGAAATCTCTTTTGAGTAAAAAGGAATTTACTCAACCTAAGAGCAATTTCTCCATTTGGTATCATTAAAAGTTGCCTGTGACGGCTGACTAATTACTCCTCGATGGGAGTAATTACCTCCCCTCACCACCAGTTCTTTTCACAGCTAAACATGACTAAGATAAACAAACAAAGGAGCTCTTCATTCATCAACACACATCACATGCACAAAATAAATGTGTTATGCTAGGTCATACGTTTTCAAACACATCCCTGCCCTTCAGGAAAAGTAACAATTACTATTTCTAATTAATTCAAGGTTGTCTAAATACCAGCATTTAAGTTATAACGCATTTTTAAATGATTTTACAATCTTGTTTTTCTATATAATATTAAATAATTTTTAAAGATCATCAAGTTGTAGGCCTACTGGAGAAGTCCACCCCACCTAAATTTAGATGGAGAACAAAAACTGCACATCATAACTGACGGAACTTTGCTATTGTTATTCTTCTTTTGCTTTGAAAAATAGGAAATTGTTTGACTTGCTTAAAACTCTTTTCAGTTGTTAAACTTGCATTACTTAGTCTGTACATTTATTATAAAATTTATCTTGTGGGGAAATACTATTTCGGCGAATACCACGAGGCCATGGCCGTGCGTAATGGGTGGGGCCGCAGCCCCCTCTGGAAATTTTATTTATACATAAATCTGTAAACTAAATTATTATAACTATTACAACTAATATGAAGTGAGGCCTAGGTTTCCACATCTATATTAATAAAAGGAAGTGTCTGTCCTCCGTCTGTCTGTCCTCCGTCTGTCTGTCTGTCCGCGATGCCCAGCGAAATCTACTCAACGCAGAGATCTGAAATTTTATACATAGGCGGACTAAAGGGTCGGAATGTGCACCTCGAAGCCGGAATTTTAATTTTAGCTTTCGTTCGTGTGTTATGAGTGAAAAACGGGCAGAAAACGTGTATTTTTTTGCGATTTCGAAGCATCAGTTTCAGTAATATATTTCAAATGTTAAATCAATTACAGTTGGCTTTGGCTATTTTTGTCATCATACCTCATAGCCTACCTTGGGAATAAAAGCATCGCGATCGCTTGATTTTGTAAGTCCATCGTGGACGATTCATTTGTTTAGAGTGTCAAGGCCCGCAGATATATGAAATTTTCAACCTACACGTAAGAAGGATATCAACATAGGCTTAATTATGGTCAAACATTGTTCGATTTGAACGAAACTCACTACACAGGGGTTTTCTGAGCCAAGGAACTGGAACCTGAGGTAGCTTTTTCTACCAGGGAACGCTACCTAATCGTGGAATACACTCCACGTGATTTAGGTGTTAATAAATATAATGATTTAACTATTATGCACTTAAGTTTTGAAATAATTATCGCGGGGGAAGCCGCGGGCACATGTTATCTTATAATAATAAAAGGACGTGTTTGTCTGTCTGTCCGCGATGCCCAGCGAAATCTACTGAACGCAGAGATCTGAAATTTTAAACATAGGTGGGCTGAAAGGTGGGCGAATGCACATCGAAGCCGGATTTTTAATTTTAGCTTTCGTTCGCGAGTTATGAGTGAAAAACTGGCAGAAAACGTGATTTTAGCGCTGTCGAAGCATCAGATTTCAGTAATACATTTCAATGTCAAATCAATTGTATTTGGCTTTGGCTATTTTTGTCATACCGTGGAAATAAAAGCATCGCAATCGCTTGAATGTTGTAAGCCCACGCTGGTTCAATTGTTTAGAATGTCAAGGCCCGTAGACATACGAAATCTTCAACCTACACGGAACAGGGATAATCAACATAGACCTAAATATGATTAAACATTGTTCGATTTGGACGAAATTCACTATACAGGTATTTTCTGGGTCAAGGAACTCGAATCTGAGATCGCTTTTGCCAGGCGACGCTATCTAATCGTGGTAAGTAGTCCACGTGGTTTAGGTGTTAATAAATATAATGTTTTAACTATTAAGCTCTTAATTTTTTATTTTTTATTTTTGAAATACCTAGGTAATTATCGCGGGCGAAGCCGCGGGCACATGCTAATACTATAATATGAGTTGTTTGGACAAAATCAAGAAAAACGAGTGGTAACAGCTGACTTCTCAGATATGAATCAGGAAATTGATATGATTGATATGAACATTTAGGAATAATTAATCCCACTAAACTTGAAATAATTTCCTGCCGTGCAATTTATTGCAATGAAGGTAAAGCAATGGATGTAGTCTGACCCATTTTATGTGAATAGTAGGTCAATCTGTGAAATTGTAAGGGGTAGATAATATATTAAATTTTTATTGTGTATCCATAATCATGGGCCAACTACATTAAATCAAGGATGTGGATGATGATGATGATGTGGATAATAATAATAATAATACTAATAATAATAATAATTATTATTATTATTATTACTATTGTTATTATTAGTCTATAGTAGCTTAGTGTTGGTGGGGGTGGTAATAATTTCTTCATTTCCCCCCCTTGACAAAATTTCTGTGGACGTCCATGCATGAGCTGAAAAGGTATTGCATCGCCCAGAAAATAAGCATTTGTTCGATTTTCATCGTTAATTTATACACATCAGAATTTTCCAAATGCGCAAATCATGTACCGGTACTGAACCTGGCCAAGTAGTGTCAATACTAGTGAATAGTTCTTTAGAATTACAAATAGGTTGTACATTACTGGCCACCACTTTTCGGTTAAAATACCTAGGTCCCATAAGCTTAAAGTACACAAGAGCGAAAAGTAGAGCAATAGAACACAAGCGCCGAAAAGTTGTTGGGACCGGAGTATGGCCTATGGTCGAGGCTCCGGGGGCGGTGGAGGGGAAAAAAAGTCGTCTGCATGAATGCTAGGCTTCTATATGGATAGGTACATGAGTACAATAAATAGATCCTATTGCAGCAGGAAAAGTAGACTATATCGTTGCTGCTATTCAGCTTTTGCAGATTCAGATTAATGGAGATTTTTTGGAAATTGTGTGCTTTTCTTATTATTGCATCATAACACAATAAATTATCAGAAGTACTGCACTTTGATTCACACCGACATCTTCTACTACTACAGTCAGAATTACTGGATCGTCTATGCATTGTAAGAAAATTCACATCGTTTCTTCCTCTCTTATTTCACTAATTTCCAGACCCAGAAAGTTTTGTTGTAGCCATCTGACATTTTCTTTCCAAAATGTGCGTAGACATTTATAATTAGGGTTCGGGTGTTTATGAACTGTCATATTTTTATTCTGACCTCCATTCTCGCCGCAAAAACAAATTAAACATGAATTGCACATTTGTTATCCTAATAGGACCATTTTCATTTTGCATGTAGTGTCATATTTTTGTCATTTTCATGGTCTTGGTCATATTTGTAATTTAACGTCATATTGCAGTTATAAACGCGGTAGAAGAGCACAGTTATGCAGTATGCGCACTCAATTGTCGACTTAAATTTTTTCCAAAAAAGAATAAAATATTTTGGTTTTACTGTAACTGAAATGTGAAGGGACAACAACATGTAATAGAACAAATACCTCTTCCTCCTTGTAGTTAAAAACTTCTAATATACATATTTTAAAAATATTAACAGTTCACATTTGCAGTGGCATCTAGAAACACTAACAGATTAGAAGTTTTTACAAGCAAAACTGTAAATCACCTGTAAAATTGTTAAAAAGTGATTATCTGATTGAATTAATGTGATATAATAATTTAGTGTCATTAAACGTTTAAATGTGGAACATTTATTTTTAGAAAATATGTTCCTTTATGAGGTCATATTTAGTCACTTTTAAGGTCATATTTGCAGTCATATTTTCCATTTTTTTTCATAAACATCGGAACCCTATTTATAATCAATCACCGATGAGTTTCTGCAAGTTTTTTTTACATCTAAACTATCAAATACGTTGCCATTGCAGTAAACTAGTGTTGCTCAGTTTATTTGAAGTCACCTATTGAGGTTACTCCAAAATTTGTGAGCAATTTCTCCAACCTGTGAGTAAAAAGTAATTTTTAATGATACCAAAGTGAGCAAATTGCGCAACGCTGAATGTTGTTGATCAAATTCTCTTAGCCAGAGAAATTGCTCTTAAGATGAGTCAGTTTTAATGATACGGATGAGAGAATTTTCTCTTTACTCGGAGTAAAAAGTAATTTCTCATCTTTATTCATACGACCCATTGTATATGTTAATATGTTCTTTTATATAAAGCAAGCATTGAAAGATAAAAATTGCAGTAACTGTATTGTAGTTATTCAACATATTCCTTCACATATGCTCATCAAACTGTGGTCTGAAACTATGGTTTCTGAAATATTCCTATTAACTCCATCTACAGTGTGATGCTGGGCAAGAATAACAACTGTAATATTTTGTGCTGTCTGTTGGATATAGAGACTTAACATTTATCTATTCTAATTTATAGAAATCCAGAATGCCGCAGACTGGCAAGTGGATCTAAGGATGGCGATGTGAGAATCTGGGACGTGGTCCTGGGGCAGACGGTGATCACACTGACGAGTCACACAAAGGCAGTGACGTGTGTGAGGTGGGGTGGCGCAGGACTTCTCTACAGCTCGTCCCAGGATAGAATCATCAAAGTGTGGCGAGCACAGGACGTAAGTTCATCCTCTTTCCTCAGCTCATGCTGGTATACTTCAGATAACATTTACACACGACTACGCCTGTCAATGTGTAGCTTTATGCATTGCTAAAAATTAATGGTATATTGCAATACTTGTGTGAGAATTGAGCAAGGATTACAAAAGAAGAAGATGGAGTTAAACAGCCTTTCGTAAAATAGGAAAAAATTAGTGACAGTGTGTAAAAAATATGGTAATTAGTTACAAGAAACAACAACAACTTTGTCAAACTCTGTCCATTGGTTTCCCTCGGTCCTAGACCATAAAACCTTTGTCTGCTAATGAATTCATACTATTTTCCTTAATGTCTCAAAGTCCTGCATTTGCCATGGTGGTGTAGAGGTAGCATGCCCGCCTCAAGATCCAAAGGTCATGGGATCAAACCCGGCGGCGGTCGATGGATGGGAGGGATTTTATGCTGGGGGGGCCCCCATGTCAGATTTACAGCACGCAAAAGAACTCAAGCCTAAATTAGAGTCTCTGGACATAATTTCTCAGCCCTTTCACATCCAAGTAATACCTTAGTTTCCAGAGGGAGGTTGAGAGGTGAGGGCTTACCACTTGTCTCTCTGCCCTCTCTCAGAAAAGGAGCATAACAAAATTCACATAGGTAACACTTGGAGGCCCTTCACTCAGAAAACCAGATACAGATACAGATCAAGCCTTCATCTATATTCACTGTTCTAGTGTTTCAGTGCTTCTGTTATCTTTCTCGGTTCCTATTCTTTTAATCGTTTTTCCACTATCTCACCATGACTCTCATCGCTTCCATGAGAACTGTGGAAACTGAATTCTCGCTTCTCTCTTTTCGATGGAAAAGAACACTACTTTAGATAGTATTACTCTGTGAAGCTTTTAGGACTATAAAAGCTTGTATGTCACATAAGAAATGCTTAAAAATAATTTCTGATTTGACTGGCGATGAATGATGTTTGTATATGATAGACTGAACATGTAGGTTATACCATAGCTTTAACATTGCAGTACAGGTTATAATAATACAGCATGGCAAAAACACCTTCAAGCTGGCATATAAATAAGTATATATAAATATAAGTAAATATAAATATACTGGCATATAAATAAGTAAGGAGTGTTTAAAGTAAAAATTACATAGATAAGATAGTTGGTAGCCGTACATTTTGATAAACTGAACAATAATTATTACATTATATGCTTCAATTGATATGAGTCCGACAGTACATAAAAATTGAAGCTTGCTACCTGTAACTTACAAAGACACTTGATTTATCGAAATGGGATGGTGCTCAACCCACTTGACTGTTAAAACACAATGTGTATGTCTTTAAAGTCACTCAGTTTTGCTTTGTGCATAATGTACTTCAAATGAGGATGAGACAGTTGTAATAAATTAAGGATAGAGGAAAGTTATCTGAGTAACTCAACAACTCCTTGGTAGTTAGGTAGGTTATTCATCTTCAAGTGCGTTGAAGAGCCGAAGTGAAATATATCTACAGTATTCTGGTTGAATCTGTCTATTGTCTGTTGCCTGCTCCAGGCTAAAGGCTACTAGTTTACCCGATGAAATTAGGTTTCGTAAGTAAGTTTCGCAACTGTTTTTTGCTTGAATGCGCAAACGCAAGATGTACTGGCAATAATGAGTTACGGAACTACGCAGTTTCGGCTGATTCCAACTTTTCACGAAACTATAACAGTAATTTTGAGATTATACGCTTATTTAGCTTGTTCGCGTTTCGTAAAATGAAATGGGGAAGTGAGGAAATTGTGAAATGTCTGTATTAATACGTGTTTCAAACGTTTGTATGGGATTTTAACAACTTGAACTTCAGAAATAGCATGAAATGTGCGGTTGCATTGGAAAGAAAATGTGTGTAATTAGTTTCACGAAATCACTTTCATGAAAGTGGTTACGAAACCTAGTGTCATCGTGTAAACTAGCCTTAATGCTGAGGTAGTTGGGTTCCAATTTGATTTTGAATCATGGTGTTACTGAATTCATTCTTGATGGTGTGTTAAGCTACAACTGATTTCTGTGGGTATATTTGATCTGGCTGCCTAGTTTCTACAAGTTACATGAATATTCACATTAGATTGTATTTAATTTCAGGGTGTCCTGTGTCGGAATCTGGAAGGCCACGCTCACTGGGTGAACACATTGGCATTGAGCACAGATTATGTTCTGCGCACGGGACCTTTTGATCCTCTTGACAATCCCCACATCACCAACAGCAACAGTAAGTGATAAATTGCAAGTTCCACTATAAATGTAGAAATTATTAACTTTTCAGCAAAATTGTGAAATAAATATCACCATAGAAACCAGCAACTGTGAGAGTTAATGTATAAGTCACCTTATTACTGACTTAATCTTACAATTTCATGTTTAAATTTTAATTACATTTGACTAGACTCATATGCCGCATGTTTGGTATAGACCAATAACGTTTAGCAATTCCTCAGATATAGAATAGCCACAATCACTTATTTTATAAAATGCTTCCTTTTAATATGAGGAAGGGATAAAATCGTCAGCTTTTTACTGGACACGTAAGCATTAATGTGCCAAATGTCTCATGCTGCCATTAAGCAGCAAGTAAACATATTATTTTATACAACACAACTTGTTTGGAAATTGAAATAATGTGATTTGAAATGAAACCAATAGTTTGTGTGCTTTTATTCTGTTCTGCTGTTAGCTTACCTGAATTAGGTTAACTATGTCTAATATGCACCATTGGTAGCACTGGTCACAACATGGTAACTCGAATCGATTCATGGATGGTTGATTCATAGTAGGCCGTGGTCTCACAGCTGTTAGTTTTGTTTTTATACAACAAAGCACGAAAAGCACAGTCGTGAATCTATCGATAAACTTATAAACTCTCGTGAGATTACCTATGATAAAATTTATGCAGATAATGGAAGTAGTATAACTAACACAATATATTAACTAGTTACAGAAGAATATTTAGGCAACTGTTTTTTTATTTATTTTTTTAAACTAGAACTGTAATTCAATATTTACAAGTAATGTGGTTGAGTACATAGTTATTTAGATTAGACAATACAAATTATAACACTTGTACAGTATGAAACCAAGCTGCACAGATTAAAATAAGCGTTAGCTGAAACTTTTTACCATGTTTATTCGAATATAAACTGCCCCTCATTTAACCCATTAGCGCACTTCCCCGTCTGCGGGACGGGCGGTAAATCCAAGTCGAAACGCACTTTGCCGGCTGCCAGACGGGTTGAGCAACCGACACCTTTTCTTGTAGTTCTAGCTTTCTCTGAGTAGATGGCATAACATTCCATATACCATTTTAAAGCTGAATAAATTCTCTATGCAATGGTATGCAATATGATATGCTTCATATCGATCTTCAAGGTATAAATCGATCGTGAATATGTGGTCGATATACACTTTGGCGGCTGCCAGACGGGCTGAGCAACCGACACTTCTTCTTTTAGTTCTAGCTTTCTCTGAGTAGATGGCATAACATTCCACTTTCCCATTTTAAAGCTGAATAAATTCTCTATGCAATGATATGCAACACGATATGCTTCATATCGATCTTCAAGGTATAAATCGATCGTGAATATGAGGTTATTCCCGCTTTCCGTTAGTAGATGGCATGACATGCCTTATTAGCGTATTATACCCACAAAAGTTATCTACCTTATTGTATTCAACACAATAAGTCAAGTTTAAGTTATAAATCGATATAATGATCACGTGATCATGGGATTCCGAGGCACTCAGTTCGAGAAATGGCTTCGAGGAAGAAATTGTGTGTGGCGTTCCAGACTGTTTTAGGGTGTATCACACCACAAAATACCTGTAAACAAACATTCCAGGGATCAACAAAACATCACAGCATAAAAAGGGGTATGCAGTTTAGTCCATAAAATTGAATTTGCATGAAGTAATAATAAATGTAAAGAAATCAATTTTTGCCTGAAAATATTAGTGTTTATGGGTGCGCTGTGCATAAGAAAAGTAGTGTGCCAATGGGTTAAAGAAACGCCAAAGTTTTTAACACCTTTTTTGAATGGAAAAAAATTAAAGTGCATAATGAAATAATAAACTGCCTCGTTTTCATGACATTAAAGTAACAGATTTTTTAAATTAAATAGACCTGAAATAAGATGATCACAAGACTTAAGTTACGAAATTGCAATTTGATTTGAAATGAAACATGTTAGTCAATGTTGAATGTGGTGCATTACTTTTACTGCCAAAGCAATTTTAAGATGCATGCATTTTTCTCCAGGCTTAATTTAGGCGGAAAAAGTGCAGCTTATGTTAAGATAGTATAGTATAATATAGGATTTTATTCATCCACTGATCAATACATATGATATAGGACTCGTCATCATCCTCTCACACATACACACACATACATACAAACAATATGCCAGTACCTGAAAATGAAGAAATTTAGAAAAAATTATAGGGCATCATCAATAAATAATTTATATTACTAAGGCTATATTTCACACTTGAACTTCACCATTAATTGTTTACCTAGGACTACGTAGTTTCAGTCACCCTTGTGACTATCCTCAGCTACATCTGAATTTTTGTTGGTAGCACTGTTCCCTTGTACTACCAATCCTGACTGCTGGATGCCATCTCTTGGTGGCTGGATGTACCTTCCGACTAAGTTGTCTTCTGCTGGTATCTCAAAATTTAGTAATTTGTGTTTATTTTTTGAATAAAATTTTTTCCCCAGACTGTTAATTCTTGGGGTGTTTCTATTGGCTTTAGAAGCTTTACATTTTGTTCTATTTCATGATCGTCTTCCGAAAAATGAGCCGCTATTGCCGATTTATGTGTACATAGTCCTAGGTAAACAATTAATAGTGAAGTTCAACTGTGAAATATAGCCTTAATAATATATATTATGACTTCACTGTGTTCTTCCCAATATTAGTTTCTATAATAAATAATTTGTTAGTTATAGATAATTTTATGAGTTTGTATAGGTTTTCAATTAATTTTTAAAATTTTCTAAAAATGCATCTACCGTATAGTGACATTTTATTTTTAAACATATTATATAGTAATTGTTTTATATCCACTGCTAATGTATTGTATAATTTTATTGACATGAAGTGAACATTTTTTTGTGCACTGCTGTGGCTTAGTTGTTGTTGTTCTCATATTGTGTCTATTTCTAGTGTTATAGTTATGTATGTCACTGTTCAATTGATACTTATTTTTGTTCCTGCAAACATAGCATAGTAAGAAATAAATATATAGTGAAGGAAAAATGAGGACACCTAGTTTCATAAATAGCGGTCTACAATGTGATAAATATGGTATTCCCTAAATATCCCATCGCAGATCGCAAAATTGTTGACAAAATTAAATAAAACTTGCTAGAATTAAAGTAAATTACTATAAACAAATTTACAAAATCTGGCAAATATTTTCATCAAAGATAGGCGCTTCTGATTAAAGGGCATCTGTACTAGGCAGCGGAATGATAGAAGTTGCATGGTTTAGGCACAAGGATTCAGTCATGGTACAAAACTTCTCAATACTCATACTCTCGACTAAATCCTTTAGAGCAGAAGGTAAAGAATTCTGTGAGCCCAAAGACACTTGGGAAACTTGAGCTGCTATCCTGAAAGAATGGGAAGCCTTCAGATTCCCTCACAATCTTTCATTTTGTTTTAACTCGCAGACATTGTTTGACATTACAAGGTGTTCTTATGTACTTACATTTCCATTGCAGGAAAAGAACTCCAAGAGAAAGCAGAGAAACGTTATGAGTCTGTGTGCAGTAATGGGGAGGAGCGGCTGGTGTCAGGTTCCGATGACTTCACTCTGTTCCTGTGGCATCCAGAGAAATTAAAGAAGCCAGTCGGTGAGCACATAACGTTAATAACACCTGCCTGGGTTTGAGATGGTAGTATACAGCTTGTAATCACTAATCTGAGTACCAAATACACCTGGGTTCAATCCCAGACTCCACACACTCATATCTTGTCACCTTAGTCACCATACTCCGAATCAAATACTTGTTCAACAATACTGTATTGGCCCGAAAATAAGACGACCCTGAATTTTTGAAGGGTGGTTACGAAAAAAATAAATAAAATAGCTCATTAGTACATTTTGCTTCACATAAAACAATTTTGAAGTTCATGTCGTAACTTCTCCTCTCGTCTTTATTTAGTAATTGAGACAATGAAGATGCTTTCTTTTCCACATGGTCTACCATGACTGGTGGTCAAACAAAAGCTTTATGCGTAGAGAATAGAGATGCCAAGCAACTAACAGTGCAGTCAAGATCAGAAGGTCCTGGTGCAGTACAAGCAGAAGCACGAATTCGGGAAAAATTAATTTCCGTAAAATTTGGTGAATTTCCGCATGACTTTGACCTTGGGTCGGACGCACGTCATTTGCGTGGGGATACCCGCTACACACGTGCACAGCTGCATTCATGAATGGAGAGTTGTTGAGTCTTAGGCTGCGCGTATAAGACGAGTATAGTTTTTAAAAGCACATTTTCAGGGAAAAAACATTGTTTTATATTCGGGCCAATACGGTATGTTGGAAGTTTAGACAGTGAAGCTATATTATAAAGGATATAATATTGAATTCAGTCTAGCACATATACTTCACTTTTTGTATCAATACCTGAACTAGTTCCGAAGACCATCGTCATTCATAATCATCAGATTATCACCAGTAAAGTATATGTGATACACTCAGCTCAATATTTTATCCTGAGAAATACTTGTTTTACTAGTGTTTAAAGGCAGATATTAGTTTCATAGCAATATTCTGAATTAGCACTAGTCATATAAAACAAATGAAAATGAAGTGATGTAAACAGTGGCCGCCAGCGATGATGGGAGAAACACTCCCGAAACTAGTCCAGTTTTTTTAAAATTTGTTAAAAGTGTTTTAATTTTCGACTTTTCTTAAAAAAAAAAAAAACCGTTGTTTTTCAGGAAGGATGACTGGACACCAACAGCTAGTTAATGATGTAAAATTCTCTGTCGACACTCGGACAATTGCCTCGGCTTCATTTGACAAGTCCATCAAGCTCTGGGATGGTCGCACTGGCAAGTAAGTATGCGGCATTCAGGGTTAAAATATCTTCTAGGGGAATTCCATTTCTGATGCATAAAAGCTAAATTAAATATGAAATGCACAACACATGCAAATATTTTGTTTATTTCTTTAAAAAATGCTTCATTACAATTTTTACTAACGATGTAAAGGAGAGCATAAAATTCACTCACAAGACGTTTGCATTACTCTGCACAGACACACAATGGGAACACAAACATACAGACAAATACTATAGAGGACAATACAGGACACTTTGCGATATATCGAGGGACAATATCTTGAGCACCACCTAGCGGCCCAACCTGCTACTTTGGTTTAGTAAGAAACTTTTGAAAAATCAACAAGATTGTTTCAATCAAACCATTTGCAGATAAATGAAAGTAAAACTGAACAACCAAAGTTCACACTAAGTAATTCGAAAAGGAAAGAAGGCGACAGTAAGTCTGTTAAACTGTTAGGTATATATCTTGATGAGAAGTTAAATTGGAATCAACATACTCAAAAAATCTGCTCTAAACTCACAATAGCACTCTATGTATTGAAAAAGCTCAAAATTTGTATTAGTAACAACCTCCTCCTGATGACATATTATACTATCTTTCATTCACGTATACAATACGGAATACTCCTTTGGGGTAATTCAGTGGGAGCCAGACAAGTCTTCCTATGGCAAAAAAAAAAAGCGGTCAGATGTATTAAGAACCTCGAACAGTCGGCATCATGCAAGCCTCATTTCGTTGAATTAGGTATCCTTACCGTAACAAGTATGTACATACTAAGCGTGCTCTTGTATATTAAAGAAAATTTAGATAACCTCAACCTGAGAAATGACGCTCATGAACATAATACCAGGTTTAAAGATACAATAGATATTCCCTCATTCAGACTAACTACAACACAAAAACACTACACCTATACCGGTATAATCCTTTTTAATAAACTACCACACAAATTTAAAACATTGAACAATTTAACATTCAAAAAAATACAGTGGAACCTCGTTAACACGTTTCTTTAGGGACCGAAAAAAATAAACGTCTTATACAGGAAAACGTACTACTGAAAATTAAAAAAAAAAAAATCGTAGGGAGTATGTAGATAGGCCTATGTTTTCTAAGTTGCTCAGAACCACTCAAAAGTGCATCCTAATGACTCAAAAATACCCATATTGACACACAGGAGCTTCTATGCCAAGCCATTAGTTATGCGAGATTTAAATTATGTAAACAAATACATAGGCCTAATGATTTTATTTGAAAAAATTAAACAAAAGTTGCAAAAATTGAAGGAATGTATGGGAGCCATATTTAATGAAAAACCATACGAAATTCACACAAAAAAGCATCCACTTTATTCTAAAACATCACACATGAAACAAGTTGCACTCCACAATCTATTAACAAACATAAAATAACTGGAAGTGTAATTGTACAAAATTTCACACGTGCCAGTTCTGTCAACAGAAGATTATGAAGTCGTGTACACGGCCATGTTCACAGCCACAATTTGCTAATGAAATGCGATCCAATACCGACGTGAGAAGCACAATCTGCTTTTTTGCATACATTTCTTCAAACATTCTAATATTTTCTTCTCCTCACAACACGCGAACCGTAAGAAATTTAAAATATATTTCACTACATCAAAATTATCACGATATAAAATGGCGGCCTAACAACTGACTGATAAATCGGCGCCAAGTCAAATGACCAATGAGAAGCAAACTGCAATGGCTGACGATTGGTCCCATAGAGCAAAGATTGAGACTTGGACACCAGAGAGTACAAGAATTCTGACATAGAGATCACACAATCGGATGCGCTTTCAAAGCTTATGTTTGGCAAAGTGTGGTTGGCGAGCCAAATACGAACGTACTAAGCGTTAAACCAAAACGTGTTAAGAAACATTTAAACATGTAATTATTAAGATTGGGACCGGGACTTCCAAAAAACGACGTATTATGCGGGAAAACGTAGTAATGAGGAACGTGCTAACGAGGTTCCACTGTAGTTACCAAATGGCTCAAAAAGAAAGCATTCTATGACATCAATGAGTTCCTTGATGATACAGATGATATGTAGCGTACCGGTATTTGTAATAAATAACATTGCAATAATCAGGGTTAAATATTAAATATTGTAAATATTATTTTAATATTGTAAATATTATTACACGTATTAGCATTTACTCTGTTGTGTATTATTTTAGCTTGTAAGTATAACTCTATTTATGTCACTTTGGTTTAGTATAGATTTGCCATGTAGTGTAGATTTGACTTGTACTGACAAAACTGAAATCGTTATGTAAAGATCTAATGGTGAATAAATATTATTATTATTAAAAAAAAAAATACAGATGCAGTAACTAGGTACAAAGATATTAACCAATTTCTATTAGAGGAGCCGAAGTAGCCAACCTCGGCATGTTATGTATAAGGGATATGATTTTTCTATCTATCTACAGCCCAGAGAAAAAATGCTGTTTGGAAATAAATGACCTAAAAATTTAAAACAAAAAAGCAACATTGAAAAAAGATAAAGTTCTTGTTGTTGTTGTTAGCTACTGCTAAGTTGAAGTTTTTGTGTTTTCATTGATATTTTGATAACTATTTCGGAAGTCCTGTGTTTTGTTTGCTCATTATTATTCTTATCATTATTTAAACAGTGTTTTAGTGTTTTGGTCCTTAGTATTTGGTGAAACATTAAAACATTGCCGTTTATATGTGTTTTGAATATTTTAATTTGCCCCCAAGTTTGCAGGTTGTGCCACCAGGAGTGCTGCAAAATCTGTCCCCCATTTTTCCATTGTCAAAGCAGTAAGTGTCCGGTATTGTCCTCTATAGTATTTGATACAGATTACAGACTTGTATATCTAAATATGAGGCGACTGTACCTCCTAGCTCTCTTAATTGTGGTTCATTTTAGTCTCTTATGCCCAAGTGCACCATTCTCTGGTTTCCTCAGCTGTTTCGTAACCTGGGTAAAAGTAATACCCGGGTATTCTAAGAAAACCTGTGACCCATGCGTGGTTTCCAAACGCTTGAATATACGCAGTTACTCTGCTACGAAGCCATTTGTATTGGTTTCTTCCATGGCCACTAGGTTCTCTCTCTCTCTTTGCTCGTCTTCCAGTCGCGGTGACTCAATAAGATGCAATGTTTACAGCGTTTCTGTTCATTATTTGTGTTATTATAATCCTTTCTAACAAGGCATGCTTGAAGAAAGTTTTTCCTCCCTGCAGGCGTCATATTGTATTCTCTCATTATCAGTCTTTGGAATTTTGAAATAGATATTTATTTAATATAAATATTAGATGGACATTTACAGTGAAGTGTTCAAATCTGTAGCAAGATTGAGATCGGAAATATACACACAAAACTTCACTAAAAAGGTATATTTACCCAGAATGATCATTTCAACGAGTCTTCCCGCCATCATCAGCTGATTCTGACTGGCCCTCGGGCATACGGGCCAATCGGAATCAGCTGATGATGGCGGGAAGACCCGTTGAAATGATCATTCTGGGTAAATATACCTTTTTAGTGAAGTTTTGTGTGTATATTTCCGATCTCAATCTTGCTACAGATATTTATTTATTTATTTAACAAGTATGATTCAACAGCTTAGGAAAAGGATTTAAATATATTAATATATACGTAATACGTTTTTATGAATGAAATAAAGATGTAAAACCCAATTATTAATTTCTAATGTTTAAACTTTCATACATAATACTGAAATTATCATACATAATAATATCGTCTTATAATGTGTAGGATTTTAGCTGGGATATTTAAAATATGTAGTTAAAACTGAAAAGTACAGTAAACTGAGGTTGGCTGTGTTGAGATTGAACCTTTACATGTTTATTACAGATTCATCGCTTCTCTGAGAGGTCACGTGCAGGCCGTGTACCAGATCGCCTGGTCTGCAGACTCGAGACTTCTTGTTAGTGGCAGCGCAGATTCCACATTGAAAGGCAAGTAATCCAGATTTGGGAGAAGTGAGCTAATTTGGAAAAGCTAAGTGGAGTGGGTTCGAATATGTAAACGTCCGTGAAAGTGTTTTGTTTTAAGGCAAATTAATTATAAAATTCTAATATTTCGATATTATTATCAATTCGGTGGATAAAACCGGAAGGTGTATAATTTGGAGATGTTTCGAAAGCATATAAATATTTTGGTTTTCAAGCATACAATGCATTTTTATGTGTAAAACTGAACATGCTTAACGTGAAAATGGAATGAAAATTTAAAGATTTAATTGATAATTTGGAGCTGTTATGTCCCAGAGTTTTCAGTTAGCGTTGATTTCTCGGCGTTACCACTCCTTGGTAGAGCAATAATACTCTAATCAGGGTTTCTTTGCGGCTAGGGATGTCAGGATATGTTCAGCACAATCGGAGTAATTTCTATGGTGAATTCTTCAAACTAATACTGGCATGCTGTCTGTGAAGTTATACTGTTGGAGGGTGCACTCAGCCTCGTGATTCAAATTGAGGAGCTACTTGATAGAGAAGTAGCAGCTGCAGTCACGGAAACCACCATTAACAGCTGTGGGTGTCGGCATGCTGACTACATGCCCCCCAATCCTGCCATCTGCCTGTGGTAGATGATGCAGCGGTCAGGTGGTAGGCCAAGTCTTTCCAGGGATGTAGCACCACGGAGTTTAGTAGTTTTAGGCAGTAAGTTGTGTGATAATGCAGAGCGTTGTTTGACACGTCTGATCCATGTGACTTCTAGCGTTGGTCTCTTCTCGTGAGGGCACGCATCCTTCTTTTATAGAGGCAAATTCTCTCGTGGAATTCGTGAATCTCGTTTTAATTTGGGTTTTTGCAACTAATAGGTTCATTAAGTCCTTTTTCCACTGCCTTGGCAGTTCAGGCTGAGGTAGTAACCTGAGAAAGGCCAGACGGAGTGGCTGAAACGTTGTTTTAGATGATTTAATTTTATCCACTGTAAGTAAAGTTTTTATCGTCTTGAGTTTTTGCAACTATTGCAAAAAGTATTATTCCACTCTGAGTGGCTAATTATACCATTTGCACGAGCGACTTGACTTGGATCTTCCCGATATAAAACTGTTAACGTAAAGTTTGGGGAATTACCTCATGTGAGCATTACTATGCTTATCCCACCTGCAGGATAGGCATAAGTACAGCATCATATCCATTATACATCGTGCATTTTCACCTTGTTAACGCTTCTTAAATTTATTTATACCTCAATTTAATTTAATTATAATCATATGTAGGGGCGGATTTCTATGACCTAAAAAATAGGATATATGCATGCATTTATGACCTAAAAAACATTAAAATATGTACAAGTAAGAATCAGCTTGAAAAATTTTATGTCATAACCGGGATTTGAACACGGATCTTCGGCTTAACGCGCCGATGCTCTAACATTGAGCTACCATGACAACATGCCAGTCTGACATCAAATTCCTCAACTGATTCAGAAGACAAGGCAAACCACGGGAGGTTTCTCTCCGTCGAGAACACACATCCAAATGGCGTCCTACCCTTGTAGGTACTTGTATTAATATCCCAGACATGGATTTAATGTCTATTTCCTTTCCTTCCACTTAATTAATAGCATTAAAATATGACCAGTAAAATTTAAAATATGACTTTACCACTTACACATTGTGTAAATTTTTTTAAATTTTCATTACAGTACATTTTATTAAAATATAGTGTTAATTACTTAAAATACGTGTAAATTCTCAAAAAGTATCATTATAATGCAAAATTTACAAAATATGATATGAAACTTCAAAATTTCTGTAATATGCACACAAATATGCAAAAAATATGACCTAAATATGCATATTCATACTAAATATGCTACAATAGTTGAAAATTTCTTAAATATGCAGTTATATATGCACAATAAAAGCCGTTCCATTTTCACCAGGATGCTTGGAATCGGGTTTAAATTAGTCGGAAACCTGAAAAGGGAAAAATATGACATGTCACAGAAATCCGCCCCTTAATCATATGTTATCAAATGTTAGGCTCTTAGGGCGCTATAGGCTATTGGCTTATGGCAATTCATCTTCAAATTCATTGTATAATGCGGAAAAACAGTATTGTATGTACTACTGTATTGCAATATATCCTTGTTATTCATGTCTATATGAGCCCTAAAAATACTGTTAGAATATAAAATGGGATTTTCCCGGCAGGGTCAAGTAGCTGCATTATTTTCTATCTTCACCATGCGTCAGGTCAGCAATTGACTTGGAGCACCTTAAAATGACAACATCACGTAGAACAAAAATACGGTATCGCTAATACTTAAGAAAAAGATGAAGGTGATTTATACTAGTTCCAACTAAAGAATAAAGTAGATGTAAACAAAACCACGTGACATGATGGGTTCTGATTGGCAGTTGGATGCAGAACCCCTTCAGGCTCTTGCTTGTCGTCTTCTTCCGAGTATTAATGTAGTTTCTTCAAAACATAAAAAGTAAGTAATAATAATTAAAGAATCGCGCACAATGTGCATTATCTTAACCTAAGACTTAACCTACCCAGTCCTGAACTTGGGATGGGGATCTTTCACTACTGAAAAATCCCCCACCCGGCCGGAAATCGAACCCGGGTCGCCGGAGTAGCACGTTTCTCAAGTTTGTAGCAACACTTTCTATGTGATTTAAGCAATACTAATATTATTATTTGATATTATCGGTTGAATGTAATGCGACGCGCATGTCTGAAGACAACAAAGGTATGAAAAAATAACACAGTCACTTGTCATGTATTCCTCGAAGACAGTTAACGTTTAATTCATACGGTGAAAACAAGCTTACTACAGCTATTATATAATAAAAGACAGCAATACAGTTCAATGGCTAAAGCTAATCAGGCCTCACCACCTCATGTTGTTAAGCACAAGCGGAGAAATCCGTTAAATAGTGGCGAAAAAGCTGTGATCTTGAATGTTTTTAATACATTTTGCAGTAGGTAGATTTTCATTATGACATTAAAATATTACAATGCATTAGCATTTTAAACGTAGCCATATGTAATATTTGTGAAATCCAGCTTTGTTTCTGTAGATGCTAGCTTATTTTAATCAATACTAACGAGTTCCTCTTGCATTGAAATTGCGACGTCTGAAATGTGTCAACGAACACGTGGTCGCGGAGTAATACATATCAGTGTGTTTGTTTACATCTACTTTATTCTTTAGTTGGAAATAGTATAGGCAAGTGAGAAAGATATACTTTCTTACTCCTTCCCCATGACCTGGGATGTGTCCGTCTCAAATCTCATTCTGATAGCACAGTCGGTTCGGTAAAAAGATAATTTTTAAAAGTTTTCTTTAGGTCTTATTTTCAGTAATTGTTAATGCATCTAAGCTTTTCAACTCTATAAAATTAACTTTAAAATTAAGAAATTTCATTTTTCAGATAAGGGCTAAAAATGTTAAAATCCTGATAAGACCCAACCTCATACCCTTAACTTAAAACTTTTCTGGGTCCAACACCAACAATACAAAACAGACGCTATGAGTCTGACACCCTCCGTCTACATGGCGAACACAACCAGAGCTGCGGAGAGACTTATCGATGGCACTGTGTTTATGAACGTAGTCTTGAACATACCACTATTCATTTGTAATGTGAAGCTACGGATCTTACATACTGAAGATTGACTTAAGTTAATAAAGACTTTGTGGAACTTTATACAGTGAAGCAACTATAATAGAATTAATTTACTATATGAATTGACATAAACACACTTTTTGCTTCACTTACCATAATTTGGTATGACGCGTTTCAAGGAGCCTCCTCCCCATTTTCAAATACTCTGTCAACTCAGAGTATTTGAAAATGGGGAGGAGGCTCCTTGAAACGCGTCATACCAAAATATGGTAAGTGAAGCAAAAAGTGTGTTTATGTCAATTCATATAGTAAATTAATTTTATTGACTTAAGTTGTTTGTTCGTCCACTAACAATATTATAGGAACAGTGCATTTGTATATATAGGTTGCCCCACGGGAGAGTAGGTAACGCACCTGCCTTCCACCCCATCAGTCTGGGTTCATTTCCTGGCCATGTTGGGGATTTTTTGGTAGATAAAAATCCTTTCCCGAGTTCAGGACTATGTGTTTGTGTTAGATAGGGGAATGGCACACACCAGGAACAAATTCGACTCAGAATATCCCCTTACGCGATCACTAGGGGTATCTTGCGACGCACTGGACTACACGCACATACGTATACAGGTCTAAGAAGCGAATATAAAATTAACTATAACAAAATAAAATTTAATTGAATAAGCTTGACTTGTACATCGATATAGCATTTAAATACCAATTTATACTATATTAAACGCATCCTAAAGTCTGTGTATTTACACTTACTCGTCTGAGACCCTTAGATCTGAAGTTTACACCATACGTTCCCCATGACCTGGGGAGTGTTGATCTCAGATTTCATTCTGATAGCACAGAAGGTTTGATAAAAAATTAATTTTTAATTTTGGTTGAGGTTATTTGTTGTGCTTTATGCAGACCTTAACGGCCATCGTATGGGTTGCATACCACGTACTGTAGCATTGTGAGCATATTAGTCATTCCTATTTCAGAACCTCAGTGTTATGTCATTATTTAGAATTTGGTTTTTAAAATTATACTGCTATACAGGTAAAATTCACATAATGGTAAAATTATTTTCGCGGTCTGAATCATCTAGTAGTTTTAATTGATGCAAAATCAATTAAGTGCTGACTGCAAGAAAAGGAACTCTTCAGAGCATTTAAAATATTTATTTTCAGAATAATAACAGAAATAGATATTATGTAAAAATGCCATTCAGGGGAACGGTTTTATAATTCTAACAATTGTGGATGGTAAACTTAAAGTTCTATAGCCATATAGGCCTACTATAGTGCTGAAGATGGTAAATAATATTGCTTCCATTTTTGGTGGAAATAGTGAGAATCATATTATAAATTCTTTTACATTATCTGATCTTCGCACATCAATCTTTAATCTATCATGATTCTTCCATGGTTTTCCTTAGAGGAATCTGTAAAAAAGTAAATGCGATTTATTAGCAATTTAATACCGAGTGAACTCTCTTAAAATAAAACCAAAAGGTTAAATACATAGTAACCAAAAACCTCAACCAGCGACTAGAGCTATATTATCATAAAGATAATTTTGCACACCCCGATCCTAAGGTCTGCAATTTTGTAGACATCATTCCTAGCAATACTAAAAACGTTTCCCATCTACGAAATTCAGGCACCGGTGAGATTTAAGGATACCGGTATATATAAAGTGAGAGATATTTAAATTGTATACTCAGATCATATGTTTAGGCATCGCATATTTCCTGGTTCCTCCTTGTAATAGTCCAAGATTTGTCCTTTATTAGGTCTGCACCTGAAAATGTAATAATAATTCTTCCTTGGTTTTTCTTGGAGGAGTCTGTAAAAAGTAAATGCAATTTATTAGCAATTTAATACCGAGTAAACTCTTTTAAAATAAACCCTAACGGTTAAATACATAGTAACCAAAAATCTTGCTCCAACCAGCGGCGACTAGTAGCATATTATCATAAAGATAATATTCCGCACCCAGTCAATCTAAGGCCCGTGCCCTATAAGCTGTCCTTTTTAGCAAAGGTTTTCCACATCTTACAAAACAACAGACACCGGATAGAGAGATTTAAATCGTATACTTATCTCATATGTTTAGGCATCGCAACACTTCATATTATAATTTCTTCTACATTATCCGATCTTCCCACATCAATCTTTAATCTATCATGATTCTTCCTTGGGTTTCCTTAGAGGAATCTGTAAAAAGTAAATGCGATTTATTAGCAATTTAATACCGAGTGAACTCTTTTAAAATAAAACCTAAAGTTTAAATACATAGTAACCAAAAATCTCGCTTAAACCGGCGACTGAGGTATATTATCATAAAGATAATTTTCCACACCCAGTCATATCTTCGGTCTGTGTCCAGTAAGCCATCATTGTTAGCAGATGCTAAAAACGTTTCCATCATCTCTTAAAAAACACAGGCACCGGATAGAGAGATTTAAATTGTATACTTAGATCATATTTCCTGGTTTCTCCTTCCAACTGTTTAACATTTCTTATATTAGATCAGCATCTGGAAATGTAATAATAAACCTATTATTAATTCATGCTTTTGCAAGATGGATGGATATAATAACAAAAGTGAATAGAAACGGGAATATACATAATTTTTCCATTCCCCTTGAAGCTCTCTACAAACACTTTTTACAGTATTTAAAGGAAATTACAACTCTGCTGACAATAAGTGAATTAATCTCTTAACAGGGGAAACATTTGAATGAATGAATGATTTATTCTTGTATCTGGAGTTGTACAAATGATCACCCCTGGTGTTACAGAAAGTTTTTTCACCAAAGGGCATCTACACACATAAAAACTCATATATTTGAAATCAGTACTACTACTAATAAATGTTTACCTTTTGTAAGTATTTCCACTTACCATTTCTAACCAATTTCCCTTAAGCAGATAATTTGTTTTTCCCATTTTATTTTGACTATGTATAAAAAGTTTCCCAGTTCCTTTAGTGTTTTTTGTTACAGATAATTTCTTATATGCCACTTCTTTATTTAACTTAAGCATTCTTTTATTTAAAAACTTATGTCTTAGTGTTTCAGTTTCGGGACAACTTAAAATTATATGCTCTGCATCTTCATTGCTAAGACATAATGGGCAACGACCTTTCTCGAAATTTCTTCTTGCCCCTCTAAGTTTCCATATCCCTAATCTCCACCATGCTAGCCCAGATTTTTTAACAGGGGAAACATTTTGTTTCTCCATCTTTACACCAGAAGATGCACAGAAATCTTTTAACTGTTTAGGTAGGAGAACTAAGATTAGATGGACCAACAGAAAAATACTTAAAATGTAATTACCAGGGCCCGGATTCTAATGACATGTCATCTTTTTATTGATGCTGCCTAGACATTGCCAACTTGTACATAAATCCTAATCATGGCCTCTGGGTTATAGAAATGCATTTTTATTAGGTCATTTTTTATTTTTAGGGCATTTATTTCACTTTTAGGTCATTATTTTGTCATTTTCCTGTAATTTTCTTCCTTATTTTGTCATTTTTATGCATTTACTTTAAATAAATGACTAGATTACTATAATGCAACATTTATGTAGAATCTACTTTAAAAACAATTTTCTTCTCAAATGTTCCAATCAAGAACAAAGCTTTTTAGACTTACGATATTCTTTCTACATTTACAGTTTTTAGAATTATGTACAAATTAGTCTATATCTTTGTGTGTACAATAATAATTTTTATAAATGAAATGTGAGTTATTAGGTCATTCTTTGAAATTATTAAGTAATTTTCTTTTTTAATATTTAGGGTCATTTTATAGGTCTTTTTCGAACAGTTTTAGGTCATCAGAATCCGGGCCCTGTTTTCCTGCATATTTGAAACAAACATTTCTTTGACGTCTATCTAATAACAAAGTTCAATAAATTTCAATTTGTAGGAAAAACTTACTTTAGAAGTTGGAAAGAAGAAGTCAGACTGAAAAATTCAATGTATAGCCGGGATTTGAACCAGGATCTTTAGCCCCCAGTGCCACTAGCTACCTAGGCAACATGCCAGTACAACATAAATTCTCCAACTGACTCACATATCCCAGTTTACATAAGAAGAGTAATATCCTGTTGCTAAGGAACGTATATGAACCTTATATTTCATTGCCGAGAGAACAATGTAGAAACTCTTTGTTGGCGAAATAAGGGGGAAGCATCATACGTTTCTTGTTTATGACACTGATGCATTAACATTCATAAGCCTGTGAAGTGCACAACTTAGGCCCGGTAGGCCTATTATAAAGAAAGTTTAACTCTGGTTTAGGTTTAATCTTGAGTTTCTCATGTTATTGCGCATTACAAAGCTTAACCTCTAGTTAATCTTCAGTTTAACTTTACTGGAACTCATCATCGGTTTAACTAGAGGTTAAGGCATTCCTATTTCAGAACCTCAGTGTTATGTCATTATTTAGAATTTGATTTTTAAAATTATACTGCTATACAGGTAAAATTCACATAATGGTAAAATTATTTTCGCGGGCTGAATCATCCAGTAGTTATAATTGATGCAAAGTCAATTAAGTGCTGATTACAAGAAAAGGAACTCTTCAGAGCATTTAAAATATTTATTTTCAGAATAATAACAGAAATAGATAATACGAAAAAATGTAATTCAAGGGAACGGTTTTATCCACAGTTGTGTATGGTAAATTTAAAGTTCTATTGCCATATAGGCCTACTATAACGCTGAAGATGGGAAATAATATTGCTTCCATTTTTTGTGCAAATAGCGGATACACAACACTTCCGGGAATCGTATTATAAATTCTTTTACATTATCCGATCTTCCCACATCAATCTTTAATCTATCATGGTTCTCCCTTGGTTTCTTGGAGGAGTCTGTAAAAAGTAAATGCAATTTATTAGCAATTTAATACCGAGTGAACTCTTTTAAAATAAACCCTAAAGGTTAAATATATAGTAACCAAAAGTCTTGCTCCAACCGGCGAGACTAGTATAATGTGGTCACAGCTAAGCTCCTCTGGAATGCCGGGAAATACATCATTGGTCTTTCCCCGCATTCCAGAGGAGCTCAGCTGAGGCCAACACTATAGCATATTATCATAAAGATAATTTTCCACGCCTAGCCATGCCCAAAAAGCTCTCATTTTTAGCAAAACTAAAAACGTTTCCACATCTTAAAAAGCACACACACCGGATAGAGAGATTTAAATTGTATACTTAGATCATATGTGTAGGCATCGCAAATTTCCTGGTTCCTCCTTGCAACTCTTTAACATTTCTTATATTAGATCAGCATCTGGAAATGTAATAATAATAATCCAATTATTAATTCATGCTCTTGCATGACGTGTCATTGGATGGCTATAATACAGAAGTGAACAACAGAAAAGTGAAGATACAAAATTTATTGTCCTTTCACCTTAAAGCTCTCTACAAACACTTTTTATCAGTATAAAGATCGAATTTAAATGAAATTACAAATCTGCAGACATTAAGTGAATTACATTCTTGACAAGAGAAACATTTTATTTCTCAACATAACACCAGAACATTTGGAAATATTTTAACTGTTTAAGTAGGAGGACTGTACAATTAGATGGACCAACAGAAAAGTACTCACGTTTTCCTGCATATTTGAAATAAGCATTTCACTGACCTCTATCTATTAACAAAGTTCAATAAATGTCAACTTGTAGGAAAAACTTACTTTAGAAGTTGGAAAGATGAAGTCAGACTGAAAAATTCAATTCATAGCCGGGATTTGAACCAGGATTTAGCCCCCAGTGCCACACTCTTACCAACATGCCAGTACAACTTAAATTCTCCAACTGACTCACTTATCCCAGTTTAGTTTAGAAGAGTAAGATGGATGTTGCTTAGGAACGGATACTTGTCGAGGGAACAATGTAGAAACTCTTTGTTGGCGAAATAAGGGGGAAGCATCATACATTTCTTGTTTATGACGCTGATGCATTAACATTCATAAGCCTGTGAAGTGCACAACTTAAACGTATCAGTTTTAATGACAGGATTTATAAGAGATTAGAGACTATCAATTACGGGCTGTTGACTTGCTACGTTATTCAAGTGCAACAAATATGGAGGAGTAAGTTAACTACAGTAAAATACCAGTATAACAAAATTTTCACTATTACAAAATTATGTATTGGCCCTTCCCTTTTCCCTATTTAATATGCGTTAAAACATTTCATTATAACAAATTTAGAATATTCAGTATAACAAAATAAAATTTTGCTTATTTGCCTGTATATAATTTTATTTTTTCCGGCGTATGCTGTGTAATATTGCCTCAGGGAGAGAAATTAATGCTGAGTGCTGAATGGAAATTGCTTAAAGAAGAAATAATAATCGCTGACTGCTTTAGAAAAGCTGGAGTGAAGCATTTGTGTGAAAAGTAAGATGGGCCTAAAAGGGTGAATCTTAATGACTACGTTAGTGTGATAGTGTAACAAGAAATCACAGATGTGACGATGAGGTTGAAGAGGAAGGTGTGCAACACAGTGATCAACACATGGCACGTAGTAGCCTTCAAGAATTTTTTCTATCACAACAGCAATATACCAGATTCCGTTTTAAATCCATGTGCATTGGTTGGTGACTACTTTGACTTTTTCAAAAAATAAAGTCCAGAACATTGTGCATTTACAACATTTCACTATAACAAATTCATTTCTAAGGTCCCCTAAATTTCGTTATACTGGTATTTTACTGTAATCAGTGGCGCCCATACCCGGGGGCAGGCGTGGGCCGCCCCTACCCCTCAGGGAAAGGAAAAATGTAATAAATATAGTCAGGTGTTTTTCTTTATAAGACAATTATTTGTGGTTAATGTTGTGCATTATTTAGCTATTTGTAGAGGTTGGCAGCCAATGGGAGTGTTGGTCTGCAAGCCAGAGCCCGTATACCAACGCTAGTACAGTGGGAAACTAAACCCGCAACATGTTGTAAAGCAATTATCCTTGAGTTAACCTTCCACTTTCAGAACTGAATTTATAAATTGATTCAAGCAATAAATTTAAGTACACAGGTCACTTGTTAATTTATACGTCAGTAGCAATGAGAAGGTTATCTAATAGAGAACTGTATGATTAATTGTTGCAGTGTGGAGCATGAAGACGCACAAACTAGAATTGGATTTGCCTGGTCATGCAGACGAGGTGTTCGCTGTTGATTGGTCACCTGATGGTCTTCGAGTTGCCAGTGGAGGAAAAGACAAAGTTCTCAAATTGTAAGTTATCAACCCTGCTCCTCAATATGCATATAAATAGTATAGCAAGTTAGAATATTTTATTAATATGAGTTGAACTTCACTTACCAATCATTTGGTAGGACGCGTTTCACAGGCCATTCGCCTGTATCATCAACTAAATGTCAATGTTGAATTTCATGATATTTTTTGCACTAGTAACTAATTAGTGGTACCTACGAATATTGTTGCCATGGATCGTAACTAGACATTCCCACATGCAATCTGGTTGCTATGAAAACAAAAGAAATCTCCGTGCGGTAAAAATTACAAAAAGCACTAGTGCCTTAAGTAAAACCATCACAATACAAGCCTTTATTTTGATATATTTATCATAATAGTACAATTTTTACAGTTATTTAAGGCAATTCCTCCATCCCTGCTCATGGTGTTTAGATCCAAACTACTTCTTTACTTATTCCAACAGACATCGATGGTCCTGCTGTCTCTGCCGAAATTCCTCCAGTATCATATCCACGGTCAACAATACTTATTTACTAATATTCCATCCCCATAACAACCAACACATGAGAATCACTGTCTGAAATAAACATCCCTCTTCAATAGTGTATATACATAATATTTTCAGCTAATATCTCAATTAATATATTAAATTGATATAAATAATCTTCGTGCAAAAAATAGCATGCAATACTCTTTCTGTAAGCGCATAACGGAAATTGTATATTGAAAAAAAACTCTGTGCAAGCACCTTGTTTTTTCAAACTCTTCCCTTGATCTGTATTCACCGCTTACGGAATTAGTATCGCAATATACTATTTCGTAACTGCACTTTCAGTTACCATCAGTTTAAATTTACCATTATTTGCATTGCTTTGCTTCGGAGCAGCTCATAGTACAGAAATATTCCATAATATCATTTTCAAAAATGACAAAATTTCAAGATGCTACAGTGTGCTTCAGATACGACGCTTGGAGAAACTTATTCCTCCATGCAGGCACCATATTGTATTCTTTCATTATCGACTTTACTGTAATTGATTACTGAACTTATGAAGTAATTACAATTCAACTGTGTAGGAAAAGTTATGCATTGCAAGGTTGCGGAATATCCTGGCATTTATGTGTTGCATATGTGGATAGATTTACAGGCATGTAAAAGAACTCCTGCGATACAAAATTCCGGCACACTGATGACGGTCACAGGTCTAAGTTGCAATACATCCCTGTCGTTTAATAAGCATTAAAAATAATAAAAGTTGTGAACTTAGAATCCTTACTGATTGTGTTGTTCTTTTGCAGATGGCAGTACTAACCTCTTGATCGCTTTTCCCAGAATGTAACCCGCTCCATAATAAAGGCAAGTGAAAGAACAAAATGTCTCATTTCGTTATATCACAACAAGAAGGGGATAACTCATAGTCAGGAGGCACAAAAAATTAATTTAAAAATCTAGGCATGATATTTCATTCTGTGATTAAGGGTCTAAAGCAACAAAATGAATGCATTGGTTTTCAAGTAATGAGCAAGTTTTAAAATGTACTTATACAACTTCTGCACTACTACTGTAATGGAAGAGTGTTCCACCATAAGGCAAATTTATAATTATAGGTTAGTTCCCAAAGCTAGCCCATGACTGATTGAGAATCTCTGTACTTCGCATGTCCAATCTATAACTTATTCGTGAGTGTGCAGTTTGGGAGCAGTTAGAAGAATTTGGAATCAATAGTTTCTGGGTAGAAACAAGCTGAGTTTATATGCGAATTCTATGGCTTATAAAATATCACAACCTTAAATTTCTCCGTTTTTAGTGTCCTAAAGAAAATAAATACATAGAAAAATACGCCAGGGGGGGACTTGAAAAATGTTTTTGTATAATTGTCAGATCGAAATTCTACTCATCAGATTAGAATAGAATATGTATTTCCCTTTAACATCTTATACATGCAGTATGCATTGTCAGTATAAACTATATTTTGGGAAACTTTTAATTATCTTCCATTAGTCATACATATAAGTAACCTATGCTTATAAATCAGGTGCCAGGTTATTGGAGGGAGGAGTCAGGCACGTGAAAATAGGTTAGTACGCATGTCTCTGATAACAATTCATGGCACAGCCCGCAAACATTTCTTAGAGTACATAAACTGCCCATGAGAACACACGGAACGGAAGACTAAAAATCAGAATAATGAATTCTTGCTTTGGCGAACGCATGTGGAGAAAGAGCGCTTGCACGGATTATGTGTTCATGGTTTCTGAGTGCTTTGGGAACAAACCTCATATCAAATGATATTAACACTTGTAACTGATAGAAAACTCGTATGTGCTGCCTTCTTGTGCAAAACATGAATATATCCATATTTATCTCTTTCTTCCCCCAAATTATAAAGCTTATAGAGGCTGGTATAAGAGAAGGGAAATATAATTCTTCTACTGAAAGAAGCGCATTTTCTTCCCTTTGTACACCATTACAAAAATAGTTTACGACAAAAGTGGAGTTATCCCCTTCTTTCACCAAGGTCTTCAATTCCTAAGTTTTGTAGCTGTTTTATATAGGGAGACCCAATGAACTATGAACGGGCTGCAATGGTGGTATGCGTTGTGGCTATCATATTGAGTGGTGCTCATGCAACCATACAACAATTTCGTCAACCACGCTATGTTTGAAGGCATTACGTAGCAACGTTATGAATGGAGGAGCTGAATTTAGTAGCTCTTTGCATAGAGCCATACGAAATCCCTGCCTGTTGTAAGTCTCCAAACATTGATTGATATTGTCCAATGTCTGTTAGGTTTCTTAGACTGATCTGAAATTTATTTTACAGATCATCGGTTGTTGTATGGACTGGAACCTTTACACCCGGGAATCAAGCTGACTGTGTTAACATATATACATGTAATATAATAAACATGTAGTGTAATCTCTATATATATAAAAGGCTTTGTCCTGACTGACTGACTGACTGAATGACAGGAATCAACGTAGAGCCTAAACTATAACAGGTAGAGACTTGGAATTTTGACAGTACCTTCGCTTCATAATGTAGGTGCTCACTAAGAAAGGATTTTGAAAAATTCTGATTCTAAATGCCAAAAATTAAATGTTTTTGAAAATACTTAATCCCTTTTTACATAGAATTATCAAAACAAATTCACAGAACGTATTGTTACCAGTGGTATCAGGTGGGCTTGGATTAAATTAAATGGATGTTTGACAAATAAGAGAAGGTGTCATTATAATTCATATTATCTATATTAATAAAAGGAATTCTCCTCGATGTCCAGCGAAATCTACTGAACGCAGAGATCTGAAATTTTAAACATAGGTGTGCTGAAGGGTCGGAAAATGCACCTCGAAGCCGGAATTTTAATTTTAGTTTTCGTTCGTGAGTTATGAGTGAAAAACTGGCAAAAAACGTTCTTTTTTTGCGTTTTCAAAACATAAGTTTTCAGTTATACATTTCAATGTCAAATCAATTACAGTTGGCTTTGGCTATTTTTGTCAAACCTTGAAAACAAAACTTTCGCGATCGCTTGAATGTTGTAAGCCCTAAATATGGTCAAACGTTGTTTTATTTGGACGAATCTCACTATACAGAGGTTTTCTTGGCCAAGAAACTCGAATCTGAGGTCGCTTTTACCAGTCGATGCTATCTGATCGTGGTATGTAGTCCATGCGATTTAGGTGTTAGTAAATGTAATGATTTAACTATTATGCTCTTAATTTTTAATTCTTGAAATAATTATCGCGGGCAAAGCCGCGGGCACATGCTAGTACCTATATAAGGACCTAGAATTTCAAAATCTAAGTCCTTCATAAGTTAATTTCCAATTACAAAATAAAAAACCCGGGCGACGCCGGGCCTTTTAAGCTAGTAATTATACATGAATTGAAACTTTACACTAGACTTCACTTCTGGTATAGTTTTACCTGTACATGTTTCGGCGCCTTTGCAACCATTTTCAACAGTCATACTTCAACTGCCGTGTTACCCTCTCGTGGCCGTGGAATAAATCTCGAGATGTAGTGATTTATAATTGTGACTAAATACAGGACACAATACTGCCGGAGTCAGTAGCGTCACTGGAAAAACACTGCACAGCTGGTTCATAGTTCATTGGATCGCCCTGTCCTTGAATGCATACAAGACGGCGCAGTTTACGTTTGTGGTTTGTGGGATTTTAACGACTTGTGAGGCTGTTTGGAGGGAAATGGGCATAATAACTTTCATAAATTATGCATGGTAGTTTCTCAAATCTTGCAATATGAACCAACATGTATCCTCTCCATTCACCTGTCTGTACTTCTCCAGCTTCCGTTAATGGCAAGACGTGAACCTCTTTAAAGACATTGAAGCTATAGTTGGTAATACTGGACTCAAAGTATTGTCTAGCGTTACACAGTGCTTCGGAATGAGGGGAGTTGCTGGTCCTGATAGTAATACCTAACACATGTAAAGTTATATATTGATCAGTATTGAATATGTATCGACCACAGCAACTAGGTCAGCTTTATTGATCTTACTGGGATGAAGGAACATAGAATAGACTAGAATAGAATTTTATTTACACATACATACATACGGTACATAGTTATCTACATCCACTTTAAACATCTCTTATCTATAAGTCTAGCACTACCCACTAAGAATCCCCTCATACTATAACCCCTGGGTTTAGTGTATGAATGGGGATTCTGGTTAACTTACCACACCTTTCTTGATTGTTTTCTAATTTTTCTCATTCACTTCTCTCTCATTTTTCCTAAATACTCCCCTATATTCCTAGTCTTTTTCTTCTCCTCTGAATTTCAACATCTTGATGGTTATTATCTCATTATGAAATTTACCCCACTTTGTCTCCCAGATTTCTTCCCTCCACCTTCTTACCCCTTCACATTCCGTTAAGTAGTGTGATATTCCTTCCTCTTTACTACTCTGTCCTTCCTTATCCCTTTCAGATATATCATCCCTGTTCTCATCCTTGCATATCCCTCTCAGCCATTTCATAAAATATGGGAATTTTTTCCTCAAAGAGAAAAGTTATAAAATTATTGTAATTGGGTGGTAAAAAATAAGTTCAAAACCTCAAATTCTCTGAATATTAAGGACTTCTGAAGTGGTTTCATGTGTAAAATCTGTCTATTTACTTATTTATTGCATTGAGTTTCCTTTTTTTGTTGCCATTTTTAGCATGATTTTAACACTCTTTAATACCAAGTAGTCAAGAGTAATCAGCTATATCCATTTTCATTTGAGAAAATATACATCTTAAGGTACAATTTGGTATAAGATTAACTTCAAAAAATATGTGTGGTTAATTACTATGTAAAATAACAAACAAGTGACTTTTTGTCCCACCCGTAACAGTGAGAGTTTTGGTTAAATTATTATTGATGAGTTAAATAAATGTTCTGACAACCTGGAAACAGTTTATAATTTGTATTGAATCCCTCACACCTTCATTAATAACAACATTAAGACCCTAATAGTAATAGCAGAACAGAAAATGAGCTTTTGTTTTGCATCATTAAATTCATTGTCCAGATTATGTCCCACCCGTAACAGATTTTGAAAAATAAATTTAAAATTTTTAAAATAAATTTTTAATAATGCTTTGCATGTGGAACGAAGGAGAAGCAGAACAAGTTCTAATTCATCATTTATGACATGTAATAAACAAAAATAGTTGTTATAATTTGCTAGAATGTCTCTTCCTTGCTTATCACATCAATCCACATATTTCTCCTTTCCCCACTGTGTTTTGATTACTCTGTATAATCTAAAAGAAATTTTGTTTACAAATCTCGCCCAGATCTCTCTGTCATGTCCTCTACTCTTTACTTCCCCCCAAAATCCTATCTTATACCTTCTCCTCGTTGCCAAATATCCTCCCTTCTAACTTCTTCCAGTATCCTTTTAATGTTTCCCACTGAATTATCATGCCTCCTACCTTCATTTAAATACTTCATACATTCTTTCAATGCGTTAACCTCATCCATGAAGGAACATATTGATCTTACTAATAACATTGTCATAAGGGCTTGGATTTTCATGGTTCCCCTAGACAGTGGTCTTCAACCCGAGGCTTCATTTTTGGTGGCCCACAAACAAACACTAATTTTAACTACAATGTCAATGTTCAGAAAGAATCAATGTGAGGTCTCGTGTGTTGCTGTGCTTTGCACAGAGGAACATACACATGTATAATGTTAAATTATTATAATGTAATTGTTATGTGAGTATCATGTTATTAATAACCAGTAAATCAAGAGGCCCGCTAGTCTGTTACTAAAAACATAATGACCAGGGCCCGGATTCTGATGACCTAAAATTGTTTGAAAAATGACCTATAAAATAACCCTAAATTTTAAAGAAAACGACTTAATAATTATAAAGAATGACTTAAAACTTATATTTTATTTATACAAGTTATTATTGTACACACATACATAATTGTAAAAACTGTAAAAGCAGAAAGGATATTCTTTGTTCTTCATGGGAGCATCTGAGAAGAAAAATAAGAAAATTGTTTTTAAAGTAGATCCTACAAAAATGTTCCATGAATTTAACCTAGTAATTTATTTAAATATATAAGAATATACTCAATGTAAATGCTTGAAAATGACAAAATAAGGAAGCAAATGTCACAAAAATGATAAAATAATGCTGTAAAATTGAAATAAATGCCCTAAAAATATAAAATTGCATAAAATGACAAAAAATGACCTAATAAAAATGCATTTCTATAATGCCATGATTAGGATTTATCCACAAGTTGGCAATGTCTATGCAGCATCAATAAAAAGATGATATGTCATTAGAATCTGGACCCTGATAACGACCCTTTAGTTAAAAAAAGCTTGAAGACCACTGCCCTAGACGCTAAATACTCCGGATGGGATATTTATTTATCCTGAAGTTCATCCATCATAGAGCTGTGCTACAGTACGGCCCTAGTCACATACCATGAATGCTATTAGAACCCTGGACAATGGTAAAGCCCCACACAAGCTTGACTTGTATGGATTTATATGAAATCAAAGACAATTACCTACCTCAACAAGCAGCTCAATAGCGGCAGCAAGCAGGGAGCAGTCACTCCACAGTTCTTCGTGAAATAAACTTAAAATGGTGCTCATTCTCCTCATACTAGTGGCCAGTGCCACGGGACGACATTTGGGACAACAAAGACTTGATGTTTTGGAAGAGCACATAGCGTCCTGCTTGCAGGATATTGCCAACACGTACTTCCCCACAGACCTGCCTGTAGTCGTCCAGGCATCCACAATGATCTCCTGTGATTATCGAAATAAAGTCTTTGGAGAAATTGATGACATTATATTCCAATCTCTTAACGTTAATGGTACGCATCATGTGATAACATTTGGATGTATTAATCCGAATAGCATAAGACAAGGCTATGGAAAATACAACTCTAAGCTGGGTTCAGTTGTCCTGATTTTACCAGACATTAGTCTTAAATTACAGGTTCATGCAACAAAAAATATGATGACAAGGATAAACTCATTTATGCAGAATACTGGAGCTCGCTTTGCCATAGTAATGAAGCATTTTTCAAGATCAGCACAAGAACAACTCAGACCAGCATATGCAGTCATGGACTTTCTTTGGAGAGAGTATAGCGTCTCGGATGTGATAGCCATTGTGCCTCAAATTGGCTGGTCAAAAGTCAAGAGACCAAAACTAGAAATAGTCAGCTGGTGGCCTGAAGCGCAATCTAACCATTGTCTTAGAAAATTGAACCGGGTAACAATATTCAATGAGTGGGATCCTGTAGAGAAGCGATTCTTATTCGCAAATCATTTATATCCCAGAAAGGATACAATGAGGAGTTGGAATTGTATGCAAATTGTGCAGGTAAAAGAATTTCCTCCCTATATTTTTTATGATGCAGAAAGGAAAGACATTTACGGGTCTTTCTTACACTTGCTCCACACAGCTTTTAATAGTCAAGACTTTCACTATAAAGAAATTGATTACGAGCCAAACTCAAGGATAGCAGACCTGGAAGTTCCTGGGTTCATAGCAAATAGAATTATTCCAGGGAACACTTATATGACGTATCCACACTTCAGGCACACCACAACCTGGTATGTGCGAGTAATTGACATCCCACGCTGGCAAGGACTTCTGAGAACTTTCAGCCCTGCTATGTGGGTACTTGTCTCGCTGGCATACATACTCGGCTCAGCAACGTTTTGGATAATTCACAGACGCCAACATCCTGACAGATCGAGCCTTATTTTGACACTCATAAATACTTTAAGGACTTACTTAGGAACTGGAATTCCGGACAACTACAAAGGAAAAGTTGCTGTTGCATTTTTCTCGCTCTGGTTGTTTTTTTGTATAGAGGTTTACACTGCCTACCAAGCAGCCATGTTTGATTTTCTTGTCAATCCTGGACAGTATCCACCCATAAGTAGCATGGAAGAACTTGAAGAATCTGGTTATGAGAAGTGGTCAACTGTAGAAATTCAGAGTAATACTAAATTGGAATTCCCACAGTATCAAGTGTGCAAAGCAGGCTGTAATGTTATATTGATGAAGAAGAACAAAATGGCACTTCTATCGCAAACATACTTCCAAGACGTCTTCATACCCCTCATTTATACAAAGCATGGGAAGCCGCAGATAGTGAAAGTAGGGTCCTCAGTTTTTGATTTGCTTCCCACCATTTTTGTGTATCGCTTTGATGGTTATTTGATGAAACATATCGATTCCATTACTGAACGAATTCTGGAATCAGGGATTTGGGACCACTGGACCAGGCTTTCTTCATGGAAGTTCGTGAGTAGATATCAGAGTTTAGAGAGCATTGACAAACCCGCTCCAATTTCAGCATTGCTTCTGGAAGGACCATTCTTCATGTTAGGAGCTGGATTACTGCTTAGTGTTATAACATTTGTGTTAGAATTGATAATTCATGCCTACAGTCGCTATCTGACATTTCTTACACATTGAATGCTGTTGGTAAGACAGTAACACAAGAAACCCTGAAATTTTATTTTCAATGAAAAACTACATACGAGGTTTGTCTAAAAAGTATCCAGCCTTTAATTTTCGTGCGCATAATATTAATGCCACTGTGCACAAGGAAGATGAGTGCTTAATGCGCATGCTTGAATTTTTTCTCTGCCTTCGAAAGTGCCAGTCACTGCCGGCTAGCCTCAGAGTGAGGTCCCGTGATAAGCGCTTTTGATATCTCTCAAGATACTGCATCAAATGTTGTCAAAAGCTTGGTGATTCTCAAAGCGAAGAGTTGGGAGGTTGTTGAACGACTGGAATTCCATGCTCCGCCAAGAAAGTCTGGATCGGATGAGATGAATGAGCTGGAGCATTGTCAGATGCAACTGCCAGTTTTTTGCCACCCAGAGGTCTGGTCTTTTGTGCCAAACTGCGGAATCTTTAGTGATCTCAACCTCTTCGGCAATCTCTCGTACGGTCAAACGATCTCCCATTACCAGATATTCAACCCTCTCAGCGGTCCAAGCGGTTTGTGGCCTCCTGGAACGCTGGTCACTCTCGGCCGATGTGCAGCCTTTTTTTAATCGTTTGAGCCACTCCTTGATTTGTGTTACCCCAAACACCTACTCCTTTACAAGCTCTCTTGGGGTGTGACATATATTGTATATTGTGGGTACTGTTCCCTCATCGTCAGCAAAGTGCAAACTGGGAACAGGTGTTGGTGAGGGGTGTGTTGTTGTGATTTGAAATTGAGTTCTTTTAAAATCAGTGTTAACTATGATTGTGCTTTTCATGATTTTGAATTGTTCCAATGTGGTTAGATTCTTGCTTCACTGTGTAAACTTCCAATATATTTTTCAATTCATTATCCAGGAACAAAAAAAGTGCAGTTCTTTGAATGAATTCTACTTAACAATAAAACCAAAAATGCTTGGGTGGGAGCTCCGCTCAGTTTTGTTCTGTGTTGTCTGTATTGACTTAATTGTGAAAATAAAGAAGCCAATTATGGACAGAAATCAGAAGAAATTAATTAATGTTATTTATAGGGCTATTAGTGAATGAAGTTTAGCTTCTAAAGTGTTTATACTGTACTAACAGGTGCCCGCAGCTTCAACCACGGTAACTGAACTCCTCAGAAATAAAAAATTAAGAGCAACATAGTTCAAATATTATATTTCTTAACACACGTGAATCAATGATAAACTAAACAGTTAATAATTATTAAGAAACAGCTAAAATTCGGGCTTTGGAGTATATTCCACGATTAAAAAGTGCCGCCTGGGAAAAAGGACCTCATATTCGAGTTCTCTGGCCCAGAAAACCCCTGCAAAATGAGTTGCATCCAAATCGATCAATGTTTGTCCATTTACGCCTATATTCATTATCCCTCTTCCAACTATGTTGAAAATTTCAGATGTCTGCATGCCTTAGCATTATAAACAAATGAATCGACCAGGGTGGGCTTACAAAATTCAAGCGATCGCGATGCTTTTATTTCCAAGGTATGACAAAAGTAAGCAAAGCCATCAGCAATTGATTTGACAAATGAAATGTATTACTGAAAACTGATGCTAATATAGCAAAAAAAAAAATGCACGTTTTCTGACAGTTTTTCACTCATAACTCGTGAACAAAAGCAAAAATAAAATACCTGGGTTCGAGGTGCATTTGCCCACCCTTTAATCCTTCTACGTTTAAAATTTCAGTTCTCTGCATTCAGTAGATTTTGCTGGGCATTGCGCACAGACAGACACACACTTCCTTTTATTATCATAGATGAAATTCTGGTTTAAAATAGTGCTTATAAGTGACACGTTTAAGAAAAGCCTATTTCCAAAATTTTAAGAACCTTGTATCCTAAGAATGTAGAGCCTATTTTAGGCACTTAAAATTGTAGGAGTTGAAGCATCTTCCGGGCTGTGGGCCGTGGTCCAAAGGCAAAATTACAAGTCTCGCCAGACGTTTCGCTCCCGCTGTGGGGAACTTCTTCAGTGGCTGCTATCTTGACGCTGACTGGACTGCTTGGAGAAACGGAGCTGCTTATATACTCGCGGTGGGCCACGCCCACCGCGAGTATATAAGCAGCTCCGTTTCTCCAAGCAGTCCAGTCAGCGTCAAGATAGCAGCCACTGAAGAAGTTCCCCACAGCGGGAGCGAAACGTCTGGCGAGACTTGTAATTTTGCCTTTGGACCACGGCCCACAGCCCGGAAGATGCTTCAACTCCAAGATTCCGGCCGTGAAAGCCTCAGATTAACTACTTAAAATTGTATTTTAGCAACCTTAAAGCCTACTAATGAATGCACAGTAATATTCATGGAAGAGCAGTCATGCTGTCACGGTTGGATGGGAATTGATTTGTCTCATGAATATTTGAGGTGGTATTAAAATATGAAGGCTATTAGGAATTCTGTTTGAGTTTATAGGGGAGTGATTAACATTCCATGGTGGGAAGAAGCAGCTGTCTCATGGAATTTAAATATTTCATTTTTTCTAGAATTCTTCTAAAAAGTATCCATACATTGGCAACCAACAGCCTCCCTGACACTACCATAAATATCTCAAAATAATCAACAGATCTGCTAGTGGCTATTTATGTATCAAGTACACAAAATAAGGCGCTAGCAGACAAATCTAGTATTGTGGCCAAGGTTGAAATACTGAATGAGTCCACTCAAGTTTTTGCGTATGGAGGGCCGTGGAAAGAAAGAAAGGGCCCCAGGGACAAATTTTCCTAGGGCCCCGTCAAATATTAAATTCACTACCCAACTCGCCTGTTATAATGTATGCAACAGAAAGATTATGTAATGATATTACATAATTATTAGGTGCCAATGGTATCGGTACTTTATGAGATTGTCTGGTAGACAGGAAAATATGTCTGTCTGTCTGTCCTTGTGTCTATAACAGGGATAATTCAAATACGCTTTATTTGATTTTCATAAAACTTGGTATGCCATTTATAATCGCCATGAGACAAAGCCTATTGATTTTGGACCAAATCAGTTAACTGATGCTGGGCACGAAACGGAAAAATAGATATTTGAATAAAAACACTTTCTTAACGCACTTTATTTTACCTTAGTAAACTTCTGGACGGCCGTTTCGCAGGTGGTGTTCCTGCATCATCAGCAGAGTGCCAACTGAGGTCTCTGGAGCAGGTGTTTGTGAGGGTGTCTGTTATGGTGGGGGTGTAAGGAGGTGGGGGTAGGTGATGGGGGTTTGGTTTGACTGCCTGTGTGTAGATTAAATATTCTATTTAGGAACAATTTTATCTGTATATACCAGTTTAATTTTTTGAAAATTATGATTTTAAATGCTAAACATTAGTGAGTCCAAAAGGATTTCTGCTTCTACTTTTCAAAAATAGCTATTCTTCTTCAAGAATAATCCATTCCAGATTAACTGATTAATCCCATGACACTGTTATATGACAGGACAATGCAGATAAAATAAACACATAAAACATAACTTAAGCTCTTTATTGCCTTTAACAAATTTTATTTTAGAATAAATTTAGAAATTACAAAATACAGCCCTGTGCGTATGTAGTGCATACAATATTTTTTGGTAAAGTTTTAAAACTATTGAGTTCATTTTTTCACTAATTTTCAATGATTCTGCGTAAAGAAAGAAAGGAAATGTCGATTGTATCAGTAGTGCCTGTTTACAAACTTGACTTCCTGTAGATTTTTTCTTTTCCTAATTTCTAAAGACATCGTTAATATAATAATGTTGATTAATTCTGTGGCTTGGTTCTAAAAGGGCCAATGTCAATTTCTTGCAGAAATGAGATTTATGCATTATTGAGCTCGACTAGTCTTTATCTTTCGTATACTAAAAGAGCCAATGTCTGATGCTATTAATAGACATAATACAGAAACCTTAGAGACCAATGTCGGAAGTTCTCAGCACCATCAACAAATTAGGCAGTTCTAATGCGATCCAAAGACTTCCACATCGCTGGGAACATTTTGTACGCAATGGTGGTGATTATATCGAAGGCCTATAAAAGTTAGAACCATGTAGGCTACCTATGTTATGTATTTAGAAATAAAATAGTTGCCAGAACTAAAAAATAACCCTTGTAATTACTTATGTTTATAAAGTTATTCTGAGGTTAGTCTGCTCTGTTATTAATGTGACCCGTGAGAACACAACACGTGGACTGTTGCTTTGTTTGCCGAGACAGAGAAGTAATTTGTTTACAGTTGGAATTCATTCAAGTATGAATAGTGGATTCTTTAAGCTTCAGTCTGGGCTTTGTTAAGGCAGCAAGACAACTGATTCATCCAGTTTGAGGAGGTCTGGAATGGGGTGCACTCAGCCCTGTGAAACAAAGTTGTAGTGGCTGCGGTTCATACTTATGACTAGGGCCTGGATTTTAAGGCTTTTATAAATGGTACGAGGGGGATCCAGGAAATAACGACCGTTTTGTTGTAGTAATTAAAAAAATCATATTTATTTGAAAAAACAAAGTCTGTTACATAACTGAAGCTTCCTTTACTTCTCTACATAATCACCACCCACATTTAAACATTTTTCGTATCTGTTCACTAGCTTTAGAATTCCCGTGTTATACTCCTCTGCCGCCAGTTCATTAAGCCAGGTGTTCACTGTCTTTTGGGATCACAAAGGTGTTCTTTTGCTGGATTTCATGCCAAAAGGCACTACGATTAATGCAAATCGTAATTGTGAGACTTTACGAAAACTACGGCGAGCCATCCAAAACAGGAGGCGAGGAATGCTTTCGAGAGGAGTTGTGCTTCACTCGAGAATTGCTGGATCAATCTTTGATCATCCGCCCTATAGTCCAGACCTTGCTCCTAGCGATTTTCTGAAAGACTTTCTGGGTGGTACGCGTTTTGGAAGTGATGAAGAGTTGAAGAAGACAGTGAACACCTGGCTTAATGAACTGGCGGCAGAGGAGTATAACACGGGAATTCTGAAGCTAGTGAACAGATACGACAAATGTTTAAATGTGGGTGTTGATTATGTAGAGAAGTAAAGGAAGCTTCAGTTATGTAACAGACTTTGTTTTTTCAAATAAATATGATTTTTTAAATTACTACAACAAAACGGTCGTTATTTCCTGGATCCCCCTCGTATTTTAGCCTTTTATTTTCGTGGAGTAGCCCTTCTTAGGCTTTAAACAAACAATTTTAGCCGTCTTAATAAAACACTAATATTAGCACTGAAAATTGTATTATAATTTTGACACAGTTATTCTATTTTTTCAAAATAAAGAATTATTCCTTATATCAGCACTTGAAAAATAGCATAAACAATTGAGATATTTACCCTTTGATGATACAATTATTCAATACACCACTCAATTCACTTCCTATCTACAAAATTAAGTGGACTGGAGTGTCACGAATTTGTTCCTTTAACACACTTCTCTGTTGTCGGTCAGCAACTTGTTATTTGAAAGTTGAAATGACAATGGATTACTTGCAGATGGCTCAAGCTTCATTTCCTGCAACGGCGAGGCGGCAAATTTTCGAGTTATAAAGACAAGCGATACATGCATTGTTAATTTCAGTGTGTTTTATAAATTTATTTTTATTATTTGTCTTTCGATATTATTTGTCTTTCGATATCTATCCAAAGCCCCCAGATGATTCATTCAATGAACATTTCCTTTTCGGTATTTTACTGCATGTCTTCGGTTATTTATTATTTTGTAGCTGGATATTGTGTCATAATATTCCACATATTTATTTTCCTTTGCATTGATTGGAAAATCTATTTAAAAATCGTGTTTTTCTGCAAAAGTCCTCTTTAGTCCCTAGTTGTTCAGCAAAAGCCCCTTTTAGGCCCTTCAGTCCGATTTAGCCCTTTAGGTTCTATAACATTCATATGTTCGGAAGCAAGGGGCATGATATGGAAAAATATGTTTAAGTGTTCTGATTAGGAAGCTGGAGGGGGAAAAAATAAATAAAAGAAAGAAGAAAGAAAGAAAAAAAAGTTAAAACTTCAAATCCAGGCCCTACTTAAGACACTAAAACAAGATTTAAATATTTGTTAACATAAAAGAGTCTTGATTAGATGCCTAAAACATTTTAATCGCATGCCTCAAAATATTAGGAGGCTATTTTACATAGCCTGAATTCAAGAAGGCAATCAGAACGATGTTAATGGCCAACGCTTTGAACCAGTTTAAATGAATCTCATAATCTTGCATGCTTTTAATTCCAAGTGCATATAGGCATTTAGTTTGTACTATTGACTTTTTCTATACCAGTTGGGTTTACGGAAATAAATAATCCATCTATTTGTTGTCAGTAACGTTGGTGGATGTTGGCATGCTGACCACATGCCCCCATTCCTTTCCTCTGCTTGTGATAGATGAAACAGAGGTAGGCCTGGTCTCTCAGGGGATGTAGCACTGGTTTGACTAATTATAATGTTATATTTTAAAGTGCAATAGCACATTTCGTTCCGATATCTATCCAAAGCCCCCAGATGATTCATTCAATGAACATTTCCTTTTCGGTATTTTACTGCATGTCTTCGGTTATTTATTATTTTGTAGCTGGATATTGTGTCATAATATTCCACATATTCTGGAAGAATTAAATACTGAAACAACAAGAAAAATATCTGAAATACAGCTGCAAAGAGTGTATTATAAGATTTATGCAGATCAGAGAGGACTCTAAGATAGCTGGGTTAAATATTTTAATTCTTCTTTTCATTTGGCTTTTTCTCATTTGAGTCTTGAGCGTGAGAAAAAGTAGCGGAGGTAGCTAAACACTCTTGCAGAAATCGGCCGCTCGACTGCGTGCTTTGCATGGCAAGTCCATTGGCTTGATGTGTGATTCTCACTGTATTATTTTATATATTTTTATTTCACTCAAAATCAGGAAATTTGTTTTTATGCAATTCAGAAACTCTTATCTTCTCATCTTCTGTCCAGAAACCTAAAAATAAAGATTTATAGGACAATTATCCTGCCGGTTGTATTATATGGATGTGAGACATGGCCCCTTACATAATCTGAGAGTGTTCAAAAACGGGGGCTTGGGAAAATATTTAGACCTAAGAGAGATGAAAACTGCGTAATGACGAGCTTCATAACCTGTACTCTTCACCGGATAGAGTAAGGGAAATTAAATCACGGAGGATGAAATGGGGAAGGAAAGACATATCTCAAAAATATTGACTGGGAGACCCGAGGGGAAGAGACCACTTGGAAGACCTAGACGTAGGTGGGAGGGCAATCTGAGAACGGATTTAAGGGAAGCAGGATTTGCGAGGGTTGATTGGATGGAGTTAGCACGGAATAGGGTTGAAAGGCGGGCTCAGGTAAGCGCGGCAATGAACCTCCGGATTCCATAAAATATATAATATTCCTTTAGTTTCCTGAGTAATTTTGCCATTGAATAAGTAAGTATATGTACCATTTCACTCTTCTTTTTCAATAATGCATGTTCCAGAATGAATTAACTTGAAGTCAATAATTTCATATGTGACATAGCGAGAGAATTTCTCGCTGCAGAATGGAGACAAGCCGAAGAAAGTATGAAACGATATGCAAGTAAAATGCTCATACGGAGGCAGTATTAGTATGATGGGGAAGCTGACATTCTCAAACCAAATACTTACCATATGTGAGATTTTTCTGTTGACTTAAAAATCTAGGAGATGTGGGGCATACTGACTATGCTACTAGCGATGACAGGAGTTTGGGCTATGACAGCAGAAGATGTCGGTATCATTACTTCCTACACCCGCCAGAAGCATTCTGTATCAGCCATCATCTTCACAACATTTGAACAGTCTGGTAAGATGACAGCTATTAGATACCTCATGCCTCTAAAATTAACCCTTTTTAGGTTGTACCATATTTTCATGAGTCTAATGCGCTTTTGAATGTAACTACCATTGTAGTTTAACTATTTTCATAATCCTTCCACTGCTGGTACTTGACAGTCATAGGAAGCCTTTGGATGGATAAACAAAGGACAGTAAACAAAAGAAGCATTTTACTGATGCTATTTGTTAGGCCTACATAATTCTGTTTCTATCTTTTTTTATTTATTTAGTTTATTTTTTTAATTCAGCTATGTTTATACTTCTTTTAGCTACGAGATCATATCAGGAGTTCAGGATCTGTGTCTATTCAGTAGGGTAGGCCATGGAACTATTGATTGTCAATTGTTTCTATTGTTGGTGCATTTTATAGAGTAAATTTCAACTGATATTAATTTGAATGGATATGATACAGAATGAAATGGTGAGGATGATTCATGGTATGTACATATCCAATTCGGCATTTATCTTTACGACTGGGGAAACCATGAAAAACCCATGTCAAATTTGCAATTTTTAAAATTATTTTTTATTGTCATTGCTGCATCAGATCAGCTTTTAACGGTATTAGAATTCTCGCTCTTGAGATGGATATTGCCATGAACATCATTAAATAACTATGTCTAGTGGCAGTTGAGGACCAAGCCATAGTACTGTGCCCCTGAAACATGTTCTAGGTTAGTTAGAATGGAAATTCGCTTATGCACGTACTCTTTACCAAGTTCACTGTGCAACTGGCTACAGTATTTCATTCACTGATATTCTTAAAACCCTGTTCTGGGACACTTGAAGACACTAGATATTTGTTGTTGATGCACCACACCATATTGGACATGCATAACGCAGCTGAGGCTGTAAAATAAAACAGAGAGATGATTTCCTATTGATAATCGCAATGTACAGGGTCTTTATTATGAGTTGAGACGGGGCGACTGGTGTTTTCACTCTCCGCTACGGAGTCCGCATTAGCCGTGGGCGGCTTCCCTGCTTAAAGTGTAGGCTATATAAAGTATTACATATCTTACCTTATAACATATGTTGGAAGTGTCGTCCTTCCTGTGTTATACAGGCATTGTATCTGGAAACCACATTCTGGCTGACGCGAGTGAGTTTATCGAACAAATCCTTACACATTGGAGCTGAAAGAAAACATTACGAATGAAATTAGGGGCATTACAGTGGAAGAACTCACTCGCGTCAGCCAGAATGTGGTTTCCAGATACAATGCCTGTATAACACAGGAAGGACGACACTTCCAACATATGTTATAAGGTAAGCCTATATAGCCTACACTTTAAGCAGGGAAGCCGCGCACGTGCCTCCCGCGGCTAATGCCAACTCCGTAGCGGAGAGTGAAAACACCGGTCGCCCCGTCTCAACTTATAATAAAGACCCTGGACTTATAACTAGACCTGGGATTTTAAAGCAAATGCCTATTTTGTTCCTTATGAAATAACATGACATTTTTTAAATATGTGGACATTTCATGATATATCACTTACATTTATAGAGTTTTATAGTTCCCTAAAATGCCTATTTGGACCTTTAGAGCCTATTTTACTATTTTAGTGCCTATTTTGTACATTTAAAATAAAATTCAACTTCACAATCTTATAATGGACATTCCTCATGGAAAAGCAGAACAGCAGAGGTAGGTTTTTCGCAGAAACTAGATTATTCCAAACAATTGTAGCTAAAGGAATGCTGACTGATGGGGGAGGGGGAAGGACTACTGTGTCAAGTCAGTGAAAGAACATCTGTTTAAGTGAATATAGTTCGTGATGCCTAATTTTGCAGTTAATTCTGTTAAGAATAGGTATACAACGTTTCTTGCATTAAAAAAAAGACCATGTTATAGTTTAAGTGTATATTGTAATATTTTAAAGTTCATTTTCAATCTATTTACACATTTTTAAAGCATATTTTAAGTGCCTATTTTCTCTTTTAAAAGCCTATTTTAGGTGCCTAAAACTAATTCTTTTAGAGCCTAAAATCCCAGGTCTACTTATAACTTATTGAACACTTATTTAAAAAGAAAATCTGAATGAAGTTACAATACTTTGAAACAACGCACTCTAATTTATTTTTCCACATAGTTTCCATCCACATCGAAACACTTGTCATAACGTGTGATGGGCTTTGAAATTCCGCAGTCGTAGAATTCAGCTGCCTGCGACTGAAGTCAACCCACGATGCTAGGTTTCAAGGAGTTTAGGCACCCATCTGGCACAAAATTTCCAGTAGCCCAAATCTTCGGTAATCACTTTGTACAGTAGAGTACAACAGATCTGAGGGAAATGATCAGAAAAGGCTGTTGAGGCCAACTCATTTTCTTGTTCAGGTATCCGTGGTGATAGAGGGCTCTTATTTGCTCTGAAGTATGCTGGATATCCAACCAATATCCAACAAAAGCAATTTGATCTTTTAGTAATCCTTGTATATTGTCAGATCATATGTTTATTAAATAATCCTGACATTGAAACTCATAAACAAATTCTGTCCTTTTTTATGGGCAAAATGTCCTGTATTTTTATTTGAATTCTGTTTTGTTCTGCAGATGCACGGAGGCTGGCTGAGTTGTCATCGTCACGTAGTATTCATTTCATGCTTAAGTCACCTTCGCACACCACAAACATCACAGATCTGCTGCAGCCAAGCTATTATCCAGTAATAGTGGTGCTATATCCAGACTGTCTACACATCATGAAGCAGGTAAACTAGACTAGTTTCACTAGTGCCATCTGGTTTATTCAGGATGAATTTCTTGATTAAAGTCCTTCCAAGTGCCGCTATGGAACAAAGATTTAAAGTTTGGTAATTAACCTTACTTCATACTTGTATACCCTGATAAAAGAAATTCTTAAAATATGTCGATATTTCACAAAATGCACTTGCAAAAGACTCCACTTAATGTATGTAGCCCCTAATTATTTCACAATAATATACCTTCTGTTTATAACAGTATTCATGTAATACTCATTTCAACTTGATCAACGAAATAAACAAACATCTGACTGCATTGGAGTCAAGGCCCTCAGTGATTAGCAATGCAGCTTTGTAGTATAGTCATGATTTCCCATCTAAAAAGCATGTGACCTCTAACTAGTCGTTACTCTGGTCTACCACTTTGGTCCAAAATAAGTAGGCTTCTTGCCATGGATGTTCTAAATGCGTATCCCAAGTTTCATGAAAATTTGATAAAGTGTATTTGAGTTATTGCATGTACAGACACACAGACGGACAGACACATGAACAGACATTTTCCTGTCCCCCGCACACTCTCATAAAGCACCATTCTGGCACTTAATAACTTGCATTATTGTAAAGCTCATGGTGGGAAAACACTCTTGAAGCTAGTCCAGTTTTTGAAGTGAAACTTCTTTAGCCGCGATAGGGGTAAATCGAGAGCTTGTGTAACGCTCAAAATAGTTACGAAATTAGTGAGGTGTGATGGAACGGACAGCACAGAAAACAATAAACTCCATGATTAGGCTAATCCAAAATTTAAAAAATCAAAAAATTAAACATTAAAGAATAAAAAATCCAAATTTTTTTAAATCTAAAAATCCAAAATTAAAAAATCCAAGAAATAAAAAAATTCAAAGATCCAAAATCTAAAAAATCCTAACAAAATTAAAAAATTCAAAATTTAAAATCGAAGTAGGCCTATCCAAAATTTAAAAAATCAAAAAAGTAAAAATTAAAAAATAAAAAATCCAAAATTTAAAAATAAAAAATCTAAAATTAAAACATCCAAAATTAAAAATTAAAAAATCCAAAACATAAAAAATTCAAAGATCAAAAATTTAAAAATACAAAATTAAAAAAATTCAAAATTTAAAAATACAAAAGTAAAAAATTCAAAGATCGAAAATTAAAAAAGTTCATAAACCCAATATTAAGAAGTCCAACAATCCAAAATTGAAAAATCCAAAAATTAAAACAAGTTTCACTTCTGTTGCGTGGCATTCCACACACTTTTTTTTTAATTGACCTAAGTGGAGTTAAAAGTGTTTTTATTTTCAACTTTTCGCAATGTACCTACTCAATTTTGCTGTTTGCAGGCATGTGACGAGCGATTGCTGTGGCCTCTACATCACTGGTTGTTACTGGATTGGAACACGTCATCGCTAGAGAACTTCTTCTTGCCTCTGGATAGTCACATCACCGTCGCAAAGAGAGACTCTGAATCAGACGGGCTTTTCCTGCGTGATGTGTATCATGTGCACAGATCTCAGCCCCTGACTGTCACTCGGCCTCGTTACTGGCTGCCATCGCTCCACCTGCCTCCAGAGCCCTCTAGAACCAACTACGGAGGAATTCCCTTGCCTACAGTTGTGGTGGTAAGTATGGCATATACAACTTCAGTACACACATGTTAAGCAAATTGAATACACAGAATATCACAAAATGACTCAGTAAGAACTCTCCTAGATAAAGTGATTTCGTTGCATTCAATATATTAAGAGGAGATTGGTAGTTACCAGTGACAAAAAAATCTATTTTTTTTTTTCTTAGGCTCATGTAATAAGTCATAGTTTTGTGAACATTTTGATATATTATAGGTTTTATATGTTGCGTTATTATTAAGCCAAGCAGAGCGACCTGGAGCTTTCTAAAATGGATAAAATACCATAAGGCACGTCATTTTCTTTTCGCTCTCCTGTAAAATTACATTTCTTGTACTTCAGGTACCATTTTCGGAAAAGCTATTCATTCTAAAATAATGAAACTTTCAGGAATTCATTATAGATAGATGACAAATCTCCCTTAGCAGAATTATGGGAAAAGTCTTAACTATACAGAATTTTCAACTATTTTTATTAAAAAAAAAGTCTTCTTTTTTAGATGTGAAGTTTTCATGCAGTTTTCATGCAGTAATAATGTACATATTTGACTGATTGTGCTAGGGTAAATAGTAGTACCTATTGTTAGTAAGTTCCTAAAGTTTCACAAAAATCAAAGCTACAGAAATTGAATAAAGCGTACCTATGTCAAGGGAAGTAACTGTAAAACAAAATTATCACCTATGTGTTAAAAAAATTCTTTCCTACCAAACGGTGAGTTCTAGAACAACCATTTTCTGCTTATTTTAAACTGCAGAGTGCATTTGCAAAGCATAAAAAAATTCAACTAAATCCGACTGTTAACACCTGAGTTATGTCTTCTTGAACATACGCTATATCTTCTATCATTTTGCTAGTGGTAACTACCATTTCCCCTTAAGCATTGTGATGTTTTGCTTGCAGTTGGCACAGGGCACCTGGGAGGACTTCACTGATTTCCGCTACCGACACATCAACACGGAGAGCAAAGTGCAGTACACTCTCATGCAATCCATCTCGGACATGCTCAACTTCAGGTCAGTAACTCCATAGTAATTCTGCAGATGTATGTACTCGCATAATAGATGCACTTTTTCCCCAGATTTTTTAAACAAAAATCCAGAGTGCTTCCTTTATGTAAGGAAAAAATTTTAATGAAAGAAACATGCTTTAAAGATGAGCTAGCTAACGATTGATAGCATATGTATGGATACAACAGCTGAACTTACTTATACATCGACTAGCTTAAAAGGCCCGGCGTCGCCCGGGTTTTTTATTTCTTAATTGGAAATTAACTTATGAAGGACTTTAGATTTTTAAATTCTAGGTCCTTCTATAGGTATTTATAATTTCAAGTAGAAAGAACGACTTATCACACTCAAACTATTCCCTAAGAAAATGCTTGATATAGCTTTTATGGCTATATGTAGAATTTTGGGATGTAGAATTTTGCATCCCATCGCTTGTACAGTACACAGCAAGCCCGGTAGGGGTTCTAATAAGAAGAAACAGAAATTCCGGTAACATAAAATTGTATTATCGTGGCTGAAAATTTTGTTTCTCACTCTCATGTTACCATAAAACCGTTTTGGGAATGAAATTAAACAGGAATACAATATCACTTTCATACATCTCTTCCCAAAACAGGTTATGTGACTGCATTATTTTCGTGGATTTCATTCTGTGATATAATAATATATATATATATTGCTATTTGCTATTTATGTAAACCTTTGCTATTTATGTAAACCTACATTGTATATATTTTCTGAAACCTGGTTGAGTGGAAGAGAAGGCCTTATGGCCTTAACTCTGCCAGGCAAAATAAACCATTTACTACTACTACTACTACTACTACTACTACTACTATATATATATATTAACATACCTCGTATTGTTTTCTCTATGTCCAGGGTAAAGAAAGTTATGTTACTGAATTATTTTCGTTGATATTGATAGTTCTCATTTGTCAAATTTATTCTCCTTTCATTTTTTTTCCAAACCCATCTGAGACAAACTGGCAACAATATGTTTTAATGTCAAATGTGATTTGGATTCAATAATTCTGTGTAAAAAGAGATTAAGTATTCTCAAAAACATTTGATTTTTGGCATTTAAAATCAAAATTTTTCAAAATCCTTTCTTAGTGAGCACCTACATTATGAAACGAAGGTACTGTAAAAATTCCAAGTCTCTACCTGTTATAGTTTAGGCTGTACGTTGATTCTCTGTCAGTCAGTCATTCAGTCAGGACAAAGCCTCTTATATATAGAGATAGACTGAAATATAATTCTAGAAAACTTGACACTGGAGAGTGGAAGTGTTATTCAAATTTATAGCATGAACCATTGAAAGAAGCTGAACATTATGTGAAAGGGAACCATTAGAATGACCACCACTTAAAACAAAATCAAAAAATTAAATTCCTTACAATTAAAAGACTTTTTAAAAATTATTTCCAAACCCTTTGATAAAAGTTAAAAGTTAAAATATGGCGTTTCAACTCTACCCTTGAGTCTTCCTCTGGTGACACCTCATTCTATACTGATCATTAGGAAGACTGAATTTCGTCATGGTCACTCATTTGGCCACTATTGATAAAAACGTTCCTAAAATATCTGTTTTTCCATTCCTTTGGAATATCAAATATTGCTTCCTCTATGCGTTCCACAGGCAGGCCGGGGAATTTTTATCCACTGGTTTAGAAATAATTTTAAAAACATCTTTTAATTGTATTTGACAGTGAAATTCAGGACCGATATGGATGTTTTATTAAAATCCTTACACAGGACATTTTGCCATATTGAAAGAAAATCAAACAACGCATTTGGTCATGACTGCATAAACAAATTTACAAACAGATGAAATGCCGAGTTAAAACATGACCTTGCTTTGTATTGTTGCCATGCAGGATGAACGTGTGCCTCACCAACACATGGGGGTACCCTATAAATGGGTCGAGATGTTTCAACGGAGCTGTGGGAATGCTTCAGTGTGGTGACTGTGAGATCGGGGCGACGGGACTCCTCTTCAAGACTGAACGCATGGCTGTCATTGACTACGCCGGTGAAACGCTCACTTTCAGGTATGTATGGCATCTGGGAGTGACTCTTCATTGCAATGAACAACACTATTCGAAACACGTCTCTCTCAGTTTGGACAATATAACACTTTTTACAATTGGTGCAATAGTGACAAATTTTAGTTTAAGTCTTTTCTTACCATGATCCAATTTGCTCGTTCTCTTGAAGTTAGCTGGAAACTGCCACTCTTTAAAACTAAACATAAAACTAACCTCCGTGGCACTACAACCCTGGAAGGACTTGGCCTACCACCCAACCACCGCGTCATCTACCACAGCCACTCTTTACTCGTGTAAAGTGCCAAGCATTACGAAGAAATGCATATAAGTACTTCATAGATAAATTCATGAAAGTTTTTCATAAATACAACAGTATAGTGTACTATTTGTTTATAACATTAATAGATACCTACTTACTCAATGGCAATAGACATTTCCTCACCCACTGACATTTTTATGTAGTTGCATGTTGCATATATTGCAATTTTCACTTGAAAGAGCAACGTGTCTGCGTAAAGTTTAGTTTCAAAACTCAACAAACTTCTGCAGAAATGCATGAGATGTTAAAGCAAGCTTTTGGAGAGGCCAGACTCGAACCTACGAGTGGTTCAATGGTTTAAGAATGGCTGAACGTTGGTTTTTGATGATTGTTCGTACACTCACACTGCCCTGCTTATATATCTATGAAAATATTAAATTTGCAATAATAAATTATAAAGAGGATAAAAATCAAAATATGCATCATCATTATGCTAGAAATAATAAAAACTATTTTAAGAAATTGTTGAGAGGTTCTTTAGGCAGAAATTCTTGCAAAGGACCCATACAATCACTTACCTGATACACTGTGACCTCAAATGGTTTAAGAATGGCTGAATGTCGGTTGTTGATGATTGTTCTGATTGGCATTCAATGGCATTACACCCAAAAATGTCGCTACTGTTTGAGCTGTGATTGTAGGCAGACCATTGAAAATGTCTGCAACATTCTGGGACTATCGTATGGCATGTGCCAACAAAACTTTACAACAAACACATGTCATAGTGAAATCGCAATGTAAGCAAAATGCAACAGTGGAAAAACATCCACAGATACTAAATTTATAGACTGAGAACAAGTGTCATCTAGCTACATTTTCTTGTCCTTGCACCACTCCTATATTAAAAATTAACATCAATAAATTATATTGCATCACAGGTTGTTTAACATCCACTTTTCCTTTTCTTTTCACAGAGGGGCGTTCATGTTCCTGAAGCCCTCGTTGTCAGAAGTGTCTATCATTTATGAGCTTCCGTTCAGCACGTCTGTGTGGATCACATATCTTATGACCGTAACCATCCTCACTGTTGTGCTCATGTTCACACGTCGAATTTTCCAGAAAGCCTCATCCTCTATGGAGCCTCCTGTCAGCTGGAGTGACGCCGTCATGGATTCCTTAGCTGTTGTCTGTCAGCAAGGTGAGCTATGTCTCCTAGTATACTTATAGACAATTCCTCAGCAAGCTAAAGGAATGTTATCTATTTTATGGAACACGAAGGTTCATTGCCGCACTTGCCGCACTTACCGCCATTCAAACCTATTCTGTGCTAACTCCATCCAACCATCCCTCTCAAATCCTACTTCCCTTAAATCTATCCTAATATTGTCCTCCCACCTACGTCTACGGTTCTTCCAGTCAATATTTTTTAGGTATGTCTTTCCTCCCCCATTTCATCCTCCGTGATTTAATTACCCTTACCATATCCGATGAAGAGTACAGGTTATGAAGCTCGTCGTTATGCAGTTTTGATCTCTCTTAGGCCCGAATGTTTTCCTAAGCCCCCTGTTTTCGAACGCTCTCAGATTACGTAAGGGGACATGTCTCACATCCATATAATACAACCGGCAGGATAATTCTCTTATAAATTTTTATTTTTAGATTTTAGGACAGAACATTGGAAAATAAGAGTTTCTGAACTGCATAAAAACAAGCATTTCCTCGTTTCAGTCAACACTTAATTTCTGCCTTAATATTATTTGTGTCTGTAATTATTGCTCCCGGATAATTGAATTTTTTCACTTGTTTAACCCTGCTGCTCTGTTCACTTTCACTTTACGAATGTACTGTTCGGGTCAATATGACCCGACTTACGAAAATGCTGTAGAAAACTTCTACGCACATGCAACTTTTGTACCGTTGTTAGCTATCGACATAGTTGTTTCATTCCAGTACTTTGTAGGTAAGAATAATGATGATGATGATGATGATGATAGTAATAATAATAATAATAATCATCATAAACAAAATTTTACCAAAGCATTATAGTCATTTTTACTGTCCTTCTTATTGGTTGCAGTTTGGACACAAATAGGTGGCATGTGTTTCGAAAATATGTTTATTACATTTTACACACGACATGCTCGTTTTGTTGTCATTGAATGATGGGCAGAACTTACAGCGCGCACGGTTCATAGGTTTTCTTGCTGTTGGTGATTCTGACACGCTAGCCACGTCTTTAGGGTTTTGGATGCTCCTGACCAACCTCAAAGAATCCTCTGTTATTAGGAAATGATTTCTTGATGCAATGTGTTCTCTCAGAAGTGACTTTCCAAGTTGCTCCAAGAATATTCTTCTTCTTGTCAATTAATTGTTTCCATTCCAGTTAGGATCAATCAAAGTCCACAAGACATATATGCATTATAATCAGAAGCATCAAGAATATTGCAGAAAACTATCACTGCCACTTATTGGTTTTGCGTTTTCATGTATATGTACCTGGTAGCTGATCAAGCGTGTCTACAGTCCCTTTAGTTTAATTATAATCCAGAATCATTTTTGGCTTCTTATCAACCCTGTCACTGATTTCCTCGTCATGGTGTAGAGTGCTCATAAGGACAACATTTTTATTTCTCTTAGGAATATAATTGACTACAGTAGTGTCATTTGTGAAGAAAAATGTAGAGCTGTGAACCTCCTTGTTTGCCATATTTTGTGGAAGCTCCGGCTTATTCTTCCGAATAGTTCCCGACATTGTCAATTTCCTTTTCAGAAGCAGCTGTCCCAATTTGTAAGATGTAAAAAAATGATCGCATGTAACATTCTGACCTCGTAACTCATAAGTGAGATCAGCTACTACTCCCATTCCCTGATTTTCTCTGGTGCTGCTCCGCTCTCCTTTCCTTTATAAATTTGGGCTTTCAATACATATGAAGTTTTGCTGTCACACAGGGTCCATATTTTGCTGGTTTACTTGGGATGTACTGCTTGAATGGACAGCGGCCTCTAAATGCTACTAACTGCTCGTCGACAGTCTCATTTTGTCCTGGAATATACAGTTTAGGAAGGACTTCTACCCACTTCTCCCAAACATTACGAATTGCGGCAAGTTTATCAGTATGTCGTCTTTCCTCTCTTGTAGATTTCTTGTCAAATCTCAAGACACGTGATATCTTACAGAATGTTTCAAGGGACTTGGTTGCTCGAAATATGTTTCGCCCAGTATCCCTATCCCATAAACTTTTTTTAGACTTCCTTTGAGAACGATATACACCAGTAAGGAATAAGGGTCCTAAGTATGCGAGAAAAACAGGTTCACCAATATTTGTCCATTCTTGACCATTCTCTCTGAACTTCAATATTTGTCATATCTATTATTTCATTTTGAAGTTCTGTAAAAAATATTGCTTCAAATGAAGTTCTTAGATCCGTTATTCTGCTGATTGCATACCTGGTAGCTCCTGGGGTATTCTTGATGACATTCGAAGCTGATAGGTGGTCATGTTGTGCTGGTGGATGTAACTGCCTTTCTATATTCCCATTTTTAGAATGAACACTCTGCACACTGTTTTGTGCAGGCTGTAGATTGTTGTTACTGTCATCAGAACACTCACTTTCAGATGCAGTACTGACATGATCCTCGAACTCAAAGTGATTCATCTGTTGAGGCATTTACTAATTCTTCCAATTCAGCATCAGTCAATGGTCTATATGCCATGGTGTTACAATTCAAACTGAGCAGAAACGATAAAGTATACACAGAGCTAAGAACTGCTAATTACATTTTCCAGGAAAAAGCTAGAAAATATTACATTGTTATAAGCCCCCATCGGCTTATTTGATTGTTGTAAATTGGAATGATAAACATAACTACTCGTATAAAATATAAAAAAAGTTAAATATTTCCATGAAAGGTAAAAAAAACCGACATTACGGTAATAAAACTTGAGCTGGGTCATAATGACCCCAACGTTACACGAGTAACAATTGCAGTTAATGACTAAACGACTTAAAAAATTTTAGAATTTTTTTAAACACATCCTACTCTTGCATTTTCAGACAAAGTCACCAAGTTTCATAAAAATTTATTGGTATTTAAAGAATTAAAAACGAAATGTATATCCATTTCGGGTCATATAGACCCGAACAGAACAGCAGGGTTAAACGATTTACCGGCTATTCCAATAATTTGTGGAGCATTAGTTTGACGTTTCATGACCATATCCTTAGTTTTTTCTGCATAAATTTTCAGTCCAACGTGCCTGCAGGCATCGAAAAGACCTTCTGCATTTCTCTCGATTATATTTATGTTATTGTCGAACAGATAAACATCTTCTGCATAAGCTAGAATCGACAGTGATTGCCATTTAATTCTAGGTCTACCTTGTTTTCCTGAACATATTCCAGCTGCTAGTTACTTCCATACTTTTACTTTACACAAAACTTTTATTTGAAACGTTTTTCGTAAAGTTGGGCATCATTTTGTACAAACTGATGCTTTAAGTAGTGATGGGGCAGAATTGGATGATTTTAAAAATCAAGTAATACAGAGAATTGAATGAACATTGGAATCTGACAACTCGCTATGCAAGATGTGAAAACTCGGTATCTAAACTGATTTGATTGATACCTACCTCAAATTGTTATTCGAATGTTTAGCTCAGAGCTCATGTTACAAGTTCCCACACTGTGAACCACAAATCATTCAGCACTGTGAGATACTGTGTTAATCTTACTGTACTACTGATTTTCGCAGAGCATAGATGCATAAGATAAAAACACCGTGCAATTTTCTGTTAAGAATCAGCAATTTGGCAACTAATGGCGTAGCTAGACAAATTGTGTTCTGGCTAAACTATGTTTTAATAAATTGAAGTTATAATAATTGTCTAAATGGCACACAAATTCTCAAGTATTAATAGCGTTTTAAATTACAAAATAACGGGAATGTTTGCACATGAATTCGATTTTGTATAGGCATATCTAATCGTGGTATGTTGTCCACGTGATTTAGGTGTTAATAAATATAATGATTTTACTATTATGCTCTTAATTTTTAATTTTTGAAATAACTATCGCGGGCCATCGCTTGATTTTGTAAGTCCATCCTGGACGATTCTTTTGTTTAGAATATCAAGGCCTGCAGACATATAAAATTTTTAACCTACACGGAAGAGGGATAATCAATATAGGCCTAAATATGGTCAAACATTGTTCGATTTGGACAAAACTCACTATACAGGGGTATTCTGGGCCAAGGAACTCGAATCTGAGGTCGCTTTTACCAGTCGATGCTATCTAATTGTGGTATGTAGTCCACGCGATTTAGGTGTTAATAAATATAATGATTTAACTATTATGCTCTTAATTTTTAATTCTTGAAATAATTATCGCGGGCACATGCCGTCTCTATATATATAAAAGGCTTTGTCCTGACTGACTGACAGGAATCAACATAGAGCCTAAACTATAACGGGTAGAGACTTGGAATTTTGATAGTACCTTCGTTTCATAATGTAGGTGCTCACTAAGAAAGGATTTTGCAAAATTTTGATTTTAAATGCCAAAAATTAAATTTTTTGAGAATACTCAATCCCTTTTTACACAGAATTACAAAACCCAAATCACAGAACATATTGTTGCTAATGGTATCAGATGGCTTTGGAAAAAAAAAAAAGTTTGACAAATAAGAGAAGGTATCAATTTATAATTCATGTTATAAATAAATATTAAAGAATGTAATCCACGAAAATAATGCAGTCACATAACTTTTCTCTACCGTGGGCATAGAGAAAACAATACGAGGTATGGTAATATGGTATATTATTATATCACAGGTTTTTGGAGAGAGAAGTATGACAGTGATATTGCTTTCTGTTTAATTTCATCCCCAAAACAGTTTTATGGTAACATGAGAGGGAGAAATAAAATTTTCCGCCTCAGTATTACAATTTTATGTTACAGGAATTTATGTTTCTTCTTATTTGAACCCTTACCAGGCTTGCTGTGTACAAGCGATGCGAAGCAGAATTCTACATCCTCTGTGAGCCATAAAAAAACTATATCAAGCGTTTTCTGAGGGAATAGTTTGAGTGTAATAAGTCGTTCTTCCTATTTCAGATTATAAATACCTATATAAGGACCTAGAATTTAAAAATCGAAAGTCCTTCATAAGTTCATTTCCAATTACAAAATAAAAAACCCGGGCGATGCCGGGTCTCTTAAGCTAGTACCTATATTGCCCTATAGTATTACTATTGTTGTTATTACTTTTATCATATTTATAATTTATATTCCTCTAACTCTCCATTTCTTTTCCCCATCAAATAGCAAATACAATATTTAAGGTTGTAACCACCAGTTAACAAATTAAATTTATTGTACCAAGATGTTTGAAATGTCCGTTTTTTATTATTTTCATGCAAGATAATGTCAAGTTCAGGAGTTGGTAATTTACCTTACTTTCACGCACTCTTTCAGAACCGAAAACGGGGTTTTTAATAGGTGATCATTAGGGACCGGATTCTTAGGTTTTTACCTATTTTTTTCCTTACTTCCAAAACAAAAAGCGCTCATACACTTTTTCGAATCATGTCCATAGGTTTCACCCACATTAATTCTGTAGCACCTAAAAATACCTAAATGGTATAAAAACCTAAATATACCTAAACGGAATATAAAACCTAAAATATCTAATTTAGGCTCCTTTTTTGTCTTTTTTCTTTGTCAGTTGAGACGTGTTATATTTTGCAGGGAGAGAATAAGTTTTGTCGGGTAGAAATTAATACCACCAGCGGTTCATTCAACCCATTGTCGTCTAGGATGGACAGTATCACGAGAGGAAAAGAGTACCGGCGTAGAACAACCATGTATGAACAAGGATATAGATTTCTGTGTAATAAAGCGCTTGTTTTTTGTTTGCCTTTACTACTTCCCTGTTATTTATACTGAGTGGTCACACTGTGAGTTTTAAGGAGACGTGTTAATTATGTCGAAACAAATGAAATCGATTTTATTACGGCAGTGGATTAGCGACGATCTGAATTTCACTACAGGTGGCCAAGTAATATTTTGTCAAGCCTGCCAGAAACACGTATTATTTATCTTTCTAGAAAAGGAGGAAGTTTTCGTCCCTAGTTGATCTGTTGTGCGGTTAGCATGCGTAACAACCGAAAGAAAGGAAAATAATCAGTTTCACATTATCCACATCCAACCATAAAGTATTTTACTCACTAAATTAGAAGCATTGGATTCGAATCCTGAGAAGGTTAGTGTCTAGATACAGTATTAACTATTAACTAAGAGGAAAAACTTCACAGTTGAGAATCTTGAAAGATAACTTATTTAGTGATACGATGTAACCAGGAAATGTGAGGCAATCTTATTTTCACTGCTTCTTTTGATTGTTTATACTTTCTTTCTTCAATTGTATAATGTCTTACAGCAAGTTTACACAAATTTAAGTCAATTTTAAGTTAAACTTTACAAGTATTATGTACTCAATCCTGAGTAGCACATTCAAATTCATTAAACGAATTATTCTACCCGAAAACGATATTTTGGACAAAAAAAACCTAAAAAAAACTATTTCACCTAATGGAAAACCTAAAACTGTGTTTTTATAAACCTAAAAATCCGGTCCCTAGTGATCAACTATATCGGTGGAATTGTCCATACTTTTAAAACATGCAACATGATCAACCACTCAGTTTAAAACAATACAGTCAGAGCTAGATCAGCAATGAGAATGTAATGTTTATATTACCCCGGTTTTGACTTCTTGTAGCATTAAATCATTCGAATAATGATTTGAATACTTTTTATATGATTCTTGATATCTCAAGAACTTTCAAGAATGAAATAATTCAGAATTTTTTATTCAAGAACTCCCATAACAAGCTTAAGTCTTGTTTGGTGAACAATCAGGTTGAAACAACTGAATACGGCCTCTTATTCTATATGAGAATGTGAAGTGAGAAAAATGTATTGCTTATGCTCAGGGTAAAGAAAGTCATGTGAATGCATCTTACCCTATTGATTGTATAAAAGAGAAGTAAAGGCATGTTTTTTGTTTCTAGATGCATTGCACCCTCCAAAGAATGTGTCATCACGCATTGTGTTCATCTTCATGCTCATCCTGACTGTGTTCCTCGTCACCTCGTACTCAGCCATCATCGTGTCTCTGCTGCAGACGTCAAGCAATGCCATCAACACACTCACGGACCTCATGAAGAGTCCACTCAAGCTCAGCATGATAGACATCTTTGTCAATGTGAGTAGTCTGTTCTCTGCCTTGAGCTGCCATCTGTAGCTAAATATTTTATTGTACACACGTTATAACTTAATGCACTACACTGTTGCTTTGGATGAAATTGACAAATTGTTTCAATTGTTTGTTCATTTATCTTTAAAAAAAGAAATTTGCTAATTAATTCAGCACCCGGATTTAACAAGTACTAGTTAATATACCGTATTTATCCGAATATAAGCCGCCCCTGAATTTAAGCCGCACCTGCCTTTTTAGCAGTAAAGTAAAGAAAAAATAATTAAATTAACCCCAAAGTGAAAAATTAAATTGCCTCATTTTCATAATATTAAACTAACACATTTCCTAGCCAAAATAGGCCTGAAATAAGAAAAAGAAAGTATCAGCTGACTTAAGTTATGATATTCTAATTTTGTTTAATATAATTAAATAAAACTGACGAAAAAGGAAACAGAAATCAGTACTTTACACTTCATATGACTATCAGTGTTGAATTTCCCGCGATTTTTCTATTTTTAACTTCACTTTCAGTTACCATCAGTTCAAAATTGCCTTTATTCACATTCCCATATGTTACGGCATTTTTTTACTTCTGAGCAGTTTATAATACATGCATATTCTGTAATACCACTATAAAAATGACAAAAATTCGCGAAACATCACTTGCTTACGCATCTTTTACGATGCTTCGATTAAATCGATATATTTTCGATGTTAAATCGATTAATATATCGATAGTCCTGGAGATTCGAGATAATCGATAGGTGGCGGTGCTTGGAAGTGGGAAACCAGCTACGATGGATCAACCGGCTATATTGTGCTCATTTTTACCATTATTGCCTAAAAACACTCGTACGCGATTTTAAGCCCCAGGCATATTTTGTTGGGCTTAATCTAGGAAAAAAAGTGCGGCTTATATTCAGATAAATACGGTAGTTAGTATATTATTAAGTTGACCACCGGCATGGTCTTGTGGTTAGCGTCGCTGACTACAGATCCGTCGGCCTGGGTTCGATTCCCGGTACCTCCTCGGATTTTTCTGAGGTAGGGAGGTCTGGCAGGGGTGCACTCAGCCTCGTGATTCCACTTGAGGAGCTACTTGATAGAGAAGTAGCGGCTCCGGTCAAGAAAACCACCATTAATGGCCATGGGTGTCGGTATGCTGACCACATGCCCCCAATCTACCATCTGTCTGTGGTAGATGACGCAGCGGTTGGGTGGTAGGCCAAGTCCCTCCAGGGATGTAGCGCCACGTAGTTTAGTTTTTAATATTATTAAGTTATCAATGTTTTGTTTTTCTTCTTAAATTGTTAAACTTTTTTCTCTCTCTTTTTTATGTATACTGTATATATTCTTTAGATTAAGTTATAAATAATGTAGATAACCTAAATTGCAAATTGTATAGTGCATGTAGAGGCCTCTGATAGGAATCCAAGACAGGGGCCAATAAGTATTAATGTATTAAATAAAAAAACAAAGTATTAAATTCAGCAGCACCAGTTTGTTAGTGGTGAAAAGATTAATTCTTAAAGCCAGTGGATATATTGTTTTGTAGGGGCTGTAAGAAGTTCTATATGAGAAAGGGAAATGTTCATAAAATAAGAAATTCTCAGCTTAAGACCACAAACCAGTTGTTCTGACCCAAACTACTGACTTTTCTATTCAGTTGGTGTGGGAGGGCATTGAATTTTCCCAAACATGGTCAACCTCCCATAAATCCTCACATCTTAAGACACATTTTGTAGAAAAAATAATGCCCAGGGGGGAAGACGTGAAAACACACAAATTCAGAGATGCCAACCTTGAAAGTTGGTTATCAGTAGTGTGAGACCTCCATGTTTAACCAAAAAATAACAATTATAGGTTTCACAAAATACGTGATTCGGTGAAATTTTTGAAGGTCCGAGGCAAACTGCTTTCGATACTGTTGATATGCCGCAGTTCGTTTTTGTCCATCAGAGTCATCACTGATTTTACGTTTACACGACATATTTCCTCAGTATTCTACTTCCACTGCAACACTCAATAGAAACTTCTAGCAAGCAACGGTGTCGGCAGTCGTTAGCGGCATTAGTGAGAATTAAAAAGAGGAAATATGTTAACACCAAAGATGTTATAACTAGAATTATGTTATAACTGTAAGATACAACATCTTTGGTTAACATACACTCACGTCAAAGATTGAAGTGTCCAATGTCGCCAACACAATGGAGTTTTTTTTTTACAAACTATTTCTCATGATAACAGTTGGCATCTCTGCTGACACATTAACTTTTTTATGTTCGCGGGAGAAACGAAACATTTTTAAAATAGATATTGGGATTTGTAAAATCCTTAATATTCAGTACAATTTCCGTAATGCCTTAGCAAATTCAAGAAAATCGTAGAAACTACGGAAATTCCGTAGCAGTTGGCATCTCTGAAAATTAAAAGGATCACATCTGAGCAAGTTGAGTGATAGGATTTTTCTCTCAAATATTTTTTCCAGTAGACTTTCCTTTTTTAGTGGTGAGTTCTTTATAAAAATAAAGAAAAAACCAACATTGTATTTATAAGAAGCAGAGGGCTTTGTGATTTGACATCTTTAAGTCTGAGATGAAACTTTCTCTTGCAGGAGACGACAGATCCAGAAGTGACTCGAGTGTTCAAGGAGAAGCTGTACACACAGCCATTTAAAGACGCCTTCACAACAGAGGAAGTGGGCATCGAGAAGATCAGACACGGACTTTATGCTTACCACGGTCTGTCGGGGTCTTACAAGGTGATCAGCGACACTTATCAGGACCACGAGAAGTGCCGCTTCAAGGAGATCAACATGTTCACATCCTTGCATCTCGCCTTCACAGCGAGGAAAAGCTCCCCTTACATCTCTCACATCAAGGAGCGAACTTGCTGGCTGCGAGAGGTTGGCCTGGTCGACCGAGAAGACAAGCGCTGGTTCTACCAGAAACCCAAGTGCGAGTCTGCAGTGCAGCACTTTGTGAGCGTCGGGCTGCAGGATTTTTATCCGGCCCTTGTGGTCCTTGCTTATGGGATGAGTGGCTCTCTGTTTCTCTTGATCGTAGAAATAGTGCACCGCAAGTATCATGCACCAGGCTATGAATATTATAAGTAAACATTCAACTCCAGGACTGGTAGTAGATGTCTCTTGTTAGCACTGAGGTTGATGTCCTTTCGGATTTCAAATTTAGCAAGTTGTTTGTGTTTTTTTAATGAAAGGCTTTTTTTTTAATGTCAGTTCTATCAGTTTTTGCACGGCTTTCATTTTGAAGATAACATAAAAATTGTTGAATGGAGGAACATTGTAGCAAAATCAAGGTTGTGATCACAGGAAGTATTGATTATGGAGTTTTTATAGTCTCCAGCATTGTCTATGTATCACGTTTTTATGTAAATAAACCAAACGTTTTAACCCATTAATGATCAATTAGCGTCTTCCAAACACCTCCTAGTCCTAGCTTAAAAGTAAAATGTTGAATTATAATGTCAATGACTTTGAATAAGGAGTACAAACAGTGCTTTGAGTAAAGAATTCTTCTTCCTACAGCACACTTTCAGCTAAATATTAACATTTTTACTCCAAATTTAATTTGTAACACAATTTATTACAGGCCATTTAGGGGTTAGGGGAAATTTAGGAGTTACTTCTTGATCATCATAATCATGTCTGGCTCAACAACCCAGGTCGGGTCAAGGCCTCCCTTTAAATTTTCTTCCAGGCTTCTCTGTTCCTGGTGACCATCCACCAGTTTTTAACTTTTAGTCTTTTTATATCTTCCAGCACACCGTCCATCCACCTGGATTTAGGTCTTCCAACTTTCCTTCTTCCTTCTGGTTTATTTTCCATTAGGCCTACTCTCTTAGCTATTTCATTGTTGTTCATTTTTTGAACATGTCCTGCCCATCTCAGTCTAGCCAGTTTGATGTGAGTAACGACATCTAGTGTCCTATAAAGGTTATATAGTTCCTTGTTGTATCGTACCCACCATTCTCCTGCATCCTGTATGGGTCCATATATCTTTCTGAGGATCTTCTTGATACTTAATATTATTTCAGACAACAGTTCAAGACTCAATACTAACTAAAGCATGTTTTTCATTGTTCTGTATTCAAAAGGCAAGGACTGCAGCTAAATTTACTGTTTGCAAATTGTGACGGTACATCCATATGTCAGAAAAAAAATCTTCAATGTTGTTATAAATATTTTATGCAATTAAAACACACGATCATAATTATATTATGTCATCTTAACTCTGTAGATTTACTTGACATCCCAATGAGGTCGCTTTGAATCTCGCCAGGGTGAGCGATGCTCTGAACATTCCAGGTTCAAGTCCCCGGTCAGTCAGTCATGTGTCTGTGGTACAGCTGTGGTATAGGTGTTTGGTACTACCGTATTGGCCCGAATATAAGACAATGTTTTTTCCTTAAAATGTGCTTATAAAAACTAGACTCATCTTATACGCGCAACCTAAGACTTTCAACAACTCTCCATTCATGAATATAGCTGTGCAGCGGGAATCCTTACGTGATGACGTGTGTCCGACCCAAGGTCAAAGTCAAATGGAAATTCACCGAACTTAACCAAATTTTATTTTTCCCAATTCGTGCTTCTGCTTGTACTGCACCATTACTTGCTTGGCATCTCTATTCTCTATGCGTAAAACTTTGTTTAACCATGGTAGACCAGGTGGAAAAAAAAAGCATGTTCATTGTCTCAATGCGTAAATAAAGGCGAGAGAAGAAGTTATGACATGAACTTCAAAATTCTGTTTTATGAGAAGTAAAATGTACTAATAAGCTATTTTTTTTGTTTTTTTTGGTAACTACCCTTCAAACGTTAATGGTCGTGTTATTTGCGAGGTCATCTTATGTTCGGGCCAATACGGTAGTAATTAATTCCAAACAATTTCCTCTTCCTTTCGTCTCCTCAGAGTAGTCATGTTGATAAGATTGCTATATACCAACAGTGTCCTTTCACCAGATATTCTTCTCCTCTTTCAACTCTGTTGTAGTGGAAAGAAGATAAATCTCGTAAGAGGTGAAAAATGTATTCATTGGTCCCCCTTATTTGGAAATGAAATAAAAAATTATGTTCTCGATAATTTGGACGGTGGACAATTATTTTCAGATTTTGAAATAGAAAATGTCCAAGTAAAGAAGTGGCTTCAGACATGAAAGAATGGTAAGTTTATCATTATTACTATTATTATTATTATTGTTGTTATTATTTATTTATTTATTGAAGCTCTCATTTATATATTTCAGGCCATATAAGTGGTCACATTCTTCCCGGTTTCCCCGAGTGCTTCAATATCTGTGAATACAAATACAACTGAAAGAATGATAAGTTTATTATTATTAACATTGTTGTTATTATTTGTTGTTATTACTATTACTACTACTACTACTACTACTGTTACTATAAAGAAGTATTTTAGTCAGCTTGAATTAAATGTATAACTTCTAACACAAGACACACAAAGTAAAAGTTCCACATTATCGCACTAGTGCTATAAAACTTTTATGTCACTCCTTTGTTGCCGACTTTGGCATCCGTCACATGGAATACACTCGTTTAGTTAAAAATATTTGCATGTGATTATTAAATTGACCGAGTTTGATAAAAATTCACTACGCTTTTTTAAATATGAAATTTCTCTTGCATTTCCTAATATGTGGGTATGTGAGCTGAGCTGACTGCTTGATTCACCTCTAACAAAACTGTGTATTGTGTCAGCTATCTAATCCGGTATTCACCTGTTAGAGTGAGAAACTATTTCTGCCTGCCTTGTGAAATTTTTCTGTTGTTTGGCCTGCTCCCATTGACGTTTGATCTAGCTGATAAAAGTAAAGTCATTTCAATTGTTGTTACAAAATTTGTGGTACAGGCTGCAGCAAAACATCCTCCCTATTTTAATATTCAAATAAAAAAAAAGATGGATCAAAATAAAGAAGCTGTTTTAACATGGATGATTCTACACAGTGGGAAGTTTCATGTTTTCTGGAGTTTGAACGCTGCGTGGCCTTCCCCCTCCCTTTTTAATCATGTTACCACTTGCTCTAAAATGTAAGATTTGAGATTTTCCTGGCGAAGAGTATGAATAAATTTTTCCCGGGTAGACAGCCAGGTTTGAAGATCAAGTGTCTCCGATGTTTCAGAGGCCCACGCTGCCTCCATCCTCAGGGATACTGAAGTGTCGAGTCTGTCATGCCGAGGTGGTATATATACAGACTCGACACTTCAGTATCCCTGAGGATGGAGGCAGCGTGGGCCTCTGAAACGTCAGAGACACTTGATCTTCAAACCTGGCTGTCTACCCTTTAAAAATTTATTCACTTGCTCTAAAGTTTGACACCCATAAGCTAATGCTTTTCCGATCTGGAACTGCACCACGAGGGAGAATTTGGAAGTGAATCCGGAAAGAACGCTGGGCAGCGACAACGGAATACCAGTTTACCAGAAATGATCCACAGCGTAAGCACGTTTTTCTCCCGTCCACGGCATGGTTGGATACTGTACTGAATGTCAATTCCGCGATTTCAATATCCTATTCAATTTTTGTTTACTGTTTTTTCTGTCGTTATGGCAACACAAGTTGACTGCTACTCCCAATTTGTGCGAATGTTGGTGCGTGGATATAGTGCCTATGATATGGCGAACCTTGCTATAAGAGCACGGAGACAGGATTAAGGTCTAGTGACACTTCGCAGTGAGGTGTACTAATGTATTATACTGAAAACCCTAAACTCCCACTGTGTAGATATCATTCATATTAATACAGTTTCTTTATTTTGATCCATCCGTTTTTTATTTGAAATTTAAAATTGGGAGGATGTTTTGCCACACCCTGTATATGAAGAGATAAGTCAAACAGGAAAAACAATTAAATAAATGAATAAATAAAAGGAAGACCATGTGGAAGGAACTCCAAATTCAGAATCTATTTTAATTTTTCTCAGAAACAAAGCATGTTTTTGTCAAATGCACTGAAAATTCTTGTAGCAATAGCTTCCAGAAACTGGCATAGAACTTGAAGGACCACAGCTAGTCACACGAGACAGTGGAATGATAATTCTTTCACATTGGCTGTGTGTAGACTAAGATGGAAAGGTGAAGTCGGGCTGAAAAATTCAGTGTCGTAGCCGAGACTTGAACCATGTTGCCAGATGGTTAGAGCAGCAGCACAGAGAGCCGAAGATCCTGGTTCAAATCCCAGCTATGGCATTGAATTTTTCAGTCTAACTTCACCTTTACATGAGATAGTGTCCCACACCTCAAAACTTAAACATTTAACTATGGTTGAACAAGAACAGAATCCATCTCATTATTTTTTCATGCTGTTGTTCCAAACTTATGTAGACAAATATCACATGCCATTCTAGACCGTTATAATTAGAAATTTTCGCAGTTTCCGTAAAGAAAAAAAGCCCAGTATGAGCTACTTTTAAACGGAGAATTTACACAAAAACTTTAAAAATGTTAGCTCATAAATTCATGTTGTGTACAAAATTTCAACAGAATTGTACTTTCAACTTTTAACCAGGTCTTCCAGTTCCTGGTGAGAAAAGGCGTGGAAATTCGCTTGAGCTCTACCTGGTTCCCTCAAGACTATACTGGCCATCACTTCCTGATTGGACGGTTCCCAACAATCCTTTTCTCCAATCCAGATGCCAGTCTTGGCACTTCATTCACCTTGACAAAGGAACTCAAAAACATACATTTATCCAAGTAACCACCTGGTTAGAGGTCCAGGCTGAGGAATTTAATAACGGAGGATGAAATGGGTTGGACATGGGAGAGGAAAGTCAAATCTCAAAAATATTGACTGGGAGACCCGAAGGGAAAACACCTTGTGGAAGACCTAGACGTAGGTGGGAGGACAATATTAGGATAGATTCAAGAGAAGTAGGATTTGCGAGGTTGGTTGGATGGAGTTAGCACAGAATAGGGTTGAATGGCGGGGTCATGTAAGGGGGGCAATGAACCTTCGGGTTCCATGAAATAGATAATATTCCTTTAGCTTACTTAAGAATTGTATATTGCTATTGAGTAAGTAAGTAGGCCTAACTATCTTCGCTTTGGAACTGAATTATGCTGTCCTATTACTAGAAAAAAGTTCTATAGCTTATAATTTTTTATAATCTCATTTTTAAATTAATGTAGGCAACAAATTTGCTATTTTTTTATTAAATAAAAGGTTCAGAAAACACTATTTTTAATTTATGCGGCTTGTTTATGTTTTTAAAATGCAAATGACTTCTCGATTTTTGTGTATATCGATCTGTCATTAAATTGAACGAAATACCAACTTCCGATTTTTATCGCTACAATTCACCTTCGATAATCGAATCAGTTTCCACCATCTTATGGCTGCTACCTTTAAATTGCTTCCAACGTAGTTCACACAATTTCATCGAGTATTTCGCGATTTTCTTGAAAGGTGAGTAAATTCTGCAGTTTTAGTTCGGTTTATAAACTTTTTTGAACAATTTTTGCATATCGTGCTTTGCAAATAATAATTGTCTTGCCTCTGTCTATGACATACACACGGGCGTGTTAAAAAATCGTATTTTTGGATTGAGGCGACTAGAAAACTTGTATTACTGTAGGTAATGTAGAGAAAGTGAAAGGTAAGCCTATTGTAAGTTTATTTGAATGTGTTCAGTGCCTTAGTCACCTTCTACCACATAGGCCTACTTCCTAATGGTAATAATCAGGGTTAGGATTTTAGGCGCGCAAATCGGAAGTCGAGTTTTCAACATATTTGAACGAAAAATCGTAAATGTTGGAAATGATTTCTTTAGGATATGTGAATACTGTATCTTTTTTTCCCTACTGGTCTAACTGTATGTTATAGATTTCGTTTGTTTCATATATATAAGCTAGGTACTTTTTTCGGGATGTGACACGAATATTGGTAACAACTTTCTCTTTTCCTACCACATTATGTGAAGAAAATTTCATGTCACTTTGTTTTCGAAAACATTTGTTACTTACTTATTTACTTAATGGCAATAGACTATTCCTCAGCAAGCTAAATGAATATTATCTATTTTATGGAACCCGGAGGTTCATTGCCGCGCTTACCTGAGCCTGCAATTCAACCTTATTTTATGCTAACTCCATCCAATCATCCCTCGCAAATCCTACTTCCCTTAAATCCATCCTAATATTGTCCTCCCATCTACGTCTAGGTCTTATAGTTTTCTAAAAATGTTGTACACGAAGCCCTTGTACGAAGGGATCAAACTTTATTTGAAACATTTTTTCGTAAAATTCTCTGAAGAGTAATTATAAGTTAGTCATCGTTTTTCATAAACTCAGGCTTATGGCAAAGCGTATATCTTTACATGAGGCTGAATAAGCATTCCCTGCAACACGGCCCCTTATTCTATATCACAATCTGAAAGTTATATTGCCTCTGCCTAAGGTAGAGAAAGTTGTGTGTGTATCTGATAAGATTTTTTGTATGCTCTCAATGTCATCTTCAATAGCTAAATTCTGTGAAATTCGTGACATTACGCTTGGAGAAGTGTGTCAATAAAATATAAACTGTTAGAAGAAGAAGAGGTTTGGAAGACGCAAAGGCACCGAAGCATAGATTTGTGATCTCTGTGAAGGTTATCATTGGTTTCGATGATTCGTGAATTCATTGGTTTCGATGATTCGGCAGAGTAGGGGGAGGAAGACAGATGACGTAATCGGCCACCCGCTCCCTAGGTTAGGGAAGGTGAACCATCCCTCTTCCTTATTAGTTTTGTAACCGAGGAAGAGTTCGGATGGTCTCTAGTTCATATCCAGGTATGTGACTTTTTATGAATGTAAGCTTAAGTTACGAGGCATGGTAATTGCAATACTTTGTCCATAAATAATTCTTCAGGTGATTAATTTCCGCTGTATGATACACTCGGAATTACTGATAGGAAAAAAAGTGTTTGAACTAATTTACGAATTGAAAACCAGAATTAACTATACTATGGTGTAGTGTAGGCAAACCACGTGCATCTTCATTTGATGGTTAGGGAAAAATATAAATTCACTCATTTATGCTTTATGTAATGACTGGAAGATATTTACAATAGTTAATATTCATCGTATTTGCGATGGAACACCGATTAATTAGTTTGAAACATGAAAGAATCTTAATTTGAACCTAGTAAGCACATAGCAGCAAAAGTCCCGATTATGTCATCTCTTCGCATGACATGTAGTCTACAGGGTGCGTGAAAAGACCAATCAAATAGTATTTTTCTGACAAAGGGACACTCGGAAAATTGGTACAAAATTCACGTTCGTATACCAGTCGAAATTCGTAGCTAGAAGTTTCCGTGTGGAACAGCACATCAAAATTTTATATTCATGACAAAAGAAACCCGTTTGTCTTGCCGAAATTATTAATCAACCAATTAGCATTCCACGTGGATGAATTTAAAGTTTCCTGTATCCCCTAAAATTATTTGCCGAACATTTATTTGCTGTGTGGAAAATTCCATAATTCGTAAAAATACGTAGCTTGGTATGAACACGTGTTTAAGTTGGTTAGGCTGTATCTGTTAATATTTGTTTAAATAGCTATAGTTTATTCGGATTTGTTTCTAGGGCCCAGACTTATAAGAAAGAAAAAAAACTTTTCATACCCAATGTATTATTTCAAATTTTTAAAAATTACCTTTGCACCATACATAATATTTCAAAATTATAAAAAGCGCCAAATTATAACATAAAATATGGCTTAATTGATGCAGGAAAATTCCTATGCACCAACACTGCTTTTTTTATAACTAACAAGATATCTCAAAATTATAAAAAAATGATGGAAAAAATAGTTTTATGCCGTGCACTAGGCTTCTCCCACAAACTCGCTAATGGAACCTCCCTGGAAGGTGAGGTTTAGGGTTTGGTCGCAAAAGAGATACAATGTGAGACATAATAAACTTGCCCTATTCAGTATATTGCTCCTAAACTAACATAAATGTTCCTAACCTAACAAAATGGTGGAGCTTGGCTAGTGTATGGCATAAATCTATCTTTACCAAAATGATGAAACCTATCATAACTCAAATATACGAAAGCTTCCTTCACTGCTCAGCGTTCACTCATGGTGTAATGGTTAAGGTTTCTAGCTATGGTACTCGGGGTCTCTAGTTTGAATCCTGGTCGATCCAAAATTTACACTTAAGAATAGGTCTGAAATAGATAGGTAGGGTGAAGAGGAGGAAGAGAGGAAGGAGACGGGAATGGAAGAGAAGAGAATAAAGGAGAAACAAATTATTTAATTTTGCTTGTAGATGGTGCTACCATTGCTGTTAGTAGTTCAAATGCTGCCGCTAGAGTTTCTTCCCACCCAAAACCCCCTACTTTCCAGGTGGGTCCCGTTAGAGTGTAGGAGTGGGGGACTCGGGTGAGACAAACTTTTTTTCCCCTAAAGTAACCTAAAATGATTCTAGGACGTGATGCGTATTCGTGAGAATTGTATGCTCAGCTGTGGGAGGGGAGATCATGTGATCAGAAACTGGGCTGTAAACTTGATGCCAATCAACACTGAAATCACTGTTCCTAACCTAACTGCCGCTTACCTAGAATGCGTGAATATAGTTTGTATAGGGAAAACAGGCCAGGAACAGTCCGGTAGCATTGGCACATGAATAAAGGAGTTGCCCCTGTACGTAATGAGCTAAATTGCATCAAAGTTTGTCAGTTGCCAATGTGATTGTTGGTGTTCAAGCTAGGTTCCGCAAATCCACTTGGGACAGCGAGTGTAGAAACCCAGTAAATCATGTATAAAACAAAGTAAGCAAATAACCATGAAACATATATAGGAATAAGCAAAACCCAAATTAGGGATTTTTATACCTTGCTCATGTTACTCATGGCTGTTAGAGTATGTAACAGGCAGATGCGAGAAGCAAAACAGTTCTTCGATTAATTCCTCTTCAATATCTGTTTCTTACTGGAAAGCTTTTTTAGAAAACTGACAGTGTTTTACAATATGGGATTTTTGTTTAATTCTATAGCCGACAAAAGCAAGGAAACCAGTAATGACATCTAGGAGAGATATAATCACTTTTAGTGAGATTGCTATTTTTAATTCAAAATCATAAAATATAAAAGCAAAATAGTTTTTTTCTCAAAATAAACTAAATCACTTGTCAGATAAAGTTAAGGTAAAAGATAGATTTATGCCACGCAGCAGCCAAGCTCTGCCATTTTGTTAGGTTAGGAACGTTTGTTAGATTAGGAGCAATATACTGAATAGTGCAAGGTTTATTTTGTCTCACATTGAATCTCTTCTGCGACAAAACCCTAAACCCAACTTCGCAGGCAGGTCCCATTAGAGAGTTGGTGGGAGGAGCCTAGTGCATGGCATGAAACTATTTTTTCCCAAAGTTAACATTGTTTGTCAAGGAGTGTCTTGCGACTTACAGTATTTCTGCTTGTGTTTAGGATTCTGTGAATAAATATGCATTTTGCTTAGAAATCCTGGCTCTATTTGTTACTAAACAGTTTTATTTTATTTTCAGACCAGACTAGCCAGAACAAGATGGCAAATGAGCACCTGACCCTGGCGACTTCCATTGGGTCCCTAAGCATCGAAGCACTGTTTTAGTCGTAGTGTAGTACACTAACTATACACTAACAACACTAACGCTTGTAGTTTGGCACTCAGAACTCCTTTGTATATATTGTAGTCTCCCTACCTTTGACATTCCTTGTAAGTAGATTTTGTTTTAACTAATTTAACTAACTGCATGGATAACAAACAGTGCTTCAAACCAAGAGCTTCTTCCTGAAGATGGCGGCGGAGAAAGACTGAAAAGATGTCCTCACGACAGACCTGGACACTGTGAATTCCTTAACCTCAAGGTAAGCTAAATCATGAGATATATTACTTGTTAAATACAAATAACTCGTTACGTTAGTTCTATGCGAGTGGAATAATCTTCAAATAAGGATACTTGCAAAAATCAAGAAAAACTAACTTTGGTAAAGTTGCATTGTAGGGGGGCCCACTTTGAAAACCAACTTTCTCCTCATAAAACACTTAATATCGCACGTATTTTGTTATAAATAGTTCTCTGGAGAGGAGATGTTGCCTTGACGAATGATTTGGTCCAACCCACCCGCCCTAAATGTTACACTTTCTTTTATGTGATCTAGCGAAAAGTAGTCTGAATTCCGCCATAGAAACTCGTGATTGGAAGTTAGAAGTGTGACGTCACAGCAGCTGAACATGTTTAATTCTGGGAAACAGGTTCACCAATACAACAAACCTCGCCTTCTGCAGAATACAGAATGCCCTACAAAATTAATATCACTGTTCATAAGCAATGTACAAGAAGCGTCATGTTCATCAACCTGCCTCGCTGAGAAACAAAAAACATCACCCGTCCGTGGAAATCTGCGCACATCGCGAGATGGGCCCCCCTACATTGTTACTTTGCCCTAACTTTATGTAGCCTACATTCCTTATACAGCGACAGAAAAAAAATTAACCAGCAGATTCATAGCCCATTTAAAGAATTCAGGAACCTTGAAGGTGATCTGTTGTGTGATTTAAAAAGTTGCAGTAATGAACATTTTATTACCGTATTGTAATAGATAGAAAACTCTATAGTGCAGTTGCAGTGCACCTCTTGGGAGGAAGGAATGGTTTAATCTCATACCAGTATTCGCTTTGAAAATTGTATATTAGAAACTCCTTTAGAATAGCGTAGCCAGCAACAGTGATGTATACTCTGTCATTAGCGACCGTGCCCGTCTGATCTACGGAGAACAAAAGAGGAACAATTGATGCAGGGGTAAAATTTCCCATCGCAGAAGATATTTAGTAAGGGACATAATAAAATCTCTGATATTCGGTATATTGCTGAAAACTAATATAACTGTTCGTAACCTAACATAACCTGTCACTGACCTAGGATTTACTTACCTTAATGCAGAAGCTTTTTTACCCTTCCACAAATTTTATGAAACATTGTTACATGACACATAACAAACCCTAGCGCAGCATGCTGTTTATTATAAGAAGTATTGGGGTGTCTCCAGTAAAATTTACTTAAATACTTTAAATTTCGTAATATGCTCGGGATGCTGTCCCCCCCCCCCACCCAACACAGAGTGGAAATTTAATAACTTTGGCTTCAATAACAGTTTAAAAACTCAACAATTCTATCAGATAGAATTTCAGTGTTAAAATTATTATTTTTATTTTCTTTTACATTTTTTATATATTTTTTTAAAAATGTCTTTTAAATATTTTTTTAAAAATGTCTTTTAAATATTTTTTTAAAAATGTCTTTTAAATATTTTTTTTAAAAATGTCTTTTAAATATTTTTTTTAAAAATGTCTTTTAAATATTTTGGTTAAAAATGTCTTTAAATATTTTTAAAATATTTAAAAAAAAAATATTTTCTAAATGTTTTTTTATTTTAATTTTTTTAAGTGCCAGAATGATACTTTGAGAGATTGTGTGGAGGACGGGAAAATGTTTGTCTGTGTCTGTACGTGTGATAACTGAAATACGCTTTATCAGATTTTTATGAAACTTGGTATACGCATTTATAACACCCATGACAAGATTCCTATTTATGTTATACTAAATCAGTTGACCAGTACCGGAGTAACACTAATTAAAGGTCACTCATGCTTTTTAAATGGGAAATTTTGATTATACTACAAAGTCACATTGCTTGTCGATGAGAGCCTCCAGTCAGATGTTTATTTCGTTGATCAAGTTGAAATGAGTACTACATGAACAGTTATAAAGAAGGTATCTTACTGTGAAATAAATAGGCCTACATACATTAAGCGGAGTTCCTTGCAAGTGCATTTTGTGAAAAGTAGACATATTTTAAGAATATCTTAGATCAGGGTATACGAGCATGAATTAAGCTTAAGCATCAAGCTTTAGACCTTCGTTCTTCCGTGATCCCTGCTTAATGAATTTATCTAAAGGTTAACTCTAAATGGATTAAAAAAATAACTTGCTTTCTGCATATCATAATTGCAATTATCACTGATTAAACAAAAGCATTCTGGCACTTCGTTACATCAGTTTACCTGATTTTTATTTTTAACTTCAAAACTGCATAGGTAAGCATTTTTAAAGTAATGCAAATTCTTCATTGCAAATTTAAATTATAATATTGCCATGAATGACGACTGGAAATAAAATCTTTTTGCAAAAAATGGAGAAGAAAGTTGTATTCATTTTTCATACGTACAGCTATTGTAAGTTATTGCTTTCATATTATATTATTTTCAAAAGTTACATATTTAGCTTACTTTGTTTGAAATCTTCACTTTGGCTAAGCTCGCATTTTATCTATTAATAAGCAAGAACAGAGCAATATACAAAGACATGCAAAACAATATATATTAATGATTTGCAAAAGAAATTTAGGCGAAAGATAGTCTTAGGTCGCCCACCAGCCAAGTTCTACCTGCTGACTGCTTCCCCTCACTAACGAGCCTGCGTGCACATTGCCATGGCTTCCATGACTGTTGTAACTGTTTTATGAAAGGTGCGGAAGGGTAAAAAGTTTCTGCATATAGGTAAATAGGTAAATTCTAGGTCGGTGACAGGTTTTGTTAGGTTATGTTAGTTTAGGAGCAATATACTGAATAGCGCGAGGTTTATTATGTCTCACATTGAATTTCTTCTGCAACGAAACCATGCGCCTTCTCAGGCGGGTCCCATAGTGAGTTGGTGGGAGGAGCCTAGTGCACGACCTAAAACTATTTTTCCCCCCGAAATTTAAAATTGAGAATTCAAATTTACGGAAAACAGCTGCTAAGTTTTAGAGATGTGTAGAAATAGGTGGAAGATAAGGCAATTGAAAGGCACAAAATTAGTTTATTATTAATTTTAAATAATCTGTTCATTTGATTGGCAGTGTTTAGTATTATAAAATTTGTATTTTGTTTCTGCAAAACAAAATCTGATGTTTCTTCTTGAATTTTGACAATGTTTGAAGAAAGTAAATTTTAATCCATTCTTATAAAGCTGTTAGATTTTCATAACCTTGATTTCTGAGTAGGCCTATAACAGTTCTGCAGGCTAGTCAATGGCCTTTTAAAACAAATTTGCACTAAACTTGAGAATAAGGTGACCACCGTCTCAGCCGTGCCGTACCGAGCGGAACCAAGTTTACGTCGCCAATATTACGAACATGACTACATGCCGATTGAATTCAGAAGATAAATGACAGTTGTAACTATGTTTTACGAAAGATGTGGAATGGTAAAAAAGTTACATTTAGGCTAGTAGTGACAGCTAAATTCTAGGTCAGTGACAGATTATGTTAGAAACTATATACTGAATACCACGGTGTTTATTATGTCTCACATTGAATCTCTTTTGCGATGGAAAATTTTATCCTTGCACAAGTCATTCCTCCAAGGCTCAGAGGGGCACTGGCTGAGCATTTTAAATTAAATTTTAAAATCTTTTAGATTTTAAAATTGTTTGTAAATAAATCTATAATAGTAATAATGACTTTATGGATGAGTTTTTAAATAATAGGTTTGTCTTTAGAATTGTTTACGCATAAATCTGTTAGGCCTATAATTTAAAGACTTTTTAAATGCACAGTTTTTAAATAACTAGGCCTATAGCTACTTTTAAAAATTGTTAGAACATAAATCTGTTACGTAGCCTTTTAAAATAATCCATATTGTAACAATGTAGTAGGCTGGTAGCCTACCAGTTAGTTGCATGACGAAGTGTATTTAATAAACTTGTTTATTGTCTATTGTCCATACCTCACTGTTTGCGGTCTGGAGTTCCCAAATTTGGTGTCGTCACGTACTTTGCATATCGCACTGTGTACTAAGTTGCATTGGAGCGATGTTTGCTGTAAATGACTTGACACAGATTTGGCACCATTGGTTTCCTATTATTGGAGCTGTCACTGCATTTTCTTTTTGGCCATGATTCGAAGCATGCGTTTCCCACGCTATTCGCGTTGCATGTCTGATTTAATTTTCTTGTCCTTCACAGGTTATGGCCAGCGTTACCCCCATCCGTAGACCATTGGTCGATGCTGAAGGATCTGAAAACAGAAGGTAAGGATCTAACAATATTACTGCTGTATTGTGTAGATTGTGTCAATATGTAATTTAAAAACTGAAGTTTCTAAAATAATTCTTGACTAAACTTCATAGAAGTATAGAGTCTTACTAATAATGCAAGTCAGCCATTTCATAATTATGGGTGGGACATTCTAGCAAATTATAAAAACTATTTTTTGTTTATTACCATATCATAAATAATAAACTAGAATTGGTTCTTCACATTCTGTAAAATTTACAATGCCTTCTCCTCCACACTACATGCAAAGCATTATTTAAAATTTATTCTGAATATTTTAAATTTGTTTTTCAAAGTCTGTTAATGGGTGGGACATAATTTGGACACTGATTTTAATGATGCAAATCAAAATTCATTTGCTGTTCTGCTATTACTGTTAGGGTCTTAATGTTGTTATTAATGAAAGTATGAGGGATTAAATACAAACTATAAACCGTTTCCAGGTTGTCAGAACATTTATTTAACTCTTACAATAGTTACAAAGTTTAAATGAAGTTTTTTTAGACAGTGAAACTTTACTAATTATTCAAAAGTAGTCAACTTGAGACATCTGGTATACTCGGCGATGTTAGTCTCTTGCAGTCTAAACTTTCACAAAGAGTACAAATAAGGAAACTGTTTCGTTATTATATAAGGCCTAAGTGAAATGAACACAATGAACAAATATTCTAATTTTATTTTTACTTACAATTTTCATAGCTCTGAACCACAAACATTTTTAATAAACTGCCAGTGTAAATTTCTTAAAAATCCTGGAGTCACTTAATAAAGGCATGTGAAGCCATGGGCACCACCTTTAATATATTGATAGTTTAACCCTCGAAGTATCGCAGACAATACAAATCCAAACAAACCACTCCTTCCCTTGATAAATGTTATAATTTCTGAAAATTACAATGAATTTATCAAATAAAATTAACATTATATTCATCTGTCAACAAACAGTTGAGAAATAATACGTATTATCAGTGTTCAGAGGTAGCTTTGGAACTGTATAATCTAATCTGAGATAGTTTTCCCAGGTTTTTCCCAGATGGCGCTTTCTAATCATGGAATGTACTCTAAAGCTGGAATTTTAGGTGTTTCATTAATTATTAATGAATGATTTGTGTGCAAGTGTTAATAAATATGCTTTAATAATTATTATACTCTTTAATTTTTAATTTTTCAATTAATTATTGTGGGTGAAGCCGCAGACACTTGCTTGTTCCTATGCAAAGCAATTAACTTTTGATTCTATTTCCCCCTCCCCACCTTTCTTAGATTTTACTGTATTAAGGCTGATAAAATCTGCTAAGAGACTCCATGCCATCTCCACAAGGGTTAATATTTTTCACAGACCTAATTCACTTTACACTCTAATCAGGTCGTAGACTTGTTACTATTGTCTGGAAATATGCTTAAAACTGTTCAGGAATCAGCATTATAATATTTTATGGGAATTTTATTCCATAGTTCAGCAACGTTAGCATTCAATAATTGTAATCCCCTACTATAAACATTATATAGGTAGGCCTACACATAACCTCAATAGTGTGAATGTACAGGTAGGGAAAAAAAGCAAACACTCTTGTAGCTGATTTTAGAGCCTTGTGATACATAAATAAATGTAAATTATGTGAAATTATTTCTCAATTCAAGCAATTTATTGGCTGTAGAATAAATTTCAATACATTCCCTTCTATCCTGTGAATGCCGCTAGGCAACTTAGATATTTTAGTCTGTCCGCCTTTTTTTCTCCTACCTGTACACTAGTGGCATGCAAGTGATGGCGTGGCTGTTGAGAGGCAGCAGATGTACTTTGATTTATCATTCGCCTCCTTTTCGATAAACAGACTTGTCCGACATCCAGGCAACTGACCATCGTACATCTCTGTTTGTACACGTCATGGGCGTACAGTATGGGGGGGGGGGGGGGTTCAGGGGGTTGAAACCCCTCCCGAAATATCTGCAATATTTTTAAGATTATAACTTCATATAAGAAAATAAAATTACACTGGTTCGCTTGTTACATATTTTACAATTTCGTAAATATCAAAGCATTATTTTTAATTAACAGTAATTTATTTAAGATTCTAATTTCAAAGTGGGTGTTGGTAGTTCTTCAGCTTAATAACAGTGATGTATTACTAGTAAATGAAACTCCCTTCCCTTCGGAATTGTGGTGTGATCGTTTGGATATCAGAATTCAATTGAATTTCAGATTTTGCCAAATTTAAAAACTTCCTCTTCTTGCAAATCCATGATACAATAATTATTAGATGCAACTCAGATACTCGCCGAAATCTATCAACCTTGTCGTAAAGTCAACAGTAATCAGGAACTTAACACAAAATCATCATGACGTAATCTGAATTACTGGGACTTTTCCACCGGTGAATTTTTAGACTGTGAAAACTTGCCCTATACACCACATAATTTGTCAGTAGAAAGTTTTTATTTATTAGTCTCTAGCTCAAAGGAGAAACCTAAAGAAAAACAGCTTCAAAGACTTTGCTGCATATATCATTAGTCCTTCTGATTTCGTTCAACTTCAACTCTTTTAACTCAATTAATTTTTCATATTTTTTCCTTTTTAATTTCAGCATTTTCTTGTGATATTTCCTTTTGTCAATTCCCATTTCCCTTAATGAATAGGTCCTCTGTTTCCTTGATGACTCTTGTAAACCTAAAAAAAGTAATCAGGAACTTAACACAAAATCATCATGACGTAATCTGAATTACTGGGACTTTTCCACCGGTGAATTTTTAGACGACTTTGAAAACTTGCCCTATACACCACATAATTTGTCAGTAGAAAGTTTTTATTTATTAGTCTCTAGCTCAAAGGCGAAACCTAAAGAAAAACAGCTTCAAAGACTTTGCTGCATATATCATTAGTCCTTCTGATTTCGTTCAACTTCAACTCTTTTAACTCAATTAATTTTTCATATTTTTTCCTTTTTAATTTCAGCATTTTCTTGTGATATTTCCTTTTGTCAATTCCCATTTCCCTTAATGAATAGGTCCTCTGTTTCCTTGATGACTCTTGTAAACCTAAAAAAAGTAATCAGGAACTTAACACAAAATCATCATGACGTAATCTGAATTACTGGGACTTTTCCACCGGTGAATTTTTAGACGACTTTGAAAACTTGCCCTATACACCACATAATTTGTCAGTAGAAAGTTTTTATTTATTAGTCTCTAGCTCAAAGGAGAAACCTAAAGAAAAACAGCTTCAAAGACTTTGCTGCATATATCATTAGTCCTTCTGATTTCGTTCAACTTCAACTCTTTTAACTCAATTAATTTTTCATATTTTTTCCTTTTTAATTTCAGCATTTTCTTGTGATATTTCCTTTTGTCAATTCCCATTTCCCTTAATGAATAGGTCCTCTGTTTCCTTGATGACTCTTGTAAACCTAAAAAAAGTAATCAGGAACTTAACACAAAATCATCATGACGTAATCTGAATTACTGGGACTTTTCCACCGGTGAATTTTTAGACGACTTTGAAAACTTGCCCTATACACCACATAATTTGTCAGTAGAAAGTTTTTATTTATTAGTCTCTAGCTCAAAGGAGAAACCTAAAGAAAAACAGCTTCAAAGACTATGCTGCATATATCATTAGTCCTTCTGATTTCGTTCAACTTCAACTCTTTTAACTCAATTAATTTTTCATATTTTTTCCTTTTTAATTTCAGCATTTTCTTGTGATATTTCCTTTTGTCAATTCCCATTTCCCTTAATGAATAGGTCCTCTGTTTCCTTGATGACTCTTGTAAACCTAAAAAAAGTAATCAGGAACTTAACACAAAATCATCATGACGTAATCTGAATTACTGGGACTTTTCCACCGGTGAATTTTTAGACGACTTTGAAAACTTGCCCTATACACCACATAATTTGTCAGTAGAAAGTTTTTATTTATTAGTCTCTAGCTCAAAGGAGAAACCTAAAGAAAAACAGCTTCAAAGACTTTGCTGCATATATCATTAGTCCTTCTGATTTCGTTCAACTTCAACTCTTTTAACTCAATTAATTTTTCATATTTTTTCCTTTTTAATTTCAGCATTTTCTTGTGATATTTCCTTTTGTCAATTCCCATTTCCCTTAATGAATAGGTCCTCTGTTTCCTTGATGACTCTTGTAAACCTAAAAAAAGTAATCAGGAACTTAACACAAAATCATCATGACGTAATCTGAATTACTGGGACTTTTCCACCGGTGAATTTTTAGACGACTTTGAAAACTTGCCCTATACACCACATAATTTGTCAGTAGAAAGTTTTTATTTATTAGTCTCTAGCTCAAAGGAGAAACCTAAAGAAAAACAGCTTCAAAGACTTTGCTGCATATATCATTAGTCCTTCTGATTTCGTTCAACTTCAACTCTTTTAACTCAATTAATTTTTCATATTTTTTCCTTTTTAATTTCAGCATTTTCTTGTGATATTTCCTTTTGTCAATTCCCATTTCCCTTAATGAATAGGTCCTCTGTTTCCTTGATGACTCTTGTAAACCTAAAAAAAGTAATCAGGAACTTAACACAAAATCATCATGATGTAATCTGAATTACTGGGACTTTTCCACTGGTGAATTTTTAGAAGACTTTGAAAACTTGCCCTATATACCACATAATTTGTCAGTAGAAAGTTTTTATTTATTAGTCTCTAGCTCAAAGGAGAAACCTAAAGAAAAACAGCTTCAAAGACTTTGCTGCATATATCATTAGTCCTTCTGATTTCGTTCAACTTCAACTCTTTTAACTCAATTAATTTTTCATATTTTTTCCTTTTTAATTTCAGCATTTTCTTGTGATATTTCCTTTTGTCAATTCGCATTTCCCTTAATGAATAGGTCCTCTGTTTCCTTGATGACTCTTGTAAACCTAAAAAAAGTAATCAGGAACTTAACACAAAATCATCATGACGTAATCTGAATTACTGGGACTTTTCCACCGGTGAATTTTTAGACGACTTTGAAAACTTGCCCTATACACCACATAATTTGTCAGTAGAAGTTTTTATTTATTAGTCTCTAGCTCAAAGGAGAAACCTAAAGAAAAACAGCTTCAAAGACTTTGCTGCATATATCATTAGTCCTTCTGATTTCGTTCAACTTCAACTCTTTTAACTCAATTAATTTTTCATATTTTTTCCTTTTTAATTTCAGCATTTTCTTGTGATATTTCCTTTTGTCAATTCCCATTTCCCTTAATGAATAGGTCATCTGTTTCCTTGATGACTCTTGTAAACCTAAAAAAAGTAATCAGGAACTTAACACAAAATCATCATGACGTAATCTGAATTACTGGGACTTTTCCACCGGTGAATTTTTAGACGACTTTGAAAACTTGCCCTATACACCACATAATTTGTCAGTAGAAAGTTTTTATTTATTAGTCTCTAGCTCAAAGGAGAAACCTAAAGAAAAACAGCTTCAAAGACTTTGCTGCATATATCATTAGTCCTTCTGATTTCGTTCAACTTCAACTCTTTTAACTCAATTAATTTTTCATATTTTTTCCTTTTTAATTTCAGCATTTTCTTGTGATATTTCCTTTTGTCAATTCCCATTTCCCTTAATGAATAGGTCCTCTGTTTCCTTGATGACTCTTGTAAACCTAAAAAAAGTAATCAGGAACTTAACACAAAATCATCATGACGTAATCTGAATTACTGGGACTTTTCCACCGGTGAATTTTTAGAAGACTTTGAAAACTTGCCCTATATACCACATAATTTGTCAGTAGAAAGTTTTTATTTATTAGTCTCTAGCTCAAAGGAGAAACCTAAAGAAAAACAGCTTCAAAGACTATGCAGCATATATCATTAGTCCTTCTGATTTCGTTCAACTTCAACTCTTTTAACTCAATTAATTTTTCATATTTTTTCCTTTTTAATTTCAGCATTTTCTTGTGATATTTCCTTTTGTCAATTCCCATTTCCCTTAATGAATAGGTCCTCTGTTTCCTTGATGACTCTTGTAAACCTAAAAAAAGTAATCAGGAACTTAACACAAAATATCATGACGTAATCTGAATTACTGGGACTTTTCCACCGGTGAATTTTTAGACGACTTTGAAAACTTGCCCTATACACCACATAATTTGTCAGTAGAAAGTTTTTATTTATTAGTCTCTAGCTCAAAGGAGAAACCTAAAGAAAAACAGCTTCAAAGACTTTGCTGCATATATCATTAGTCCTTCTGATTTCGTTCAACTTCAACTCTTTTAACTCAATTAATTTTTCATATTTTTTCCTTTTTAATTTCAGCATTTTCTTGTGATATTTCCTTTTGTCAATTCCCATTTCCCTTAATGAATAGGTCCTCTGTTTCCTTGATGACTCTTGTAAACCTAAAAAAAATAATCAGGAACTTAACACAAAATCATCATGACGTAATCTGAATTACTGGGACTTTTCCACCGGTGAATTTTTAGACGACTGTGAAAACTTGCCCTATACACCACATAATTTGTCAGTAGAAAGTTTTTATTTATTAGTCTCTAGCTCAAAGGAGAAACCTAAAGAAAAACAGCTTCAAAGACTTTGCTGCATATATCATTAGTCCTTCTGATTTCGTTCAACTTCAACTCTTTTAACTCAATTAATTTTTCATATTTTTTCCTTTTTAATTTCAGCATTTTCTTGTGATATTTCCTTTTGTCAATTCCCATTTCCCTTAATGAATAGGTCCTCTGTTTCCTTGATGACTCTTGTAAACCTAAAAAAAGTAATCAGGAACTTAACACAAAATCATCATGACGTAATCTGAATTACTGGGACTTTTCCACCGGTGAATTTTTAGACGACTTTGAAAACTTGCCCTATACACCACATAATTTGTCAGTAGAAAGTTTTTATTTATTAGTCTCTAGCTCAAAGGCGAAACCTAAAGAAAAACAGCTTCAAAGACTTTGCTGCATATATCATTAGTCCTTCTGATTTCGTTCAACTTCAACTCTTTTAACTCAATTAATTTTTCATATTTTTTCCTTTTTAATTTCAGCATTTTCTTGTGATATTTCCTTTTGTCAATTCCCATTTCCCTTAATGAATAGGTCCTCTGTTTCCTTGATGACTCTTGTAAACCTAAAAAAAGTAATCAGGAACTTAACACAAAATCATCATGACGTAATCTGAATTACTGGGACTTTTCCACCGGTGAATTTTTAGACGACTTTGAAAACTTGCCCTATACACCACATAATTTGTCAGTAGAAAGTTTTTATTTATTAGTCTCTAGCTCAAAGGAGAAACCTAAAGAAAAACAGCTTCAAAGACTTTGCTGCATATATCATTAGTCCTTCTGATTTCGTTCAACTTCAACTCTTTTAACTCAATTAATTTTTCATATTTTTTCCTTTTTAATTTCAGCATTTTCTTGTGATATTTCCTTTTGTCAATTCCCATTTCCCTTAATGAATAGGTCCTCTGTTTCCTTGATGACTCTTGTAAACCTAAAAAAAGTAATCACGAACTTAACACAAAATCATCATGACGTAATCTGAATTACTGGGACTTTTCCACCGGTGAATTTTTAGACGACTTTGAAAACTTGCCCTATACACCACATAATTTGTCAGTAGAAAGTTTTTATTTATTAGTCTCTAGCTCAAAGGAGAAACCTAAAGAAAAACAGCTTCAAAGACTTTGCTGCATATATCATTAGTCCTTCTGATTTCGTTCAACTTCAACTCTTTTAACTCAATTAATTTTTCATATTTTTTCCTTTTTAATTTCAGCATTTTCTTGTGATATTTCCTTTTGTCAATTCCCATTTCCCTTAATGAATAGGTCCTCTGTTTCCTTGATGACTCTTGTAAACCTAAAAAAAGTAATCAGGAACTTAACACAAAATCATCATGACGTAATCTGAATTACTGGGACTTTTCCACCGGTGAATTTTTAGACGACTTTGAAAACTTGCCCTATACACCACATAATTTGTCAGTAGAAAGTTTTTATTTATTAGTCTCTAGCTCAAAGGAGAAACCTAAAGAAAAACAGCTTCAAAGACTTTGCTGCATATATCATTAGTCCTTCTGATTTCGTTCAACTTCAACTCTTTTAACTCAATTAATTTTTCATATTTTTTCCTTTTTAATTTCAGCATTTTCTTGTGATATTTCCTTTTGTCAATTCCCATTTCCCTTAATGAATAGGTCCTCTGTTTCCTTGATGACTCTTGTAAACCTAAAAAAAGTAATCAGGAACTTAACACAAAATCATCATGACGTAATCTGAATTACTGGGACTTTTCCACCGGTGAATTTTTAGACGACTTTGAAAACTTGCCCTATACACCACATAATTTGTCAGTAGAAAGTTTTTATTTATTAGTCTCTAGCTCAAAGGAGAAACCTAAAGAAAAACAGCTTCAAAGACTTTGCTGCATATATCATTAGTCCTTCTGATTTCGTTCAACTTCAACTCTTTTAACTCAATTAATTTTTCATATTTTTTCCTTTTTAATTTCAGCATTTTCTTATGATATTTCCTTTTGTCAATTCCCTTTTCCCTTAATGAATAGGTCCTCTGTTTCCTTGATGACTCTTGTAAACCTAAAAAAGTAATCAGGAACTTAACACAAAATCATCATGACGTAATCTGAATTACTGGGACTTTTCCACCGGTGAATTTTTAGACGACTTTGAAAACTTGCCCTATACACCACATAATTTGTCAGTAGAAAGTTTTTATTTATTAGTCTCTAGCTCAAAGGAGAAACCTAAAGAAAAACAGCTTCAAAGACTTTGCTGCATATATCATTAGTCCTTCTGATTTCGTTCAACTTCAACTCTTTTAACTCAATTAATTTTTCATATTTTTTCCTTTTTAATTTCAGCATTTTCTTGTGATATTTCCTTTTGTCAATTCCCATTTCCCTTAATGAATAGGTCCTCTGTTTCCTTGATGACTCTTGTAAACCTAAAAAAAGTAATCAGGAACTTAACACAAAATCATCATGACGTAATCTGAATTACTGGGACTTTTCCACCGGTGAATTTTTAGAAGACTTTGAAAACTTGTCCTATATACCACATAATTTGTCAGTAGAAAGTTTTTATTTATTAGTCTCTAGCTCAAAGGAGAAACCTAAAGAAAAACAGCTTCAAAGACTATGCTGCATATATCATTAGTCCTTCTGATTTCGTTCAACTTCAACTCTTTTAACTCAATTAATTTTTCATATTTTTTCCTTTTTAATTTCAGCATTTTCTTGTGATATTTCCTTTTGTCAATTCCCATTTCCCTTAATGAATAGGTCCTCTGTTTCCTTGATGACTCTTGTAAACCTAAAAAAAGTAATCAGGAACTTAACACAAAATCATCATGACGTAATCTGAATTACTGGGACTTTTCCACCGGTGAATTTTTAGACGACTTTGAAAACTTGCCCTATATACCACATAATTTGTCAGTAGAAAGTTTTTATTTATTAGTCTCTAGCTCAAAGGAGAAACCTAAAGAAAAACAGCTTCAAAGACTTTGCTGCATATATCATTAGTCCTTCTGATTTCGTTCAACTTCAACTCTTTTAACTCAATTAATTTTTCATATTTTTTCCTTTTTAATTTCAGCATTTTCTTGTGATATTTCCTTTTGTCAATTCCCATTTCCCTTAATGAATAGGTCCTCTGTTTCCTTGATGACTCTTGTAAACCTAAAAAAAGTAATCAGGAACTTAACACAAAATCATCATGACGTAATCTGAATTACTGGGACTTTTCCACCGGTGAATTTTTAGACGACTTTGAAAACTTGCCCTATACACCACATAATTTGTCAGTAGAAAGTTTTTATTTATTAGTCTCTAGCTCAAAGGAGAAACCTAAAGAAAAACAGCTTCAAAGACTTTGCTGCATATATCATTAGTCCTTCTAATTTCGTTCAACTTCAACTCTTTTAACTCAATTAATTTTTCATATTTTTACCTTTTTAATTTCAGCATTTTCTTGTGATATTTCCATTTGTCAATTCCCATTTCCCTTAATGAATAGGTCCTCTGTTTCCTTGATGACTCTTGTAAACCTAAAAAAAGTAATCAGGAACTTAACACAAAATCATCATGACGTAATCTGAATTACTGGGACTTTTCCACCGGTGAATTTTTAGACGACTTTGAAAACTTGCCCTATATACCACATAATTTGTCAGTAGAAAGTTTTTATTTATTAGTCTCTAGCTCAAAGGAGAAACCTAAAGAAAAACAGCTTCAAAGACTTTGCTGCATATATCATTAGTCCTTCTGATTTCGTTCAACTTCAACTCTTTTAACTCAATTAATTTTTCATATTTTTTCCTTTTTAATTTCAGCATTTTCTTGTGATATTTCCTTTTGTCAATTCCCATTTCCCTTAATGAATAGGTCCTCTGTTTCCTTGATGACTCTTGTAAACCTAAAAAAAGTAATCAGGAACTTAACACAAAATCATCATGACGTAATCTGAATTACTGGGACTTTTCCACCGGTGAATTTTTAGACGACTTTGAAAACTTGCCCTATATACCACATAATTTGTCAGTAGAAAGTTTTTATTTATTAGTCTCTAGCTCAAAGGAGAAACTTAAAGAAAAACAGCTTCAAAGACTTTGCTGCATATATCATTAGTCCTTCTGATTTCGTTCAACTTCAACTCTTTTAACTCAATTAATTTTTCATATTTTTTCCTTTTTAATTTCAGCATTTTCTTGTGATATTTCCTTTTGTCAATTCCCATTTCCCTTAATGAATAGGTCCTCTGTTTCCTTGATGACTCTTGTAAACCTAAAAAAAGTAATCAGGAACTTAACACAAAATCATCATGACGTAATCTGAATTACTGGGACTTTTCCACCGGTGAACTTTTAGAAGACTTTGAAAACTTGCCCTATATACCACATAATTTGTCAGTAGAAAGTTTTTATTTATTAGTCTCTAGCTCAAAGGAGAAACCTAAAGAAAAACAGCTTCAAAGACTATGCTGCATATATCATTAGTCCTTCTGATTTCGTTCAACTTCAACTCTTTTAACTCAATTAATTTTTCATATTTTTTCCTTTTTAATTTCAGCATTTTCTTGTGATATTTCCTTTTGTCAATTCCCATTTCCCTTAATGAATAGGTCCTCTGTTTCCTTGATGACTCTTGTAAACCTAAAAAAAGTAATCAGGAACTTAACACAAAATCATCATGACGTAATCTGAATTACTGGGACTTTTCCACCGGTGAATTTTTAGACGACTTTGAAAACTTGCCCTATATACCACATAATTTGTCAGTAGAAAGTTTTTATTTATTAGTCTCTAGCTCAAAGGAGAAACCTAAAGAAAAACAGCTTCAAAGACTTTGCTGCATATATCATTAGTCCTTCTGATTTCGTTCAACTTCAACTCTTTTAACTCAATTAATTTTTCATATTTTTTCCTTTTTAATTTCAGCATTTTCTTATGATATTTCCTTTTGTCAATTCCCTTTTCCCTTAATGAATAGGTCCTCTGTTTCCTTGATGACTCTTGTAAACCTAAAAAAGTAATCAGGAACTTAACACAAAATCATCATGACGTAATCTGAATTACTGGGACTTTTCCACCGGTGAATTTTTAGACGACTTTGAAAACTTGCCCTATACACCACATAATTTGTCAGTAGAAAGTTTTTATTTATTAGTCTCTAGCTCAAAGGAGAAACCTAAAGAAAAACAGCTTCAAAGACTTTGCTGCATATATCATTAGTCCTTCTGATTTCGTTCAACTTCAACTCTTTTAACTCAATTAATTTTTCATATTTTTTCCTTTTTAATTTCAGCATTTTCTTATGATATTTCCTTTTGTCAATTCCCTTTTCCCTTAATGAATAGGTCCTCTGTTTCCTTGATGACTCTTGTAAACCTAAAAAAGTAATCAGGAACTTAACACAAAATCATCATGACGTAATCTGAATTACTGGGACTTTTCCACCGGTGAATTTTTAGACGACTTTGAAAACTTGCCCTATACACCACATAATTTGTCAGTAGAAAGTTTTTATTTATTAGTCTCTAGCTCAAAGGAGAAACCTAAAGAAAAACAGCTTCAAAGACTTTGCTGCATATATCATTAGTCCTTCTGATTTCGTTCAACTTCAACTCTTTTAACTCAATTAATTTTTCATATTTTTTCCTTTTTAATTTCAGCATTTTCTTGTGATATTTCCTTTTGTCAATTCCCATTTCCCTTAATGAATAGGTCCTCTGTTTCCTTGATGACTCTTGTAAACCTAAAAAAAGTAATCAGGAACTTAACACAAAATCATCATGACGTAATCTGAATTACTGGGACTTTTCCACCGGTGAATTTTTAGAAGACTTTGAAAACTTGTCCTATATACCACATAATTTGTCAGTAGAAAGTTTTTATTTATTAGTCTCTAGCTCAAAGGAGAAACCTAAAGAAAAACAGCTTCAAAGACTATGCTGCATATATCATTAGTCCTTCTGATTTCGTTCAACTTCAACTCTTTTAACTCAATTAATTTTTCATATTTTTTCCTTTTTAATTTCAGCATTTTCTTGTGATATTTCCTTTTGTCAATTCCCATTTCCCTTAATGAATAGGTCCTCTGTTTCCTTGATGACTCTTGTAAACCTAAAAAAAGTAATCAGGAACTTAACACAAAATCATCATGACGTAATCTGAATTACTGGGACTTTTCCACCGGTGAATTTTTAGACGACTTTGAAAACTTGCCCTATATACCACATAATTTGTCAGTAGAAAGTTTTTATTTATTAGTCTCTAGCTCAAAGGAGAAACCTAAAGAAAAACAGCTTCAAAGACTTTGCTGCATATATCATTAGTCCTTCTGATTTCGTTCAACTTCAACTCTTTTAACTCAATTAATTTTTCATATTTTTTCCTTTTTAATTTCAGCATTTTCTTATGATATTTCCTTTTGTCAATTCCCTTTTCCCTTAATGAATAGGTCCTCTGTTTCCTTGATGACTCTTGTAAACCTAAAAAAGTAATCAGGAACTTAACACAAAATCATCATGACGTAATCTGAATTACTGGGACTTTTCCACCGGTGAATTTTTAGACGACTTTGAAAACTTGCCCTATACACCACATAATTTGTCAGTAGAAAGTTTTTATTTATTAGTCTCTAGCTCAAAGGAGAAACCTAAAGAAAAACAGCTTCAAAGACTTTGCTGCATATATCATTAGTCCTTCTGATTTCGTTCAACTTCAACTCTTTTAACTCAATTAATTTTTCATATTTTTTCCTTTTTAATTTCAGCATTTTCTTGTGATATTTCCTTTTGTCAATTCCCATTTCCCTTAATGAATAGGTCCTCTGTTTCCTTGATGACTCTTGTAAACCTAAAAAAAGTAATCAGGAACTTAACACAAAATCATCATGACGTAATCTGAATTACTGGGACTTTTCCACCGGTGAATTTTTAGAAGACTTTGAAAACTTGTCCTATATACCACATAATTTGTCAGTAGAAAGTTTTTATTTATTAGTCTCTAGCTCAAAGGAGAAACCTAAAGAAAAACAGCTTCAAAGACTATGCTGCATATATCATTAGTCCTTCTGATTTCGTTCAACTTCAACTCTTTTAACTCAATTAATTTTTCATATTTTTTCCTTTTTAATTTCAGCATTTTCTTGTGATATTTCCTTTTGTCAATTCCCATTTCCCTTAATGAATAGGTCCTCTGTTTCCTTGATGACTCTTGTAAACCTAAAAAAAGTAATCAGGAACTTAACACAAAATCATCATGACGTAATCTGAATTACTGGGACTTTTCCACCGGTGAATTTTTAGACGACTTTGAAAACTTGCCCTATACACCACATAATTTGTCAGTAGAAAGTTTTTATTTATTAGTCTCTAGCTCAAAGGAGAAACCTAAAGAAAAACAGCTTCAAAGACTTTGCTGCATATATCATTAGTCCTTCTGATTTCGTTCAACTTCAACTCTTTTAACTCAATTAATTTTTCATATTTTTTCCTTTTTAATTTCAGCATTTTCTTGTGATATTTCCTTTTGTCAATTCCCATTTCCCTTAATGAATAGGTCCTCTGTTTCCTTGATGACTCTTGTAAACCTAAAAAAAGTAATCAGGAACTTAACACAAAATCATCATGACGTAATCTGAATTACTGGGACTTTTCCACCGGTGAACTTTTAGAAGACTTTGAAAACTTGCCCTATATACCACATAATTTGTCAGTAGAAAGTTTTTATTTATTAGTCTCTAGCTCAAAGGAGAAACCTAAAGAAAAACAGCTTCAAAGACTTTGCTGCATATATCATTAGTCCTTCTGATTTCGTTCAACTTCAACTCTTTTAACTCAATTAATTTTTCATATTTTTTCCTTTTTAATTTCAGCATTTTCTTATGATATTTCCTTTTGTCAATTCCCTTTTCCCTTAATGAATAGGTCCTCTGTTTCCTTGATGACTCTTGTAAACCTAAAAAAGTAATCAGGAACTTAACACAAAATCATCATGACGTAATCTGAATTACTGGGACTTTTCCACCGGTGAATTTTTAGACGACTTTGAAAACTTGCCCTATACACCACATAATTTGTCAGTAGAAAGTTTTTATTTATTAGTCTCTAGCTCAAAGGAGAAACCTAAAGAAAAACAGCTTCAAAGACTTTGCTGCATATATCATTAGTCCTTCTGATTTCGTTCAACTTCAACTCTTTTAACTCAATTAATTTTTCATATTTTTTCCTTTTTAATTTCAGCATTTTCTTGTGATATTTCCTTTTGTCAATTCCCATTTCCCTTAATGAATAGGTCCTCTGTTTCCTTGATGACTCTTGTAAACCTAAAAAAAGTAATCAGGAACTTAACACAAAATCATCATGACGTAATCTGAATTACTGGGACTTTTCCACCGGTGAATTTTTAGAAGACTTTGAAAACTTGTCCTATATACCACATAATTTGTCAGTAGAAAGTTTTTATTTATTAGTCTCTAGCTCAAAGGAGAAACCTAAAGAAAAACAGCTTCAAAGACTATGCTGCATATATCATTAGTCCTTCTGATTTCGTTCAACTTCAACTCTTTTAACTCAATTAATTTTTCATATTTTTTCCTTTTTAATTTCAGCATTTTCTTGTGATATTTCCTTTTGTCAATTCCCATTTCCCTTAATGAATAGGTCCTCTGTTTCCTTGATGACTCTTGTAAACCTAAAAAAAGTAATCAGGAACTTAACACAAAATCATCATGACGTAATCTGAATTACTGGGACTTTTCCACCGGTGAATTTTTAGACGACTTTGAAAACTTGCCCTATATACCACATAATTTGTCAGTAGAAAGTTTTTATTTATTAGTCTCTAGCTCAAAGGAGAAACCTAAAGAAAAACAGCTTCAAAGACTTTGCTGCATATATCATTAGTCCTTCTGATTTCGTTCAACTTCAACTCTTTTAACTCAATTAATTTTTCATATTTTTTCCTTTTTAATTTCAGCATTTTCTTGTGATATTTCCTTTTGTCAATTCCCATTTCCCTTAATGAATAGGTCCTCTGTTTCCTTGATGACTCTTGTAAACCTAAAAAAAGTAATCAGGAACTTAACACAAAATCATCATGACGTAATCTGAATTACTGGGACTTTTCCACCGGTGAATTTTTAGACGACTTTGAAAACTTGCCCTATACACCACATAATTTGTCAGTAGAAAGTTTTTATTTATTAGTCTCTAGCTCAAAGGAGAAACCTAAAGAAAAACAGCTTCAAAGACTTTGCTGCATATATCATTAGTCCTTCTAATTTCGTTCAACTTCAACTCTTTTAACTCAATTAATTTTTCATATTTTTACCTTTTTAATTTCAGCATTTTCTTGTGATATTTCCATTTGTCAATTCCCATTTCCCTTAATGAATAGGTCCTCTGTTTCCTTGATGACTCTTGTAAACCTAAAAAAAGTAATCAGGAACTTAACACAAAATCATCATGACGTAATCTGAATTACTGGGACTTTTCCACCGGTGAATTTTTAGACGACTTTGAAAACTTGCCCTATATACCACATAATTTGTCAGTAGAAAGTTTTTATTTATTAGTCTCTAGCTCAAAGGAGAAACCTAAAGAAAAACAGCTTCAAAGACTTTGCTGCATATATCATTAGTCCTTCTGATTTCGTTCAACTTCAACTCTTTTAACTCAATTAATTTTTCATATTTTTTCCTTTTTAATTTCAGCATTTTCTTGTGATATTTCCTTTTGTCAATTCCCATTTCCCTTAATGAATAGGTCCTCTGTTTCCTTGATGACTCTTGTAAACCTAAAAAAAGTAATCAGGAACTTAACACAAAATCATCATGACGTAATCTGAATTACTGGGACTTTTCCACCGGTGAATTTTTAGACGACTTTGAAAACTTGCCCTATATACCACATAATTTGTCAGTAGAAAGTTTTTATTTATTAGTCTCTAGCTCAAAGGAGAAACTTAAAGAAAAACAGCTTCAAAGACTTTGCTGCATATATCATTAGTCCTTCTGATTTCGTTCAACTTCAACTCTTTTAACTCAATTAATTTTTCATATTTTTTCCTTTTTAATTTCAGCATTTTCTTGTGATATTTCCTTTTGTCAATTCCCATTTCCCTTAATGAATAGGTCCTCTGTTTCCTTGATGACTCTTGTAAACCTAAAAAAAGTAATCAGGAACTTAACACAAAATCATCATGACGTAATCTGAATTACTGGGACTTTTCCACCGGTGAATTTTTAGACGACTTTGAAAACTTGCCCTATACACCACATAATTTGTCAGTAGAAAGTTTTTATTTATTAGTCTCTAGCTCAAAGGAGAAACCTAAAGAAAAACAGCTTCAAAGACTTTGCTGCATATATCATTAGTCCTTCTGATTTCGTTCAACTTCAACTCTTTTAACTCAATTAATTTTTCATATTTTTTCCTTTTTAATTTCAGCATTTTCTTGTGATATTTCCTTTTGTCAATTCCCATTTCCCTTAATGAATAGGTCCTCTGTTTCCTTGATGACTCTTGTAAACCTAAAAAAAATAATCAGGAACTTAACACAAAATCATCATGACGTAATCTGAATTACTGGGACTTTTCCACCGGTGAATTTTTAGACGACTGTGAAAACTTGCCCTATACACCACATAATTTGTCAGTAGAAAGTTTTTATTTATTAGTCTCTAGCTCAAAGGAGAAACCTAAAGAAAAACAGCTTCAAAGACTTTGCTGCATATATCATTAGTCCTTCTGATTTCGTTCAACTTCAACTCTTTTAACTCAATTAATTTTTCATATTTTTTCCTTTTTAATTTCAGCATTTTCTTGTGATATTTCCTTTTGTCAATTCCCATTTCCCTTAATGAATAGGTCCTCTGTTTCCTTGATGACTCTTGTAAACCTAAAAAAAGTAATCAGGAACTTAACACAAAATCATCATGACGTAATCTGAATTACTGGGACTTTTCCACCGGTGAATTTTTAGACGACTTTGAAAACTTGCCCTATACACCACATAATTTGTCAGTAGAAAGTTTTTATTTATTAGTCTCTAGCTCAAAGGCGAAACCTAAAGAAAAACAGCTTCAAAGACTTTGCTGCATATATCATTAGTCCTTCTGATTTCGTTCAACTTCAACTCTTTTAACTCAATTAATTTTTCATATTTTTTCCTTTTTAATTTCAGCATTTTCTTGTGATATTTCCTTTTGTCAATTCCCATTTCCCTTAATGAATAGGTCCTCTGTTTCCTTGATGACTCTTGTAAACCTAAAAAAAGTAATCAGGAACTTAACACAAAATCATCATGACGTAATCTGAATTACTGGGACTTTTCCACCGGTGAATTTTTAGACGACTTTGAAAACTTGCCCTATACACCACATAATTTGTCAGTAGAAAGTTTTTATTTATTAGTCTCTAGCTCAAAGGAGAAACCTAAAGAAAAACAGCTTCAAAGACTTTGCTGCATATATCATTAGTCCTTCTAATTTCGTTCAACTTCAACTCTTTTAACTCAATTAATTTTTCATATTTTTACCTTTTTAATTTCAGCATTTTCTTGTGATATTTCCATTTGTCAATTCCCATTTCCCTTAATGAATAGGTCCTCTGTTTCCTTGATGACTCTTGTAAACCTAAAAAAAGTAATCAGGAACTTAACACAAAATCATCATGACGTAATCTGAATTACTGGGACTTTTCCACCGGTGAATTTTTAGACGACTTTGAAAACTTGCCCTATATACCACATAATTTGTCAGTAGAAAGTTTTTATTTATTAGTCTCTAGCTCAAAGGAGAAACCTAAAGAAAAACAGCTTCAAAGACTTTGCTGCATATATCATTAGTCCTTCTGATTTCGTTCAACTTCAACTCTTTTAACTCAATTAATTTTTCATATTTTTTCCTTTTTAATTTCAGCATTTTCTTGTGATATTTCCTTTTGTCAATTCCCATTTCCCTTAATGAATAGGTCCTCTGTTTCCTTGATGACTCTTGTAAACCTAAAAAAAGTAATCAGGAACTTAACACAAAATCATCATGACGTAATCTGAATTACTGGGACTTTTCCACCGGTGAATTTTTAGACGACTTTGAAAACTTGCCCTATATACCACATAATTTGTCAGTAGAAAGTTTTTATTTATTAGTCTCTAGCTCAAAGGAGAAACTTAAAGAAAAACAGCTTCAAAGACTTTGCTGCATATATCATTAGTCCTTCTGATTTCGTTCAACTTCAACTCTTTTAACTCAATTAATTTTTCATATTTTTTCCTTTTTAATTTCAGCATTTTCTTGTGATATTTCCTTTTGTCAATTCCCATTTCCCTTAATGAATAGGTCCTCTGTTTCCTTGATGACTCTTGTAAACCTAAAAAAAATAATCAGGAACTTAACACAAAATCATCATGACGTAATCTGAATTACTGGGACTTTTCCACCGGTGAATTTTTAGACGACTGTGAAAACTTGCCCTATACACCACATAATTTGTCAGTAGAAAGTTTTTATTTATTAGTCTCTAGCTCAAAGGAGAAACCTAAAGAAAAACAGCTTCAAAGACTTTGCTGCATATATCATTAGTCCTTCTGATTTCGTTCAACTTCAACTCTTTTAACTCAATTAATTTTTCATATTTTTTCCTTTTTAATTTCAGCATTTTCTTGTGATATTTCCTTTTGTCAATTCCCATTTCCCTTAATGAATAGGTCCTCTGTTTCCTTGATGACTCTTGTAAACCTAAAAAAAGTAATCAGGAACTTAACACAAAATCATCATGACGTAATCTGAATTACTGGGACTTTTCCACCGGTGAATTTTTAGACGACTTTGAAAACTTGCCCTATACACCACATAATTTGTCAGTAGAAAGTTTTTATTTATTAGTCTCTAGCTCAAAGGCGAAACCTAAAGAAAAACAGCTTCAAAGACTTTGCTGCATATATCATTAGTCCTTCTGATTTCGTTCAACTTCAACTCTTTTAACTCAATTAATTTTTCATATTTTTTCCTTTTTAATTTCAGCATTTTCTTGTGATATTTCCTTTTGTCAATTCCCATTTCCCTTAATGAATAGGTCCTCTGTTTCCTTGATGACTCTTGTAAACCTAAAAAAAGTAATCAGGAACTTAACACAAAATCATCATGACGTAATCTGAATTACTGGGACTTTTCCACCGGTGAATTTTTAGACGACTTTGAAAACTTGCCCTATACACCACATAATTTGTCAGTAGAAAGTTTTTATTTATTAGTCTCTAGCTCAAAGGAGAAACCTAAAGAAAAACAGCTTCAAAGACTTTGCTGCATATATCATTAGTCCTTCTGATTTCGTTCAACTTCAACTCTTTTAACTCAATTTTTCATATTTTTTCCTTTTTAATTTCAGCATTTTCTTGTGATATTTCCTTTTGTCAATTCCCATTTCCCTTAATGAATAGGTCCTCTGTTTCCTTGATGACTCTTGTAAACCTAAAAAAAGTAATCACGAACTTAACACAAAATCATCATGACGTAATCTGAATTACTGGGACTTTTCCACCGGTGAATTTTTAGACGACTTTGAAAACTTGCCCTATACACCACATAATTTGTCAGTAGAAAGTTTTTATTTATTAGTCTCTAGCTCAAAGGAGAAACCTAAAGAAAAACAGCTTCAAAGACTTTGCTGCATATATCATTAGTCCTTCTGATTTCGTTCAACTTCAACTCTTTTAACTCAATTAATTTTTCATATTTTTTCCTTTTTAATTTCAGCATTTTCTTGTGATATTTCCTTTTGTCAATTCCCATTTCCCTTAATGAATAGGTCCTCTGTTTCCTTGATGACTCTTGTAAACCTAAAAAAAGTAATCAGGAACTTAACACAAAATCATCATGACGTAATCTGAATTACTGGGACTTTTCCACCGGTGAACTTTTAGAAGACTTTGAAAACTTGCCCTATATACCACATAATTTGTCAGTAGAAAGTTTTTATTTATTAGTCTCTAGCTCAAAGGAGAAACCTAAAGAAAAACAGCTTCAAAGACTATGCTGCATATATCATTAGTCCTTCTGATTTCGTTCAACTTCAACTCTTTTAACTCAATTAATTTTTCATATTTTTTCCTTTTTAATTTCAGCATTTTCTTGTGATATTTCCTTTTGTCAATTCCCATTTCCCTTAATGAATAGGTCCTCTGTTTCCTTGATGACTCTTGTAAACCTAAAAAAAGTAATCAGGAACTTAACACAAAATCATCATGACGTAATCTGAATTACTGGGACTTTTCCACCGGTGAATTTTTAGACGACTTTGAAAACTTGCCCTATATACCACATAATTTGTCAGTAGAAAGTTTTTATTTATTAGTCTCTAGCTCAAAGGAGAAACCTAAAGAAAAACAGCTTCAAAGACTTTGCTGCATATATCATTAGTCCTTCTGATTTCGTTCAACTTCAACTCTTTTAACTCAATTAATTTTTCATATTTTTTCCTTTTTAATTTCAGCATTTTCTTGTGATATTTCCTTTTGTCAATTCCCTTTTCCCTTAATGAATAGGTCCTCTGTTTCCTTGATGACTCTTGTAAACCTAAAAAAAGTAATCAGGAACTTAACACAAAATCATCATGACGTAATCTGAATTACTGGGACTTTTCCACCCGTGAATTTTTAGACGACTTTGAAAACTTGCCCTATACACCACATAATTTGTCAGTAGAAAGTTTTTATTTATTAGTCTCTAGCTCAAAGGAGAAACCTAAAGAAAAACAGCTTCAAAGACTTTGCTGCATATATCATTAGTCCTTCTGATTTCGTTCAACTTCAACTCTTTTAACTCAATTAATTTTTCATATTTTTTCCTTTTTAATTTCAGCATTTTCTTGTGATATTTCCTTTTGTCAATTCCCATTTCCCTTAATGAATAGGTCCTCTGTTTCCTTGATGACTCTTGTAAACCTAAAAAAAGTAATCAGGAACTTAACACAAAATCATCATGACGTAATCTGAATTACTGGGACTTTTCCACCGGTGAATTTTTAGACGACTTTGAAAACTTGCCCTATATACCACATAATTTGTCAGTAGAAAGTTTTTATTTATTAGTCTCTAGCTCAAAGGAGAAACCTAAAGAAAAACAGCTTCAAAGACTTTGCTGCATATATCATTAGTCCTTCTGATTTCGTTCAACTTCAACTCTTTTAACTCAATTAATTTTTCATATTTTTTCCTTTTTAATTTCAGCATTTTCTTGTGATATTTCCTTTTGTCAATTCCCATTTCCCTTAATGAATAGGTCCTCTGTTTCCTTGATGACTCTTGTAAACCTAAAAAAGTAATCAGGAACTTAACACAAAATCATCATGACGTAATCTGAATTACTGGGACTTTTCCACCGGTGAATTTTTAGACGACTTTGAAAACTTGCCCTATATACCACATAATTTGTCAGTAGAAAGTTTTTATTTATTAGTCTCTAGCTCAAAGGAGAAACTTAAAGAAAAACAGCTTCAAAGACTTTGCTGCATATATCATTAGTCCTTCTGATTTCGTTCAACTTCAACTCTTTTAACTCAATTAATTTTTCATATTTTTTCCTTTTTAATTTCAGCATTTTCTTGTGATATTTCCTTTTGTCAATTCCCATTTCCCTTAATGAATAGGTCCTCTGTTTCCTTGATGACTCTTGTAAACCTAAAAAAAGTAATCAGGAACTTAACACAAAATCATCATGACGTAATCTGAATTACTGGGACTTTTCCACCGGTGAATTTTTAGACGACTTTGAAAACTTGCCCTATACACCACATAATTTGTCAGTAGAAAGTTTTTATTTATTAGTCTCTAGCTCAAAGGAGAAACCTAAAGAAAAACAGCTTCAAAGACTTTGCTGCATATATCATTAGTCCTTCTGATTTCGTTCAACTTCAACTCTTTTAACTCAATTAATTTTTCATATTTTTTCCTTTTTAATTTCAGCATTTTCTTGTGATATTTCCTTTTGTCAATTCCCATTTCCCTTAATGAATAGGTCCTCTGTTTCCTTGATGACTCTTGTAAACCTAAAAAAAGTAATCAGGAACTTAACACAAAATCATCATGACGTAATCTGAATTACTGGGACTTTTCCACCGGTGAATTTTTAGACGACTTTGAAAACTTGCCCTATACACCACATAATTTGTCAGTAGAAAGTTTTTATTTATTAGTCTCTAGCTCAAAGGAGAAACCTAAAGAAAAACAGCTTCAAAGACTTTGCTGCATATATCATTAGTCCTTCTGATTTCGTTCAACTTCAACTCTTTTAACTCAATTAATTTTTCATATTTTTTCCTTTTTAATTTCAGCATTTTCTTGTGATATTTCCTTTTGTCAATTCCCATTTCCCTTAATGAATAGGTCCTCTGTTTCCTTGATGACTCTTGTAAACCTAAAAAAAGTAATCAGGAACTTAACACAAAATCATCATGACGTAATCTGAATTACTGGGACTTTTCCACCGGTGAATTTTTAGACGACTTTGAAAACTTGCCCTATACACCACATAATTTGTCAGTAGAAAGTTTTTATTTATTAGTCTCTAGCTCAAAGGAGAAACCTAAAGAAAAACAGCTTCAAAGACTTTGCTGCATATATCATTAGTCCTTCTGATTTCGTTCAACTTCAACTCTTTTAACTCAATTAATTTTTCATATTTTTTCCTTTTTAATTTCAGCATTTTCTTGTGATATTTCCTTTTGTCAATTCCCATTTCCCTTAATGAATAGGTCCTCTGTTTCCTTGATGACTCTTGTAAACCTAAAAAAAGTAATCAGGAACTTAACACAAAATCATCATGACGTAATCTGAATTACTGGGACTTTTCCACCGGTGAATTTTTAGACGACTTTGAAAACTTGCCCTATATACCACATAATTTGTCAGTAGAAAGTTTTTATTTATTAGTCTCTAGCTCAAAGGAGAAACCTAAAGAAAAACAGCTTCAAAGACTTTGCTGCATATATCATTAGTCCTTCTGATTTCGTTCAACTTCAACTCTTTTAACTCAATTAATTTTTCATATTTTTTCCTTTTTAATTTCAGCATTTTCTTGTGATATTTCCTTTTGTCAATTCCCATTTCCCTTAATGAATAGGTCCTCTGTTTCCTTGATGACTCTTGTAAACCTAAAAAAAGTAATCAGGAACTTAACACAAAATCATCATGACGTAATCTGAATTACTGGGACTTTTCCACCGGTGAATTTTTAGACGACTTTGAAAACTTGCCCTATACACCACATAATTTGTCAGTAGAAAGTTTTTATTTATTAGTCTCTAGCTCAAAGGAGAAACCTAAAGAAAAACAGCTTCAAAGACTTTGCTGCATATATCATTAGTCCTTCTGATTTCGTTCAACTTCAACTCTTTTAACTCAATTAATTTTTCATATTTTTTCCTTTTTAATTTCAGCATTTTCTTGTGATATTTCCTTTTGTCAATTCCCATTTCCCTTAATGAATAGGTCCTCTGTTTCCTTGATGACTCTTGTAAACCTAAAAAAAGTAATCAGGAACTTAACACAAAATCATCATGACGTAATCTGAATTACTGGGACTTTTCCACCGGTGAATTTTTAGACGACTTTGAAAACTTGCCCTATACACCACATAATTTGTCAGTAGAAAGTTTTTATTTATTAGTCTCTAGCTCAAAGGAGAAACTTAAAGAAAAACAGCTTCAAAGACTTTGCTGCATATATCATTAGTCCTTCTGATTTCGTTCAACTTCAACTCTTTTAACTCAATTAATTTTTCATATTTTTTCCTTTTTAATTTCAGCATTTTCTTGTGATATTTCCTTTTGTCAATTCCCATTTCCCTTAATGAATAGGTCCTCTGTTTCCTTGATGACTCTTGTAAACCTAAAAAAAGTAATCAGGAACTTAACACAAAATCATCATGACGTAATCTGAATTACTGGGACTTTTCCACCGGTGAATTTTTAGACGACTTTGAAAACTTGCCCTATATACCACATAATTTGTCAGTAGAAAGTTTTTATTTATTAGTCTCTAGCTCAAAGGAGAAACCTAAAGAAAAACAGCTTCAAAGACTTTGCTGCATATATCATTAGTCCTTCTGATTTCGTTCAACTTCAACTCTTTTAACTCAATTAATTTTTCATATTTTTTCCTTTTTAATTTCAGCATTTTCTTGTGATATTTCCTTTTGTCAATTCCCATTTCCCTTAATGAATAGGTCCTCTGTTTCCTTGATGACTCTTGTAAACCTAAAAAAAGTAACGGTCAAAAATCAATTCTACTGACTCGCTGAAATTAACTATAAACTCTCTACATTAGTTAATATATATATATATATATATATATATATATATTAACTAATGTAGAGAGTTTATAGTTAATATATATATATATATATATATAAAATATACAGAGTGTTCATGTATAACACGGCAATATTTTACCTGTGTATAGAGGGGATATGGACAAGTAACTTTTATTATAACATTTTTGCTCTATGGATGCAATGTTTCCTGTTACAATATAAAATCTTCCAGGGCATGGCGCCACTGACTTTCTAACATCTGAAAAAAAAAAAATAAATAAAAAATAAAGGAATTTGGTTGTTAACACTGGAGTTATGAATAAAAAAAGAAACTAATACAGTGGCGGTCAGTCATGTAATTAGTCTGTAAATTTTGGAGATTATGGAAAAAGTAAATTATGATATAGCTGTTGATGAATGATTAAGAATCAAGGTTTTATCGATCACTAAGAAGGCATAAAGTCAAGTTAAAGAAAAATGTTAACCCTATTTCGCTTCATTATTGACTTATGAGCACCAAATTGTAATGACTTTAATGCCCTGTAGCATACACATTATAAGTCATGAGCAAAAATCTCCTAATAAAAGTTGCTTGTCTAGGTTCCCTCTATACACAGGTAAAATATTTCGGTGTTATTCATTAATACTCTGTACAAGGGTGTGGGAGTTTTATTCGCCGTTTGCCCTTAACATAAATAACTCACACAATAATTAATCTAATATTTTAATAATTAGCTATCGCAATGTCTTTATGTCCATTCAATTAACTTCTATATTGATCCTGTGTGTGAGCATGAAGTCTAATACCCATAATTTAATCGAAAGAGTTCCATTGGGCGCCAAGATTGCTTGATTAAGCTAATCTAATTTAGATTGATTTAGGTTAGAATTCATTAATGCACACACTATACCTCGTCAAGGTTATATTGCTAGCTGCGGTAGAACGTCTTCCTTCTCTCAGGGCTATAGCATTTACCATGACTGGATACAACGGGGATTTAGAGAAAGTTTATTTTTGCAGAAACACTTTTATTAATTGTAAGTCTCATTAGTTCTAAATTACACATTACTAGCATAAACAATAATCAGAGATTCGGTTGTTCACCATCTGCCAATTCGTCCGATTTCGTAATGTACAATGTTTATTACAAGTTTTAGTACGCGGCTCGTATTTAGAATGTTTATTCCAAAGTCCCGCTATCACGCACTGGTATTCAAAGTTTGTACTTACTGTTTGTATTTCACCTCGTAGGCCTGCTTTACGACTGTATTCAATATCACTTTGATATAAAAGTAACACACTGAATTTTAACTTCGAATTGTTCTTACTGAATGCTATATTAGAACTGTTTTTACTGAATGCTATATGATAACTGTTTTTACTGAATGCTACATTACAACTGTTTTTGCGTAAAGTATTGATATTCCGAAATGGGATACCAATAGACTTGTGATTGGTTAGATTCCTATGCGATTCCTGCCTAGGAACCTAAACGATCCTCTTTGATTGGCTTAGATGGTTCAAACCTCGCCTCCTTTAATTAATATATTATATTATCACATGACCATGTCCATAGGGGGTGGTGAAAAGGTTTGCATCTGGTTTGAAAAGAGGTGAAATATAAGGGAGAATTAAAGCAAAAAATATTTGCTTGACAAAGCTTAGTGGACTGTATAAAGATGCAATCCTTTCCGAAATTGGAATGAAAGAATGAATAAATTAATCTTCAATTTATTAATCCTGACGTTAGCCTGTCAATAATACATTGAAATACACTACACTGTTGTGAAATACACTACAAATTTGCACTGTTCACTGTTCTGAACTTATGGAGTGTTGATGTCACGTTGAAGTTAGATGATTCGGTGTTGTTGATTTTAGCTTGAAGTTACAATAGATGAAATGATGCACTGTCTCACTTAATCTTGATAATTATAAATACAATATGTTTTGATTATGTTTGATGAGATTGCATTTGTGTGAAGTTCACCACTCGTGTTTGTGTTGAGATTGGTTGCACAATAATTGGTCATTTATTGTTGGATTAGAGAAAATGTCACAATTAAACGTATGAAAATTCATGATTTTCGTACAGTTGTTGTCGTTGTTTTGCGATTAGAATGTCAATTAATTGAATGTCTAAATTAGTACACTATGACATGGTTGCGCCATGTTGCAAACATGCTGATGTTGATTGTTTTCACGAGTTATTTCGTGATCGATAGATTGAATTGACAAACGTCAAATTAGATTAATGAAAGACGCGCGCACTAACGTAAAATACGAGTCTCCGGCGATTGTATGAATTAGTTGATTGAAATTGAGAAATTGATTAACCGGAGCCCGTACTACGTAACGCGATCCTTCTTGTTGAGGTCCCGAAGCGTCTCTGAGCGTCTCAGACGCTAAATTCGTATATATTTAATCGAACTACGTGTTACTAGTTTTCCATCTCAAGAAGAAGACATTGGCTAATGAATTCATTGTGAAATGTTCTGACCAATAAAAACTTATGTTGTGATATTCAGGCCTGGTATTCAGCAACAATTAAGTAGCTGAATGCCGAAGAAAGCGTATGTACGCAATTTCAAAAGAAGGGCCTTTGTAAAGTTGAAAATGAAGTATTTTTTAGACCCAGTTGCAAGTGATTACATGATATATAAATCATAAACATTTATTATAAACTTTAGAATATATTTGCTTGTAAAAGTTATGAATTTTGTAAGACGCTATTGCCATTTTTAGACGTTTGACTTAATGAAAAGTTTTCCTACCATGTATTGAAAGAATCACAAAGGTATGAAATCTGAAGTTAATCTCAGAATTTGAATACGTGAAATGAATTATTATTAATTAGCAATAAACTAAATTTGGCGGATTCTATAAAAGTTTGCGAGTAAAAATAAAAAAGGCATGAAATGTTGGCAACAATGACTCTTTTTTAAACACTAGTGACCAAATTAGAAACTAAACAAAATGTCATGGCCGCTAATGTTTGTAAACACATTGAAAATGACAAATTATGCAAAACAAGGTAAAAAGATAGAAAATATACATTTAGAAAGATACGCAAAACCCTTTGAATACAAAAGAAAGAAAACACTTAAGAAAACACTTTATATTAATAAATGTTAAGTACGTAAAAATAATGTAACCTTTACCTAACCTAAATGTGAATTTACATACGTAAATGAACAGGTGGGCTACCTCAACATGCTTGGCTTCTGCTAGAGTTCAGTACCCTTAACGGTACCAGCTAATCCTCTATAAATCCTTTACGTGTCAAAGCTGTCTTCGCTATTGTTAAGCCTATTCAACTGAGTTTTCAAGTTTTATGCCTCATTTCCTCTTGGACTCCTGAAATTGCTATTCTGATGAGTGTAATACCGGCCTCAGTTCCTTTTAGCTACAACTATGCATTATTTAACCCTTACAATATCATTATTCTATCTGAATTAATCATTTATTCTTACGTACTGGTAATTTTCGCCACACACTGCCCAAGGTATCATTGTAAATTTTTCTTCATTATAATGATGACACAATTTTCAACTTATACGTTCATTCCTTCAAATTACCAGTTTACTTTTATGAGTCTCATATTTGTTATTACTGACATATTTTATCTTTACTTCAAAATTTTAGTAACTAGGATTTATACCCTTTTGTTCATCCCTTAGTACCTACTCTCTTCACCTTTGTTCAGTCTGCTACCTGAATCTTTACTTACCTTCAACACGACATTCATTCACACACAACTACAATCTTATATCTAATCAGCTTAAACGTTATCAATGTTCACTGTTTATCAGATCTCGTAAAGTTTTATTCATTCATTTGGTTCAATACCCACACTCTTAATTGTCTTATGTGTAGCACACTCACCAAGCCACTTATTTGTTAAACTTCTTATTCTCTAATTTATATGTATTTTAGTTAGAGCTTGGTCATAAACTCTCACCAGTAATTCAATTATTACAGCGATTTCATACACAAATTATGTCTAAATTTCTCTCCCCCTTTTTTTTTTTTTTTTTTAGATCAAATTCATAGTTATTGTTTGAATTCTTTCAATTGATTCTTATTAAATCTGCCATGGATTTTTCGCTTTACTGGGTCGAACAACTCATAACTTACATTATTAAAAACTTTAGTTATAGTATACGGACCGCGGAACAAAAGAAACATCCTTATATTTAAGCGTTTTGCTGCATTTGATAGCGATTTATTTCGCAATAAAACAGAATCTCCCACACTAGGTTCCCACAATGTTTTGTACGAGTTCCGTTTCAATTTCTTTTTTGCTACCCTCTTTCTTATTTTCGCTATTGCTTTCGTACACAGTTCATCAATGGTTTCCTTTCTATCTCCAATCAATATAGGTTCAGGCAGTTCGGACACTAATTTATCAGGTTCCTGGCCGGTCATTAATTGATATGGCGATGCTCCAATTCTAGGATGTATACTATGATTTATCACCCTCTCTATTGACTCACAATAATCAACCCATTTTGTATTTTTGCTGTGACATAGCACTCGCAAATACACTCCTATGTCTCTTAATGCTCGTTCTGATCCATTACATTTACTATTATAGCTTGCTATTTTAAGCGGTTTTATACCTGCTTCTATCATTTTATTTACAAACACATTACTTCGGAAGATGCTGGCATTATCACCGAGGATATTTGTGATTGGACCGTATAGTTTTACCCATTCTTGTGTTATTTTATTTACACATGTTTTCGTGGTTGCTTTCTTTATAGGAAACAAGCGCACAAAGTGAGAAAAAATGTCATACATTATAAAAATGAACCTCAAACCAAACCTGGATGTTACCATAGGTCCATGTATGTACACAGCAACTAGACTATTCTTCTCTTCCCTTGAAATTACTTGAGTTTCATAGTTATACTTTGTATTTATAGGTTTTGCTTTTTGACATAGTTCACAACGACTTATAAGCTTCCTGACTTTTTTACCAAGGTTCTTAATGTAAACATTCCTTTGAATATACAAGATCACTCTTTCAGTCCCAGCGTGTATTAATTTTTCATGCACTGTCTGAATTAATTTAGTTTCCATTTGTTCAGGTATATATACTAGCCAAGTTTCTATATCCCTTTTACACAATTTGTACAGAATCTCATTAACTACTTTATACTTCAATCCTGTTACGTCACTCCCATCTTCTTCTAGTTCTTTAATCTGGTTATGAATTATTAAGGTTTCCGGGTCTTCCCTTTGGAATTTACCTATCTCCCTAAACATACATTTTAGTGTTGGCTCTTTCACAATTCTTACTCTCATTAGGCTCACACAACTGTCTTTATTTTCAAACTGTGGAACACCATTATTCAATCTAGATAATATATCGCACAAGTTATTTTGTTTCGCAGGTATATGTTTAATTTCAATTTGATACTGCGAAATCTCATGGATATATCTGGAAAGTTTTGAGTTATTTAATTTTATTCTATTAATAAAAGATAAACTCATGTGGTCTGACATTACGATTATTGGTTGGTTGTAAATGTACTGGTGAAATTTCACTAGCCCAAACCACACTGCACAGATTTCTAAGAATGTGGCTGACCCTTTACTCTCAACAGGTGTTAAAGCTCTGGATGCTAATGCAATGATATGGTAAGTACCATCAGGGTGCAATTGTGTCAATGCCGCCGCAACAGCAATCGATGAAGCGTCTGTAAACAATACATAATTTCCTCCGTGAATAGGCCTTTCCAACAATACGGATTCTTTGAACCTTTCTTTTATCTCTTGGAACGCTTGTTCCGCTTCGCTTGTCCATAGAAATTTCTTATTTCCCTTCAACAGATTATTAAGGGGTGAAACAACTTTTGCATACCCTGGTATAAACCTAGCTTGGTAGTTCATTATACTCAGAATTTTTCTAAGTTGCCGTACAGTTTTCAGAATTTGCAAATCCTGTATAGCTTGAACTCTTGCCGGGTCGGCCTCTATCCCATTCTTATTTACAATGTACCCCAAGAACTTAACTTCGTCCTGAATTAAATTCATTTTTTCTGGGTTTACTGACATATTATATTTCTTAAAAGTACTCAATACCTTGTCTAGGCTTTCTAAGTGTTGTTCAAACGAATCGTTGTGAACAATGTAATCGTCAACGAATGTGGAGACATTATTACCTGTTCCCTCCGGAAACATGATATCTAAGGCTCTCAGTAGGGCACTATTCGATGTTTTTAACCCAAATGAAGATCGTAAGTACGAGAACGTTTTTCCTTCGTGGTTGAATGAAACATACTTCCTGTCTTTAGGCCTTAACCCAATTTGCCAAAACGAACTCGTTAGGTCAATTATTGATAAATATTTAGCCTCGCTTATTTGCGCTAAGACTTGGTTTATCGGTTGGCTTCTATAATTATCAGGTTGTATATAATTATTGATTCTTCTAGCATCAAGCACTAAGCGTAATTTTCCTGGTTTCTTAGTAATCCAGACGACAGGGCTTATGTACGGCGAATGCGATCTTTCAATTATTTTGTCTCTTAACATATTTTGAACTACTTGGTTCGCCTGGTCACGAATAGACAACGGAAGTATCCTACTTTTATATTTGTTATTGGCACTTCTTCAGTAATATTTAGTGAATGTTGATATGCAGTTGATAATTTAGGCCTAGAACTAAATACTTCTTTATTCCGTAGTAATACGTTCAATAATTTCTCTTTTTGATTATTGTCAATGGAATTGATATTGTTCACTTTTTCTTTCAGTAAATTAATTATACTCTCGATCGTCTCATCTGCTTTTACATGTATATGCTCATCTAATTCATAATCCCCGTTCAGTTCTGCTCATGGTCAACATTTTCTTCAATAATCTCATTACAATTATTTAGCTCATAATTAACTTCCCACTCGTCATCATTGTAAAATGGTTCTACAGGCCTATTTTCGCCCTCACCAATTACAACATTAACATCTCCCTCATCATCATTTATATCTGCTGAAACTTCGTGATTTACGTCAATACGCTCGATAATTAAATCCTCATCAAGCATCATTATTTCTCTTTTATCTCTGACATCAGCAGCTATTACGTTATTCCCTTCTCTGAACGGTACTACAATTTCTTGGTTTTCTTTTGATAATAACATGACATGTTTATCAAAATCAATAATCGCTCTATGCTCTTCTAAAAAGTCGCATCCTAGCAGGATATCATTCTGTAAACCCTTTACTGTGAACAAGTACAATTCTGTACCATAATCATTTATCTTTGCTGTCATCATACATTGATAGACTATTTTAAATTGCTTCAATCCTACGGCTGTGTTGCAATAAATTCAGACTGCATCAACATACTGGATATTAACTTTCTTTTTAATCAGTTTCTCAAACAACTCTTGAGAACAAATACTATTCGTCGCTCCCGTGTCTACAATAACTGAAATAATTTCCTCTCCTATTTTTACCTCAATTATTGGTGTTTGAATGGCTTTTCTTTTCATTTCAACATCGTCATTCGCTCTATGTATATTTACAGAATTTACATTTATCATTATCTTATTCATATCATCATTGCTTTCTTTATTATAGTGGAACCCTACTGAGATATCAGGTAATAATGTGCACGCAGCATCCGGATTCGTGATACTGGTTTGAATTAGTTTAAATTCTGGTTAGCCCTCGGGCTACCTGAATTGTGATTTTGACTGTGGAATTCTCTTGTTTGTGGGTTATGTGGGACTCTGTTATTCCTATTCTCAGAATTTCCTCTTTCAACTCTGTTTTGTTGCTCAATTTGCGGTTCACTGTGCCTAGGCCTATTAGTATTATCTTAAAAGCTACATTGTCAAATTTGTCCACTACAGTTAATGACAGGAAATATGTCTTTAGCTCTCTTTGCAGGCCTGTAACAGATTGGGGGAAAGTATTCTTCTGTTTTTTAATTTCTAAAATCAGTTGGTTACCTATGTATACACTCGCGTGTGTTAATGAAATGATACATGCATTTTTAATTGCTTTTGTGGATGCTTTGGATAGGGCTTTGCCTATGAAAGAGTTTCATAATAAAGTAAATTCGCATACCGGATGGTTCAACAACAATTTGAGTATACTCAAACAGCAGTGCATGGTGTTATTTCATGACTACAAAGAATGTGGTGATCCCTATCTAAAGGCAAGATATTTGGAACTGAAAAGGCATTACTTAAGTGAAGTAAAATTAGCTAAATTTAATTTTAACTCTAAGTTTATTTCTCAAGCCAGCAACAAATCTAAAGCCATATGGACTGTTATAAATAATTCCTCCAATGCTAATATTGCTTCACCTGAGTATATTCCTAATCTTTCAGCTGATAATTTTAACAATTTCTTTATTGACAAAGTTAATGATGTAATCAATTCAATCAATTGTGCTCGCAATAACTTCACTGCTTACTTGGGCTCGACACAGTGTAGAAGCAAACCAGGCTTTCATTTTGATCAAACCAGTGTTGAAAGTGTCTATGATAAAATATTATCTATCAGTAATAGTAGCAGCTTAGATGTGTATGGTGTTAATTCTTTGTTCTTAAAGTCTGCTGCCTCCTACATTTGCGAACCGTTGTCTTTTCTATTCAATGCAAGTATTAATCAATCTGTATTTCCCAACCTATTGAAAATTGCTAAAGTTGTTCCCATTTTCAAAAAAGGCAATAAGTCTGACATGAATAACTATAGACCAGTTGCCATTGTGCCCGTTATTGCAAAGGTTTTTGAATCTTTACTTAATGATCAAATTGTGAGCTATTTTGAAAAATACAACATTTTTTCTAACTGTCAATTTGGGTTTAGGAAAAAGCGTAGCACTGTTGATGCTGTGACGGCCCTCGTCGGTGAATGTCTGAACGGCCTTAATAATAGACTTTCTGTTGACTGTAAATTTTATGATTTGACCAAGGCTTTCGACACCGTCTCACACAGTGTTTTAGTTAGTAAGCTTAAGTTTTATGGTTTCGAAGATTCAGCAGCCAATTTGATAAATTCTTATTTAACAGGTAGACTTCAGAGTGTTGTTTACAATGGTTTGACTTCTACGTTTAAACTTGTATATCATGGTGTCCCTCAAGGATCCGTCCTGGGACCAACTTTGTTTATCATATATATTAATGATTTACCAATTAATGTTGGCAACTCTGTACAACCTCTGTTATTTGCTGATGATGTGGCAGTGAACGCGATAGGTGGGAATATCCAAGAGTCTTTGCGACTGCTGAATGCGGGTGATAACATTATAAAAAACTGGTGTTCTGCTAATTTCTTAAGGGTCAATGACACTAAAGTTGCAGATCTTAAATTCACTTTTAACCGAAATAATGATCATTTTTATGATAATGTAAAATTTTTAGGTGTCATAATAGAGTCTGGCTTGGGTTGGGGTCTACATATAGATATGATATCTAATAGAATAGCTAAAGGTATTTTTATGTTACGCAGCCTTCAATCGAGAGTAGATCTAAGAGTTCTAATGTCAATCTATTATGCATTTATACATTCTCACCTCTCTTATGGAACCATATTATGGGGCAATCATAGCTCAGCGTTTAATCTTTTTAAACTTCAAAAGAAAGCTGTACGTATTATATGCAGAACTCATTTGAGGACACATTGTAAACCGCTTTTCATTTCAAATAGAATTTTATCCCTACCTTGCATCTACATCTTACAATGTCTTTTATATGTCAAAAAAAACACAAACTCATTTGAGGTTGTTGCTGACTTTCATGAGCACAACACCAGGTACTGTGATCGGATTAGAACAATGAGATGTAATTATTTTACTTATCAAAAGAGTTTTATATATATGTCTGTCAAATTGTTTAATGCATTACCAAGGTCAACAAGAAATCTTGACTTAGTATCCTTCAAATCCTATATCAAGAATCTTTTAATCATGAATTGTTTCTATGACCTTGATGAATATTTTAACTTTGTCAAGCTTTTGTAAGGTGTGTTTTGATAAAATTGACAATGTCATACATGTATATCCATGATCGACAACAATAAATTATTATTATTATTATTATTATTAGTACCCATGTCGGTAACCTGCACCCCGCTCGCTTGTTGCATCGTTTCCCTGTCATATTGTCTGACATTCTGATTATAGTTTCCCCTATAGTCATATCTTTGATTATTTTCATCTCTCCCCCTTGGTCCACATCGCATATCTTGTTCAGTTTGATACTGATTTGAATAAGTATATGGAGGCCTATTTTCTCCTACTCGGTCTCGATTTCTCCAATTCCCTTCGTCTTTAGAATCATACATCTCCATATTCACTAATAGCTCTAGGGTTTCTTTAACCGTAACAGACTTGGATACAAGCAAAATATTACGTGTGTCAGCCTCAAAGTGCTTGCACAACAATGCCACGACTTCATTTTCAGGTAATGGTGGATTTAGCATTCTAGCGATCATAGCCATCCTCATGAAATACGTCGATTTCGTTTCATTTGGTTTTTCTATATACCGACCTGTATATAAATTCATTCTTGTCTTTAATTGTTTTCCTGCATTCCAAAAATACTGTAAGAATTGATCACAAAAACTACTGTAGGTAGTCTGGCTTTATAGTAACTTGGAACCAGTCCTTGTGTTTATTTTTAAGTGTTTTTCCAGCTATCATAACCTTAAATCTCTCTGGGACATTTTTAAGCTTGAAATATTCGGTCAACTCGCGCAAAAAGTTATGTGGGCTAGTGTGTTCAGATTCAATAAACTGCGGTAAATGTATTTCTGACCCAATAAAGTTTGAAATCGCATTCACACTGGTATTCACTGCACTATTACTGTCATATATATATTGCTGGCTTCGAGGTCAATGTTATTGTTTGGATTGGTGTTTGAGCCTTCATTTACACTCATTATCTGTGTAGTTACTTCAGACAAATTTTCATCATTATTTATACAAGTATTGTTCTCCACAATAACATTTTCCCTTCTGCCTCCTACACTATTATCGTTACATCTTATTACTTTATCACACAAATCTTTCAATTCATCTGTGGCTTTGTTAACTTTGTCATCAAGTTTCCTTTCAACAATATTTATTTTACTATTAATGTCTGCTATTTGTTTCATAATAGTTTCTTTTTGATTGGAATTATTTTCATTAACCACTACCTCTATAGCTTTGTTATTCATGTGAATAGCATCTAGCTTACTGTCCAACTGGTTTATGATTACTTGAGTATCAATACATATTTTAGAAGTCTCATCACTAATTAAATTACGATTTTTCTCAATTACATTTTCAATTTTCTGATCAATCTCACTTAATTTCTCGGTTACATTACCTACAATGCTTTGGATTTTCTCATTTGCTTTCTTTTCATGCACTAAGATTTTCTGGTTAAGTTTAGATTCAACTTTATCTAATTTCTGTTCAAATTTACAGGTTAGGTCATTAGGCCTACAAATTGATCAACATCTCGACTGGAAGTCACATATTGAAATGACAATTCCAAAGCTAAGTTCAGCATGCTTTACCTTAAGAGTCCTGAATCAGGTATTAAAACAGGATGCCTTACGCATGGTGTATTTTGCAAATTTCCACTCGATAATGAAGTATGGAATCATATTCTGGGGTAACTCGACCCATAGGGATAAAATATTTAAGCTACAAAAGCAAGCAATTAGAATAATGTGTGGAAAGAAAAGGAGAGAATCATGCAAACCGCTCTTTGAAAAATTAAAAGTCCTCACTCTTACAGGGGAGTATATATACTCTGTTATGTGTTATATGGTAGAAAATATTGAGAGATTCCAAACTAATAGCAGTGTTCATGAACATATTACTAGAAACAGGAATGATTTACATAGACCGGTTAATGCATTAAAACTTTTTCAGAAAGGCGCTTATTACTCCGCAATACAGATATACAATAAGCTTCCAAACAACATTAAATTATTATGTATTCAAAGAAAAAGCAAATCCTTCAAAGGATCTCTCAAGAAATTTTTAATGACTCACACCTTCTACAATATGCATGAGTATTTCCAGTTTATAGTGTAGTATATTATATATCATTATTTATTACTTGCTTGTATATTGTAATCTGACGTGTTCTATATCCTTGAGTCCCGCTCAACACAGGATCTACAGAACGAGATAACTACATCTACATCTACATCTACATAAGACAAACAGTCTGTTTTTGTTTGGAGATTCACACATAAGACGTACAACTCGAGTAAGACACAGGTGTGGTGTTTCTTTGAACACTGTTGAACAATCCATTGCAGCTGTAAAACATGTTTTAATACCATTCTTTCTATTCATACACATACGTGAAAATAATTCTTGGTTTTCTCAACATGTGACAGAAAAGCGTCTTTCAATCGTAATCTACTTGTTACACAGAACATGTGAACAATCAAACAAATTCAATAACTGGAATAAACTGAACACTGATTAGAAAGATTTTAACTTTTAAAATTGAAAAACTCACCTAAAATATTTGTGTGTGTGAAATGCCCACTTTCCCTCTTCAGTCTCTAAGTACACATTTGTGCACCTCAGTTTGAAAGGCTCCTACCAATTTTTGTCAAGTTTTTTGTTTGCTTTGAACTAACGTGCACATTCGTGAATCTCCAAGCTTTTGACGAAAGTGATGGAGATATTAGTGATTTACACCTGTCTAGCAGTGACAGTGAAGAGGCCTACGAAAGGAATGAGGATTCGGATACTGATACCAGTACTGAAACCGAAAATGAGCAGGAGCCTGGAAATATCAGAAATGCAGCTGCTGTAGCAAAACGTAGAGAACTGAAATGGAAAACTAAGAGGTCAGTAGCATTTATTTTATATATAGGCCCAATCTAATACATAAATTATTGTAATATAGGCCTACCGGTACTACACTTAGGTACCCAATAGTCTGATGTAGCAAATGCAACTTGTTTCTAAAATTTTAGATAAATTTTGGTTCATTATTTCCTGATGAAAATTAGGCCTAGCCCTCTTGAAACCATACTGTAAAACTATGTAATATTTCACTTTCACTGATCCTTAGGCTTCCTCCTGTATCTTGCACTGACTTCAGGTTTGTCTGATGAGTCACCAGTTTCCAAAAATCTATGTTGATGTATTAGCACCTAGCGAACAGAAGGGAATATTGGAGGCTTTCTTCGAGTATTTTCCAATGGATTTTTGGAAACTGGTGACTCATCAGACAAACCTGAAGTCAGTGCAAGATACAGGAGGAAGCCTAAGGATCAGTGAAAGTGAAATATTACATTTTGTTGGTATTGAAATTATTATGGGAACACTTAAATTGCCACAGGCAAAATTATATTGGACCAAACATTTACATATCCCACTTATCAGCGATACTATGCCAAGAGACAGGTATTTTAAAATCAGAAACCATTTACACTTTGCTGATAATCTGGTTGATCGTAGTGAGGATGATAAGCTGTGGAAAATCAGACCCCTTGTAGATACAGTAAGAGCCAAGTGTGTAACCTTGCCCCGAAGCCCCCACTTATCAATCGATGAGCAAATGATACCGTTTGCAGGCAGATGTGGTTTCAGGCAGTATGTTCCTTCCAAGCCCAATCCTCTAGGGTTGAAAAATTTTGTATTAGCAGCTAGTGATGGCTTGGTGCTGGATTTCTGTATGTATGTTGGTAAGGGAACTGTTCCAGAAAATGATCTAAAAGAACTTGGTTTAGGAGCTGCAGTGGTAAAACTCTTATCAGCAACTATCCCTGAAAATGAGGGTCATACTGTGTATACAGACAGATTTTTTACCAGTATAAAATCAGCTGAAATGTTATTGGAAAAAAAGATATCAAACAGGTACAGTGATGAAAAATAGGATAGGAACTGCTAATTCAAAGCTGCATGATGATAAAGAACTTAACAGGGGTGAGTGGCATGAAATTGTAAGAGAAGATGACCAGTTATGCCTTGTCAAATGGAAAGACAATAAGACTGTCACTTTGTTGTCATCCTGTGTGGGTAGCGATCCTGTTGGGACTTGCAAAAGATGGTCGAAACAGGAGGGGAAGAAAATTGATGTACCACGTCCTAGTATTGTACAAAACTACAATCAAATGATGGGCGGAATTGATTTGTGCGACAGACTTCTTGCCTATTACAGGACTTATGTTCGCACTAAAAAGTAGCCAGTTAGGGCATTCAGTCATTTTGTTGACCTAGTAATTGTCAATTGCTGGTTGATGTACAGAAGGGGATGCAAAGCTGAAGTGGTCAAGAAGAAGGATCAACTGCCACTCATTTCTTACAGGCTTCATTTGGCTACCTCTCTTGTAAAGTTTGAAGGTTCAACTAGTGGTGTTCGAGTGAATTCTGATATTCCAGTAAGTGCAGGAGAGGATTCCTCAGAGGAGGAAAATTCTACACCAAAGAGGAAGTACAGGCGAGTCGTAAAACAATTGGTCATAATTTTCTTCTACAGCCATCTAGGAAATCCACCTTTCAAATAAATCATTAGACCTTTTGATTTCCTTCAACTTCAGCTCTTTTAATTGCATTAACTTTTCATATTTTTGCCTTTTTAATTTAAGAATTTTTTAATGATATTTCCTTTTCTCTTTTCTCATTTCCTGTAATGTATAATTTCTCCCTTTCCTTTTGATTGTTGATGTATCCGCATGCTTGGATGACTCTTGTAAACCTAAAAAAAGTAACGGTCAAAAATCAATTCTACTGACTCACTGAAATTAACTATAAACTCTCTACATTAGTTAATATATATATATATATAAAATATACAGAGTGTTCATGTATAACACGGCAATATTTTACCTGTGTATAGAGGGGATATGGACAAGTAACTTTTATTATAACATTTTTGCTCTATGGATGCAATGTTTCCTGTTACAATATAAAATCTTCCAGGGCATGGCGCCACTGACTTTCTAACATCTGAAAAAAAAACCCAAAAAAAAGGAATTTGGTTGTTAACACTGGAGTTATGAATAAAAAAAGAAACTAATACAGTGGCGGTCAGTCATGTAATTAGTCTGTAAATTTTGGAGATTATGGAAAAAGTAAATTATGATATAGCTGTTGATGAATGATTAAGAATCAAGGTTTTATCAATCACTAAGAAGGCATAAAGTCAAGTTAAAGAAAAATGTTAACCCTATTTCGCTTCATTATTGACTTATGAGCACCAAATTGTAATGACTTTAATGCCCTGTAGCATACACATTATACGTCATGAGCAAAAATCTCCTAATAAAAGTTGCTTGTCTATGTTCCCTCTATACACAGGTAAAATATTTCGGTGTTATTCATTAATTCTCTGTATAAGGGTAATCATTTTAGGTAGATTTCATGCCTCCCTAAGTACAAAACCACCGCCAGTTCAAAAAAAAAAAGTAATATATACATATGAGGGGGTTAAAGCCAAAGTGGTGTAAGTCATGTTTTAAAATTTTTTAACCTAAGTATTGCAATGCAATGTTGAGGTATAGATCTGTTAAAAGAAAGAAAAGATTGGTGTAAGTCCTAGTTGTATTCACACACTTACAAATTGCAGCAGAAGTTTCACTGGTGAATGAAACAGCTGCTTTGTTAACAGCCATAGTGGTGTAAGTCACTGACTTACACCACTATTCCTGTAAGTGTTTGTGAAGTGTGAGTTGCTACATCCACAGTTTTGTAAACTTTGCACTGAGTCTTATGAAACTGCTTCAAATCAGTGACAACATCGACATTATTGACCATAAATTTATGTAAGTGGGCATTAATACCTCCCTAATGATTCCGATTTTGGATCCATAGAATCCTATGCAAGAGGTAAGACCGTTGTTGTTCCAGCTGACTGGCGGTCAATAATCGCAAAGTCAAGAAGAAGAAAGCTTTTTTCTGTAGCAGAATGTCAGTTCAAGACTTCAAGTCTACAAAGAATCTTGAACAAGCCATTACTAAAAGAGAAAAAAATGTCACGAACGAATCAATGTAAAAAAACACTAAAAACTACTTGAATTATTTTCAGTGATACAGTCAACTCCCGATTATCCAGGTGCGGATCAACCGGTTTGTGGATTAACTGTTGAGTTATTCCTTTAAAAACCTTTAAAAGAATATATTTTTTAACATTTCTTTATTCATACAGTATATATTTTTTTTACTTACAGTACGTAAAGAAAATGCGGTCAAAAAGCAAAAAGTGTTAACAGACTATTTCAGCAAAGTGTAAAAATTTCTTGAAAGTGCCAAAACCAAACTGTTAATAGGCCTACGGTAGTCTTAGTATTTTATTGTTGTGCTGAAACAGTTTGTGACCTCTGATTGTGAATGATTCTAGCACTGAAAGACGTTTCCACATAGGCCTATGAGAGTTTTAAATAATTTTTCAAGTACAGTACAGTCACAACGAGATCGAGACATTAGCTCATGTTCTTGGTTCTTGTCACCATGGTAATGCACTTCGCAATGCGAGACACCACTCCATCAGGACTGTCATTGCAAACGGTCTCCGTCAAGTTGGCTATGTAGTCCATGAAGAAGTTCATGGTTTAGCAGAGAAAGGAAGTGTTCGACGTATTGACATTATTGCCTACAAAGAGAACTCTGCTGCTTCTTACATCCTCGACCCGACAATAAGAATGGAATCTCATTTCAATCAGCCTCAGGAGGTTCATGAAGAGAAGCAAGCCATATATCAGCCTACAACACCGTATTATATGGCCAAATACAAACTTAAAAAAATAGAAGTCATCGGTCTTCTGATTGGAGCACGGGGCAGCATTCCATCTTTTTTCGTGACTGTGTGCAAGAGACTAGGGATTCCTAATTCCACCATTCTACAAGTTTCGAAACTGGCACTGAAGGGATCTGTCTCATTATTGCGCCATCACTTGTATAATTGACTTTTTTAAAGTTATGCATTATCTACTTCAATTATGATACAATTATTGAATTCGTAATATCTGGTAACTTCTAACTTTAAGTTGAATTTTTCTCAAACTGTTGGGTGTGTTATACTTCATTGTTAATAGAAGCACAGTAAGCTTTGTCATTTAGGCAATCTTGTAATCAAGAAAGCAAATAAAATAATAATAAATAGGTATAATTTTGTTTTAACAGTGTTTTCGTTTATCCGTGAGGTGGATACCAAGTAATTTTATTGGATAATCGGGAGTTGACTGTAATCATAATGAAATAACGACACCTTCTGGCAATGTACAACATGAAAAAAGTGTTAATAATTTTTTGTGTAATATATTACAATGAATCTAACAAAACCTTCTGTTTCTCAGAATGCATAAAACATGACTTACACCACTTTGCTTTAACCCCCTCATATATAAATATACATAAATAAATATATATCTATATTTACACGCTAGCGGCCGTAATTTTGAAGATATTTGAACCAAATTTTATTATGTTATTTACAGGCCCAATAGTTCGGACAAGTTCGTTAATGAGCAAAATTTGCCCAAGGGGGTGGTCGGGGGAGGGGGTTGAAATTTTGAAAAATGCCCCTATGAAATATAGAGGGAAACTTTGTTTGAATAAATTAGAGTACTCCCTATGGAGTTCACAGTGACACCAACGATTCGGGGGTACGAGTGAGGGTGGGGGATGGAAATTCGAAATTTTTGAAACCACGTCTTGTGGGCTATCGTTGAAAATCCCGTGATGAGTACTCTACAAATCAATAACTAGTTTCTCGATGGCTCTTGTGAAATTCATCACATGCTATAACAATCTTCAAACTACAAAAGAAAGTGATTAGAATTATGATGAAAGTTAGCAGAACAACTAGTTGTAGGCTATTCTTCAAAAGGTTAAACATATTACCTCTACCAAGTATCTACATATATGAAACCTTAATTTTTATGAAAAATAACTTGCATACATATTCAACCAATTCGGATGTACACTCGTACAATACTAGAAATAAGCATGCTCTCTTTACTCCATTGCATAACACTAATGCCTACCAGAAAAATTTCCTCTACACCGGTCTCTACTTATTCAAAAAATTACCATCGTACATTAAGGAAATACCTTCATGCCAGAAATTTAAAGTAATATTAAGGGGATTTCTATTGAATTGCTGTCCATATGACATTAACGAGTTTATTGAAATGTGTAATTATTATAAAATCTAAATGTTTCTGTTTGTCTTTAGTTATAGTATTTGTTTGCAGTGGGACAAATAATATACGAAGAATAGTGGACTGTAACTTTATTATCATTAGCCCAACACAAACATACAAGTTTTAATAACAAAACTGAGCAGCACCCAACTTCCACCTGAACACCGTAGAAGCGGGCGAACAAACTAAAATGGCTGCCGCGAGGAAGGACTGCGCGCGCATGCCAAGCATTTAACCTTCAATAGGCGGCTAAATCCCAAACATACTCCCACCCTTGATCTGTCTAGATCAACACACAATTTAATGAATCAATAACTCCCACCCTTGATTTATCCAACAATAGAAAACACAATTACATTTAAACATTCACTTTAGAAGGATACGGGCAGAGTTTTACAATAGGTCTTTGGATTTCACCAGTAGCAGTTTTTAATTTTACTACTCTAATCAAACCGTCTTTACCGGGAAACACTTGAACAACCTTTCCAGATTTCCAGCACAATGGAGGAACATTGTCTTCCTTTATTAAAACTAGATCACCAATGTCATGACTAGAACGGATGTCCAACCACTTAGGACGACGTTGAAGTTCTGTTAGGTACTCAGTAGACCATCGCTTCCAGAAGTGCTCCATCATCTGCTGCAGATGCTGCCACCGGGAAAGTTGCCAGTGGGGATAGGCAATATAGAAGGTTCAGGAAGGCACTGCAAAGGACGACCAATAAGGAAATGCCCTGGAGTAATAGGATTCAAGCATTGTGGATTATCAGTTAAAGGAGATAGAGGTCGAGAATTCAGACATGCCTCTACTTGTGAAAGAATTGTAGCATATTCTTCAAATGTCAGCACAGTGTTTCCTATTACTTTCTTCAAATGAGACTCTGCATCTCTGATTTGATACCAGACTCCCATATACCTCCGAAGTGTGGAGATCTTGGAGGAATGAATTTCCAATTAAAGCCTTCAGAAACTCCATACTCGTATAAGGTATTTTGAATGTCAGGGTCTTGTAAGAATCCTTTTAATTCAGCAGCTGCACCCACAAAATTCGTACCATTGTCACTCATTATTTCTCTGCATCTTCCTCTTCTTGCGATGAATCTTTTCAGAGCAGCTAAAAATGCATCAGTGGTAAGTTGAGATACCAATTCCAAATGAACAGCTTTGGTTACCAAGCAAATGAAAAATGCGACGTAAGCTTTGATAATAGTCTTGCTGCGACTTAATCCAACTTTAAGATGAACAGGACCAGCATAATCAACACCAGTGTACTCAAAAGGATGAGCAGGTCATACTCTATTCGATGGAAGTTGTCCCATAAGCTGATTATTGCTGGAAGCGTTTACTTTGAAGCAAGGAATGCAACTTCGTAGCACCTTTCGGACAACATTCCTTCCAGCAGGAATCCAAATATTTCTTCTCAATGAGGACAGCACAGATTGAGTACCTCCATGCAGAAGCTTTATATGCTCATTTCTAATCAAAAGCTCAGTGATGTGATGTTTCGCTGGAACAATTATTTGATGTTTAGCTTCATAAGGCAAATCAGAATTATTAAATCGACTACCAACTCGTAGCAAACCATCTTTATCGAGGAATGAACATAATGGCCTTAGCTTACTTGAATTAGAAATGCACTTGTGTTTCATCAAACAAGACAGTTCCTCAGGATATTCTTCCTGTTGTACTAGAGATATTATAGTGATGAATGATGCATCAGTTTCTTCAACAGTAAGATGCTCACTTCTCCTTTTTTCAGGAACAGCTCTTGAGTTATGAATAAATCTCAAAATGTAAGAGAAGATTCTTTTTAGTTTATCGATGGAAGGTAATTTTTTGATGAGATCATTTAAACTTGAAGAATGTTTGACATTCGCAGCACAAGTAACAACTTCTTCTTTAGAAGATTTTACATCAGGTATTTCATTTGGTAATTGCATTTCATTAATAGATGTAGGATATGAAGTAGCATTCACTTCCCATAAGAATGTTGGACCCCTCCACCATAGCTTCAATGTAGATAACTGATCTGGATATACACCACGGGTAATGCAGTCAGCAGCATTCTCTTCAGTTGAAATATGATGCCAGCAATTAATGTCTGTGTCGTCTTGTATTTCAGAGACCCTATTTGCAACGAAGGACTTCAGCTTGGCTGGAGTAGATTTCAACCAACATAGAACAATAGTAGAATCAGACCATAGATATATTTGATCTAATCTACTTAATTTCAGTGATGACAATACCTTTTTCAACAATCTAGACAACAACAATGCTCCACAGAGCTCTAATCTAGGTAGGCCCTACAGACTGTGTCTTGATAGGAGACACTCTAGATTTAGAAGTAACTAGTGAAACAGAAACAGAATTATTATCAGATATGGATTGCAGGTAGATACAAGCACCATAAGCTTGTTCCGAAGCATCACTGAATCCATGTAATTCAATTCTCTGGAGATTTGCAGAAGGAATTATTTTCCTGTCAACAGTTATGTCATTCAGACAATGTAGACTACCATATATCTTGTTCCATTCATCTTGGACTGAAGTAGGTAGTATCTCATCCCAACTTGTCTTCAAAATCCATAATCTTTGTATGAATATTTTACACTTAATAACAGCAGGAGCCAAGAGACCCAAGGGATCGAAAATTGAAGATATGACAGATAACACATTTCTCTTCGTCACCTTTGTTATTGGCTTGACATCAAACTTAAATTGAAAACAATCATTTTCAGGCTGCCATGTAATTCCTAAGGCTTGCACAGTATGATCTCCAATGATCATGTAGTTAGCTGGCCTTTCTTGCAATTCCGGAGTTACATTTTGCAGTACTTCATCACAGTTGGATGACCATTTTCTCAATGGAAATCCAGCAGAAGCGAGTAAATCAATAAGCTGAGTCTGCAACCTTTTGGCTTCTTCAACTGTAGAAACACCACGTAGATAATCATCCACATAGAAATCAGATCTTAGGGCTTCAGCAGCAGCAGCAGCAGCAGGACATATTTCTTGATTCTCATCAGCAAGTTGTTAGAGACATCTAGTTGCCAGAAAGCTAGCAGGACTCGTCCCATACGTTACAGTGGACAACTTATAACATTTTAACTCCTCTTCTATATTACTTCTCCACAGACTTTTCTGTAGGCATCGGTCTCTAGGATCAACGAGCACTTGTCTATACATTTTTGCAATATCCGCAGTCATTGCTACTGGATACTTTCTGAATCGAAGAACAATGGAGTACAACTCCTCCTGAACAGCAGGACCAACACACAGTAAAACATTCAATGAGTAATTATTGGAAGATTTGGCAGAACCATCAAAAACAACTCTAATCTTAGTTGTGGAGCTATTAGGTTTAAAAACAGCATGATGAGGAATGAAGAATTGAGTAGATTCATCAGACATGTCACACAACTCCATATGACCTAAGTCCTCATACTCTTTCATAAATTGCACATAATCATGATGCAGTTTTTCATTAGCTTCAAATTTCCTTTCAAGCAGATTCATTCTCTTTCTAGCTTGTCCGAAGGAATCCCCAATAGAAACTTCTAGGCGAACAGGAAGTCAAACTATAAATCGACCATCAGAAGTTCTCGAAATATTTTCTAAGAAATTTTGTTCACAATATTTATCTTCCTTTGTTTGAGGAATGTGGTTTATTTCCTCTAATTCCCAAAACTTTCGAAGTTGATTATCAAGCATATCATTTCTGCTTAAACAACTCATAACCTCATTGTTAGTATGACAAATAGAATGCAGTGGCATTTTGCCAGATAACACATAACCCAGATGAGTGTTTATCAACGTGGGATGACCTTTGCGCTTAAAGGTTTCACCAATCACAAGATCGAAGAAAACATCAGCTCCAAGCAATAAATCAATTTTTGCTGGAATATAAAATTCAGAATCAGCCAATGAAATGTCAGTTGGCAATGACCAATCTTCTTATTGAACAGGAGCACTAGGTACAAGACCAGTAACATTGTCAAGAACAGCACAATTCACATTAAACTCGTCGTTGCTAATTCTGGAATATACATTAACCGAACAGGTGTGCACAACCTTTGCAGCACAAACATCATTAATTCCACTAACAGAGAATTTATTCTTGACCAATGGTAGATGCAACTTCTTCACTAAATCAGTTGCTATGAAAGACATTTGGCTTCCAGAATCCATTAAAGCTCGACACCCAACAAGATCACCATTCTTGGCTTCAACATATACAGCTACAGTTGGCAATAGTGCTTTTGCGTTGGCTATGTTCTGACCTTTTGACAAAGTATAGCTAGATACATTGCTAACATTGGAAGTGGCATTAGCATTGTTATTGGCATTATCAATATGTAATAGTTTATTATGTCTTTTGCTACAAATGGAACAGCTGGCTTTAAACTTGGCAAACACATGGGATCCTTTTAAACATGAAAAACAAAGTTTATTTCCTTGAGGAAATCTTCTTTTTTCCACAAGAGAAACAGCTTTAAAATCTCTACAATCATGCAGTGAATGGCTATTTCTGTTGCAAAACATACAACTGACTAGCGTTGCCACCTGTCCCGAATTTGGCGGGATATCCCGCATTTTAAGAACATTTTCAGCGTCCCGAATTATGCCTAAGAGGGACGCATTATATATATTTTTTATTATTTTGCTAGCCTTTTCTTTTCTAATGTTAGTGTTACTGTTACATAGTCCTTTCAGTTTTGGTTTTGTAACGAATATATACAATCTTTCTCTTAATAATAAATTGTTCCATGTACAAATTTAGGTATGAAGATCGGTGATATGCATATATTCGATAAGTGTCCCACCTTAGCCTTACCAAAAGGTGGCAACCCTACAACTGACAGAATTTACATTAACAGTCAGAGCTTTACTTGAGGATATAGATGACTTAACCCTTTGATCACTAGTATTATTTCTGTACTCAATGATTTCTAAAGCTTGAGCTTTTATTTCAATGAATGTAATGAGATCTTGTAGAGAACTGAACTGATCATTTGCTGTTTTCAATTCCCACTCTTGTCTGTCTTGTTTCCTTAATTTTTCAAGAATGATTTCAACTAATATCACATCATGCAGTGGTACATTAGGTTTCAATGATTCTAATGCCCTTTTATTACTTGTTGCATTATTTACTAGCGATCTGTATTCATTACTGGAACCTGTTTTCACTGTAGATAGATTTAGTAACGACTTGACATAGTTGGCAGCAATTACTTTGTTATTATTGTATCTGTCATAAAGCAACTTCCAAGCAGTTACAAAATTGTCTGCACTAATGGTTAAACTTTCTAGAAGACCTTTAGCTTCTCCTCTCAACGACGAAATTAGGTAATGAAATTTCTGTATCTCATTCAATGATTCATTGTTTAGTATTAAGCTTGAAAATATGTCGTGAAATTGCAACCACGTCCTAACATTTCCATCAAATGTAGGAATATCAACAGTGGGCCATTTTACCAAGGAATCACTATTATTTGATATTACAGATGCAGGGGGGGAAGGCACTTTAACTTCTTTATCAACAATTCCTTCCAGAGCTGCTTTTATTCTGTGGTAATCCTCTATGAACTTTTCTCTGTCTGCATAATGACCTGCAGGATCTTCACAATTTAATTCAATTTCATCTTGAACTTCCACATATTGATTCAAAATATCAGGCAAGGAACTCAAACGTGAACGAACTTCATTTACACTAACTTGTTCAGTATACTTCTTTAGAAACTTGTCGACGTAGGTTAATGTCCTTTTAGCAATAGCTCTTTTCTTTATTGCTATGTTCCGATGGACTTAATAAATCAAATCAAATCAAATCAAATTTGTTTGCGCCCTCTGCGTGTTTACCTGGTGTTCATGTTATGTTCCACGGACTAGATCGCGCCGTGCGGGCGCTGAAGCAAGATCCCTACGACTAGATCATGCCGAGCGGGCACTCAAGCAACATGTCTACATTCCGATCCCGCCGTAAAGACTGCCAAGCTACTTCTCCTTCAGAGTAAGAGCCGGGAGCCAGACCATGTTTCTTCTCTTCGAGTGGTAGTACCATCATTCTGAGCCATGAACATCTTCTACTGTGTAGCCATCCAGTGGTGGCCCTATTGTCGGCATTAAATTAACTTGACATTTTCGTTTTCTTTGCTGGTGGGAATTTTAGTTAGTTTAGTTTATCTTTATTCAGTTATATTTCGTTGTTTCTTTTTTTTTCTGCCCACCAGTTTTCTGCTTATTTCATTCTAATATATATATATATTTCAGCTACGTATTCTTTTGACCTTATGTGATGGAAAGCCGACCATATCTTCATATTCAATTAATCTTGGCCATCAGCCATTTTTGATAACCATTCTTGTCTGTTCATTACTTATACACATTAGTACCAGCTTTTCATATTTCATTAAATTTGTTGCATCCATTTGTATTCTCTGGTTATTCAATAAACTACTGTTACACTCTTGTTATAATTCTGAATATCCGTTTTGTCCTTTTGCTCTGTGGATCAGTTTCCTTCTCTGAGTTTAAAATTAGTAAATTGGGACAGCACCACGCCACAATATTTATGTATCAATGTTTTAAGCTTTGGCTGTACTACTGGAGAATCAAGAGAGTTGTAGGCTACTTACAATTCGGTAGGAAACAGCCATAGTGCCCGTGTTGGTGATGATAGTGAGGACCACATTCAGTGTAGCCAGACCTCGAGGGTAAGACGGGTGTCTTTAACGTCTTCAGGCAGTTCTGCCTTAACTAGCATTTGGCTTAGATTATATAGTAAGATTTAGCCTTCAAGGGAGGATAAATCATAACTATCGAGTGTAACATTGTTTCTATCAGTTATGTAATTAACCATAAATACTCATACCTGTTGCTTTCGACCTGTGCAATTCTACCTTGAAAACTGCTGCTTAGATAAATACACACAAACAAACAATCTATATGTTTGTTTGTAAGTGCTTGTGACATAAGGTAACATAATAATGCTTCTTTGGGGTCCTGGGTTAATACCAGGGCAGTTAAGATTTATAAATTTTAGTTAAAATTTACACCAGTGGTGAATCAGTTTTATTTTTCTTCCATGTGACATTAGAAGCAAGAGGCCATGATGATGGTTGAATGTACTTACCTCGTCCTGCTTCGAGCTCAATGTTCATGACTTCAGCATCAGTCCGGAGCTCTGGAAGGGAGACCAGTGGAACGGAACATGTGTTCTGAAGTGTCAGGTCCATGAGAGAGTTGTCCAGAATGAGCCTGCGAGCAAATAGATTTTAACATTATTAAAACAGCATAATTAATGTAGATATTTCACCCAATCACTCAGGAGTTAAAGCTGTGGCAGGCAAGATGCAGAAACCCACAAGATTAGCCAACCTGTACGTGAAACTGTTATGTACTGTCCTCGACAACATACACAATCCGCTTAGGAAGTTGGTCGGGTGAAATGATGGCACAATGTTAAGTAATTAACATAGTTCAATGGTTTTAATTAAGACGTACATTTACACCAAACAGTACAATCCGCCATCATTCAATGAACTCTCTTTAGCTAGTTGGCGGGAGCTAGCTCGTCTTCTCATTGGCTGAGTCACGGCCTTGTTAATACATGAATGGTGAATCAGTTTTATTTTTCTTCCATGTGACATTAGAAGCAAGAGGCCATGATGATGGTTTATTTATTTATTTATTTATTTATTTATTTACGTCCTACGTGATCAATATACATTGATATGGGACAGTGGAGATCGAGATACTCGACCCAGTACAAATTAGAATAATACAATAATCTACAAATAATACAGAGATCTAGAACTAGTACACCTAATAATACAATTATCTACAGATAGTACACATAATACATATTTCAAAAAGCAAAACTTTAGATATTTAATTAATGAGTCTCTGAAGGAGTTGTGAGTGTGACTTATTGAGTAGTGCGGACATGATTGCAGTATTCCTCAATACTATAAAAACATGCATTATTAAAAAACGTTTTCAGTGATTTCTTGAATTTATTTGTGCAATGTATGTTTTTCAAATGGTGAGGTAGTTTGTTGAATAGGTTGATTCCAGTGTAAATTACTCCTTTCTGGAATAAGGATGTACTATGAGAAGGTATAGATAGGTTGGTTTTGTGTCTAGTATTGTGATTATGGATTGCTTCGATTTTTTAAAAGTCCTCCATGTGTTTTTTGACATGTAGCAGAAGTTCATACATGTAAAGAGATGGCAGAGGCATGATATGTAAATCCTGAAATATTGGTCTGCACGTATCATTTGTTTGCTCCGATTATTGTTCTAACGATTCTCTTTTGTAGTCTAAAGACTGATTTACTGTAGGTGCTGTTTCCCCAAAATATGATTCCGTATCTTAATATGCTGTGAACATGCGCAAAGTAGAGGGTCTTGACTGTGGGTAAGTTTGTGAATTTTTTAATGTGGAACATTGCGTAGGAAAATTTTCCTAACTTTCTATTAATTTCTTCGATGTGGGGTTTCCATGTCAAGTGTTCATCTACAGTAATGCCTAAAAATTTTGCGGATGATGTATAATTGATGGAATTTTCAAATGTAATGATAGGCTTGGGTGGATTGTTATTTCTTTTGTGGTGGAAGGAAATAGCTGCTGATTTACTTTCATTTAAAATGAGGCCATTTGTTCTAAACCAATCTATTAATTGTTGTGCCACCGTATCTATTTTGCATTTAAGCTGATGTTCATTTTTACCTCCAACCAAAATGTTAGTATCATCTGCAAAGAGTGTGGTGAGTTCTGAATCGTTGTTTAAAGGTAGATCATTAATAAATAATATAAAGAGAAAAGGGGCAAGAATTGAGCCTTGTGGGACTCCATATTGAATTTGCTTTTTTTCCGAAGTGTATTTTTCTAGTGTTAGATTTGTTTTGTTGAAATGGGTGATTTCGACGACTTGAAAGCGATTAGATAGGTAAGAATTGAACCAGCTTAATGCTGTTCCTCTTACACCATAGTTTTCTAATTTATTTAGTAGTAAATCATGGCTTATTATGTCGAAAGCTTTAGATAAGTCGAGGAATAGACCAATGCAGCTGTGGCCAGAGTCGAGAGTGTATCTGACATATTCGATAAATTTGTATACTGCGGATTCGATTGATTTTCCTTTAGTGAAGCCATGTTGATGTTCTGATATTATTTCACAGTGGGACATGAAGGACTCTATTCTATTTAGCATTACTCTTTCTAGGATTTTGGAGATGGGTGATAGAAGGGATATTGGACGATAGTTTTCCAGCATATCTTTAGGGCCTTTTTTGTATATGGGTTTAATGATTGCCGTCTTCAGTATATCTGGGAATTGACCTGTCGAGAGTGATAGGTTGGCTAAGTGGCATAAGGGATCCACAAGATATTTGCTACATGATTTTATTAAGGAGGGAGGGATTCCATCTGTACCTAATGAGTTTTTCCTAGCTAGGTTTTTGATAATGGTAATTATTTCGCTTTTTTCTGCAGGGTATAAGAATATTGTTTTATCGTTTAGATTAAAGTTGAGTTTAGCAAGAGGGGCTATAGGTTTTAGGGATTGGTTGTGTAAAGTTTGTTTGGCTATGGTGCAATAATGATCATTGAAGGCTGTAGCTAGTACTATAGGATTGGAAACTTGACTCTTAAAGGCTTCAAATAATGTGGATTGTTTGGGGTCAGTACTGCCTTTACTGAGAGATATTTCTTTTTTAATTACATCCCACATTGCTTTGGATTTGTTGCTAGCTTTATTTATATAGTTATCATTGTACTTCTTTTTTGCTGCTACTAATACTTTATTGTATATTTTTTTGTATTTCTTGGTGTACAGGGTTATATTAGGGTCAAGGGATGTTTTTGAGATTTTTGATAGCTGCTTTAATTTTTTGCTAGAAGTTTTAATACCAGGCGTTATTCAGGAATTCTTGTGTTGGTGTATTTTAACCTTCGTGATGGGAGATGCGATGTCCATTTGGTGTTTTAAAATATTTAAGAAATCTTCGCATGCATAGTTAGCTGATTCATGCTGGTAGATGCTTTCCCATGATTCTTTTTCTAGGAGTATGTTCAAGTAGTCCATGCTTTTTTTGTTAAGTTTCCTGGCATATTTGTATTTAATTGGTGGTGGAGTTGTACTTTGAGAGACTTTTGTGTGCGAGTTATATGTATCTATTAATTGAGCGAGGTGATCGGAGTATCCCGGGTCAAAAACTTGCACTACACATTCTGAGTCTGGCCTGTTGATGAGACATTGATCTATTATGGACTGTGAGTGAGGGGTTAATCTAGTGGGCTCATTGACTAATGCTATGAGGTTATGAATTAGCATAAGTTCAGTTAGTTCTGGTTTAATATTTTTGGAGAAGTCAATGTTTAGGTCACCGATTAAATATATTGTTTTATTGTTGTGGTAGTGATGTAAGATAGTGTCTAATCTCTCTATGCAAATGTCAATGTTACTGTCTGGGGAACGATAAAGGCATATAATAACTGTTTTAAGGGTTGGTATTTCAATTATGGATGATTTGAAGTGTTGCTCCAGATTAAGATGGCTGAAGCATTCCACTTTTTTAACATTGAGGTCTGCTTTCGTAAAGATGCAAGATCCACCGTTTTTTTTGTTTGATCTACAGTAATATGCTTTTAGTTTGTATTGAGGAATACTTACAAGTTCAATCTCCTCTTTTCTCATCCAGTGTTCTGTTATACATACAACATCAGGTTTATGGGCATCTAATGTTATGTGAAGGTTGATGGATTTGCTTCTGAGGCATTGTATGTTCAAATGAAATAGCCTAAGAGTTATATTAAAAAACTATCTTCATATTTCGAAGGCTGCTTCCTGTCTCTAGCTGGTCTGTTGTTGCTGTGTTGTTGGCGACTAGATGACCTAGGGACTCGGTTCGTTAGGACTTCTTCTGAGGTTACTAGGGCTGATGAAGTAGTGCTGGCTGAGGGATCACCTATGCTCTGGCAACTAGACGACCTAGGGACCTGGTTGTCTATGATTTCTTCTGAGGTTTTTTGGTCTGCTGAAGTAGTGCTGGCTGAGGGATCACCTATGCTCTGGTGTCCAGATGACCTAGGGACCCGGTTGATGTTGTCTTCTTCTGTGGTTTCTAGAGCTACTGAAGTAATGCTGGCAGATGAACAGTCTATTGGTGAAGCCTCCACATTCCCAACATTTAGGTTAGAATCACAATCAGCATTAGATTCACTGTTGACTGTAGGCTTGTTGATTTTGGGTTCACTGTAGTCTTCCTTCCAGTATAGCATTATGGGGGTTTCCTTCTCCTTTAAATTTACATTCTTGTTAAGGCCAACTAGATATTTAATTTTTTCGCTAATTGGTGTTGCTATGGCTTCCTTCCCTTTGGTATTGAGGTGTAGCCCATGGTTAGTGAAGCATGATCTATCGAGGTCCACATCAAGTACTTCCACATGGTCAAATGGCTTCACAATTTTTTTCAGTTTCCTGTTGAAATTGTTTACCTCTAGTCTTGTTCGAGATTTGGTATCTAAGTCATGCCTTTCAGGGGCAGTCATTACTACGATGTTGGTATGACTGTTTCTTTTTACGAAAGTTTTTACACTGTTTAGGCCTATGTCACAAGTGTTTGCGGTTATGTTATTTGTGCCACCCCACAAGATCACCGCATCCTTTTTTGACATTTTAGATAGTTCACTACTACCTGCCTGAGTAATGACTTCCAGAGGGGCGCCAGGAAATACCAGGCCACGTACATCTGCCTCACGCCACCTTGACTTCAATTCTGCTGCACACTTTCTGGCGTGACTGTCGCCGACTACAAGTACTTTTGTTTTTTTCAGAGCTGAAGTAGGCCTAATTCTAATTGGGTGGATGTTTGTTTCTTCCTTACCACTCTCCTTTAACAGAGGAAGGAATCTGTTCTTCACCTCAATTTGAGGGATCGCTTGAGAGGTTGGCTTACCCTTATGCCTGAGATCACTTGTTCTAATCCATGGAGTAGCGTTGAATGTACTTACCTCGTCCTGCTTCGAGCTCAATGTTCATGACTTCAGCATCAGACCGGAGCTCTGGAAGGGAGACCAGTGGAACGGAACATGTGTTCTGAAGTGTCAGGTCCATGAGAGAGTTGTCCAGAATGAGCCTGCGAGCAAATAGATTTTAACATTATTAAAACAGCATAATTAATGTAGATATTTCACCCAATCACTCAGGAGTTAAAGCTGTGGCAGGCAAGATGCAGAAACCCACAAGATTAGCCAACCTGTACGTGAAACTGTTATGTACTGTCCTCGACAACATACACAATCCGCTTAGGAAGTTGGTCGGGTGAAATGATGGCACAATAATAATAATAATAATAATAATAATAATTTTATTCGTCCATTGATCAATATACATGATATAAGACACGTCAAAACAAACAACACTGTAGAAACAGGTTAACACACAAATACATTCATACACATTACACACATTACTTATGAACAGGTTAAGACTAAAATTCTTTTACATATGCATAAAACATTGAATGGCTAATAACTATTAAAACTTTATAGATATATCAAAGAAGAAGAGTAGAGTAGAACATATTTTAAAGTATGAGTCGACTCTAAGTAAAATGGGGAGTGAACAAGAAGTCATTAATTTCAAGAAACTTAAATTTCATGAAAAGGTTACTGTCTAGATTTTGTAGTTGAGTTGGTAGCTTATTGTATAAACGGATGCCCAAATGTGAGATGCTTTGTAGGCTTTTGGTGATTCTGTGACAATTAATATGGAGATTAGAGGATGATCTAGTAAGATGATTGTGGAATTCGTTGTTTTTTTTAAAGCAAATTTTATTTCTATGGATGAAATTTAGTGTCTCAAAGATAAAGATGGAGGGTACTGGTAGAACCTGAATGTCTTCAAAAATACGTTTGCTGGGTGTTCTAATCGGAACATGTAATATAATTTTCAATATTCTTTTCTGGATTTTAAAAATCTTAGCTGCTTTTGGGGAGGATCCCCAGAATGGAATGCCATAGGAGATTAAGGACTCTATACAATTAAAGTAGATGATCCTAAGAGTCTGTATGGAGCATACATTGCTAAGTACACGAATAGTAAAACATAGTTTATTAAGTCTCCCGGTAAGATCAGAAATATGAGCTTCCCAAGACAGTTGAGAATCTATCCAGAGACCAAGAAATTTAGATTCATTTTTTTTTGAAAGAATAGTGTGGTTGAAACTTAAATTAAAATTAAATTGCTTTGCCTGATGGTGTAGAAAATGAATATAAACTGTTTTGTCGACATTAAGTAGTAGTTTGTTTGCAGTTAACCAGTTGTTTAGGTTCTCAATTGCTTCATTTACTTGAATTTGAAGGGAAGGTGGATCGAAAGATCTAAAGATAAGATTTGTATCATCGGCGAAGATAATTGTTTGGGCATGGGGTATACAAGTTGGAAGATCATTTATATAGATTAAGAATAAAACTGGACCAAGAATAGAGCCTTGTGGGACACCACGAAGAATATATTTTTTAGAAGATTGAACTGAGTCGATTTCTACGATTTGCTGTCTATTTTTTAGATATGATTCAAATAAAGAGTAGGCAATTCCTCTAATTCCCAAGTTGCACAGTTTTAATAGGAGGATTTCATGGTCAACTAGATCAAAAGCTTTGGAGAGATCAAGAAATAAACCTAGTGAATGCTGATTATTGTCCTTAGCCTCCAAGACTTGTTTTATAATGTTATAAATAGCATCATTTGTAGATTTATTTTTTCTAAAACCGAATTGGAAAGATGAGAAATATTTTTGCGATTCTAGAAAGTGGACTAATCTATTATAAATAACCTTTTCTAATATTTTAGAGAAGATTGGTAGGACTGAGATCGGTCTGTAATTCAGAAAACTAGCTTTATTGCCTTTTTTGAAAATTGGAAGGACTCTGGCATTTTTAAATTGATCAGGGAATTTACCAGTAGAGAGAGAGTGGTTACAAATGTCAACTAGAGGAATAATAAGAGATTGGGCTGATTTTTTTATGATAGAGCTCGGGATACCATCAAGTCCACAAGTAAATTTGTTCTTTAGGTTAAGTATTATATGGGATATTTCATTCTCTGAAACTGGATTTAGAAAAATCGATTTTGTAACAGGAATTTGGTGAATATTAGAATAAGAGTTAATTGAGTTTTTGTAACTATTGCTGGAGATATTAATGAAGAAGTCGTTGAAAGCTTCAGCAATTTCAGATGGATCCTTAAGAAATTTATCATTGTGAAGAAGTTCAATCTTATCTTTACATTTACTTGGACCTATTCCAGTCTCTCTCCTAGCAACATTCCATAATGCTTTGCTTCTGTTTTTAGATTTTAAGATGTATTGATCATTATTACGTCTTTTCGCTTCCATAATTACTTTTTTCAAAACAGCTGAATATAATTTGAAGTGATTTTTGATATTCTGATCATTTGTGGTTCTGCTAATCTCATGTAGATGTCTTTTGTTTTTACATGAGACTAATATGCCTTTACTCAACCATTCCTTGTTCTTGTGATTTTTGCTAAGTTTGGTCTTTTTTATTAAAGGGAAAGCTACATTCATGTAATACATAATGGTGTCAATGAAACAGTTTACTTTTTTGTTTAGATCAGTTTCTAGTAAGATATCAAACCATTTTTCATTTCTCAAGAGAAAAGTGAAGTAATTGATGTTAATTTCACTGAAGTTTCTAGTAAGAATAACTTGTTTAATACAGTTTGAAGTGACTGAGTTATAATCCTTATTAGGAATTGAAAGTTTAATTAAAACTAAGTTGTGGTCAGAAAGAGCATAGTTAATGTTGTCCGATTCAAAAGGAAAAATATCAATGCTAAGTAATTAACATAGTTCAATGGTTTTAATTAAGACGTACATTTACACCAAACAGTCCAATCCGCCATCATTCAATGAACTCTCTTTAGCTAGTTGGCGGGAGCTAGCTCGTCTTCTCATTGGCTGAGTCACGGCCTTGTTAATACATGAATGGTGAATCAGTTTTATTTTTCTTCCATGTGACATTAGAAGCAAGAGGCCATGATGATGGTTTATTTATTTATTTATTTATTTATTTATTTACGTCCTACGTGATCAATATACATTGATATGGGACAGTGGAGATCGAGATACTCGACCCAGTACAAATTAGAATAATACAATAATCTACAAATAATACAGAGATCTAGAACTAGTACACCTAATAATACAATTATCTACAGATAGTACACATAATACATATTTCAAAAAGCAAAACTTTAGATATTTAATTAATGAGTCTCTGAAGGAGTTGTGAGTGTGACTTATTGAGTAGTGCGGACATGATTGCAGTATTCCTCAATACTATAAAAACATGCATTATTAAAAAACGTTTTCAGTGATTTCTTGAATTTATTTGTGCAATGTATGTTTTTCAAATGGTGAGGTAGTTTGTTGAATAGGTTGATTCCAGTGTAAATTACTCATTTCTGGAATAAGGATGTACTATGAGAAGGTATAGATAGGTTGGTTTTGTGTCTAGTATTGTGATTATGGATTGCTTCGATTTTTTTAAAGTCCTCCATGTGTTTTTTGACATGTAGCAGAAGTTCATACATGTAAAGAGATGGCAGAGGCATGATATGTAAATCCTGAAATATTGGTCTGCACGTATCATTTCTGTTTGCTCCGATTATTGTTCTAACGATTCTCTTTTGTAGTCTAAAGACTGATTTACTGTAGGTGCTGTTTCCCCAAAATATGATTCCGTATCTTAATATGCTGTGAACATGCGCAAAGTAGAGGGTCTTGACTGTGGGTAAGTTTGTGAATTTTTTAATGTGGAACATTGCGTAGGAAAATTTTCCTAACTTTCTATTAATTTCTTCGATGTGGGGTTTCCATGTCAAGTGTTCATCTACAGTAATGCCTAAAAATTTTGCGGATGATGTATAATTGATGGAATTTTCAAATGTAATGATAGGCTTGGGTGGATTGTTATTTCTTTTGTGGTGGAAGGAAATAGCTGCTGATTTACTTTCATTTAAAATGAGGCCATTTGTTCTAAACCAATCTATTAATTGTTGTGCCACCGTATCTATTTTGCATTTAAGCTGATGTTCATTTTTACCTCCAACCAAAATGTTAGTATCATCTGCAAAGAGTGTGGTGAGTTCTGAATCGTTGTTTAAAGGTAGATCATTAATAAATAATATAAAGAGAAAAGGGGCAAGAATTGAGCCTTGTGGGACTCCATATTGAATTTGCTTTTTTTCCGAAGTGTATTTTTCTAGTGTTAGATTTGTTTTGTTGAAATGGGTGATTTCGACGACTTGAAAGCGATTAGATAGGTAAGAATTGAACCAGCTTAATGCTGTTCCTCTTACACCATAGTTTTCTAATTTATTTAGTCGAAAGCTTTAGATAAGTCGAGGAATAGACCAATGCAGCTGTGGCCAGAGTCGAGAGTGTATCTGACATATTCGATAAATTTGTATACTGCGGATTCGATTGATTTTCCTTTAGTGAAGCCATGTTGATGTTCTGATATTATTTCACAGTGGGACATGAAGGACTCTATTCTATTTAGCATTACTCTTTCTAGGATTTTGGAGATGGGTGATAGAAGGGATATTGGACGATAGTTTTCCAGCATATCTTTAGGGCCTTTTTTGTATATGGGTTTAATGATTGCCGTCTTCAGTATATCTGGGAATTGACCTGTCGAGAGTGATAGGTTGGCTAAGTGGCATAAGGGATCCACAAGATATTTGCTACATGATTTTATTAAGGAGGGAGGGATTCCATCTGTACCTAATGAGTTTTTCCTAGCTAGGTTTTTGATAATGGTAATTATTTCGCTTTTTTCTGCAGGGTATAAGAATATTGTTTTATCGTTTAGATTAAAGTTGAGTTTAGCAAGAGGGGCTATAGGTTTTAGGGATTGGTTGTGTAAAGTTTGTTTGGCTATGGTGCAATAATGATCATTGAAGGCTGTAGCTAGTACTGTAGGATTGGAAACTTGACTCTTAAAGGCTTCAAATAATGTGGATTGTTTGGGGTCAGTACTGCCTTTACTGAGAGATATTTCTTTTTTAATTACATCCCACATTGCTTTGGATTTGTTGCTAGCTTTATTTATATAGTTATCATTGTACTTCTTTTTTGCTGCTACTAATACTTTATTGTATATTTTTTTGTATTTCTTGGTGTACAGGGTTATATTAGGGTCAAGGGATGTTTTTGAGATTTTTGATAGCTGCTTTAATTTTTTGCTAGAAGTTTTAATACCAGGCGTTATTCAGGAATTCTTGTGTTGGTGTATTTTAACCTTCGTGATGGGAGATGCGATGTCCATTTGGTGTTTTAAAATATTTAAGAAATCTTCGCATGCATAGTTAGCTGATTCATGCTGGTAGATGCTTTCCCATGATTCTTTTTCTAGGAGTATGTTCAAGTAGTCCATGCTTTTTTTGTTAAGTTTCCTGGCATATTTGTATTTAATTGGTGGTGGAGTTGTACTTTGAGAGACTTTTGTGTGCGAGTTATATGTATCTATTAATTGAGCGAGGTGATCGGAGTATCCCGGGTCAAAAACTTGCACTACACATTCTGAGTCTGGCCTGTTGATGAGACATTGATCTATTATGGACTGTGAGTGAGGGGTTAATCTAGTGGGCTCATTGACTAATGCTATGAGGTTATGAATTAGCATAAGTTCAGTTAGTTCTGGTTTAATATTTTTGGAGAAGTCAATGTTTAGGTCACCGATTAAATATATTGTTTTATTGTCGTGGTAGTGATGTAAGATAGTGTCTAATCTCTCTATGCAAATGTCAATGTTACTGTCTGGGGAACGATAAAGGCATATAATAACTGTTTTAAGGGTTGGTATTTCAATTATGGATGATTTGAAGTGTTGCTCCAGATTAAGATGGCTGAAGCATTCCACTTTTTTAACATTGAGGTCTGCTTTCGTAAAGATGCAAGATCCACCGTTTTTTTTGTTTGATCTACAGTAATATGCTTTTAGTTTGTATTGAGGAATACTTACAAGTTCAATCTCCTCTTTTCTCATCCAGTGTTCTGTTATACATACAACATCAGGTTTATGGGCATCTAATGTTATGTGAAGGTTGATGGATTTGCTTCTGAGGCATTGTATGTTCAAATGAAATAGCCTAAGAGTTATATTAAAAAACTATCTTCATATTTCGAAGGCTGCTTCCTGTCTCTAGCTGGTCTGTTGTTGCTGTGTTGTTGGCGACTAGATGACCTAGGGACTCGGTTCGTTAGGACTTCTTCTGAGGTTACTAGGGCTGATGAAGTAGTGCTGGCTGAGGGATCACCTATGCTCTGGCAACTAGACGACCTAGGGACCTGGTTGTCTATGATTTCTTCTGAGGTTTTTTGGTCTGCTGAAGTAGTGCTGGCTGAGGGATCACCTATGCTCTGGTGTCCAGATGACCTAGGGACCCGGTTGATGTTGTCTTCTTCTGTGGTTTCTAGAGCTACTGAAGTAATGCTGGCAGATGAACAGTCTATTGGTGAAGCCTCCACATTCCCAACATTTAGGTTAGAATCACAATCAGCATTAGATTCACTGTTGACTGTAGGCTTGTTGATTTTGGGTTCACTGTAGTCTTCCTTCCAGTATAGCATTATGGGGGTTTCCTTCTCCTTTAAATTTACATTCTTGTTAAGGCCAACTAGATATTTAATTTTTTCGCTAATTGGTGTTGCTATGGCTTCCTTCCCTTTGGTATTGAGGTGTAGCCCATGGTTAGTGAAGCATGATCTATCGAGGTCCACATCAAGTACTTCCACATGGTCAAATGGCTTCACAATTTTTTTCAGTTTCCTGTTGAAATTGTTTACCTCTAGTCTTGTTCGAGATTTGGTATCTAAGTCATGCCTTTCAGGGGCAGTCATTACTACGATGTTGGTATGACTGTTTCTTTTTACGAAAGTTTTTACACTGTTTAGGCCTATGTCACAAGTGTTTGCGGTTATGTTATTTGTGCCACCCCACAAGATCACCGCATCCTTTTTTGACATTTTAGATAGTTCACTACTACCTGCCTGAGTAATGACTTCCAGAGGGGCGCCAGGAAATACCAGGCCACGTACATCTGCCTCACGCCACCTTGACTTCAATTCTGCTGCACACTTTCTGGCGTGACTGTCGCCGACTACAAGTACTTTTGTTTTTTTCAGAGCTGAAGTAGGCCTAATTCTAATTGGGTGGATGTTTGTTTCTTCCTTACCACTCTCCTTTAACAGAGGAAGGAATCTGTTCTTCACCTCAATTTGAGGGATCGCTTGAGAGGTTGGCTTACCCTTATGCCTGAGATCACTTGTTCTAATCCATGGAGTAGCGTTGAATGTACTTACCTCGTCCTGCTTCGAGCTCAATGTTCATGACTTCAGCATCAGTCCGGAGCTCTGGAAGGGAGACCAGTGGAACGGAACATGTGTTCTGAAGTGTCAGGTCCATGAGAGAGTTGTCCAGAATGAGCCTGCGAGCAAATAGATTTTAACATTATTAAAACAGCATAATTAATGTAGATATTTCACCCAATCACTCAGGAGTTAAAGCTGTGGCAGGCAAGATGCAGAAACCCACAAGATGGTCAAATGGCTTCACAATTTTTTTCAGTTTCCTGTTGAAATTGTTTACCTCTAGTCTTGTTCGAGATTTGGTATCTAAGTCATGCCTTTCAGGGGCAGTCATTACTACGATGTTGGTATGACTGTTTCTTTTTACGAAAGTTTTTACACTGTTTAGGCCTATGTCACAAGTGTTTGCGGTTATGTTATTTGTGCCACCCCACAAGATCACCGCATCCTTTTTTGACATTTTAGATAGTTCACTACTACCTGCCTGAGTAATGACTTCCAGAGGGGCGCCAGGAAATACCAGGCCACGTACATCTGCCTCACGCCACCTTGACTTCAATTCTGCTGCACACTTTCTGGCGTGACTGTCGCCGACTACAAGTACTTTTGTTTTTTTCAGAGCTGAAGTAGGCCTAATTCTAATTGGGTGGATGTTTGTTTCTTCCTTACCACTCTCCTTTAACAGAGGAAGGAATCTGTTCTTCACCTCAATTTGAGGGATCGCTTGAGAGGTTGGCTTACCCTTATGCCTGAGATCACTTGTTCTAATCCATGGAGTAGCGTTGAATGTACTTACCTCGTCCTGCTTCGAGCTCAATGTTCATGACTTCAGCATCAGACCGGAGCTCTGGAAGGGAGACCAGTGGAACGGAACATGTGTTCTGAAGTGTCAGGTCCATGAGAGAGTTGTCCAGAATGAGCCTGCGAGCAAATAGATTTTAACATTATTAAAACAGCATAATTAATGTAGATATTTCACCCAATCACTCAGGAGTTAAAGCTGTGGCAGGCAAGATGCAGAAACCCACAAGATGGTCAAATGGCTTCACAATTTTTTTCAGTTTCCTGTTGAAATTGTTTACCTCTAGTCTTGTTCGAGATTTGGTATCTAAGTCATGCCTTTCAGGGGCAGTCATTACTACGATGTTGGTATGACTGTTTCTTTTTACGAAAGTTTTTACACTGTTTAGGCCTATGTCACAAGTGTTTGCGGTTATGTTATTTGTGCCACCCCACAAGATCACCGCATCCTTTTTTGACATTTTAGATAGTTCACTACTACCTGCCTGAGTAATGACTTCCAGAGGGGCGCCAGGAAATACCAGGCCACGTACATCTGCCTCACGCCACCTTGACTTCAATTCTGCTGCACACTTTCTGGCGTGACTGTCGCCGACTACAAGTACTTTTGTTTTTTTCAGAGCTGAAGTAGGCCTAATTCTAATTGGGTGGATGTTTGTTTCTTCCTTACCACTCTCCTTTGAGGAAGGAATCTGTTCTTCACCTCAATTTGAGGGATCGCTTGAGAGGTTGGCTTACCCTTATGCCTGAGATCACTTGTTCTAATCCATGGAGTAGCGTTGAATGTACTTACCTCGTCCTGCTTCGAGCTCAATGTTCATGACTTCAGCATCAGACCGGAGCTCTGGAAGGGAGACCAGTGGAACGGAACATGTGTTCTGAAGTGTCAGGTCCATGAGAGAGTTGTCCAGAATGAGCCTGCGAGCAAATAGATTTTAACATTATTAAAACAGCATAATTAATGTAGATATTTCACCCAATCACTCAGGAGTTAAAGCTGTGGCAGGCAAGATGCAGAAACCCACAAGATTAGCCAACCTGTACGTGAAACTGTTATGTACTGTCCTCGACAACATACACAATCCGCTTAGGAAGTTGGTCGGGTGAAATGATGGCACAATAATAATAATAATAATAATAATAATTTTATTCGTCCATTGATCAATATACATGATATAAGACACGTCAAAACAAACAACACTGTAGAAACAGGTTAACACACAAATACATTCATACACATTACACACATTACTTATGAACAGGTTAAGACTAAAATTCTTTTACATATGCATAAAACATTGAATGGCTAATAACTATTAAAACTTTATAGATATATCAAAGAAGAAGAGTAGAGTAGAACATATTTTAAAGTATGAGTCTACTCTAAGTAAAATGGGGAGTGAACAAGAAGTCATTAATTTCAAGAAACTTAAATTTCATGAGATGTGATTTTAATTTCTTTTTGAAAAGGTTACTGTCTAGATTTTGTAGTTGAGTTGGTAGCTTATTGTGCAACGTAGTGAATCTTTAACTAGTTTTGGGTAATGTAAGATAAGAAAAGATTTAGTTGCTTGAAATATTTATAATGCTGACAAGTTTAGTTATACTTATTTCTATTCAGGGAATGCGTGAGGAAATGCCCAACAGAGGGAGATAGAATTCTCCAGAACAGGGCAATTTAGGAGGCAGGAAAATAATGCAGCATACCATCCAAAGTTTCGGAAAATCTAGTAACAAGGATTTAATGAGAAATATGAATATAAAATATTCTTTACAACATATGGAATAAATATTACTAAATACAAGTTCCTTCATCATAAGTATTCTTAATAAAGAATCAATCCTAAACCTTATTCCCAAAATGTACTTAAGTACTAATAGTAATTTGCATATTACTAACCTAACAGTGAACTAATACCTATGAAAATGGAAAATCCAAACCTTGTTAAGTATAATACGTAGGCAAATTCCCTGACGAATGTACAATTACAAAATCAGAAAATAACCTAACTGCTCAAAAAACAATAAATCCAAAAAGAGAAAATAAATGCCTGAATAATAATTTGAATGAAAGATGCGCAGCCGGTAATAATATTAAATGCAAAGAAAGAGAAAGCAGAAAATAACTAAGATGAAACTATTTAATAGAATATGCCAAAATCTTTAGAATATAAGAAATACCAGAGTAATGGAACGGTAGCTCACAATGACAGAGAAAAACGGTAAAGCAATATGAAATGTAAATGTAACGAACTTTTACTTGAAACAGAAAGAACGTAGATAATAACTGAACTGACTATAATTTCTCTAAACATAAGATCAAGGAATACAAAAGTTAATATTTGAATAGATTAATATTCATAGAAGGTATATATATATTTAACTAGAAAAATATGTATCTTAGTTAGAACCTTAAAGAAGGAGCAGAAAGAATAAACTGTCTGAAAATGACTTATTTGAAACCTAACAGGAGGATGAAACTGAAGTGAGGAATTTACAATATGCAGAAGTAACTTCGACCCTAACAGAAAGTATTTGAGCATGAACAAATATAACTTGAATTAAATTGTAATAAGATATCAAGCTAAAGAATCAATACATTAAATTGAGCATAATTTAAATTTAGCATACATTAAATAAATTAAGTCAAGCAATATCATATGACAAAATATTAAACGAAATTTAGAATATAAATAGAGAAGCTACATAACCAGAACGGGAATAACACTTTTATAGAACAATTTGGCTTCATAAAACAAATATCACATAAGCTAGGGACAATATGTAAAATGGAAACGGAAACTATTTATAGCAGAGAAACTATCAAGATGGCTACGTCGAAACTTAAGGGAAACGCCCACTGACGGTGGATAATAAATCTGAGTGCACAATAATTAACATAAGTGCACAGACTAAGCAAAATACATCAAATCTAAACATGACTTTAACTTCACTAAGGTGGATTAACCGAATACCAGTAATATGCAATAGGATAACACGATCTGGGGGGCGTTGCCATACCAATTTTCAAAATGTAGAAAAACATGAAATCCTGCATGGCAAGTTTTACAAATTCTGGCAGGAAGTTACATAGAAAATTTAGCAAGATTAATCTTGAGTTTACATAGAAAACTGGTTACTTGAAGCGTAATAAGATAACCTAGACATTCTGACAAAATGTATTCTTAAAACAGAATATATTAGCTGTAATATATATACATCGGGTACATTGTATTATTTAATGGGTTGCCCTTGCTCTACTTGAATTAACAATAACTCTACATGTAAAATACAGTTATGTGCATAATGCACAAAATGAATTAGTTATAGTTTCATAGTAATGATAGTCGCAACTCACACGTAAAACCAAGGAAGACCTCCGGCTCGATCCCCACAACCACACACTGTTAGTTCCTCAGCTGATCTGGTTGTCGCGAGCCATGGATGGAACTACCTCGACTTCACGCGTGAGGGCGACACATGCACTAGAAACGTCATGCATAGAGATCAGAAAAGGATAACCGCTGTATTTTTGAATCCAGCGTCACAATACTCTCTTCTGCCCCATTAAAAAAAAAGTTTTACCATAAAACTTTTTTTTTTTTTACAGAATACCCCGAAACCAAATTATTAGAGAAACAGTTAATTTTAAATATTGACAGAACTAGAACTATAACTAACACAAGCTAAAGCAGTTACAATAGTAGCAGACTATATGTTTGGTGTATACCAAATAACAGCTAGAATAGATTAGTCTCTGCATATAAAACACATTGTTACAAGGTTCATTGTTTATCTCTTGAAGTGTCATGTCCTTTTAAATGTTTTCCATATCCTTGATAATAACCCTCAATTGACATATTCAGGTCTATAAATGTATGAATAAAGTTTATATGTGCTTAGAAAATTTTTATGCAAATGATTCAAAAGAATTATTGTCTTACCACAGTCTTAAATCTTGAATCAGTCATTTGTGCATAGCAATAATCTTGATTCTAGAACAGAACATGATTATAAATGGAACTTCAACATGGCCATATTAAATGTATATGGGTGGCCAGAATTTAGATACATGATAATAGAATGGCTCAGCACTGCCAATATATATTGTCGCCAAATGTCCAGATCCGGCGAAGCTCGAGAATTCAGGAAAGGTCCATACTTAGCTGAAGAACATGGGAATAGCTGAGCAGAAGATGCAGTCGGCGAAGTAGATAGAACACTATACATGTTCAGAGATGAGGTACTGCTGGATAATATCGTCGAGCGTAACTCAGTTGAGGCCGTCGCCCCAAGAGTTAGGCATCCAGAAGTCCAGAGGTACTGGCCAAATACCACCAAACAGGGCAGCAGGAACTCAATAGCGTCCAAAGTCACTTGTAGAAGCGTAGAAGTCATCTTCTTAGTTCAGCTCACACATGAAACAAAATGTCCATATTCATCAGCGACGTTCTATGCACTCTCACGGGGAGGGGGACTAGTACAACCGGCGTGAGAAGTAGAATGTAATCGAAATTTAATGTCTTTGAAGAGAAATGCTCCTTATCAAAGGGAAGTCCACAGCTTGAGCACATTAAATTAAATGTTTTTTTTTTGTAGGGGGTCAATCTCACTTATTGATCTACACTTTCTTGTAATAAAGAATAACTAGAAAAATTTTCCTTTCTTCTTTTTTTTTTTGGTAGAATAGGTATGGATTGTTTCTTCTTTATATTTTAAAAAGTTCATAAGTTTGTTTCTTGATTTTTAGTATTACTAGAGTTTTTTTTTAAATTTATGATGGATTCATAAATTGGAGTCAAAATCGGGATTTTGGTTGTGTTACTTTGGTTGTGGTTCAACGAGCGCTCCTTTATTTAACAATGAGACCGCCGAGGAGGGAGCTTCCTGGCTAACGTATGTGTTGCGAGATCATTACTACAAAAATCTTTAAATGACATAATTAAAAAACCATTAAGTGTTAACTAACTTAAAGAGAAGGGCAACAAATAGTTCATTTTATACATCCTCATATATTCATACTTTTCTTTTTTTTTATTATAAATCATTTCAACAATATTAAACACTTAACATGGCTCCGAAAGGAACCCACAAAACACAGACTTAACATTTCTTACGTTGAATAATATGGCAATGCCTAACAGATCTATCCAAACACTAACAGAAAAGGGTTCGGAACTCTAACTTATTATAAGTCACAGGACGCTTGTCATAGGTATAGGATAAATTACGATATCGCCTTCTAGATACTGGTCAAATAACTCAATAAAAGAGAATACAGAAATAGCTCAGAAATATACCATGAGAAAATCTACTCACATTAAATATGCCATACAGAAACTTCACCTTAATAATTAAGCTATATTGTATGAAAAAGGTACGAAGCCTATCAAAACATTTTAAAATGTTAGTAGCAACACACCACAATGAAGTATATCCATGATCGCACTGATCAACAAACGTGGCGCGCGCCTTCCTAACAAGGACTACTAAATTTTAATTTGAAGTAATGACAATAACCCTGATTGATTACTTCACACAAAACCTAAGAGAGGATATACTGACTACAAACGAGTTGAATAAGAAACGGAGGTGTCCCATACCACCCATGAAACTTGTATAGTAGAAGAATGAGAAAAATCGGAATTGCAAAGGGTGTCCCATACCACCCATAAGAATTATTTTGAAATAAGAAGAGACAACCAGACGCATAACGAGTGTCCCATACCACCCGCAGCAATAGTATGTTAGAAAAATGCAGATTAGCACTGACGAACATCAATATCCGAGAAAAAGTCTATTACAGTAAATAGACAAATATCAACAACAAAGCAGCGCGGTGCCGGCCTACCGCAGCTACTGGTCACAAGAAAGCACACTTGGTATAACTTGAAAAAAGCAATTCTACACCAACCTGAAACTTTTTGTAAGTCAAAACAGAGCATCTATGCTCAGTAAGTAGAAGGCAAAACCAATCTCTAAATATAAATGTATATCTGTCTATACATCTACGCACGGAGACACAACTACAACGGAAACTGTCAAAAATAACTAAATGCAAAATTTGTAAACTAGAAGACAGAGAATTAAACTTGAACTGACTACAAAGCCAAGAAACCCCAAACGATCCCGACCAAGGAGAGATCAACGAACAAAACCCCGACCGCCCAAATTTGGCACCAATATAGGCCAAGTCAAAGCACACGAAAATATACCTTTCCGTGTCGGACCGCCAAGTACCCAAACTGACCAGTCAGGAATCATCCGTGAAATGACCAAGGTCAAGACGAAAGGAGAAAATCATGGGCCAAGACAATAACTATTTGAACTAGATGAAGTTACTAGAAGCCAATACTCAAACAGAATATATGCAAAGCATATATAATCCTCCTCCGCCCTGGACTAGAGAGAGTGCTACCATGCAACGTAGTGAATTTTTAACTAGTTTTGGGTAATGTAAGATAAGAAAAGATTTAGTTGCTTGAAATATTTATAATGCTGACAAGTTTAGTTATACTTATTTCTATTCAGGGAATGCGTGAGGAAATGCCCAACAGAGGGAGATAGAATTCTCCAGAACAGGGCAATTTAGGAGGCAGGAAAATAATGCAGCATACCATCCAAAGTTTCGGAAAATCTAGTAACAAGGATTTAATGAGAAATATGAATATAAAATATTCTTTACAACATATGGAATAAATATTACTAAATACAAGTTCCTTCATCATAAGTATTCTTAATAAAGAATCAATCCTAAACCTTATTCCCAAAATGTACTTAAGTACTAATAGTAATTTGCATATTACTAACCTAACAGTGAACTAATACCTATGAAAATGGAAAATCCAAACCTTGTTAAGTATAATACGTAGGCAAATTCCCTGACGAATGTACAATTACAAAATCAGAAAATAACCTAACTGCTCAAAAAACAATAAATCCAAAAAGAGAAAATAAATGCCTGAATAATAATTTGAATGAAAGATGCGCAGCCGGTAATAATATTAAATGCAAAGAAAGAGAAAGCAGAAAATAACTAAGATGAAACTATTTAATAGAATATGCCAAAATCTTTAGAATATAAGAAATACCAGAGTAATGGAACGGTAGCTCACAATGACAGAGAAAAACGGTAAAGCAATATGAAATGTAAATGTAACGAACTTTTACTTGAAACAGAAAGAACGTAGATAATAACTGAACTGACTATAATTTCTCTAAACATAAGATCAAGGAATACAAAAGTTAATATTTGAATAGATTAATATTCATAGAAGGTATATATATATTTAACTAGAAAAATATGTATCTTAGTTAGAACCTTAAAGAAGGAGCAGAAAGAATAAACTGTCTGAAAATGACTTATTTGAAACCTAACAGGAGGATGAAACTGAAGTGAGGAATTTACAATATGCAGAAGTAACTTCGACCCTAACAGAAAGTATTTGAGCATGAACAAATATAACTTGAATTAAATTGTAATAAGATATCAAGCTAAAGAATCAATACATTAAATTGAGCATAATTTAAATTTAGCATACATTAAATAAATTAAGTCAAGCAATATCATATGACAAAATATTAAACGAAATTTAGAATATAAATAGAGAAGCTACATAACCAGAACGGGAATAACACTTTTATAGAACAATTTGGCTTCATAAAACAAATATCACATAAGCTAGGGACAATATGTAAAATGGAAACGGAAACTATTTATAGCAGAGAAACTATCAAGATGGCTACGTCGAAACTTAAGGGAAACGCCCACTGACGGTGGATAATAAATCTGAGTGCACAATAATTAACATAAGTGCACAGACTAAGCAAAATACATCAAATCTAAACATGACTTTAACTTCACTAAGGTGGATTAACCGAATACCAGTAATATGCAATAGGATAACACGATCTGGGGGGCGTTGCCATACCAATTTTCAAAATGTAGAAAAACATGAAATCCTGCATGGCAAGTTTTACAAATTCTGGCAGGAAGTTACATAGAAAATTTAGCAAGATTAATCTTGAGTTTACATAGAAAACTGGTTACTTGAAGCGTAATAAGATAACCTAGACATTCTGACAAAATGTATTCTTAAAACAGAATATATTAGCTGTAATATATATACATCGGGTACATTGTATTATTTAATGGGTTGCCCTTGCTCTACTTGAATTAACAATAACTCTACATGTAAAATACAGTTATGTGCATAATGCACAAAATGAATTAGTTATAGTTTCATAGTAATGATAGTCGCAACTCACACGTAAAACCAAGGAAGACCTCCGGCTCGATCCCCACAACCACACACTGTTAGTTCCTCAGCTGATCTGGTTGTCGCGAGCCATGGATGGAACTACCTCGACTTCACGCGTGAGGGCGACACATGCACTAGAAACGTCATGCATAGAGATCAGAAAAGGATAACCGCTGTATTTTTGAATCCAGCGTCACAATTGTATAAACGGATGCCCAAATGTGAGATGCTTTGTAGGCTTTTGGTGATTCTGTGACAATTAATATGGAGATTAGAGGATGATCTAGTAAGATGATTGTGGAATTCGTTGTTTTTTTTAAAGCAAATTTTATTTCTATGGATGAAATTTAGTGTCTCAAAGATAAAGATGGAGGGTACTGGTAGAACCTGAATGTCTTCAAAAATACGTTTGCTGGGTGTTCTAATCGGAACATGTAATATAATTTTCAATATTCTTTTCTGGATTTTAAAAATCTTAGCTGCTTTTGGGGAGGATCCCCAGAATGGAATGCCATAGGAGATTAAGGACTCTATACAATTAAAGTAGATGATCCTAAGAGTCTGTATGGAGCATACATTGCTAAGTACACGAATAGTAAAACATAGTTTATTAAGTCTCCCGGTAAGATCAGAAATATGAGCTTCCCAAGACAGTTGAGAATCTATCCAGAGAACAAGAAATTTAGATTCATTTTTTTTTGAAAGAATAGTGTGGTTGAAACTTAAATTAAAATTAAATTGCTTTGCCTGATGGTGTAGAAAATGAATATAAACTGTTTTGTCGACATTAAGTAGTAGTTTGTTTGCAGTTAACCAGTTGTTTAGGTTCTCAATTGCTTCATTTACTTGAATTTGAAGGGAAGGTGGATCGAAAGATCTAAAGATAAGATTTGTATCATCGGCGAAGATAATTGTTTGGGCATGGGGTATACAAGTTGGAAGATCATTTATATAGATTAAGAATAAAACTGGACCAAGAATAGAGCCTTGTGGGACACCACGAAGAATATATTTTTTAGAAGATTGAACTGAGTCGATTTCTACGATTTGCTGTCTATTTTTTAGATATGATTCAAATAAAGAGTAGGCAATTCCTCTAATTCCCAAGTTGCACAGTTTTAATAGGAGGATTTCATGGTCAACTAGATCAAAAGTTTTGGAGAGATCAAGAAATAAACCTAGTGAATGCTGATTATTGTCCTTAGCCTCCAAGACTTGTTTTATAATGTTATAAATAGCATCATTTGTAGATTTATTTTTTCTAAAACCGAATTGGAAAGATGAGAAATATTTTTGCGATTCTAGAAAGTGGACTAATCTATTATAAATAACCTTTTCTAATATTTTAGAGAAGATTGGTAGGACTGAGATCGGTCTGTAATTCAGAAAACTAGCTTTATTGCCTTTTTTGAAAATTGGAAGGACTCTGGCATTTTTAAATTGATCAGGGAATTTACCAGTAGAGAGAGAGTGGTTACAAATGTCAACTAGAGGAATAATAAGAGATTGGGCTGATTTTTTTATGATAGAGCTCGGGATACCATCAAGTCCACAAGTAAATTTGTTCTTTAGGTTAAGTATTATATGGGATATTTCATTCTCTGAAACTGGATTTAGAAAAATCGATTTTGTAACAGGAATTTGGTGAATATTAGAATAAGAGTTAATTGAGTTTTTGTAACTATTGCTGGAGATATTAATGAAGAAGTCGTTGAAAGCTTCAGCAATTTCAGATGGATCCTTAAGAAATTTATCATTGTGAAGAAGTTCAATCTTATCTTTACATTTACTTGGACCTATTCCAGTCTCTCTCCTAGCAACATTCCATAATGCTTTGCTTCTGTTTTTAGATTTTAAGATGTATTGATCATTATTACGTCTTTTCGCTTCCATAATTACTTTTTTCAAAACAGCTGAATATAATTTGAAGTGATTTTTGATATTCTGATCATTTGTGGTTCTGCTAATCTCATGTAGATGTCTTTTGTTTTTACATGAGACTAATATGCCTTTACTCAACCATTCCTTGTTCTTGTGATTTTTGCTAAGTTTGGTCTTTTTTATTAAAGGGAAAGCTACATTCATGTAATACATAATGGTGTCAATGAAACAGTTTACTTTTTTGTTTAGATCAGTTTCTAGTAAGATATCAAACCATTTTTCATTTCTCAAGAGAAAAGTGAAGTAATTGATGTTAATTTCACTGAAGTTTCTAGTAAGAATAACTTGTTTAATACAGTTTGAAGTGACTGAGTTATAATCCTTATTAGGAATTGAAAGTTTAATTAAAACTAAGTTGTGGTCAGAAAGAGCATAGTTAATGTTGTCCGATTCAAAAGGAAAAATATCAATGCTAAGTAATTAACATAGTTCAATGGTTTTAATTAAGACGTACATTTACACCAAACAGTCCAATCCGCCATCATTCAATGAACTCTCTTTAGCTAGTTGGCGGGAGCTAGCTCGTCTTCTCATTGGCTGAGTCACGGCCTTGTTAATACATGAATGGTGAATCAGTTTTATTTTTCTTCCATGTGACATTAGAAGCAAGAGGCCATGATGATGGTTTATTTATTTATTTATTTATTTATTTATTTACGTCCTACGTGATCAATATACATTGATATGGGACAGTGGAGATCGAGATACTCGACCCAGTACAAATTAGAATAATACAATAATCTACAAATAATACAGAGATCTAGAACTAGTACACCTAATAATACAATTATCTACAGATAGTACACATAATACATATTTCAAAAAGCAAAACTTTAGATATTTAATTAATGAGTCTCTGAAGGAGTTGTGAGTGTGACTTATTGAGTAGTGCGGACATGATTGCAGTATTCCTCAATACTATAAAAACATGCATTATTAAAAAACGTTTTCAGTGATTTCTTGAATTTATTTGTGCAATGTATGTTTTTCAAATGGTGAGGTAGTTTGTTGAATAGGTTGATTCCAGTGTAAATTACTCATTTCTGGAATAAGGATGTACTATGAGAAGGTATAGATAGGTTGGTTTTGTGTCTAGTATTGTGATTATGGATTGCTTCGATTTTTTTAAAGTCCTCCATGTGTTTTTTGACATGTAGCAGAAGTTCATACATGTAAAGAGATGGCAGAGGCATGATATGTAAATCCTGAAATATTGGTCTGCACGTATCATTTCTGTTTGCTCCGATTATTGTTCTAACGATTCTCTTTTGTAGTCTAAAGACTGATTTACTGTAGGTGCTGTTTCCCCAAAATATGATTCCGTATCTTAATATGCTGTGAACATGCGCAAAGTAGAGGGTCTTGACTGTGGGTAAGTTTGTGAATTTTTTAATGTGGAACATTGCGTAGGTAAATTTTCCTAACTTTCTATTAATTTCTTCAATGTGGGGTTTCCATGTCAAGTGTTCATCTACAGTAATGCCTAAAAATTTTGCGGATGATGTATAATTGATGGAATTTTCAAATGTAATGATAGGCTTGGGTGGATTGTTATTTCTTTTGTGGTGGAAGGAAATAGCTGCTGATTTACTTTCATTTAAAATGAGGCCATTTGTTCTAAACCAATCTATTAATTGTTGTGCCACCGTATCTATTTTGCATTTAAGCTGATGTTCATTTTTACCTCCAACCAAAATGTTAGTATCATCTGCAAAGAGTGTGGTGAGTTCTGAATCGTTGTTTAAAGGTAGATCATTAATAAATAATATAAAGAGAAAAGGGGCAAGAATTGAGCCTTGTGGGACTCCATATTGAATTTGCTTTTTTTCCGAAGTGTATTTTTCTAGTGTTAGATTTGTTTTGTTGAAATGGGTGATTTCGACGACTTGAAAGCGATTAGATAGGTAAGAATTGAACCAGCTTAATGCTGTTCCTCTTACACCATAGTTTTCTAATTTATTTAGTAGTAAATCATGGCTTATTATGTCGAAAGCTTTAGATAAGTCGAGGAATAGACCAATGCAGCTGTGGCCAGAGTCGAGAGTGTATCTGACATATTCGATAAATTTGTATACTGCGGATTCGATTGATTTTCCTTTAGTGAAGCCATGTTGATGTTCTGATATTATTTCACAGTGGGACATGAAGGACTCTATTCTATTTAGCATTACTCTTTCTAGGATTTTGGAGATGGGTGATAGAAGGGATATTGGACGATAGTTTTCCAGCATATCTTTAGGGCCTTTTTTGTATATGGGTTTAATGATTGCCGTCTTCAGTATATCTGGGAATTGACCTGTCGAGAGTGATAGGTTGGCTAAGTGGCATAAGGGATCCACAAGATATTTGCTACATGATTTTATTAAGGAGGGAGGGATTCCATCTGTACCTAATGAGTTTTTCCTAGCTAGGTTTTTGATAATGGTAATTATTTCGCTTTTTTCTGCAGGGTATAAGAATATTGTTTTATCGTTTAGATTAAAGTTGAGTTTAGCAAGAGGGGCTATAGGTTTTAGGGATTGGTTGTGTAAAGTTTGTTTGGCTATGGTGCAATAATGATCATTGAAGGCTGTAGCTAGTACTGTAGGATTGGAAACTTGACTCTTAAAGGCTTCAAATAATGTGGATTGTTTGGGGTCAGTACTGCCTTTACTGAGAGATATTTCTTTTTTAATTACATCCCACATTGCTTTGGATTTGTTGCTAGCTTTATTTATATAGTTATCATTGTACTTCTTTTTTGCTGCTACTAATACTTTATTGTATATTTTTTTGTATTTCTTGGTGTACAGGGTTATATTAGGGTCAAGGGATGTTTTTGAGATTTTTGATAGCTGCTTTAATTTTTTGCTAGAAGTTTTAATACCAGGCGTTATTCAGGAATTCTTGTGTTGGTGTATTTTAACCTTCGTGATGGGAGATGCGATGTCCATTTGGTGTTTTAAAATATTTAAGAAATCTTCGCATGCATAGTTAGCTGATTCATGCTGGTAGATGCTTTCCCATGATTCTTTTTCTAGGAGTATGTTCAAGTAGTCCATGCTTTTTTTGTTAAGTTTCCTGGCATATTTGTATTTAATTGGTGGTGGAGTTGTACTTTGAGAGACTTTTGTGTGCGAGTTATATGTATCTATTAATTGAGCGAGGTGATCGGAGTATCCCGGGTCAAAAACTTGCACTACACATTCTGAGTCTGGCCTGTTGATGAGACATTGATCTATTATGGACTGTGAGTGAGGGGTTAATCTAGTGGGCTCATTGACTAATGCTATGAGGTTATGAATTAGCATAAGTTCAGTTAGTTCTGGTTTAATATTTTTGGAGAAGTCAATGTTTAGGTCACCGATTAAATATATTGTTTTATTGTCGTGGTAGTGATGTAAGATAGTGTCTAATCTCTCTATGCAAATGTCAATGTTACTGTCTGGGGAACGATAAAGGCATATAATAACTGTTTTAAGGGTTGGTATTTCAATTATGGATGATTTGAAGTGTTGCTCCAGATTAAGATGGCTGAAGCATTCCACTTTTTTAACATTGAGGTCTGCTTTCGTAAAGATGCAAGATCCACCGTTTTTTTTGTTTGATCTACTGTAATATGCTTTTAGTTTGTATTGAGGAATACTTACAAGTTCAATCTCCTCTTTTCTCATCCAGTGTTCTGTTATACATACAACATCAGGTTTATGGGCATCTAATGTTATGTGAAGGTTGATGGATTTGCTTCTGAGGCATTGTATGTTCAAATGAAATAGCCTAAGAGTTATATTAAAAAACTATCTTCATATTTCGAAGGCTGCTTCCTGTCTCTAGCTGGTCTGTTGTTGCTGTGTTGTTGGCGACTAGATGACCTAGGGACTCGGTTCGTTAGGACTTCTTCTGAGGTTACTAGGGCTGATGAAGTAGTGCTGGCTGAGGGATCACCTATGCTCTGGCAACTAGACGACCTAGGGACCTGGTTGTCTATGATTTCTTCTGAGGTTTTTTGGTCTGCTGAAGTAGTGCTGGCTGAGGGATCACCTATGCTCTGGTGTCCAGATGACCTAGGGACCCGGTTGATGTTGTCTTCTTCTGTGGTTTCTAGAGCTACTGAAGTAATGCTGGCAGATGAACCGTCTATTGGTGAAGCCTCCACATTCCCAACATTTAGGTTAGAATCACAATCAGCATTAGATTCACTGTTGACTGTAGGCTTGTTGATTTTGGGTTCACTGTAGTCTTCCTTCCAGTATAGCATTATGGGGGTTTCCTTCTCCTTTAAATTTACATTCTTGTTAAGGCCAACTAGATATTTAATTTTTTCGCTAATTGGTGTTGCTATGGCTTCCTTCCCTTTGGTATTGAGGTGTAGCCCATGGTTAGTGAAGCATGATCTATCGAGGTCCACATCAAGTACTTCCACATGGTCAAATGGCTTCACAATTTTTTTCAGTTTCCTGTTGAAATTGTTTACCTCTAGTCTTGTTCGAGATTTGGTATCTAAGTCATGCCTTTCAGGGGCAGTCATTACTACGATGTTGGTATGACTGTTTCTTTTTACGAAAGTTTTTACACTGTTTAGGCCTATGTCACAAGTGTTTGCGGTTATGTTATTTGTGCCACCCCACAAGATCACCGCATCCTTTTTTGACATTTTAGATAGTTCACTACTACCTGCCTGAGTAATGACTTCCAGAGGGGCGCCAGGAAATACCAGGCCACGTACATCTGCCTCACGCCACCTTGACTTCAATTCTGCTGCACACTTTCTGGCGTGACTGTCGCCGACTACAAGTACTTTTGTTTTTTTCAGAGCTGAAGTAGGCCTAATTCTAATTGGGTGGATGTTTGTTTCTTCCTTACCACTCTCCTTTAACAGAGGAAGGAATCTGTTCTTCACCTCAATTTGAGGGATCGCTTGAGAGGTTGGCTTACCCTTATGCCTGAGATCACTTGTTCTAATCCATGGAGTAGCGTTGAATGTACTTACCTCGTCCTGCTTCGAGCTCAATGTTCATGACTTCAGCATCAGACCGGAGCTCTGGAAGGGAGACCAGTGGAACGGAACATGTGTTCTGAAGTGTCAGGTCCATGAGAGAGTTGTCCAGAATGAGCCTGCGAGCAAATAGATTTTAACATTATTAAAACAGCATAATTAATGTAGATATTTCACCCAATCACTCAGGAGTTAAAGCTGTGGCAGGCAAGATGCAGAAACCCACAAGATTAGCCAACCTGTACGTGAAACTGTTATGTACTGTCCTCGACAACATACACAATCCGCTTAGGAAGTTGGTCGGGTGAAATGATGGCACAATAATAATAATAATAATAATAATAATAATTTTATTCGTCCATTGATCAATATACATGATATAAGACACGTCAAAACAAACAACACTGTAGAAACAGGTTAACACACAAATACATTCATACACATTACACACATTACTTATGAACAGGTTAAGACTAAAATTCTTTTACATATGCATAAAACATTGAATGGCTAATAACTATTAAAACTTTATAGATATATCAAAGAAGAAGAGTAGAGTAGAACATATTTTAAAGTATGAGTCGACTCTAAGTAAAATGGGGAGTGAACAAGAAGTCATTAATTTCAAGAAACTTAAATTTCATGAAAAGGTTACTGTCTAGATTTTGTAGTTGAGTTGGTAGCTTATTGTATAAACGGATGCCCAAATGTGAGATGCTTTGTAGGCTTTTGGTGATTCTGTGACAATTAATATGGAGATTAGAGGATGATCTAGTAAGATGATTGTGGAATTCGTTGTTTTTTTTAAAGCAAATTTTATTTCTATGGATGAAATTTAGTGTCTCAAAGATAAAGATGGAGGGTAGGCCTACTGGTAGAACCTGAATGTCTTCAAAAATACGTTTGCTGGGTGTTCTAATCGGAACATGTAATATAATTTTCAATATTCTTTTCTGGATTTTAAAAATCTTAGCTGCTTTTGGGGAGGATCCCCAGAATGGAATGCCATAGGAGATTAAGGACTCTATACAATTAAAGTAGATGATCCTAAGAGTCTGTATGGAGCATACATTGCTAAGTACACGAATAGTAAAACATAGTTTATTAAGTCTCCCGGTAAGATCAGAAATATGAGCTTCCCAAGACAGTTGAGAATCTATCCAGAGACCAAGAAATTTAGATTCATTTTTTTTTGAAAGAATAGTGTGGTTGAAACTTAAATTAAAATTAAATTGCTTTGCCTGATGGTGTAGAAAATGAATATAAACTGTTTTGTCGACATTAAGTAGTAGTTTGTTTGCAGTTAACCAGTTGTTTAGGTTCTCAATTGCTTCATTTACTTGAATTTGAAGGGAAGGTGGATCGAAAGATCTAAAGATAAGATTTGTATCATCGGCGAAGATAATTGTTTGGGCATGGGGTATACAAGTTGGAAGATCATTTATATAGATTAAGAATAAAACTGGACCAAGAATAGAGCCTTGTGGGACACCACGAAGAATATATTTTTTAGAAGATTGAACTGAGTCGATTTCTATGATTTGCTGTCTATTTTTTAGATATGATTCAAATAAAGAGTAGGCAATTCCTCTAATTCCCAAGTTGCACAGTTTTAATAGGAGGATTTCATGGTCAACTAGATCAAAAGCTTTGGAGAGATCAAGAAATAAACCTAGTGAATGCTGATTATTGTCCTTAGCCTCCAAGACTTGTTTTATAATGTTATAAATAGCATCATTTGTAGATTTATTTTTTCTAAAACCGAATTGGAAAGATGAGAAATATTTTTGTGATTCTAGAAAGTGGACTAATCTATTATAAATAACCTTTTCTAATATTTTAGAGAAGATTGGTAGGACTGAGATCGGTCTGTAATTCAGAAAACTAGCTTTATTGCCTTTTTTGAAAATTGGAAGGACTCTGGCATTTTTAAATTGATCAGGGAATTTACCAGTAGAGAGAGAGTGGTTACAAATGTCAACTAGAGGAATAATAAGAGATTGGGCTGATTTTTTTATGATAGAGCTCGGGATACCATCAAGTCCACAAGTAAATTTGTTCTTTAGGTTAAGTATTATATGGGATATTTCATTCTCTGAAACTGGATTTAGAAAAATCGATTTTGTAACAGGAATTTGGTGAATATTAGAATAAGAGTTAATTGAGTTTTTGTAACTATTGCTGGAGATATTAATGAAGAAGTCGTTGAAAGCTTCAGCAATTTCAGATGGATCCTTAAGAAATTTATCATTGTGAAGAAGTTCAATCTTATCTTTACATTTACTTGGACCTATTCCAGTCTCTCTCCTAGCAACATTCCATAATGCTTTGCTTCTGTTTTTAGATTTTAAGATGTATTGATCATTATTACGTCTTTTCGCTTCCATAATTACTTTTTTCAAAACAGCTGAATATAATTTGAAGTGATTTTTGATATTCTGATCATTTGTGGTTCTGCTAATCTCATGTAGATGTCTTTTGTTTTTACATGAGACTAATATGCCTTTACTCAACCATTCCTTGTTCTTGTGATTTTTGCTAAGTTTGGTCTTTTTTATTAAAGGGAAAGCTACATTCATGTAATACATAATGTATGTAACAGTCGTAAGACAAGGAAAAACCCCGTTGTTCCATTGTATAATTTTAATCCAGTCTTACAGCTCTTCGAGCAAAGCGTGGATGAAGTCAGTAATTACTATCGTTAAAACCTTTGCAGGTAAAATATAAAATTATTGACGAGTATGGATGCATTCAGGAAATATACTGAAGCAATTTTATTTCATATAAAAGCACAGAAATAATAGAATAAGAGTTTGTATTTAATATTTTTTTCAGCCATGGAATTTTTATAAACTTATTTTAAAAGCAAAGATAAGGACGGAATATTAAATAAAGTTATTTAAAGAAGTAGTACACAGTTTCAAATTAAGAAACACAAACATTACGATTAATGGCATGATTGACAGAAGCCATTATACTTGCAGATATGTTATCACATGCATATGATTTATAACAGCATACTTTAAACGATAACAGGATAATTATTAATTATTGTTGCATGGGAAGAAATGAAATTACCATTTCTTTATAAAATATTTCCTAGATTCTCAAGGAATGAGACGGTAAACAATACGGTTCATACTGTAGCAGATAAAATTAGAATACACGTATGAATTGTTCGAAGCCGTATTCGGAAAAGCAAGTAGTGCATGCAAAGCAGTATAACGATAAGATAAATTTTCGTTATGGATTATTTAAAATAGGGAATAAGGTATTATTATATTTTACGGCCACAGTGAAAGGCGTAATGATAAAAATTTATCCAAAACTTTGGATAGGCCCTAATGACCACTGAGGTGAACATAAATGAGGTTTACTATCGTATTATGTTTAAAATGGAAAAACATAGGTAGTTCAGTCTAATAGAATAAAGTTACGTCCTAATGGGGAAGGACATTGTTTCTGGAAAGGAAACCAGACGATATGAAATGGTGCCAGCGATACACCCACAATAGAAAGATAGAAAAATAGTAAGCGAAGCCTAATGTCATGAAAAGATGCCATGGAAAAAATAATGTCATGAAAAGATGCCATGAAGAAAAAAAAATGTCATGAAAAGAGGTCATGAAAGCAAGCCTACCGATTAGCTAGGACACAGGAACCGGTGGATGAATATTGGTCGTCAGAGGACGGAAAGCTTTTGGCCAGTTAGTATACCGTCACATGGATGACGATGAGAAAAATGACGACAGAAGTCATTTCAGTAAGGTGAATGAGAGTCCGTGGAAGAAGACTAAGGGACAGGTTGCAACGGGAGCGCGCACAAGTAGTCATTTCTTTCACTATTAAGAATTATGATCAGTTAGCGAGTGCACATTGATAACTAGATTTTCAATATTTGACCAAGAGACTTTTACATTTAAGAGATTTTCACATTTAATGAGATTTTAATATATAACGAGGCACACGTAAATAAAAGGACTCCAACAGTTAATGAAGCTACCAAAGTTTAATGAAGCTTTCGAAAATGAATGAAAGTCCCGAAGATTATCGAGCAACGCGTGATTAATGAAACTCCCAGGAATTAAAGAGAACCGCAAATGAAGAAACTACGAAAGTTAATAATAATGATAGTTCCGCAAATAATGAAACTTTCAAAAGTAGGAGAACTTTTGAGAATGAATATAACTTGGTGTGTGTAAACCCCATGTGAGGTTTAGGTTAAAAAAACGGTGTGTACCGGAGTAGTGAGGACAGAACTCAAGGGAAGGCACTCCGAAGAAATTGTGAAACCCGCAATAGAAATAAATCCCATGAAGTTAGGTACAAAGAAGGCATATACATAATTTAGAACCACTCGAGCAGGGTCACGAATGAAAAGTGAACGCGCAAAAGAAATAAGTTTGCACCATAGAATTTCAAAGGATGAAAGAATATTAAGAATACTAAAACCCCTAGGAACGTAAAGAATATTAAGAATATAAGAAATCCCAAGAATGCACAAGAAAATGAAATTAGTAGTAACAGTAATCCAAGCAACACAAGAAAGTCATTATAGAATTTAACACAAATAAAATATTTTGTTACGGAGTATAGATATAACAATTAAATGGAAATTAGGATTTAGTAATGCAGCAGAACGAAAGACGACGAAATGTAGTAAAGGATACAGTAAAGAAAATTATTTTGTTAGGTGTTAAATAGATCATTGTAATGAAATTTAGTTTTAATATTACTATGATATTTTAGGCAACATATGAAAGATGTCAACAATTAAGAGAAATTATAATTGTAAATTGATTTTATGAAAGCAGTGTGTAAACAACAGTTTATTTAATATATGAAATTTTAAATTACGAAATACTATACGATGTATACTTTAGAATGAGAAAATGTATTGGTAATACTAGAACCAATTAATTATAATAGTGGAAGCACAGATTTTATATAAATAAAATAAGCACAAATTTAGGATTTTATTAAATATATTAATAAAACATGATACATTTTAAATAAATTAATTGAAGATGTTTTGTTTGAATTGAATGTAGTTATGAAAGCATTAACATAATTGCTAAAATTACAAATTTTCGTTGACACATTAAAAGAATTAAAGCAACATTTGATACAGTTTGAGAAGATATTAATTTCACAGCTATTGGAAAGCTCAGCTTAATTCATTTTAAGTTTTGCCATTTGTGCAATTTTAAATGTTTTGAAATTTCCTGAAGGAATTTCTTACTGTCAGTTGTCGAAACTAGTAAAATACATTTTATGGATTTATATATATTTGAAGTCATTGGACAAGTATTTTGAATTATATAGAGTACGGACATTACCGTAACGAGTTACAACAAACTATGATAGCTCATTAAGTTTTTATTTTATCCAGCTTGATTTCCAATGTTTAATTATGTTTGCTTGATGATAGAAATAATTGCAGATGTAAGGCGATTTGTGTACCATAGTCCAGACGACTAGTAACATTTTAGCCAACCAGCTAAACTGTGAACCTGCCAATTCACAAGACAGCCAAAGAAGCCATTGAGACTTGTGACAGGAAGATCAGAGGAGATCAACAATCACCTGTGTAGTATCGCCTACTTTACTTTATAAGTATTATTATGAGGGTATAGCCTTCCACTGGAAGTGCGTAAGTTACTTTAAAAATGAATTACGAGTAGATTCATCATTTTGTTTGAATAACAAGCATACTTGAAGACATTATTAATTGTAATATTATTTAATTAATTTTGAGTTTTGTCCCATATTACTGAAGATAATTACATAAATTATGTGATAATAAAATGTTGTTGCCAGAAGTAAATAAAGATATATTAAGCATAGACTTGAAGTTTTTGCGAAGTGAAGTAAGTCATTAATGAAAGAATAGTCAGAAAATTAAAGATATTGATGAAAGATTAATTTTAGATGACGTTAAAGTTTAAATAAAAATGTTAAAGATTAACGAATTAAGTTATGGTGTCAGAAAAAAGCAAATATTACGATGTAATAATTATTGTCATCTGTGTTTAATACAGATACGAGCCAAGCTGATGAAGAGAAGAGTTAAGGAACCTGATCTTAACCAAACAAGACGTCATAGGTCCAAGAGTCCAGAAGAAGCAATAACCTTCCGACCATATGATGTGCAGAGATAAGAAGGACGATGTCACTGTTCATTGAAGAGTTATTTAATTAGTCCGACAATTTCACTGGCACAGATTTTCAGTTTGTTTAGTTAAAGACAACAAATTAATTGTATGTAATAATTTTATTCAAGATGAAAAGAAAATATTATGTAATAATGAAAGAATGTAAACAAACACACACGCACACACACTCTAAATAACTAAATGTTTAATGAGTATATACATATCAGTATATATAGGAGGATTCACAACTATCACAACTATTAAATGATTTTAAAGTAAAATTAAGTTTTTGTAATTAGAAACCAAACAGGATCAAACAGTCGTGTTAATAGATCAAAGTAAAATTAATTATTATGTAATAAGAGGAAAATTATGGACATCAAAGCCAATAAGAAAGAATTGAATAATGAATTTAAAGATTAAATAAATTTGAGCTGTAATTAAATTAAAGTGACCAAAAGAAGAGGCATACATAACCCCTATCAGTTCGTCGACTTGTTAAGACTGTAAGTAAATAATTGAAGGCCACTGGAACGGAATAACATTCTTGTAAGCCTGATTGATGAATGATTGAAGCCACTGTGGAATTAAAACTCTACAAGCGATAACTGTTGAATGAATGAATCTTGCAGCTCTCAACAAGATCGAGAATTTTGGAACTTTCTTGAAAATCGAGTGTTCCAAACAGAACAGCTCGTTTTAAAAAAAGAAGGGAGTGATGTTGAGCCCTGGTATATACCTGAGTATACCTTCGTATACCACGGCTATACCGGAAATCATTGTCATTGTTTCTCCCGGATTATAATAGCAATGTTATAATTTAGGATACAATGCATGGGTCAAAGAGATTAACATTTATTGTTGAAATATAAAGTTAAGACAACTGCACACTTTTATGGATATTGCTTTAGAAGTCACATGAATAAAGCAAAGATTGCAGTTTATAAAAGGAAAGAAGTATTATATTACGTTCATTGTCAGAACATTGAGTACAGCACATTTGTGTAAACATTTCACAGATTACTGAGTAAGGATAAAATAGACTAGTTTCTATTGGTTGTTGATGAGGTCATAATTATGTCATTATTTTCCGTTGCTTAACGCAAGATTTAAGCTTTTATTGAATTAAGTCAATTCAGTAATATTCATACTGTGTTCATGCAAATAATAGGCGATTTGCATACAAGAAAGGCATATAGTACTTTCTTATGTTATTTTGTTTGATCACGACTCTTGACCCGAGGTTTGGGTGTGGCAAGGATGGTTATATAAACCTGGCCGAAATAGGCCTCAGTCTCAGACTCTTTTTACTTTCCATGAAGTTGTTATAAGTGCATCGACGTCGCAAGACGACGGAAGCCATGAAGTTGAGGATGGTTGTGAAGAACTCCGTAAAATGTAAGTTCAAGGAAACATATTCACTTATTGATTTTTAGAATAAATATGTAAATTAATTTCAAGTGTTTTCTTACGAGAGCATAAGATCCTGATACATCCGAATTAATAGTTTAATAGTTTTACAAAAACATGAAATTATATCTAAAAATCAATTTGGTTTCCAGAGCAACATATCTACTGACGATGCTTTTATTAACGTTACAGGTAACATTATTAAAGAATTAGACAAAGGTAATAATTGTTTAGGAATTTTCTTGGACTTACGTAAAGCTTTTGATACTGTTATTCACTCGATACTATTAGATAAACTGAATAAGATAGGAATTAGAGGAACAGTTTACAAATTATTTGAATCATATCTGAGCAATAGATGTATAATGACAAAGGTTGACAGCCATATAAGTGAAATATCAAATATTGATATTGGTGTGCCACAAGGAACGATATTAGGACCAATCTTATACTTAATATATGTAAATGATTTGCCTAGATCAAACCTAGATCAAACCTAGATCAAATAAACGGCTCCATATTTTCATACGCAGATGACACTGTTGTGATTTTCAGTGGTCATTCATGGGAAGTAGCATATAAATACGCTAATACTGGCATGAAAATTATAAAAAAATGGTTCGATTCTAACCTTCTGTCACTAAATGTGGATAAATCAACATTAGTTCCTTTCTCATTAACATCTACTGGTCAGATAGCGCGGAAAAAATGTACAAATTTAAATTTAATAATACATAATTGTAATTTTGATGTGAATTGTAAATGCTTACCACTGAAAGAAACAGCCGTTGTGAAATATTTGGGTATTTTTATTGATAAACACCTTAAATGGTCTCACCATGTTAACTACATCTGTAATAGACTACGCCGAACAATTCATAAATTAGTCATTTTACGCCACTGTATGCCCATTACTGTTTTACGTTCCGTTTATCTAGCACTTTTCCAGTCCATTATTCAATATGGCATTCTCGTCTGGGGAGGATTAGCGAAAACTACCCTTAAGCCCCTCTGCCTTTTACAAAAAAGAATAATAAAAATCTGTCTAAGAAAACACATTGATTACCCAACTAGCCTAATATTTACGGAATTTAATGTTTTAAGCTTGGACCAAATTTACAAATTTTCTATATTAAAATATTTTCACAAACATCGTATAAAATACTCTTCCAGTGATCATATCTACAAAACTAGACGAAATACTAATTTACTCCTATTAGAACCCAAATGTCTCACATCGGCAGGATTAAAGCATAGCATTAATTTTGGACCGCGCTTCTATAACTCAATTATCAGAAAAAATCCTGATCTCTCAGCATACTCCACTGTTAAATTTAATAGATATGTAAAAAATTTTTTGTAATCTTTTAGCTTTTAAGTAATTTTTGTTTCACTCCTTTTATGTATTTATGTTTTTATGTTTAATGTTTTTGTTCTACTTTCTTTTTTAGTTAAGCACATTATACACTCTATTTCTTTGTCTCTCCTCTTTCTTCACTTTGATATTTTTGAAACGGCACCCGAGCACGAGCAGTCTTGCTCATTCGGGTGTATTACTAAATGTAATACCTCTTGTAATATCTCTTGTAATAAATAAATAAATAAATAAATAATAAATAAATTAAGTTAAATAATTAAAAGAGTATAATTATAATTGTTGGTGTTAGAAATAATATTTATTTCAGAAACGAATGAAAGGTAATTAAAGAAGAAGATAACGAACGTAGAGCCGATCGTTCGAATATTCCTGACATGTGCCACCTCCTGGGCGAGGGCACAACAATAACATCAATATACATTCATTCTTGTGTCCGACTTTAGCGTTGTGTAATAAATAGTTGAATAAAAACACTTTCCTCATCGCACTTTATTTACCTTGGTAAACTTCTGGACGGCTGTTGGCACTCTGCTGATGATGCAGGAACACCATCTGCGAAACGGCCGTCCAGAAGTTTACCAAGGTAAATAAAGTGCGTTAAGGAAAGTGTTTTTATTTGACTATTTAACAATAATATACGCTACCAAGATTTATATGTGATATCAGAGTAAACAGAGTCTGGAATAAGGCACAAATCGTTTATTGTACTTCAAAGAACGGCTTATCACTAGGCTTTGGAAGTTAAGGCACTAAAGGTAGTGTTTTCAGTGCCTAAAAAGGCAGCAAGAAAATTAAAAATATGACAAAAAGGCACTGAAATTGTATTGAGCAAAAAAAATATTGTATATGCAAAATAGCTGTCATAACACAACTGCATTTGAAAAATTGTCATAACTATTTATTAATCAAAATTACGGATGTAAACACACAAAACGGTTTGAGCAGTTTACACCGCCATTCCCACTTAGCAACAGAACACTTTAGTTTTTCAGATATTTGTTAAACTTTAAAATCTTGTAGAATGTTCAGCTGATAATTCTGAAATGTTTGTTTTGAAATTGGGTCCCTCACAACAGGAAAATTCAATAAAAACTCAAATAATAGGCACAGAAAATGATGTGGTTGTGGATCATACTGAGTTGAATTAGGGAATACTGAAGAAAATTAAACAAAAATTAAAATTAAAAAAATATCTGACACTTAAAGATCTCAAACTCTTTTCCTCATTTCGCAGCATGAACATTATTTCTCACTCCTATGACATTTCTCAGAAGCCAGAATATATGAAACCCTATGGGCAGAGTGAAACACTAGCGTAGCTACTAACATAGACTACGACTGTAAATTTGTTATAGTAATAATGTTCACAATACTTCCTACAATAAAAAGACATTTTAAAAGTTATTTCAAAAAGTTATTATAAAACATTAAAAAAGTTAAAACTCGACGTTTCGACTCTACCTTTGAGTCTTCCTCAAGCGACTCATTCAATACTGATCATAAGGAAGATTGAGTTTCGTCATTGTAACCCATTTGTCCACTATCGGAAAAATCATTGTTTCTAAAATGTCTGTTTTTTCAGTCCTCCCTGCATTTGCAATTTTACACATTTCCTTAATCTTTAAAAATGATTTAAAAACCTACTGACAATCCTCCAGATTCCACAGACAGTTTCCTCGATGACCAACAGCAAAAATCGGAGGGGGGAAGAGAGAAATTTGTAATTATGTTTACAAATATTTTTCAATTCTGTAAATGACAACTCTGTCTCAATGCTTTGTGGAGATTATTAGTCAGTTTTGTCATTATTAAGTAATGATCATGGCCAACAAAATCACATAACCGTATGATTTAGTTCATTCAATTCACAAATCGGATGACTGATTTCAAAAATTATTTTCTTTCCACAGAACAAAATTCAAGCCTTAAAAGCTTTTCAATTTGACAACTGCACTCTGTTACCTGTGTAACTTATAGCACTCCACATAGCTCATCAGCAAACAAACAATTTACACTTATTTAAAACTTACCACACACAATAAAATTCCACTTTACCCTTCATTTCCTTTTGGATTGCATGAGTCAAGGAAATATAATTATCTTGGAGGACAGCTGTAAATTTTATTTATTTAGAGTTTTGGTAGTGAAATGGCATCTAAGAAATGACCAACTTGATGTTACAAAGAGTAACAACGACATAAGTGACAGCTTTGCTGTTTCGACTGCATAGACGTGACTGCCCATCCCCATTTACAACACCAACCAAAGTCCCATATTACCATCTCTCTTCAATAGAAACATATTCAATATATTACTTTTTATTCTTTGATGATTAGATCTAGGAATACAGTGGCCACTATTCTGGATAACTCAGTCCCACAGAAATTTTTCTATCTTCTCCTACTTACTCCGGCTGTGAATATTATCTTCAGAACAAGGTAAATGTTTGGTGTTACGTAATATCAGAAACATTTCATGATTTACAGAATTTTTTTTATTTTAAGGAGAATCTGTTGCATACAGACATAAAGTCACCCCTCGCAAAGGATTAAAATTTACTCAGGATGGCTTCACGGGTTATCAGCCGTCAGATTCAAGCTTTTGGCCATCTTGCCTCTGTGGCCTTCCTCAGGAATGTCTTTCGCATTTGCATTCCGACCTAATATTCGTCCAGCCTCCTATAAGTATGGACACATTCCTGATAATGTTCACACGACTGATAACTCGTGAAGCCATCCTGAGTAATCAGTGGTGTGAAAGCTTCAAATCTTAGATTATTATTTACTTTATAAAATAAATTCTTCTTTTCATGTTAACTACAGGACGCATCGCTTCTGTTGCTTCCACTGGAAAATAATCAATTTCTAGAACAGTTGGTAATATTTTGACCTTGTTGTAAATCAGGGGCTGATACAAAGTATGAAATATCCCTCCTATGGGTTTCTCTTCTCTGCTGATAAATTTTCCAATTAAACATATTACATCAAATATCAAAAATTACTTTTATTTTTCCTTTGTATTGTAATAAATTTGAATGTTATTTTTTTAGGTACCATAATTTTTTTCCACATATAAAAAAGTTAAATCAATGTAGAAGTGAAAACAAGCCCTCTTGCTAGAGCTGTTACTTGTTATCAATAAAGTAACAGTGTAGACAAGTTCAGGGACTAGGAACTTTCTTGCCACTTTTTGAGCTCCACCATGAAGAACGTGAGAATCTGCCTCGTGCTGATTATCTCGGCAAACACTTTGGCCGACTCTTTAGGTGTCCTTTTTCGCTCTGGGTCCTTGAAGTCCACGTGTTACAGCCCAAATGTATAGCTGAAACACATCCCAGTAAATCATTTCAAGATAATGTAATATAATGACCGATTTTATTGATAAATTCATCAGAAACTACGATTCAAATCAGTTGCAAGTGAATTTATGTGGAGAAAATTCAGAACTCGAGTTATATTTATTGTGACTATTTAGCGAATACTTACAGAACTAAGCATGTAAGGAATAAAACACAGTATTCACTATTTGTGTCAATGAAGTGAGATAGCTAACGCCATGTAGGAAGCGAAACAATCTACAGAATGTGATGGTGGTGCTGAGTTTACCTGTAAACTCTCTGGTACAATTAATAATATCTAGTGTTATTCATATTGCATTTATTATTATATTAGCAGATCCCCATGGCTTCGCTCAAAATAATTAATTTTAAGATTAAAAATTAAGAGCAAATAGGCCTATTTGAAACATTATATTCATTATAAAACCTCTTGTCTATATTTTCAATCTTTGTTTCACAGAAGGTGTTTTCCCCAATACTCTAAAAAATGCTGTGATAATACCTATACATAAATCCGGGAAAATGAATGATTTAAACAATTATAGACCAATATCACTTCTTCCGGCCTTTTCCAAGATACTAGAGAAATGCATAAAAGTTAGGCTACTAAACTATTTACAAAAACATGAAATTATATCAAAAAATCAATTTGGTTTCCAGAGCAACATATCTACTGACGATGCTTTTATTATCGTTACAGGTAACATTATTAAAGAATTAGACAAAGGTAATAATTGTTTAGGAATTTTCTTGGACTTACGTAAAGCTTTTGATACTGTTATTCATTCGATACTATTAGATAAACTGAATAAGATAGGAATTAGAGGAACAGTTTACAAATTATTTGAATCATATCTGAGCAATAGATGTATAATGACAAAGTTTGACAGCCATATAAGTGAAATATCAAATATTGATATTGGTGTGCCACAAGGAACGATATTAGGACCAATCTTATACTTAATATATGTAAATGATTTGCTAAATTTAAACCTAGATCAAATAAATGGCTCCATATTTTCATACGCAGATGACACTGTTGTGATTTTCAGTGGTCATTCATGGGAAGTAGCATATAAATACGCTAATACTGGCATGAAAATTATAAAAAAATGGTTCGATTCTAACCTTCTGTCACTAAACGTGGATAAATCAACATTAGTTCCTTTCTCATTAACATCTACTGGTCAGATAGCGCGGAAAAAATGTACAAATTTAAATTTAATAATACATAATTGTAATTTTGATGTGAATTGTAAATGCTTACCACTGAAAGAAACAGCCGTTGTGAAATATTTGGGTATTTTTATTGATAAACACCTTAAATGGTCTCACCATGTTAACTACATCTGTAATAGACTACGCCGAACAATTCATAAATTTGTCATTTTACGCCACTGTATGCCCATTACTGTTTTACGTTCCATTTATCTAGCACTTTTCCAGTCCATTATTCAATATGGCATTCTCGTCTGGGGAGGATTAGCGAAAACTACCCTTAAGCCCCTCTGCCTTTTACAAAAAAGAATAATAAAAATCTGTCTAAGAAAACACATTGATTACCCAACTAGCCTAATATTTACGGAATTTAATGTTTTAAGCTTGGACCAAATTTACAAATTTTCTATATTAAAATATTTTCACAAACATCGTATAAAATACTCTTCCAGTGATCATATCTACAAAACTAGACGAAATACTAATTTACTCCTATTAGAACCCAAATGTCTCACATCGGCAGGATTAAAGCATAGCATTAATTTTGGACCACGCTTCTATAACTCAATTATCAGAAAAAATCCTGATCTCTCAGCATACTCCACTGTTAAATTTAATAGATATGTAAAGAATTTTTTGTAATTTTTTAGCTTTTAAGTAATTTTTGTTTCACTCCTTTTATGTATTTATGTTTTTATGTTTAAAGGTTTTTGTTTTACTTTCTTTTTTAGTTAAGCACATTATACACTCTATTTCTTTGTCTCTCCTCTTTCTTCACTTTGATATTTTTGAAACGGCACCCGAGCACGAGCAGTCTTGCTCATTCGGGTGTATTACTAAATGTAATACCTCTTGTAATATCTCTTGTAATAAATAAATAATAAATAAATAATAAATAAATAATAAATAAATAATAAATAATAATAATAATAATAATAATAATTAACACGCAAAAGATTCATAGGTCTAAACTAAACAATTAATAATTAATGAAACACCTAAAAATCCGGCTTTGAAGTGAATTCCTCGATTAGAAAGCATGGGGGAAAAAAACCTCAAATTCGAGTTCCCTGGCCCAGAAAACCCCTACATAGTGAGTTTAGTCTAAATCGAACAGTGTAAACCCATTTGTGTGGTACAGCTCTGGATGATTCCTTACCGCCTCTATCAGCTTTTCCTCGACCAATAAGTTATCGGGAATAAAAAAATGGGTTTTTAATGGAATAAAGGAAAAAATGCACAACCGGACACAAAACCTTTGAGTGACAGTCAGAGAACAGAAGGCACGTGTGACACGTGGCGCGAGAAACTGTGGCTCTGCTACTGTGCCACACGTCTTTACTGACACGCGATTCATGCTGAGCAGCGTCGCGTTGTCAATATTCATTTTAAGTATGTTACATTACAATGCCGGACAGAAGCAACGTAATGAAGTTCAAGGAAATAGATTCTGTGTGGAAAACAACCACGTATGCTACCTGACCCATTGACCTGCCATTCTGCATTTTTCCTCACTGTTACTACATTTACATGCGGGATTGAAATCTATCTGAATCTGATCCCAACTCAATACGTTCCCTGTTTACATGGAAAGTTCTTGGAATGTATTGAGATTTGTTGTACTATTGGCTACCTTGGTTATGTATGGCTATTTGTGTGGCTAACCTGTGTACACAATTGCCGAGTTTATTCCATGATTAAAAATATTAAAAACTGTGGGTGATCCATTCCTCCATTTGCAGAGCCTATTCCTTTTCTCAGCGCTGCAAATGCGCTGGCACCATTTTTATTCAAAAGCTAAATAATGACGTCATCGCTGCCACCAGTTTCCACAGCGCTTTGGAATCGGTTCCATCGGTCTGTGGATATGGTGCTAGAATCCATCAATGAATCTGACTAGCTCACGTAAAACCGCGGAGGATTTAGCAGACGATAAGCTTCATGCTATCCTGTCCGGTGCCCATGCTGCTGTCACTTGATGACTTATAAAAATGTTTGTTTTAATCGTTTTGTATGTTTAGCTTGAAGTAGAGGCATAGGAACAATAAAACTCCAAAATGTTTAAGAAAAAAATGTAACGAGTATAGGCATAAAAACAGTATTAGAAGAACTATGTATATTCTTTTCAGATTATAATAACTCGTTATATCTAACTAGATGGTACGTTTAAAATTATTGACCGACAATTATATTATCCTACCTGATTTAATTTGATATGGTATTTACTGTTTAAGAAACCCTAGCTGGAAAAATGTTTTATATTAAAAATTGTGACACTGTTGTCAGTTGTGTTTGATTTTATATGGAGAATTTCTTCTGAAAATTTTAGTGTAGACCTGACGAGTACGGCAAAGATTACAATGACAATGGATTACTTGCAGATGGCTCAAGCTTCATTTTCCTGCAACGGCGATGCGGCAAATTTTCGAGTTATAAAGACAAGCGATACATGCATTGTTAATTTCAGTGTGTTTTATAAATTTATTTTTATTATTTGTCTTTTCTTAAAATGCACGAATTCACATATTTATTTTCCTTTGCATTGATTGGAAAATCTATTTAAAAATCGTGTTTTTCTGCAAAAGTCCTCTTTAGTCCCTAGTTGTTCAGCCAAAGCCCCTTTTAGGCCCTTCAGTCCGATTTAGCCCTTTAGGTTCTATAACATTCATATGTTCGGAAGCAAGGGGCATGATATGGAAAAATATGTTTAAGTGTTCTGATTAGGAAGCTGGAGGGGGAAAAATAAATAAAAGAAAGAAGAAAGAAAGAAAAGAAAGTTAAAACCTTCAAATCCAGGCCCTACTTAAGACACTAAAACAAGATTTAAATATTTGTTAACATAAAGGAGTCTTGATTAGATGCCTAAAACATTTTAATCGCATGCCTCAAAATATTAGGAGGCTATTTTACATAGCCTGAATTCAAGAAGGCAATCAGAACGATGTTAATGGCCAACACTTTGAACCAGTTTAAATGAATCTCATAATCTTGCATGCTTTTAATTCCAAGTGCATATAGGCATTTAGTTTGTACTATTGACTTTTTCTATACCAGTTGGGTTTACGGAAATAAATAATCCATCTATTTGTTGTCAGTAACGGTGGTGGATGTCGGCATGCTGACCACATGCCCCCATACCTTTCCTCTGCTTGTGATAGATGAAACAGAGGTAGGCCTGGTCTCTCAGGGGATGTAGCACTGGTTTGACTAATTATAATGTTATATTTTAAAGTGCAATAGCATATTTCGTTCCGATATCTATCCAAAGCCCCCAGATGATTCATTCAATGAACATTTCCTTTTCGGTATTTTACTGCATGTCTTCGGTTATTTATTATTTTGTAGCTGGATATTGTGTCATAATATTCCACATATTCTGGAAGAATTAAATACTGAAACAACAAGAAAAATATCTGAAATACAGCTGCAAAGAGTGTATTATAAGATTTATGCAGATCAGAGAGGACTCTAAGATAGCTGGGTTAAATATTTTAATTCTTCTTTTCATTTGGCTTTTTCTCATTTGAGTCTTGAGCGTGAGAAAAAGTAGCGGAGGTAGCTAAACACTCTTGCAGAAATCGGCCGCTCGACTGTGTGCTTTGCATGGCAAGTCCATTGGCTTGATGTGTGATTCTCACTGTATTATTTTAATTTTTATTTCACTCAAAATCAGGAAATTTGTTTTTATGCAATTCAGAAACTCTTATCTTCTCATCTTCTGTCCAGAAACCTAAAAATAAAGATTTATAGGACAATTATCCTGCCGGTTGTATTATATGGATGTGAGACATGGCCCCTTACATAATCTGAGTGTGTTCAAAAACGGGGGCTTAGGAAAATATTTAGACCTAAGAGAGATGAAAACTGCGTAACGACGAGCTTCATAACCTGTACTCTTCACCGGATGTAGTAAGGATAATTAAATCACGGAGGATGAAGTGGGGGAGGAAAGACATATCTCAAAAATATTGAGACCCGAAGGGAAAAGACCACGTGGATGACCTAGACGTAGAAGGGAGGACAATATTAGAATAGATTTAAGGGAAGTAGGATTTGTGGTGGTTGGATGGAGTTAGCACAGAATAGGGTTGAAAGGCGGGCTCAGGTAAGCGCGGCAATGAACCTCCGGATTTCATAAAATATATAATATTCCTTTAGTTTCCTGAGTAATTTTGCCATTGAATAAGTAAGTATATGTACCACTTCACTCTTCTTTTTCAATAATGCATGTTCCAGAATGAATTAACTTGAAGTCAATAATTTCATATGTGACATAGCGAGAGAATTTCTCGCTGCAGAATGGAGACAAGCCCAAGAAAGTATGAAACGATATGCAAGTAAAATGCTCATACGGAGGCAGTATTAGTATGATGGGGAAGCTGACATTCTCAAACCAAATACTTACCATATGTGAGATTTTTCTGTTGACTTAAAAATCTAGGAGATGTGGGGCATACTGACTATGCTACTAGCGATGACAGGAGTTTGGGCTATGACAGCAGAAGATGTCGGTATCATTACTTCCTACACCCGCCAGAAGCATTCTGTATCAGCCATCATCTTCACAACATTTGAACAGTCTGGTAAGATGACAGCTATTAGATACCTCATGCCTCTAAAATTAACCCTTTTTAGGTTGTACCATATTTTCATGAGTCTAATGCGCTTTTGAATGTAACTACCATTGTAGTTTAACTATTTTCATAATCCTTCCACTGCTGGCACTTGACAGTCATAGGAAGCCTTTGGATGGATAAACAAAGGACAGTAAACAAAAGAAGCATTTTACTGATGCTATTTGTTAGGCCTACATAATTCTGTTTCTATCTTTTTTTATTTATTTAGTTTATTTTTTTAATTCAGTTATGTTTATACTTCTTTTAGCTACGAGATCATATCAGGAGTTCAGGATCTGTGTCTATTCAGTAGGGTAGGCCATGGAACTATTGATTGTCAATTGTTTCTATTGTTGGTGCATTTTATAGAGTAAATTTCAACTGATATTAATTTAAATGGATATGATACAGGATGAAATGGTGAGGATGATTCATGGTATGTAAACATCCAATTCGGCATTTATCTTTACGACTGGGGAAACCATGAAAAACCCATGTCAAATTTGCAATTTTTAAAATTATTTTTTATTGTCATTGCTGCATCAGATCAGCTTTTAACGGTATTAGAATTCTCGCTCTTGAGATGGATATTGCCATGAACAACATTAAATAACTATGTCTAGTGGCAGTTGAGGACCAAGCCATAGTACTGTGCCCCTGAAACATGTTCTAGGTTAGTTAGAATGGAAATTCGCTTATGCACGTACTCTTTACCAAGTTCACTGTGCAACTGGCTACAGTATTTCATTCACTGATATTCTTAAAACCCTGTTCTGGGACACTTGAAGACACTAGATATTTGTTGTTGATGCACCACACCATATTGGACATGCATAACGCAGCTGAGGCTGGAGTAAGCTTTTGTAAAATAAAAGAGAGAGATGATTTGCTATTGATAATCGCAATGTACTTATAACTAGACCTGGGATTTTAAGGCAAATGCCTATTTTGTTCCTTATGAAATAACATGACATTTTTTAAATATGTGGACATTTCATGATATATCACTTACATTTATAGAGTTTTATAGTGCCCTAAAATGCCTATTTGGACCTTTAGAGCCTATTTTACTATTTTAGTGCCTATTTTGTACATTTAAAATAAAATTCAACTTCACAATCTTATAATGGACATTCCTCATGGAAAAGCAGAACAGCAGAGGTAGGTTTTTCGCAGAAACTAGATTATTCCAAACAATTGTAGCTAAAGGAATGCTGACTGATGGGGGAGGGGGAAGGACTACTGTGTCAAGTCACCAGTGAAAGAACATCTGTTTAAGTGAATATAGTTTGTGATGCCTAATTTTGCAGTTAATTCTGTTAAGAATAGGTATACAACGTTTCTTGCATTAAAAAAAAGACCATGTTATATTTTAAGTGTATGTTGTAATATTTTAAAGTTCATTTTCAATCTATTTACACATTTTTAAAGCATATTTTAAGTGCCTATTTTCTCTTTTAAAAGCCTATTTTAGGTGCCTAAAACTAATTCTTTTAGAGCCTAAAATCCCAGGTCTACTTATAACTTATTGAACACTTATTTAAAAAGAAAATCTGAATGAAGTTACAATACTTTGAAACAACACATTCTAATTTATTTTTCCACATAGTTTCCATCCACATTGAAACACTTGTCATAACGTGTGATGGGCTTTGAAATTCCGCAGTCGTAGAATTCAGCTGCCTGTGACTGAAGTCAACCCACGATGCTAGTTTTCAAGGAGTTTAGGCACAAAATTTCCGGTAGCTCAAATCTTCGGTAATCACTTTGTACAGTAGAGTACAACAGATCTGAGGAAAATGATCAGAAAAGGCTGTTGAGGCCAACTCATTTTCTTGTGAAGGTATTCGTGGTGATAGAGGGCTCTTATTTGCTCTGAACCATGCTGGATATCCAACCAATATCCAACAAAAGCAATTTGATCTTTTAGTAACTCCTTGTATATTGTCAGATCATATGTTTATTAAATAATCCTGACATTGAAACTCATAAACAAATTCTGTCCTTTTTTATGGGCAAAATGTCCTGTATTTTTATTTGAATTCTGTTTTGTTCTGCAGATGCACGGAGGCTGGCTGAGTTGTCATCGTCACGTAGCATTCATTTCATGCTTAAGTCACCTTCGCACACCACAAACGTCACAGATCTGCTGCAGCCGAGCTATTATCCAGTAATAGTGGTGCTATATCCAGACTGTCTACACATCATGAAGCAGGTAAACTAGACTAGTTTCACTAGTGCCATCTGGTTTATTCAGGATGAATTTCTTGATTAAAGTCCTTCTAAGTGCCGCTATGGAACAAAAGTTTAAAGTTTGGTACTTAACCTTACTTCATACTTGTATACCCTGATACAAGAAATTCTTAAAATATGTCAACATTTCACAAAATGCACTGGCAAAAGACTCCACTTAATGTACGTAGCCCCTAATTATTTCACAATAATATACCTTCTGTTTATAACAGTATTCATGTAATACTCATTTCAACTTGATCAACGAAATAAACAAACATCTGACTGCATTGGAGTCAAGGCCCTCAGTGATTAGCAATGCGGCTTTGTAGTATAGTCATGATTTCCCATCTAAAAAGCATGTGACCTCTAACTAGTCGTTACTCTGGTCTACCACTTTGGTCCAAAATAAGTAGGCTTCTTGCCATGGATGTTCTAAATGCATATCCCAAGTTTCATGAAAATTTGATAAAGTGTATTTGAGTTATTGCATGTACAGACACACAGACGGACAGACACATGAACAGACATTTTCCTGTCCCCCGCACATTCTCATAGAGCACCATTCTGGCACTTAATAACTTGCATTATTGTAAAGCTGATGGTGGGAAAACACTCTTGAAGCTAGTCCAGTTTTTTAAGTGAAACTTCTTTAGCCGCAATAGGGGTAAATCGAGAGCTTGTGTAACGCTCAAAATAGTTACGAAATTAGTGAGGTGTGATGGAACGGACTGCACAGAAAACAATAAACTCCATGATTAGGCTAATCCAAAATCTAAAAAATCAAAAAATTAAACATTAAAGAATAAAAAATCCAAAATTTTATAAAATCTAAAAATCCAAAATTAAAAAATCCAAGAAATAAAAAAATTCAAATATCCAAAATCTAAAAAATCCTAACAAAATTAAAAAATTCAAAATTTAAAATCGAAGTAGGCCTATCCAAAATTTAAAAATCAAAAAAGTAAAAATTAAAAAATTAAAAATCCAAAATTTAAAAATAAAAAATCTAAAATTAAAACATCCAAAATTAAAAATTAAAAAAATCCAAAATATAAAAAATTCAAAGATCAAAAATTTAAAAAATACAAAATTTAAAAATACAAAAGTAAAAAATTCAAAGATCGAAAATTAAAAAATACAAATTTAAAAAGTCCAAAAACCCAATATTAAGAAGTCCAACAATCCAAAATTGAAAAATCCAAAAATTAAAACAAGTTTCACTTCTGTTGCGTGGCGTTCCACACACTTTTTTTTAGTGGAGTTAAAAGTGTTTTTATTTCCAACTTTTCGCAATGTACCTACTCAATTTTGCTGTTTGCAGGCATGTGACGAGCGGCTGCTGTGGCCTCTACATCACTGGTTGTTACTGGATTGGAACACGTCATCGCTAGAGAACTTCTTCTTGCCTCTGGATAGTCACATCACCGTCGCAAAGAGAGACTCTGAATCAGACGGGCTTTTCCTGCGTGATGTGTATCACGTGCACAGATCTCAGCCCCTGACTGTCACTCGGCCTCGTTACTGGCTGCCATCGCTCCAACTGCCTCCAGAGCCCTCTAGAACCAACTACGGAGGAATTCCCTTGCCTACAGTTGTGGTGGTAAGTATGGCATATACAGTCGGTCAAATAAAAAACGTCGGGACTCGTATGCTGCTAAAATTAAAGTTTTGACGCATTAGTTCACAAGTTTCCTATAAAAAACACAAAATACAGGTCATTTTCGGAACATATGAGGCCATGCGGCAGGAGGGAAAATATGAACAAGGAGGGAAAAAATGAACATCGCGGAAATCGCAACACACGATATTCAACTTAATGCATTGTCATAATTCATTTTGCTTTGTGTTATCAACGTGAGAGAAAGTGTGGTTAGGGCTGTAATTGACCTGCATTTTTCGGTCTCTGAAGCAGCGAGAAGGTTCCATATTTATGAAAAGAAGCTCAGAGGTGGGAACGTTACTATAATGCGACCGGAAGTTTTCATAGCAAACGTTGATCTGGCCGGACGCGTATTTCGATGCTAAGATTGGTTGCAGATGCTGAGCGTAAGTTATTGATTTTGCACTACAAGTACCGGTATTATAAAATAAAATCTTTAAAAAATGCTCCTTGAATAAACATATTCCTCACGAATCTATTAATTATTAATATTATAACAATTTGCAACCAAGAATATGGCGGATTTGAGGCATATAGCCACAGCCTTCTATACATGTTTGTTTTGGAACAAAACTGACTAAATAATCAAGAAAATACATGGATAGACAAGAGGCGTGTGTGAACCTAACCTTAAGTCTTCCTGTACATGCGCACATGCTCGTTCGTGATACTTAATCAAATACCGCCCGACGTTTTTTATTTGACCGACTGTACAACTTCAGTACACACATGTTAAGCAAATTGAATGCACAGAATATCACAAAATGACTCAGTAAGAACTCTCCTAGATAAAGTGATTTCGTTGCATTCAATATATTAAGGGGAGATGGTAGTTACCAGTGACAAAAAAATAGATTTTTTTCTTTCTTGGGCTCATGTAATAAGTCATAGTTTTGTTAACATTTTGATATATTATAGGTTTTATATGTTGTGTTATTATTAAGCCAAGCAGAGCGACCTGGAGCTTTTTAAAATGGGTAAAACACCATAAGGCACGTCATTTTCTTTTCGCTCTCCTGTAAAATTACAATTTTTGTACTTCAGGTACCATTTTCGGAAAAGCTATTCATTCTAAAATAATGAAACTTTCAGGAATTCATTATAGATAGATGACAAATCTCCCTTAGCAGAATTATGGGAAAAGTCTTAACTATACAGAATTTTCAACTATTTTTATTAAAAAAAAAGTCTTCTTTTTTAGATGTGAAGTTTTCATGCAGTTTTCATGCAGTTATTATTATTATTATTATTATTATTATTGTATCATATCCATTTAAATTAATATCAGTTGAAATTTACTCCTTAAAAATACATCATTAATAGAAACAATTGACAGTCAATAGTTCCATGGCCTACACTGCTGTACAGACACACATCCAGAACTCCTGATATAGCCTCGAAGCTAAAAGGAGTATAAACACAGCTGAGAAAAAAGAAAGAAAGAACAAAAAAAACCTCAGTCCACGAGAGGAAATATTTGTTGTTCTGCTAACTGTAAGTTTGAGAAGGGAAAATTCTCAGTTAATACTCCAAACCAGTTGTTCTGACTCCAACTAACTGTACCAAACATGGTCAACCTTCCAAAAATCCTCCCTTAGTTGTCTAGTCTTAGACAATTTTCATAGAAAAAATAACACTCGCTGGGAAGAAGTGAAAACACACAAATTAAAGTGATCACCTCTGAGCAAATTGAGTGATAGGATTTTTCTCTCAAATCTTTTTTCCAGTAGGATTTCTTTTTTTTTTTTTTTTTTGGAGGGGGTTATAAAAGAACCCAACAATGGGTGCTTTGCATAAAATGGTAGTAGATACTTTTACTACACTTTTCTAAGGCAATACTAAGGTTTGTATGAATAAAAACCTTAAGAAAAGCTTTTCCTCTTAGCAAAAAATTGATAGTGCTGCTGTGATTAGATTTTCCTTCAAACCTTAGAATAAAATATGAAATACATGCATAAAGTGTACTATAGAACTCTTCTTTGCAGGTTTTACTAAAAAAAATCGTAGCATGCATCGTTTGTGGCTTAGATTACTTAGTGAATGAATGGTGGTAATTTGCATGACTGTGTTTTTACAAATAAGACATAAAAAGAAGTATAAAGAAAGAAACAAGAAACTTGATAGATTTGAGAAAGAAAATGTGGAATGGTTGCGGGATTATTTTATAGGTTATAGTGGAGCCGCCCTAACATCCAAACAAAAAATGAGGATCCCTTTGAGATAAGTGGCAGATTTAGGATTTCAGAATGTAATAGGAGAAGAAATAGGGGATCACCTGAGCATTGTTTCAAGGGCAGTCGCTTTCGTAACGGATAAAATTATGAAAAAAGCCCATATATGGATAAAAAAAGTTTCCACGGACAAAGGTTTGTAGACTTTCCTTTCCCGGATACTCATAAATGCTGCCATTTGTACTTCCAAAAAAAGCTTTTGCTTAGCTATTGAAGGCACGACTTACGCAGGCTTTGTGATGGGGAATTTAAAAACTAGATGAAAAAATAATTAAATTTATTGTTAATGCTTTCTTGCCAATCATGCTCAGCATTTGAGTAGTCGCGAATAGTAACTGAATTGTCCAAAGAGCACAAAATCAATTATCACAAAGTAAAACCTATGGTATGGTAGCATTCACTTTATAGCAGAAGAATCGTGTTTATGCATATGATAAGAAGTGTATGCTTTTCCCTTTACCTTTTCTTATAGGTAAAGTAAAAGCATTGACTACAATTTTATGCAAACCCCATTGTCTTTATAAAAAGCAGAGATCATAGTATTTTGACATCTTTAAGTCTCAGGTGAAACTTTCTCTTGCAGGAGACGACAGATCCAGAAGTGACTCGAGTGTTCAAGGAGAAGTTGTACACACAGCCATTTAAAGACGCCTTCACAACAGAGGAAGTGGGCATCGAGAAGATCAGACACGGACTTTATGCTTACCACGGTCTGTCGGGGTCTTACAAGGTGATCAGCGACACTTATCAGGACCACGAGAAGTGTCGCTTCAAGGAGATCAACATGTTCACATCCTTGCATCTCTCCTTCACAGCGAGGAAAAGCTCCCCTTACATCTCTCACATCAAGGAGCGAACTTGCTGGCTGCGAGAGGTTGGCCTGGTCGACCGAGAAGACAAGCGCTGGTTCTACCAGAAACCCAAGTGCGAGTCTGCAGTGCAGCACTTTGTGAGCGTCGGGCTGCAGGATTTTTATCCGGCCCTTGTGGTCCTTGCTTATGGAATGAGTGGCTCTCTGTTTCTCTTGATCGTAGAAATAGTGCACCGCAAGTATCATGCACCAGGCTATGAATATTATAAGTAAACATTCAACTCCAGGACTGGTAGGAGGACAGTGGGGTCGATGTCCTTTCGGATTTCAAATTTAGCAAGTTGTTTGTGTTTTTTTTAATGTCGGTTCTATCAGTTTTTGCACGGCTTTCATTTTGAAGATAACGTAAAAATTGTTGAATGGAGGAACATTGTAGCAAAATCAAGGTTGTGATCACAGGAAATATTGATTACGGAGTTTTTATAGTCAACAGCATTGTCTATGTATCACGTTTTTATGTAAATAAACCAAAAGTTTTAACCCATTAATGCCCAGCACTTGATCAATTAGCGTCTTTCAAACACCTCCTAGTCCTAGCTTAAAAGTAAAATGTTGAATTATAATGTCAATGACTTTGAATAAGGAGTACAAACAGTGCTTTGAGTAAAGAATTCTTCTTCCTACAGCACACTTTCAGCTAAATATTAAAATTTTTACTCCAAATTTAATTTGTAACACAATTTATTACAGGCCATTTAGGGGTTAGGGGAAATTTAGGGGTTACTTCTTGATCATCATAATCATGTCTGGCTCAACAACCCAGGTCGGGTCAAGGCCGCCCTTTAAATTTTCTTCCAGGCTTCTCTGTTCCTGGCGACCATCCACCAATTTTTAACTTTTAGTCTTTTTATATCTTCCAGCACACCGTCCATCCACCTGGATTTAGGTCTTCCAACTTTCCTTCTTCCTTCTGGCTTATTTTCCATTACTCTCTTATCCATTTCATTGTTGTTCATTGTTGTTTGAAAATGTCCTGCCCATCTCAGTCTAGCCAGTTTGATGTGAGTAACGACATCTAGTGTCCTATAAAGGTTATATAGTTCCTTGTTGTATCGTACCCACCATTTTCCTGCATCCTGTATGGGTCCATATATCTTTCTGAGGATCTTCTTGATACTTAATATTATTTCAGACAACAGTTCAAGACTCAATACTAACTAAAGCATGTTTTTCATTGTTCTGTATTCAAAAGGCAAGGACTGCAGCTAAATTTACTGTTTGCAAATTGTGACGGTACATCCATATGTCAGAAAAAAAATCTTCAATGTTGTTATAAATATTTTATGCAATTAAAACACACGATCATAATTATATTATGTCATCTTAACTCTGTAGATTTACTTGACATCCCAATGAGGTCGCTTTGAATCTCGCCAGGGTGAGCGATGCTCTGAGCATTCCAGGTTCAAGTCCCCGGTCAGTCAGTCATGTGTCTGTGGTACTACCGTATTGGCCCGAATATAAGACAATGTTTTTTCCTTAAAATGTGCTTATAAAAACTAGACTCATCTTATACGCGCAGCCTAAGACTTTCAACAACTCTCCATTCATGAATATAGCTGTGCAGCGGGAATCCTTACGTGATGACGTGTGTCTGACCCAAGGTCAAAGTCAAACAGAAATTCACCGAACTTAACCAAATTTTATTTTTCCCAAATTCGTGCTTCTGCTTGTACTGCACCATTTCTTGCTTGGCATCTCTATTCTCTATGCGTAAAACTTTGTTTAACCATGGTAGACCAGGTGGAAAAAAAATCATGTTCATTGTCTCAATGCGTAAATAAAGGCGAGAGAAAATGTTACGTAATGAACTTCAAAATTCCGTTTTATGTGAAGCAAAATGTACTAATAAGCTATTTTATTTATTTTTTGTAACTACCCTTCAAACGTTAATGGTCGTGTTATTTGCGAGGTCATCATATGTTCGGGCCAATACGGTAGTAATTAATTCCAAACAATTTCCTCTTCCTTTCATCTCCTCAGAGCAGTCATGTTGATAAGATTGCTATATACCAACAGTGTCCTTTCAACAGATATTCTTCTCCTCTTTCAACTCTGTTGTAGTGGAAAGAAGATAAATCTCGTAAGAGGTGAAAAATGTATTCATTGGTCCCCCTTATTTGGAAATGAAATAAAAAATTATGTTCTCGGTAATTTGGACGGTGGACAATTATTTTCAGATTTTGAAATAGAAAATGTCCAAGTAAAGAAGTGGCTTCAGACATGAAAGAATGGTAAGTTTATCATTATTACTATTATTATTATTGTTGTTATTATTTATTTATTTATTGAAGCTCTCATTTATATATTTCAGGCCATATAAGTGGTCACATTCTTCCTGGTTTCCCCGAGTGCTTCAATATCTGTGAATACAAATACTACTGAAAGAATGGTAAGTTTATTATTATTAACATTGTTGTTATTATTTGTTGTTATTACTACTACTACTGTTACACAAGACACACGAAGTAAAAGTTCCACATTATCGCACTAGTGCTATAAAACTTTTATGCCACTCCTTCGGTGCCGACTTTGGTATCCGTCACATGGAATACACTCGTTTAGTTAAAAATATTTGCATGTGATTATTAAATTGACCGAGTTTGATAAAAATTCACTACGCTTTTTTAAATATGAAATTTCTCTTGCATTTCCTAATATGTGGGTATGTGAGCTGAGCTGACTGCTTGATTCACCTCTAACAAAACTGTGTATTGTGTGAGCTATCTAATCCGGTATTCACCTGTTAGAGTGAGAAACTATTTCTGCCTGCCTTGTGAAATTTTTCTGTTGTTTGGCCTGCTCCCATTGACGTTTGATTTAGCTGATAAAAGTAAAGTCATTTCAATTGTTGTTACAAAATTTGTGGTACAGGCTGCAGCAAAACATCCTCCCTATTTTAATATTCAAATAAAAAAAAAGATGGATCAAAATAAAGAAGCTGTTTTAACATGGATGATTCTACACAGTGGGAAGTTTCATGTTTTCTGGAGTTCGAACGCTGCGTGGCCTTCCCCCTCCCTTTTTAATCATGCTACCACTTGCTCTAAAATGTAAGATTTGAGATTTTCCTGGCAAAGAGTATGAATAAATTTTTCTCGGGTAGACAGCCAGGTTTGAAGATCAAGTGTCTCCGATGTTTCAGAGGCCCACGCTGCCTCCATCCTCAGGGATACTGAAGTGTCGAGTCTGTCATGCCGAGGTGGTATATATACAGACTCGACACTTCAGTATCCCTGAGGATGGAGGCAGCGTGGGCCTCTGAAACGTCGGAGACACTTGATCTTCAAACCTGGCTGTCTACCCGGGAAAAATTTATTCACTTGCTCTAAAGTTTGACACCCATAAGCTAATGCTTTTCCGATCTGGAACTGCACCACGAGGGAGAATTTGGAAGTGAATCCGGAAAGAACGCTGGGCAGCGACAACGGAATACCAGTTTACCAGAAATGATCCACAGCGTAAGCACGTTTTTCTCCCGTCCACGGCATGGTTGGATACTGTACTGAATGCCAATTCCGCGATTTAAATATCCTATTCAATTTTTGTTTACTGTTTATCACTTGTTTTTTTCTGTCGTTATGACAACACAAGTTGACTGCTACTCCCATCTTGTGCGAATGTTGCTGCGTGGATATAGTGCCTATGATATGGCGAACCTTGCTATAAGAGCACGGAAACAGGATTAAGGTCTAGTGACATTTCGCAGTGAGGTGTACTAATGTATTATACTGAAAACCCTAAACTCCCACTGTGTAGATATCATTCATATTAATACAGTTTCTTTATTTTGATCCATCCGTTTTTTATTTGAAATTTAAAATTGGGAGGATGTTTTGCCACACTCTGTATATGAAGAGATAAGTCAAACAGGAAAAACAATTAAATAAATGAATAAATAAAAGGAAGACCATGTGGAAGGAACTCCAAATTCAGAATCTATTTTAATTTTTCTCAGAAGCAAAGCATGTACAAAGCATGTTTTTGTCAAATGCACTGAAAATTCTTGTAGCAATAGCTTCCAGAAACTGGCATAGAACTTGAAGGACCACAGCTAGTCACACGAGACAGTGGAATGATAACTCTTTCACATTGGCCGTGTGTAGACTAAGATGGAAAGGTGAAGTCAGGCTGAAAAATTCAGTGTCGTAGCCGAGACTTGAACCATGTTGCCAGATGGTTAGAGCAGCAGCACAGAGAGCCGAAGATCCTGGTTCAAATCCCAGCTATGGCATTGAATTTTTCAGTCTAACTTCACCTTTACATGAGATAGTGTCCCACACCTCAAAACTTAAACATTTAACTATGGTTGAACAAGAACAGAATCCATCTCATTTTTTCATGCTGTTGTTCCAAACTTATGTAGACAAATATCACATGCCATTCTAGACCGTTATAATTAGAAATTTTCGCAGTTTCCGTAAAGAAAAAAAGCCCAGTATGAGCTACTTTTAAACGGAGAATTTACACAAAAACTTTAAAAATGTTAGCTCATAAATTCATTTTGTGTACAAAATTTCAACAGAATTGTACTTTCAACTTTTAACCAGGTCTTCCAGTTCCTGGTGAGAAATGGCGTGGAAATTCGCTGGTTCCCTCAAGACTATGCTGGCCATCACTTCCTGATTGGACGGTTCCCAACAATCCTTTTCTCCAATCCAGATGCCAGTCTTGGCACTTCATTCTCCTTGACAAAGGAACTCAAAAACATACATTTATCCAAGTAACCACCTGGTTAGAAGTCCAGGCTGAGGAATTTAATAACGGAGGATGAAATGGGTTGGACATGGGAGAGGAAAGTCAAATCTCAAAAATATTGACTGGGAGACCCGAAGGGAAAACACCTTGTGGAAGACCTAGACGTAGGTGGGAGGACAATATTAGGATAGATTCAAGAGAAGTAGGATTTGCGAGGTTGGTTGGATGGAGTTAGCACAGAATAGGGTTGAATGGCGGGGTCATGTAAGGGGGGCAATGAACCTTCGGGTTCCATGAAATAGATAATATTCCTTTAGCTTACTTAAGAATTGTATATTGCTATTGAGTAAGTAAGTAGGCCTAACTATCTTCGCTTTGGAACTGAATTATGCTGTCCTATTACTAGAAAAAAGTTCTATAGCTTATAATTTTTTATAATCTCATTTTTAAATTAATGTAGGCAACAAATTTGCTATTTTTTTATTAAATAAAAGGTTCAGAAAACACTATTTTTAATTTATGCGGCTTGTTTTTGTTTTTAAAATGCAAATGAATTCTCGTTTTTTGAATATATCGATCTGTCATTAAATTGAACGAAACTTCAACTTCCGATTTTTATCGCTACAATTCACCTTCGATTGTCGAATCAGTTTCCACCATCTTATGGCTGCTACCTTTAAATTGCTTCCAACGTAGTTCACACAATTTCATCAAGTAATTCGCGGTTTTCTTGAAAGGTGAGTAAATTCTGCATTTTTAGTTGAATTTGTAAACTTTTTTGATCAATTTGTGCATATCGTGCTTTGCAAATAATAGTTGCCTTGCCTCTTATCTATGACATACGCACGGGCGTGTTAAAAAAAATCGTATTTTTGGATGGAGGCGACTAGAAAACTTGTATTACTGTAGGTAATGTAGAGAAAGTGAAAGGTAAGCCTATATTATAAGTGTATTTAAATGTGTTCAGTGCCTTAGTCACCTTCTACCATGTAGGCCTACTTCCTAATGGTAATAATCAGGGTTGGGATTTTAGGCGCGCAAATCGGAAGTCGAGTTTTCAACATATTTGAACGAAAAATCGTAAATGTTGGAAATGATTTCTTTAGGATATGTGAATACTGTATCTTTTTTTTTCCTACTGGTCTAACTGTATGTTATAGATTTCGTTTGTTTCATATATATATAAGCTAGGTACTTTTTTCGGGATGTGACACGAATATTGGTAACAACTTTCTCTTTTCCTACCACATTATGTGAAGAAAATTTCATGTCACTTTTTTTTTCGAAAACTCTTGTTACTTAATGGCAATAGACTATTCCTCAGCAAGCTAAATGAATATTATCTATTTTATGGAACCCGGAGGTTCATTGCCGCGCTTACCTGAGCCTGCCATTCAACCTTATTTTATGCTAACTCCATCCAATCATCCCTCGCAAATCCTACTTCCCTTAAATCCATCCTAATATTGTCCTCCCATCTACGTCTAGGTCTTACAGTTTTCTAAAAATGTTGTACACGAAGCCCTTGTACGAAGGGATCAAACTTTTATTTGAAACATTTTTTCGTAAAATTCTCTGAAGAGTAATTATAAGTTAGTCATCGTTTTTCATAAACTCAGGCTTATGGCAAAGCGTACATCTTTACATGATGCTGAATAAGCATTCCCTGCAACACGGCCCCTTATTCTATATCACAATCTGAAAGTTATATTGCCTCTGCCTAAGGTAGAGAAAGTTGTGTGTGTGTATCTGATAAGATTTTTTGTATGCTCTCAATGTCATCTTCAATAGCTAAATTCTGTGAAATTCGTGACATTACGCTTGGAGAAATGTGTCAATAAAATATAAACTGTTAGAAGAAGAAGAGGTTTGCAAGACGCAAGGCACCGAAGCATAGATTTGTGATCTCTGTGAAGGTTATCATTGGTTTCGATGATTCGTGAATTCATTGGTTTCGATGATTCGGCAGAGTAGGGGGAGGAAGACAGATGACGTAATCGGCCACCCGCTCCCTAGGTTAGGGAAGGTGAACCATGCCTCTTCCTTATTACCTTTGTAACCGAGGAAGGGTTCGGATGGTCTCTAGTTCATATCCAGGTATGTGACTTTTTATGAATGTAAGCTTAAGTTACGAGGCATGGTAATTTCAATACTTTGTCCATAAATAATTCTTCAGGTGATTAATTTCCGCTGTATGATACGCTCGGAATTACTGATAGGAAAAAAGTGTTTGAACTAATTTACGAATTGAAAACCAGAATTAACTATACGATGGTGCAATGTAGGCACACCACGTGCATACTTATCTTCATTTGATGGTTAGGGAAAAATATAAATTCACTCATTTATGCTTTATGTATTGACTGGAAGATATTTACAATAGTTAATATTCATCGTATTTGCGATTGAACACAGATTAATTAGTTTGAAACATGAAAGAATCTTAATTTGAACCTAGTAAGCACATGCGCAGTAAGTCCCGATTACGTCATCTCTTCGCATGGCCTACCTCTTATCAATTTTGTGTTTTTTGCCTGTTACGCGGTACAAGCATGGCCTGCAATGATTTTTCGTAATGACTGAAATAATCTCTTCTGCAGCTTGAAAACCATTGACATGTAGTCTACAGGGTGCGTGAAAAGACAATCAAATAATATTTTTCTGGCAAAGGGACACGCGGAAAATTTGTACAAAATTCACGTTTGTATACCAGTCGAAATTCGTAGCTAAAAGTTTCCGTGTGGAACAGCACATCAAAATTTTATATTCATGACAAAAGAAACACGTTTGTCTAGCCGAAATTATTAATCAACCAATTAGCATTCCACGTGGATGAATTTAAAGTTTCCTGTATCCCCTAAAATTATTTGCCGAACATTTATTTGCTGTGTGGAAAATTCCATAATTCGTAAAAATACGTAGCTTGGTATGAACACGTGTTTAACTTGGGTAGACTGTATCTGTTAATATTTGTTTAAATAGCTATAGTTTATTCAGATTTGTTTCTAGGGCCCAGATTTATAAGAAAGAAAAAAACTTTTCCTACCCAATGTATTATTTCAAATTTTAAAAAATTACCTTTGCACCATACATAATATTTCAAAATTATAAAAAGCGCCACATTATAACATAAAATATGGCTTAATTGATGAAGGAAAATTCCCTTGCATCAACACTGCTTTCTTTTTTATAACTAACATGATATCTCAAAATTATAAAAAATGATGGAAAAAATAGTTTTATGCTGCGCACTAGGCTTCTCCCACCAACTAGCTAATGAAACCTGCCTGGAAGGTGAGGTTTAGGGTTTGGTTGCAAAAGAGATACAATGTGAGACATAATAAACCTAACCTTGCGCTATTCAGTATATTGCTCCTAAACTAACATAAATGTTCCTAACCTAACAAAATGGTGGAGCTTGGCTCGTGTATGGCATAAATCTATCTTTACCAAAATGATGAAACCTATCACAACTCAAATATACGAAAGCTTCCTTCACTGCTCAGCGTTCACTCATGGTGTAATGGTTAAGGTTTCTAGCTATGGTACTCGGGGTCTCTAGTTCGAATCCTGGTCGATCCAAAATTTACAGTCAAGAATAACTTAGGTCTGAAATAGGTAGCTAGGGTGAAGAGGAGGAAGAGAGGAAGGAGACGGGAATGGAAGAGAAGAGAATAAAGGAGAAACAAATTATTTAGTTTTGCTTGTGGATGGTGCTACAATTGCTGTTAGTAGTTCAAATGCTGCCGCTAGAGTTTCTTCCCACCCAAAACCCCCTACTTTCCAGGTGGGTCCCGTTCCGAGTGTAGGAGTGGGGGACTCGGGTGAGACATAAACTTTCTTTTTCCCCTAAAGTAACCTAAAATGATTCTAGGACGTGATGCGTATTCATGAGAATTGTCTGCTCAGCTGTGGGAGGGGAGATCATGTGATCAGAAACTGGGCTGTAAACTTGATGCCAATCAACACTGACATCATTGTTCCTAACCTAACTGCTGCTTACCTAGAATGCGTGAATATAGTTTGTATAGGGAAAACAGGCCAGGAACAGTCCGGTAGCATTGGCGCATGAATAAAGGAGTTGCCCCTGTACGTAATGAGCTAAATTGCATCAAAGTTTTCTCAGTTGCCAATGTGATTGTTGGTGTGCAAGCTGGGTTCCGCAAATCCACTTGGGACAGCGAGTGTAGAAACCCAGTACGCCAATAAGCATGAAACGTTTAAGGAATCTGCGAAACCAAATTAGTTTTGTATACCTTGTCTTATTCATGGCTGTTAGAATATGTAACAGGCGCATGCGAGAAGCAAAACAGTTCTGAGATTAATTCCTCTTCAATATCTGTTTCTTACTGGAAAGCTTTTTTAGAAAACTGACAGTGTTTTACAATATGGGATTTTTGTTTAATTTTATTAGCAGACAAAAGCAAGGAAACCAGTAATGACATCTAGGAGAGATATAATCACTTTTAGTGTGATTGCTATTTTTTATTCAAAATCATAAAATATAAAAGCAAAATAGTTTTTTTCTCAAAATAAACTAAATCACTTGTCAGATAAAGTTAGGGTAAAAGATAGATTTATGCTGCGCAACAGCCAATCTCTGCCATTTTGTTAGGTTAGGAACGTTTGTTAGATTAGGAGCAATATACTGAATAGCACGAGGTTTATTTTGTATCATATTGAATCTCTTCTGCGACAAAATCCTAAACCCCAACTTCGCAGGCAGGTCCCATTAGAGAGTTGGTGGGAGGAGCCTAGTGCATGGCATGAAACTATTTTTTCCCAAAGTTAACATTGTTTGTCAAGGAGTGTCTTACGACTTACAGTATTTCTGCTTGTGTTAAGGATTCTGTGAATAAATATGCATTTTGCTTAGAAATCCTAGCTCTATTTGTTACTAAACAGTTTTATTTTCTTTTCAGACCAGACTAGCCAGAACAAGATGGCAAATGAGCACCTGACCCTGGCGACTTCCATTGGGTCCCTAAGCATCGAAGCACTGTTTTAGTCGTAGTGTAGTACACTAACTATACACTAACAACACTAACACTTGTAGTTTGGTACTTAGAATTCCTTTGTATACATTGTAGTCTCCCTACCTTTGACATTCCTTCTAAGTAGATTTTGTATTAACTAATTTAACTAACTGCATGGATAACAAACAGTGCTTCAAACCAAGAGCTTCTTCCTGAAGATGGCAGCGGAGAAAGACTGAAAAGATGTCCTCACGACGAACCTGGACACTGTGGATTCCTTAACCTCAAGGTAAGCTAAATCATGAGATATATTACTTGTTAAATACAAATAACTCGTTAACGTTATGTTAGTTCTATGCGAGTGGAATAATCTTCAGATAAGGATACTTGCAAAAATCAAGAAAAACTAACTTTGGTAAAGTTGCATTGTAGGGGGGCCCACTTTGAAAACCAACTTTCTCATAAAAGACTTAATATTGCACGTATTTTGTTATAAATAGTTCTCTGGAGAGATGTTGCCTTGACGAATGATTTGGTCCAACCCACCCACCCTAAACGTTACACTTTCTTTTATAATGTGATCTAGCGAAAAGTGGCCTGAATTCTGCCATAGAAACTCGTGATTGGAAGTTAGAAGTGTGAAGTCACAGCAGCTGAACATGTTTAATTCTGGGAAACAGGTTCACCAATACAACAAACCTCGCCTTCTGCAGAATACAGAATGCCCTACTAAATTAATATCACTGTTCATAAGCAATGTACAAGAAGCGTCATGTTCATCAACCTGCCTCGCTGAGAAACAAAAAACATCACCCGTCCGTGGAAACCTGCGCACATCGTGAGATGGGCCCCCCTACATTGCGACTTTGCCCTAACTTGATGTAGCCTACATTCCTTATACAGCGACAGAAAAAAAATTAACCAGCAGATTCATAGCCCATTTAAAGAATTCAGGCACCTTGAAGGTGATCTGTTGTGTGATGAGTTGCAGTAATGAACATTTTATTACCGTATTGTAATAGATAGAAAACTTTATAGTGCAGTCGCAGTGCACCTCTTGGGAGGAAGGAATGGTTTAATCTTATACCAGTATTCGCTTTGAAAATTGTATATTAGAAACTCCTTTAGAATAGCGTAGCCAGAAAAAGTGATGTATACTCTATCATTAGTGACCGTGCCCGTCTGATCTACGGAGAGCAAAAGAGGAACAATTGATGCAGGGGTAAAATTTCCAATCGCAAAAAATATTTACTAAGGGACATAATAAAATCTCTGATATTCGGTATATTGCTGAAAACTAATATAACTGTTCGTAACCTAACATAACCTGTCACTGACGTAGGATTTACTTACCTTAATGCAGAAGCTTTTTTACCCTTCCACAAATTTTATGAAACATTGTTACATGACACATAACAAACCCTAGCGCAGCATGCTGTTTATTATAAGAACTATTGGGGTGTCTCCAGTAAAATTTACTTAAATTCTTAAAACTTCGTAATATACTTGGTGGATGATGTCCCCCCCCCCCCCAACACAGAGTGAAATGTAATAACTTTAAGCTTCAATAACAGTTTAAAAACTCAACAATTCTACCAGATAGAATTTCAGTGTTATAATTATAATTTTTTTTTTTTTTTACATTTTGTATATTTTTTAAAAATATCTTTTAAATATTTTTTAAAAATGTCTTTTAAATATTTTTTTAAAAATATCTTTTAAATATTTTTTAAAAAATGTCTTTTAAACATTTTTTTAAAAATGTCTTTTAAACATTTTTTAAAAAATGTCTTTTAAATATTTTTTAAAAAATGTCTTTTAAATATTTTTAAAAAAATGTCTTTAAATATTTAAAAAAAAATGTCTTTAAATATTTTTTAAAAATATCTTTAAATATTTTTAAAAAAAATATTTTCCAAATGTTTTTTTTATTTTAATTTTTTTAAGTGCCAGAATGATACTTTGAGAGATTGTGTGGAGGACGGGAAAATGTTTGTCTGTGTCTGTACGTGTGATAACTGAAATACGCTTTATCAGATTTTTATGAAACTTGGTATACGCATTTATAACACCCATGACAAGATTCCTATTTATGTTATACTAAATCAGTTGACCAGTACCGGAGTAACACTAATTAAAGGTCACTCATGCTTTTTAAATGGGAAATTTTGATTATACTACAAAGTCACATTGCTAGTAGATGAGAGCCTCGACTCCAATCCAGTCAGATGTTTATTTCGTTGATCAAGTTGAAATGAGTACTACATGAACAGTTATAAAGAAGGTATCTTACTGTGAAATAATTAGGCCTACAAACATTTGCCAGTGCATTTTGTGAAAAGTAGACATATTTTAAGAATATCTTAGATCAGGGTATACGAGCATGAATTAAGCTTAAGCATCGAGCATTAGACCTTCATTCTTCCGTGATCCCTGCTTAATGAATTTATCTAAAGGTTAACTCTAAATCGATTAAAAAAAATAACTTGCTTTCTGCATATCATAATTGCAATTATCACTGATTAAACAAAAGCATTCTGGCACTTCGTTACATCAGTTTACCTGATTTTTATTTTTAACTTCAAAACTGCATAGGTAAGCATTTTTAAAGTAATGCAAATTCTTCATTGCAAATTTAAATTATAATATTGCCATGAATGACTGGAAATAAAATCTTTTTGCAAAAAGTGGAGAAGAAAGTTGTATTCATTTTTCATACGTACAGCTATTGTAAGTTATTACTTTCATATTGTATTATTTTCACAAAATGTTACATATTTAGCTTACTTTGTTTGAAATCTTAACTTTGGCTAAGCTCGCATTTTATCTATTAATAGCAAGAACAGAGCAATATACAAAGACATGCAAAACAATATATATTAATGATTTACAAAAGAAATTTAGGCGAAAGATAGATTTAGGTCGCCCACCAGCCAAGTTCTACCTGCTGACTGCTTCCCCTCACTAACGAGCCTGCGTGCACACTGCCATGGCTTCCATGACGGTTGTAACTGTTTTATGAAAGGTGCGGAAGGGTAAAAAGTTTCTGCATATAGTTAAATAAAGATACGTAAATTCTAGGTCGGTGACAGGTTTTGTTAGGTTATGTTAGTTTAGGAGCAATATACTGAATAGCGCGAGGTTTATTATGTCTCACATTGAATTTCTTCTGCAACGAAACCATGCGCCTTCTCAGGCGGGTCCCATAGTGAGTTGGTGGGAGGAGCCTAGTGCACGACCTAAAACTATTTTTCCCCCGAAATTTAAAATTGAGAATTCAAATTTACAGAAAACAGCTGCTACGTTTTAGAGATGTGTAGAAATAGGTGGAAGATAAGGCAATTGAAAGGCACAAAATTAGTTTATTATTAATTTTAAATAGTCTTTTCATTTGATTGGCAGTGTTTAGTATTATAAAATTTGTATTTTGTTTCTGCAAAACAAAATCTGATGTTTCTTCTTGAATTTTGACAATGTTTGAAGAAAGTAAATTTTAATCCATTCTTATAAAGCTGTTAGATTTTCATAACCTTGATTTCTGAGTAGGCCTATAACAGTTCTGCAGGTTAGTCAATGGCCTTTTAAAACAAATTTGCACTAAACTTGAGAATAAGGTGACCACCGTCTCAGCCGTGCCGTGCTGAGCGGAACCAAGTCTACGTCGCCAATATTACGAACATGACTACATGCCGATTGAATTCAGAAGATAAATGACAGTTGTAACTATGTTTTACGAAAGATGTGGAATGGTAAAAAAGTTACATTTAGGCTAGTAGTGACAGCTAAATTCTAGGTCAGTGACAGATTATGTTAGAAACTATATACTGAATATACGGTGTTTATTATGTCTCACATTGAATCTCTTTTGCGATGGAAAATTTTATCCTTGCCCAAGTCGTTCCTCCGCGGCTCAGAGGGGCACTGGCTGAGCATTTTCAATTAAATTTTAAAATTTTTTAGATTTTTAAATTGTTTGTAAATAAATCTATAATAGTATTAATGACTTTATGGATGAGTTTTTAAATAATAGGTTTGTCTTTAGAATTGTTTACGCATAAATCTGTTAGGCCTATAGTTTAATGACTTTTTAAATGCACAGTTTTTAAATAACTAGGCCTATAGCTACTTTTAAAAGTTGTTAGAACATAAATCTGTTACGTAGCCTTTTAAAATAATCCATATTGTAACAATGTAGTAAGCTGGTAGCCTACCAATTAGTTGCATGATGAAGTCTATTTAATAAACTTGTCTATTGTCCATACCTCAGTGTTTGCTGGCTACTCTATTCTGGAGTTCCCAAATTTGGTGTAGTCACGTACTTTGCATATCGCACAGTGTACAAAGTTGCATTGGAGCGATGTTTGCTGTAAATGACTTGACAAAGATTTGGCACCATTGGTTTCCTATTATTGGAGCTGTCACTGCATTTTTTTTTTTTTGCCATGATTCGAAGCATGCGTTTCCCACGCTATTCACTTGCGATTTTAGGTAAGTGTCTGTTAGGTTAGGAACAGTGATAGTGCTGATTGCCATGAAGTGACCCATGCACAATGCACTGCCAGATGTATTTCTTGCATTTCAATAGCCTTTTTCTGTTCAGACTACCTTTTATAGGTTAGAAAATCGACTTCTTCCTTCTTATTAAGAACACCAGAAGCTAAAAATCAGATTTTTAACATTTTTTATGTGAATAAACAGCGGGTGAAACATCAATATGGGAAGGGAACGAAAGTTTTTTTACTTTTAATTTTGCGTATTTAAAAGGAGATTGGCTGTTACATTATATTGAACAAAGTAGTTCACAATTCGTAGTTAATTTGTGATGCTGTACTGTAAGCTTCGGTTGTGTGAACGTAACTTGTTCGGCTACTTTCCCTGTTTTAATGTTCTTTACATTCTACAGAATTTGTGCGTAAAATCAGCTGCTTTTTAGAAACGGGGAGGGGGGATTGGAGTTATATTTAGGGTAGGCCTATCCTTTTATTTTCATTTTGCTACTGAGCTGTATATTTAATAAGCTCTATAATAGGCCTATAATTTCCACCTATTCTCAGTATTTAAAACAGAAACCTAGCCTACTCTAAAAACAAACTTATCTTAGTATAGTCTTAACATAAGTATCATAAGCTACTAGTGCAGAAATATATAACCCATATATAAACAAGTTCTTAGTAATATTTGACTCGTTTGTTGTAAATTAGTTCTGTTAATATTCTAATTATCCCACTTATTCTTCCACATTTGCTCATCAAACATGATCAAGAAATCGTCTAGAACTTAATAGTTTCTGAAATATGCCCTATTAACTCCATTTGGAATTTTATCAGTTTAGCTGATTTTATTTTATTTTTAAAGAAATGATTTAAATGAAACATCTAGCAATAAATAATCATGGACACCTGCTAGTAATAAATACAAAAAAACCACTGGTAAATTAGTAAAGCAAACTTGAAATGATCTCGCATAAATTCAATTCACATTTTATTGACTGAGGAGATAATTTCAATTTAAATATCTCAAAAGCAAATTGGGATAATGAAAGGAAATTTTAAACTTTAATTTCAGTTTTGATTTTTGCGGGACAGATCATGCTCACAACTTGAGTCGTCCCTTAATCAACCTTAAACGCAGCTGAGCAACGTTGCATGTCTGATTTAATTTTCTTGTCCTTCACAGGTTATGGCCAGCGTTACCCCTATCCGTAGACCATTGGTCGATGCTGAAGGATCTGAAAACAGAAGGTAAGGATCTAACAATATTACTGCTATATTGTGTAGATTGAATGTGTCATTACATAATTTAAAAACTGAAGTTTCTAAAATAATTCTTGACTAAACTTCATAGAAGTATAGAGTCTTACTAATAATGCAAGTCAGCCATTTCATAATTATGGGTGGGACATTCTAGCAAATTATAAAAACTATTTTTTGTTTATTACCATATCATAAATAATAAACTAGAATTGGTTCTTCACATTCTGTAAAATTTACAATGCCTTCTCCTCCACACTACATGCAAAGCATTATTTAAAATTTATTCTGAATATTTTAAATTTGTTTTTCAAAGTCTGTTAATGGGTGGGACATAATTTGGACACTGATTTTAATGATGCAAATCAAAATTCATTTGCTGTTCTGCTATTACTGTTAGGGTCTTAATGTTGTTATTAATGAAAGTATGAGGGATTAAATACAAACTATAAACCGTTTCCAGGTTGTCAGAACATTTATTTAACTCTTACAATAGTTACAAAGTTTAAATGAAGTTTTTTTAGACAGTGAAACTTTACTAATTATTCAAAAGTAGTCAACTTGAGACATCTGGTATACTCGGCGATGTTAGTCTCTTGCAGTCTAAACTTTCACAAAGAGTACAAATAAGGAAACTGTTTCGTTATTATATTAGGCCTAAGTGAAATAAACACAATGAACAAATATTCTAATTTTATTTTTACTTACAATTTTCATAGCTGTGAACCACAAACATTTTTAATAAACTGCCAGTGTAAATTTCTTAAAAATCCTGGAGTCTCTTAATAAAGGCATGTGAAGCCATGGGCACCACCTTTAATATATTGATAGTTTAACCCTCGAAGTATCGCAGACAATACAAATCAAAACAAACCACTCCTTCCCTTGATAATTTCTGAAAATTACAATGAATTTATCAAATAAAATTAACATTATATTCATCTGTCAACAAACAGTTGAGAAATAATACGTATTATCAGTGTTCACAGGTAGCTTTGGAACTGTATAATCTAATGAGATAGTTTTCCCAGGTTTTTCCCAGATGGCGCTTTCTAATCATGGAATATACTCTAAAGCTGGAATTTTAGGTGTTTCATTAATTATTAATGAACGATTTGTGTGAAAGTGTTAATAAATATAATGCTTTAATAATTATTATACTCTTTAATTTTTAATTTTTCAATTAATTATTGTGGGCGAAGCCGCAGACACTTGCTAGTTCCTATGCAAAGCAATTAACTTTTGATTCTATTCCCCCCCCCCTCCTTTCTTAGATTTCACTGTATTAAGGCTGATAAAATCTGCTAAGAGACTCCATGCCATCTCCACAAGGGTTTGTATTTGTTTTCACAGACCTAATTCACTTTACACTCTAATCAGGTCGTAGACTTGTTACTATTGTCTGGAAATATGCTTAAAACTGTTCAGGAATCAGCATTATAATATTTTATGGGAATTTTATTCCATAGTTCAGCAACGTTAGCATTCAATAATTGTAATCCCCTACTATAAACATTATATAGGTAGGCCTACACATAACCTCAATAGTGTGAATGTACAGGTAGGGGAAAAAAAGCAAACAGACTCTTGTAGCTGATTTTAGAGCCTTGTGATACATAAATAAATGCAAATTATGTCAAATTATTTCTCAATTCAAGCAATTTATTGGCTGTAGAATAAATTTCAATACATTCCCTGCTATCCTGTGAATGCCGCTAGGCAACTTAGATATTTTAGTCTGTCCGCTTTTTTTCCTCCTACCTGTACACTAGTGGCATGCAAGTGAAGGCGTGGCTGTTGAGAGGCAGCAGATGAACTTTGATTTATCATTCGCCTCCTTTTCGATAAACAGACTTGTCCGACATCCAGGCAACTGACCATCGTACATCTCTGTTTCTAAATGTGTAATATATTTGAAGAAACTATTGAATCACAATATTAGTTTTGTTCCTAAAGTAAACCCATGACTGCTTGAGAATTTTCTGTACTGTGCATGTCCAATCTATAACTTATCAGTGATTTTGCACTTCGGGAACGGTTAGAAAAAATTGGAATCGACAGTTTCTGCATTTAATCTATATGAGATATTGTTCAATATTTACAAAGAATAAGAAATAAATTTATAGGTTAATAATTTACAATTAAAGAACACTCTTAAGGGAATTCATCTAATTTATGCTCTTATGCCATTAATTACCGTATTTACTCTAATTAAGTGGAGGGAAAGGAAATAGACATTAAATCCATGTCTGGGATATTAATACAAGTAAGAATCAGCTTGAAAAATTTTATGCCATAACCGGGATTTGAACACGGATCTTCAGCTTAACGCGCTGATGCTCTACCATTGAGCTACCATGACAACATGCCAGTACAACATCAAATTCCTCAACTGATTCGGAATTTGATGTTGTACTGGCATGTTGTCATGGTAGCTCAATGGTAGAGCATCAGCGCGTTAAGCTGAAGATCCGTGTTCAAATCCCGGTTATGGCATAAAATTTTTCAAGCTGATTCTTACTTGTATTTACTCTAATATAGTGTGCACCTTTTTTGTCCATTTGTAGCTTTCAAAACTAAATGCGAGAGCACATTAAACAACTGTTTCGAAGGTTGGCAGTACCAGTAACTTTTATCTGTGTAACAATGCATTGCTGTAATTCTCGACTTCATTAATTTTATCGTTGGCCTATTACTAGCATTACAGAGAGCGTTTAAAGATACCAGTTAGTAGCCACAAAATGGAGGGCAAGAAGAGAAGAATATCTTATGATGCTGCTCTTAGCTCTTAGTATAAGCACCCCATGTGTAAAATTTAAACAAAATAGAGGATTCCAGTGATGAATTTAATGGAAATTTCAAATGTTTACGTGGTGGTTCAGTAAAGTATTCCCTTAAAACTATGACAAAATTCCACTACCATTGATGCGCATTACATTTTCCAACAAACTTTTTTTATGATTTCAAGTTAGTTCGAGGGGGCATTATATTAGAGTAAATTCGAGTATTAACTTTGCCTCAGAAGGGATGCATAGGCTATTAATGATCAATTGCCTGAGTTATAAGGCTAATTTCTTTGTTAATATTTATTCAAATTTAGAAAAGTATCGTGTTATTTTATTTTCTGACCTCATAGAAAACTCACAGAATGAGCTTGAAAAATTTTATCTCATAACCGGGATTTGAACACGGATCTTCGGCTTAACGCGCCGATGCTCTACCATTGAGCTACCATGACAACATGCCAGTCTGACATCAAATTCCTCAACTGATTCAGAATCAGTTGAGGAATTTGATGTCGGACTGGCATGTTGTCATGGTAGCTCAATGGTAGAGCATTGGCGCGTTAAGCCGAAGATCCGTGTTCAAATCCCAGTTATGAGATAAAATTTTTCAAGCTGATTCTTACTTGTATTAATATCCCAGACATGGATTTAATGTCTATTTCCTTTCCCTTCACAAAATGAGTTCTATTACAAAGCTGTTGGAGAAATTCACTTAATTCTAAAAGATAGCAGGTACAATTTTAGCTAATCATTGACATAATCTCACATAAGGACTTTCAAGTGAATGCTTGGCTGTTGAGAGGTGGGGGACGAACTTTGATTTATCATTCGCCTCCTTTTCAATAAACAGACTTGTCCAACATCCAGGCAACTGACCATCTTACATCTGTTTGTACATGTTAATATACTTAAAGAAAGTATAACTTACTTGCCAGAATAAATCACAATAATAGGCTATAATTATATTTTGCACAAGATATAGTCAATATTAAATTTCAACGAACAATACTTGAATAAATGGATCTTTATTAACTGATAGTGTTTTCTGTAGTAAGATTGAGATCGGAAATATACACACTAAACTTCACTAAAAGGTATATGTACCCAGGATGATCATTTCAGCGGGTCTTCCCGCCATCATCAGCTGATTCCAACTGAAGTAAATATACCTTTTAGTGAAGTTTAGTGTGTATATTTCCGATCTCAATCTTACTACAGATATCAACACTTCACTGTAAATTTCCATCTAATATTTATATTGATAGTGTTTTGTTTGTAATATTACCGTGTCAATCTAAAATGCAGTTCAAGTAATTCAATTACAATAAGTTTGATTACCATATTGGCCCATATCTATAATAATAAAAGGAAGTATGTCTGTCTTTTCTGTCTGTCTGTCTGTCTTTTCTGTCTGTCTGTCTGTCTGTCTGTCTGTGATACCCGGCAAAATCTACTGAACGCAGAGATCTGAAATTTTAAATGTAGGTGGGTTAAAGGTTGGGCGAATGCACCTCAAAGCCGGAATTTTTATTTTTGCTTTTGTTTGAGAGTTAGGGGTAAAAACTTTGTCAGAAAATTTACTTTTTTCGCTATCCAGGCATCAGTTTTCTGTATCAAATTTCATTTGTCAAATCAGTTGCAGATGGCTTTGCCTATTTTTGTCATACCTTGGAAATCACTTGAATTTTGTAAACCCACGCTGGTCGATTTATTTGTTTATAATGTCAAGGCATGCAGACATCTGAAATTTTCAGCTTAAGACAGAAGAGGGATAACGAATAGCCTATAGGCATAAATGGGCAAACGTTCAATTTGGATGAAACTCACTATGCAGGGGTTTTCTGGGCCAGGGAACTCGAATCTGAGGTTTTTTTCCCCTTCTGCGCTTTCTAATCATTGAATTCACTTCAAAGCCGGATTTTTAAGCGTTTCATTAATTATTAATCGTTTAGTATTGGCCTATGAATGTTTTGCGTGCAAGTGTTAATAAATATGTTTTACTTATTTTGCTCATAATTTTTAATCTTCCAATTAATTATCGTGGGTGAAGATAAAATGTGCTTATAGAAACTATACTAGTCTTATAAGTGCAGCCTAATGTTTTCGACAACACTTGCCATTCATGAATCCAGCTGTGCAGTGGAAATCCCTATGTGTTGATTTGCATATGACCCAAGGTCTAAGTCTTTGCAGAAATTTTGTTAAAAATTCTGATCTTTTCTTTCCTTGCATAATTATTTTGATAGTTTCTTTGTAATTCAGGCTTGGACTTTAACGAAACTTGGACTCGGCTGATAACCCACAAAGAAAACTCGTAAAGTTCAGAACTAAAATAGCTCTGTAGTGTTTGCATTGATTCAAACTGTAATATTTTCAGTTTCCTTGTGAGTAAATCAGCACCTGTTCAGTCAGCAGTAGACAGGAATGTTTTTTTTTTTAAACTTGCAAAATAAAAGTATGGGTTGATTGGTAAAGCAGGGTCCTAATCCCGTGGCCAAAGTCCAAACAGGAACAGTCAGGAAAAAAGCAGTGTTAGTGTTAAGCCAATTCATAAAGAGAGACTAAGAAGGCTCTGTTTGTTTGAGCCAGGAATCTCTTGAGTGTGGAATAGAACAATTTCTACTAAGTAAATTTTCTTATTTCAACTGTTGCAAGATCCTGTTAAAACAAAAGACAGTATTGTGAAATTAAACAAACCTATTCCTGTGTGCTACAGACTACATGGGCGTAGCATTTCATTATTACTTGTTGCGTTGATTCTAACCGTAAATATTTTCTGTTTGCTTGTTAGATGTGAGAAGACCTGACCTATAGTCACAAGAAGATGATGTCATCGTGCAAGTGAAACTTAAACCTAACTGAGAAGACCTGACTATAGTCACAAGAAGATGATGTCATCGCGCAAGTGAAGCCATCATTGGTTTAGCTCACTGGATAACACCCAGTTCCCCCTAGGGGGTGTAGGTTTAGGGCCCCTTTTGAGGGGTGAAGCAGTCATGGCTCTTGACTGGGCCACTCGTCAGCGCTGGAAATGGAAACGTTCATACAAGGATATTAAGGTAGGGATTATATCAAATCTCATTCTGATCATATGACTAAGGCCCGTTATTACCACCTCCAGTAAAATATTTACGGCTACTTTTACGGTTACTTTACTGACAGTTTGATTTTACAATACCTGGTTAGGCGTTAACTGTTAGTAAAAATCTCTCAACTGGCAGTAATCTTTACTGTAGGAAAATGTACAAGTAAACTCCTAACCGGAGGATTTTTTGAGATTATACTTCTTGCGAACTGAATTAAAATGGAGAGATTAAATTATTTAGCTGCTTTCGTAATGTCTGTGGTGATGAAGAACAATGCCACTATATGTAAAAAATATTTTTTAAATATTTAAAACTAGATCAAACTATTATGAAAGTTCGGGCAATCAATTGTTTTACTGTTTACTTCCTCTACCCGTACATCAGATTATATTTGGGTTTTGCATCCTTCGGGGATGGGGTTAGAAACGTGGTAACTTTCTTTTCGTTTTTAAAACCTCTTGAGGATTTTATTCTAATTTATTTTTTAGAAAACAGCTTAACAACTTTTAGATTTTAACAGGAATTGTATACTATAGGTCTATATATAATGTATTTTAATATGGTATGCTAAGAGCTAATAATTTCATTTGAAAACATCTCGTAGTTATTAGCTACACATTTCATACACAAACTTATTAGGTTTTAGGTCTTGCCTCTTAAATTATGCGACCTTTTTGCGCTAAGACAACTGAATGCGCACTACTGCCCGTACTGTGAACTGTATGCTATAATTAAATTCAGAGGAAGTTATGTGTTTCACAAGAGGTTTTTTGTGATAACGTCTTTCCAAGCTTTGCTCTTATGGCCACACCTTACTGTGTGTTTATTTATTTTGAATTATATGACTCTTTTTGTCGATAATATTCAGAAACAATTGTTTTTCACTTGAAAAGAAATTGCTGTGCAAAATCAAACTAAACAATGAAAACAGGTGAAAGCTAATATAAACAAGTTAGTAACGCTCGTGCCAACTGCTATGACTTTGGTCTGATTGCGTTAACTGGGAGTAAACTTTAACTAGAAGATGATAAGAACAAAGAAGTGTTTACTGGAACCTTACTCGACCGTAAAATAAACTGTCGGGTAACATTTATTCCTACTTAACTGGACATTGTAAGAACGGGCCTAAGTCTGTATTTTATAAGGTTTGTGTTTTTAAATATCAGCGTTAAGTTTTATGTCTAACGGAAAGTAATACCCAAATACAGAAGAATTTTAATTTTGATGATAAAACTGAGACTATCATGTTCATTATTAAGTGCCAGTATGGTACTTTATGAGATTGTGTCTGTCTGTCTGTCCGTCCGTCCGTCCGTCCGTGTGTCTGTACACGCGATAACTCAAATAAGCTTTATAGGATTTTCATGAAACTTGGTATATGCATTTGTAATGTCCATGGGAAGAACCCTATTGATATTGGACCAAATTGGTTCACCGGTACCGCAATAAAACCAAATTTAGTGTACATTTTAAAAGCGCCATAACTTAAATACGCTTTATCAGATTTTTATGAAACTTGGTATACGCATTTATAATGTCCATAAGAAGTCTGATGATATTGGACCAAATCGGTTCACCGGTGCCAGAGTAACAACTAATTAAAGGTCACATTTAAAAAAAAAATCATGTCTGTACTACAATGCTGCATTTTTAATCATTTGAGGGCTTTGTCTGCAGTGCAGTCAGATGTTTGTTTACTCCGTTGGTGTAGTTTAAATCGAGTACTACATGAATACTGTTATATACAGAAGGTACATTACTGTGAAATAATTAGCGGAGTTATATGCCACTAAATTTTGTGAAATGTTGATATACTTTAAGAATTTCAATTTGCAATACATTGAGATTTGACAAATAACACTATTCCTTCACATATGCTTATCAAACTACATGGTAAAATTGACTGAATTGGCCGAATGGTAACGTCTTGGATTTGTATTCTGCAGGACCCTTGATCAAATCGCGTAGCCGGCCGATTTGACATGGATTTTTTTTTTATATTTCTTATTTTTATATGAATGCGCGATTTTCAAGCTATCACAAATCTGTAGTTCTGCTGACGCTGGTCGAATTTAATCTGATTAAAAAAACTTATTTTCTGCACATCATAATTGCAATTATAATTGATTCAACAAAATCATACTGGTACTTCATTATATCAGTTTACCTGATTTTATTATATTTGCAATGAGAGGTAACATAACATGCTTCCATAGCTAAACTACGCAAAAGATGTAGGCCTACTAGCTCTGGAACATAACCTCAACTTAATATAGCGGTTTGCTGGTAACAGGAACTTATTCTTTGGAATCCTTTGTATAGTCTACACACTTTGAGCTGAAAAAATGCTGTGGTGAGGAGCTGATATTGCATGCAGAATGCGGTGAGTTAAAATTGACATTTCTGAAGGGTTTCCTACTACTAGAAAATATAACATGTGTAGTTTTATGCTGGTACAAAATGGAACTAACTGTAGTTCATAGCTTATTTCAACTCCTGCTACCAAACTAAAGATTTTTTTTTATTGATGCAGATATTATAGTACAATATATCGCTGGAAATAGTATATTGCGACACAAGGGCGGAAAGGCACGTTTACGGGTTGAGGAAACAGATTGAAAACCTGAGGCGCAGCCGAGGGTTTTTAAGTTTTCGAGACAATAAATGTACATTTTTCACGAACTTCTTTTCAATTTCTCCTGGTTTTAAGTTTAAAAAATCTGTATTTTCTTCTGAACTCTGGTACACATGTTATATTTTCTAGTAGTTGGCAACCGTTCAGAAATGACTTCAATTTCAACTCACTGCCTTCTACAATTGTCAGTCTCTTATACTGCTTGCTATGAGTTCCAGTCACCCCCTCATTTTTTCAGCTCACGATAAAGTGTGTAGACTATACTCTTCTAACAGCTCTTATAAGCGATTTTCTTCACATAAGTAAAATTTCATTATCTGATAATGCAATACACATGCCTTAAATGTACTGTGTTAGACTTTGATGAGTAGGCCACCTGAGTTCGTACTCCCTTAATCTAGACATTGTGAAGCAGCCCTAATCATCCACTGAATGTATTTATATATTTATACACAATCTGTGCACTTTAGGACAGGTATTTGATGATTTTTCATCTTTTTTTTTTATGTACAGGGTGGACCAAAAGTCTCAATCAGATATTTTGTATGTTAGTTTATGTAATAATAAAATGCCAGAATCTACGTAAAAACTTTATTTATTAAAGTAGCATTATTAAGGGATGGAAATATGGTAAAATATAGTTCCCTGGGCCTGTCAGCGTCATTGTTCAACGTCCAAAGTTTCGGAATGTGCACCATCGTTTTCCGCGCACAGTTGAATGCCCTCCTCAGCATTTCGGGAGTGATCGTTCTGAAGATACGGATGATCTCTCTCTTAAGTTGTTCAACAGAATCCGTCCGAATCCTTTCAACCAAAGATTTTCTTTTAATTAGGAAGGTCTTCCGCTGCGTTTTACATCCAATACAGAGCCTTTTGAAAAAGTCTTCTTTTCCAGTTTCCGTAGTTTGACTTCAGTGGGAGCTGCTTTATTGAAACGAAGAAAGAAGTTATCTCTGATTTCTTCGTACGTTTCGCCAGCATGTTCTTTTTCATGAACCCACACGCTAACAATGAGACTTTCCTCAATCGTATATTTGCTTGTATCCACCATTGCTTACAACACAAACATAACACAAGCGTTGCACATCGACAACAATCGCCTAATAAAACAGCGCGCAAGAGAACTCTGGCTTGGTCACTAAAACATAACAATGCCCTTGCTCTATCGGAAAATAGACAAACTAATCCTACAAAACGTATATGAAGGGGGTAAATAATCCTCTCAGCCTATGAATAGTTTTTAATTAGTTTCCGGTTTCGAAAAATGAGTTATTACAATGTAAACATTATCCGATCATGACTTTTGGTCCACTCTGTACAGGTTCAAAGACGGGGAGACTGTGTGGGGATGGGAAAATGTCTGTCTGTCCATCTGTCTGTCTGTCCATCTGTCTGTGTGTCTGTACGCACTATAGCTGAATTATGTTTTATCAGATTCTCATGACTTTGTTTACGCTTTTATAACATCCATGGGAAAAAAGTCTATTTACACAAACTTCTTTTAAATGGGAAATCATTGTATACTACAAAGCAGCTTTGGTAATCATTGAGGGCCTTGACTCCAATGTAGTCGAAGATGTTTGTTCATTTTGTTAAAAGTTGGATTGAGTACTACATGAATACTGTTATGTACAGAAAGTATATTACTGTGAAACAATTAGGCCTACGTACGTTAAGCGGAGTTGTCTGCCATTACATTTTGTGAAATGTCTACATATTTAAAGAATTTCTTATATTAATTAGTCTATAAGAGAATTAAATTAGGTTAAGTATCAAACTTTAGATCTTTTGTTTTTCCGTAAACCCTGCTTAATGAATCGATCTGGAGCTAACTCGGAGATGGATTATAAAAATAATTTATTTTCTGCATATCATAATTGCTATTATCACTGATTAAACAAAAACATTCTGGCACTTTGTTGCCTGATTTTATTTAATAAGGGGAATTTGTTTTGGTCTTTTGTTTTTTAGTCATATTCTAGACATATGTAATGTCTGGCATTTTTATAAAGTAATGCATATTGTTATATTCCTGTTTTTAATACTTGTCCATTATAATTTTATAAGCACATAACGTCCAAGGAATCAAGACTTTTAGCATCACTACTAATATTTCCAGGAAGACCTCAACTGGGGGCACAAATCATTACTTAGACAATAGTTTTCTTTTGGGAATCTGGTCCAAGTTTTCATCCTTCATTTCTATTTCAATTTTTTGTAAATTCATGTTCTGGCAAAAGAGAATTAAATAATTTTTATTTCATTTTAATTGAAGGGCATGCCAGCTTGAAAATGGTTTTTACAGGAGGTGTGACAAATGAACATTAATTTACATATTTGTTATTGATAAAATAAGAGTATTTTATATCATAAATTTAAATATAATTGTGTCATCCAGTTAATTGCTTTCTAAGTAACCACCATATTTTATGGAACATAAGACACATTCTTTTTACCTTGAAAACAGAGCCTTAAAAGTTGGGTGCGTTTAATGGTCCAAAGTACACTAAAAAAATTAAAATTATGGTAAATATTGCTGGAATACCATAGTTATACACAAGGTGTTGTAAACAATAAGACAGTTACAAATTTTAGCATCACTGAACTGTCACTTGTCACAATAAAATTGTAAAATGAGGGTAGCTCGAATCCAGGTATACAATAGAGAAAGAAAGGAATGTTGAGTTTTTTTATACTAAAGCAATTGTCTCCGCCGGGTGGTTTAAAAGAAGGCAATGACCTCTAAAACAGCATTGTCCCATTACACTTGCCATATGCTGAATTGAGAGTTATAGGGTTTAAAAGTATTTTAATTCTTTCATGAGAAATTAGTTCAGTTGTTAAAATTTACGCAATGCCACCTGTACAGAAGAGATTTTCATATAATGCAGGTTTTAGGTTAGAAGTGATTTACACCGATTCCATTGTGCAAGGTTATAATTTGCTTATGTAATGAAGTATATTATTCCTTTTTAAAATCTTTCGATTAGAAACACATTAAATAAAACTTCCTTTAAATTTCCATCCTAAAATTAAAATGTGTCTTATGGTCCGTAAAATACATTATTTAATTTATTTATTTGCCCAAAATATTATTCAATAGAGATAGTATCATCAAAGAATACATCAATAGCAAGGTTTATAGTGTAAAGACATGACTTTATTTTGACTACTCATATGCCTCGTGTTTGATATTGCCCAATAACACTTAGCAATGCCTTGGATATAGACCAATCATGATAGTTTATCTTATAAAATGCTTGCTATTAACATGAGGATGGGATTTTATCTGATAAAATGTCAGCTCTTTACTGGACACACAAGGCATCAACGTGCAGTGATTAATACGTCACATGCTGCCATTAAGCAGCACGAAAACAGTTTATTTTATACAACATAACTTGTTTGGAAATTGCAATAATAGGAATGTACATTGATTAAAAAAACAATTTCAATGTACATTGATTAAAAAACAATTTCAATGTACATTGATTAAAAAAACAATTTCAATGTACATTGATTAAAAAAACAATTTCAATTCGCTTCAAGCCAGTTAATCTGCTTTTATACAGTTTTTATGTAAGCGACTACTATGATGCCCTCCATCTCGTGATGCGCGGTATTGGTAGCATTGGGAACTCTGATCGAATCACCAAATCAGTTCGTGGACTGTTCGTTCATTTAGTATGCAGTGATCTCGGGGCTGACAGAATATTGACAACGGTCTATGAAAATAATTATTTACAACATCCGTTACAGTTTATCCGTGGAATAGTCTTAATAAATCCTACTCTAGATTAGACCTACCTTTGATAAACATTGTAAGAAATTACTGAAATATGATTGCCCTACTATTTAAAGTTTTCTGCATTGTCATGTAATATATATGCAGTGATGGGAAGTAATTGAGTAAAAGTAATCAAATTACAGTAACAATTCCTTTTTTGGTCCCATTTACTTCTATTCAATACTTTTAAAAAAATGTAATTTCTACTTTTAGTTTACTTCTGGAAATAAAATTGTAATTGTTACAATTTATTAGCCGTTCGTATTAATATCATTCTTGATTGCTTTATCGTCATCATTACTGTTTTTACAATTAATGTCCAAATTAGAATTAATATTAACAAAAAGTTACTCAATGTTTCCGAAAATATCCTCATTGATGCCTTTATCTGTTTGATCATTAATAATTTGGATTTGTGCCCAAAACAAACCAAAAAGAAGGAATTTTTAAGTACTACCATTTTGTAAAGGAATTGTAAATGTAATTGTAATTTTACTGATTACTTTTTAAAAAATCTGATGTGAACGTCACATAACTTCCTCTGCCCAAATAAAAGTTAGCAGTATTCACATATCCTTGTACAGAATCGCAAGACACAATTTTACGCTAATTATCCTATAAGTACCTCTTCTTTCAATGATGCGACTAAAAGCGCAGGATATATTATAACAAACTTAAAAAAAACAAGTGACTGCAGACGTTTATTGAACTTTTCGCCGTAAAATATAATTTCCGAAATTTATCGAATATTTCCCTCAGATACTTCTTTACTCTATGCATGGCCAACAATACATCTTTCTCACTTCACATTCTTATATAGAATAAGAGCCCGTGAAAGAGCGCGAATTCAGTTGTTCATCACGCAAGACAAACTTTCTACAAACAGTGGGTGAACAGTGGGTGGCTTGTAACTACCCTCAAAGAATTTTCTCGAAAAAATGTTTCAAATAAAAGTTTATCTCTTAGTATAAGCAACCCATATGCAAAATTTAAAGAAAATCGTTAGAGCCGTTTTCGAGAAAATCGCGAAAAACTAAAATTTCTTCATGTAAAGTCCCCTTAAAAATAAGAGAAATTTGTTGCCAATCTTCGAATCACATCTTCAGAAGGTACCTGACCCAAATACGAAATTTTGTTTTCATACGATTCTCCGTTTCGGAGCTAGCCTGTTCACAAACTTCCACACAGACAGACACACACACACAGACATGTTTCCAAAAATAGTATTTTTGGATTCAGGGGGCCTTGAAACGTGTATATATGCTAAAAATTCAACTTCGAATTTTAGGGTCGAAAACAATACTTCCTATAGTACCTATGGTACGGGCAGAGGAAGTAAAAAGTAATTTGTAATTAAGTAAAATATCTCTCAGGTAATTGTAATTCAGCCCAATTAGTTTCTTTTTGTACTTTTCCCATCACTGTATATATGTATCCTAACATAATTTGAAGATCAAAAATAATACAATGGAATACCTTGTAAGAAGTGCTCATTTCTCTATGCAATTGAATAGCACGCCTGGCTGATTGCATATATTTTTATTTCTGGAACTCCTTCAGAATAGCGTAGCCAGCCATGCTCTGCCATTAGCAACCGTGCCCCTCCGAGCCGCGGGGAAGAAAAGAGAAACGATCCTTACAAGGGTAAAATTTCCTGTCTCAAAAGAAATTCAATGTGAGACATAATAAATCCCAGCGCTATTCAGTATATTGCTCCTAAACTAATACAAATGTTTCCAACCTAACATAACCTGTCACTGACCTAGAATTTGGCTGTCATTACTTCTAGAAGCCTTATACGCCTTTTGTAAATCATTGTTACATGGCACGAACCCCGCGCTATGCAGAATACTGCTGCTAAACTAGCATGACTGCTTATGACCTGTCATGGACCTAGAATTCTTAATGCAGAAGCTTTTTTTTACCCTTCCACATCTTTCATAAAACATCGCTACAACCGTCAATCTGCCGAATTCAATCAGCATGTAATCATGTCCATAATATTGGCGACATTGTAGACTTGGTCCCACTTGGTACGGCCCGGTTGTGACGGCGGTCACCTTATTTTCGAGTTTAGCGTTATTTCTTTTAACTATTATTTTCTTCCTTTTATGTTATTTTATTTTACTAGTAGATGCCTATAGCTTCGCTCACAATTATTTACTCAACTGCTAGATGTTTTGTTTAAATCGTTTATTTAACAGAAAAATTAAAACATAAGTTATCTATTAATACAAGTAAGAATCAGCTTGAAAAATTTTATGTCATAACCGGGATTTGAACACGGATCTTCGGCTTAACGCGCCGATGCTCTACCACTGAGTTACCATGACAACATGCCAGTCTGACATCAAATTCCTCAACTGATTCAGAAGACAAGGCTGAGCTCAGTTCCAGGAGAGAAGTTCCATCTGGCGCTGTGAATTTTTAGAACCTATTTCCCAATTTTTAGAGCCTATTTTAGGTACCGTAAGTAAATCTATCATAATACAAGCCTTTATGGAAGACCGGAACCAAAGCCCCCTAGTTTGTGGCGACTTTTAACAGGACAAATATTCGGTTCCCATAACCAACACATGCGAATCACGTACTGAAATATAACATCCATCTTCAATAGTGTATATACATAATATTTTCAGCTAATATCTCAATTAATATAATTAAATTGATATAAATAAACATTGTGCATAAAATAGCATGCAGTACTCGTTCCGTAAGCGCGTAATGAATCTTGGAAATTGAAAAAATTATTTCCTCAATCCGTATGCACCGCTTATGGAACTACCTAGGTAGTATCGCAATATACTATTTTTAAAAGAATGTTCCAGATGAGTTTGAAGAACAAAAGTATATCTTCTTTTTCTTTCTTTCCAGGTAGGCGCATGTGTTCTGCATAGCTGCTTCAAGCTCCTGTGAGTAAGATCAGCTAATTTTTCAACATTACAGACTGGCTTCATAACTAACTGTACCAGATAAAGATGAAGTGTTGCATAATGTCTCAGGTTAGCTTTTAGGATGCGGGTTAGCTTTTAGGATGACAGGTTAGCTTTTAGGATGACAGGTTAGCTTTTTAGGATGACAGGTTAGCTTTTTAGGACGACAGGTTAGCTTTTTAGGACGACAGGTTAGCTTTTTAGGACGACAGGTTAGCTTTTTAGGACGACAGGTTAGCTTTTTAGGACGACAGGTTAGCTTTTTAGGACGACAGGTTAGCTTTTTAGGACGACAGGTTAGCTTTTTAGGAAGACAGGTTAGCTTTTTAGGACGACAGGTTAGCTTTTTAGGACGACAGGTTAGCTTTTTAGGACGACAGGTTAGCTTTTTAGGACGACAGGTTAGCTTTTTAGGACGACAGGTTAGCTTTTTAGGACGACAGGTTAGCTTTTTAGGACGACAGGTTAGCTTTTTAGGACGACAGGTTAGCTTTTTAGGACGACAGGTTAGCTTTTTAGGACGACAGGTTAGCTGCTAGATTCCCAAAGAAGACCAAAGCCCTCCCCTGCCAGGTTAGCTTTTAGGATGACAGGTTAGCTGCTAGATCCCCAAAGAAGACCAAAGCCCTCCCCTGTCAGGTTAGCTTTTAGGATGACAGGTTAGCTGATAGATCCCCAAAGAAGACCAAAGCCCTCCCCTGCCAGGTTAGCTTTTAGGATGACAGGTTAGCTGATAGATCCCCAAAGAAGACCAAAGCCCTCCCCTGCCAGGTTAGCTTTTAGGATGACAGGTTAGCTGCTAGATTCCCAAATCACCAAAGCCCTCTACTTCTGCGATGGCTGCAAGATCATCACATCACCAAAGCCCTCCCTTGCCCTTTCAGAGACATTTTGCCTTCATCTTATAGAGATTGTTAACAGTGGCTTTAGAATTGTGATGGAGTATTCAAGCTCCAAGTCAGGTCAGGTCAGGTTAGGTTATTATATCTTTAAATTCCTAAAATTTAAAGATTGATTTATGGGGACCTCCACTGGTACGTCTCTCGTGTTGTAGTTTTCTCTACTCACTTAACTACAGTAGACTAGAAAGCAGTTTTTGTTATGTATTAAAATAACTGACTATGCTTTCTGCTGTCTTTGTAAACCTGATAGCTACTTTGTGCGTGATATTCCCGAATCATCAGTGGAGTACGAACTGAAATTATCTTGTCCAGGAATGTGTCTGGAGTATTAAGGGAGGTTACATTTTTACTGTTTGTATTATTTTCATTTTGTGTGAATTTTGACATTGAATTGATTATTTAAGACTTGCTGGATGTGAATTTGTGTGTTCGTAAATTTGAAATTGTTCTGTTGTGTTTACTTTTTGTTTTTCAATGAGTAATGTAACATTTCTCTGTCTTCACTTGTTTCATAGTTAATTGTGAAAACAAGTTAAGATGTGGAAATTGTACACCTTAACAAACAAAAAGTTGAACTAAACACACAATACAAAATTGACCAAACACACAGAATTACATCTATCACTGTTATTATATATCTGCCATTCCACGGAATGTGAGCCTGAAGCGTCCCGAGCATAAAAACCTTTCAATATTAATTTAAAATATATCCCATCACTGAAAAATTATTAAATTGATTTTGAGAATTAGTTATTCAGTAGACTAGCACTGAAAATTAATTTCATAATTTTTTAATGATTACATATATTTTAAATTAATACTAAAAGGTTGTTATGGTCTGGACACTTTAGGCTCGCTTTCCGTGGAATGTCTGATAACCAGCTCAATTTCAAATCCCTCAAGTTATCTGATAATAATATAAACTCTAAGCCTAACCTTCCAGTACTCTCTCCACCCATTCTTGAACTCAAAGATTTATGTTTACGCTCTGCTGATGTGGGAATAACTCCAGTGAAATAGTTCTCTAGTTTACATTGCAATGCTACTGTACTTTAACATTAAACTGCATTAATACAGTCCTAAACTTGGACCAAGTAGATTTTTGTACTGTAAAGCCGTGGATATGATTTCTGGAGTTCTCTTCAAGTTCTTCAGAAAAATTAGTCTTAGAGAGACTAAATGAGTTATCGTTCGGAACTGGTACGGGAGTTCATGATAGCCTGGCTGTAATGTACAAGTGTTTGGAATTCCCAGGACGTGAAAAGTAGTTTGCTGTCCTGTAGCGTAGTTAGGCCTGAGAAAACCAACGCTTGTAAAGTTTCCTATAGTGAAGCAAATCCCCTTATTTCAGCGTTTCTTGGTACTTTATCTAGTAATTGCTTCAAGGAACTTTTTTTTTTTTCCTGAGATGTGTTCGGACTGCTGAACTTTCTTTATATCACCAGATGCCATGCTGTTGTGATTAATGAATATCAGTTCTGGGATTAGTCAAAATGTTGGAAAGTTCCCCTATGTTTTCGTATTGAAACATTCTCACATATAATCAGTTGACTTGAATTCTGTGTACTTTTCAATAAGTAAAGACATGCAGAATCCATATCAGTTGACATATATGAGAGAAGGCATTCATACTGGCATTAGGGAAAACTTCAGATTTAGACATACCTAGTGACGACTTCATGAAATCACAATAACTGGCAGTACATGATATAAGTTAGCTTGGCAGTTGTAGCTTAGCTTAGGAAGAAGAGGAAGCTCTTTGGAATATGTTCTTTACTGGGTATTGCACAAGAGAACTTATTAGAGGCTCAGCTTAAGAGCTTAACCGTAATAATTAACGTTAAAATAAATGTTCATGTAAATGTTTCTGTTTTAAATTCTGTCAAGTTTCTTGCCCACTAAACTCTTTTTAAAAATGTTTCAGCAACTATTTCTGAAACTATTATTTATGAATGGCTATAAAGCTGTCTGTATATTATACATTCACTTAGGAAACTTCCCCATAGACAGTAGACAGATGTTGGCAACCATGTTGGCATTTCAAATGGCTTCTTCAAAGCTTTTGTGTGTTCAGCTTCTTCAAAGCTTTTGTGTGTTCAGCTTCTTCAAAGCTTTTGTGTGTTCAGCTTCTTCAAAGCTTTGTGTGTTCAGCTTCTTCAAAGCTTTGTGTGTTCAGCTTCTTCAAAGCTTTGTGTGTTCAGCTTCTTCAAAGCTTTGTGTGTTCAGCTTCTTCAAAGCTTTGTGTGTTCAGCTTCTTCAAAGCTTTTTGTGTTCAGCTTCTTCAAAGCTTTGTGTGTTCAGCTTCTTCAAAGCTTTGTGTGCTCAGCTTCTTCAAAGCTTTGTGTGCTCAGCTTCTTCAAAGCTGTAGTTTACTTGCTAGTTTCAATATGTAGGATAACCTCTGGTTTGCCAATGTCTCGTTGGATTTCCTTTTAACAATCAAATAGTTTCTTTTTCAGGGACACCGATAAGGTATGAGCAGGTTTTTTAAATGGGTACCATACTTGGATTGTTAACCCAAATCTAGGTCCCTGTTTGGGTTGGCTATCCTCATGTCTTCCTTTTCAGCTACTAATGAAAACTTTTTTCCTTAGGTGTACTAATTACTAATCCATCTTTTTCAGCATTTTTTTTGATGTCTCTCTTGCAGGATTTTTTTTTATGTCTCTCTTACAGCTTAAAATTCCACTAATAAAGTACACTCTAGGCCGAAGTAGTGGGTAGTGGTGGCTTCCATCTTGCCTACAGCTTCAGTCCTAAAGCCTGGCCGTTCTAAGAAGTTTACCTCAAGTAAACAAAAACCATTACATCTGTCTCACTCTAGCATATTACTCGTATGACTTAAGAATGAGACAGACATACTGGTTTTTGTCTACTTAAGGTAAACTTCTTAGCTCGTCACTGGTACAGAGAACTTTATTAAGTGGTAAACAAGTCGCATTGTGATTTTACAGTAAATGCGACTTTAATATCAATAAATTAAAGAAAAAAATTAAATTCAAAACTTTTGGTTCACTTGTTAAATAATTTTTGCATAGCATGATCCACATTTTTGCACTAGTAGCTGTCCCCCCCTCACCCCTCGCGATTAGGTTTACAGCGAAAGTGTGGAATTGTGGACATGTCATATTAGAATCACGGGTTGCAAAAGTATTTTTTTTATATATTTTTTTTTGTTTCTCGTCCCCCTCCTTGCCCTGTGCCTCAGCGCGGCGGGGGGGTGTAACAAGCATGTGTCAAGTTTGTCCCAAAATCTCCAGGCAGAAGTAAGAATTACGGTAACCACAGCCAAATTATGTTAAACGGTCGGAAAGTCAGAAAATGCAACTTTGTCTAGATTATATTATATTTTTGAAGTGAAACTTCTTTAGCTGCGGTAGGAATAAATTGAGAACTAACCCAAACTTGCGTTACGGACAAAATCGTCAGAAAATTATTACGCTCAAAATCGTCACGAAATTAGTGGGGCTATGACTGAACGGACTGCTCAGAAAACAATCAACTCAATGATTAGGCTTACCCAAAATTTAAAAAAATCTGAAAAACCAAAATTAAAAAATCCAAAATTAAAAAAATCCAAAATTAAAAAAATCCAAAATTAAAAAATTAAAATCTAAGAAATTAAAATCTAGAGTTAAAAAATCCTAAATTAAAAAGTCCAAAAACACAATATTAAAAATGTCCAACAATACAAAATTGAAAAAATCCAATAATCCAAAATTGAAAAAATTGATCAATTAAAACAACTTTCACTTCTGTCACATGTTGTTCCATGCACTTTTTTTTTATCAGTCAGGTCAAGTATCAATGTTAAAATTTATCTTTTTCTGTGTTCGAGAATTCCTTTGTACTGAAACTTTGTATTTTTATACTTATGAGTAGGCCTACAGATATCAGCAAAATCATTTTTTGTTAATTCATTTTACAAAAAAGATTTTACAGATATAACTGTACTCATAAGTATAAAAATACAAAGTTCCAGTACAAAGGAATTCTCGAACAGAGAGAAAAAAAAATTTCAACATTGAATTTTACATAATTGCTCCTTTTCTCTTTTTATGTCACAATGAATTAAAACGGGATGGTTTGGTTCTGGCCACAGCTGATATTTCTAATTGAGTGATATACAAGAAGCGACGAAATGTAAGAATTTCTTATGATGTTTTTAGGATAGCTAATGTAATGAGAAAGCATTCATTCTATATCTGTCAAATGCTGTCCTCCATAGGCGAGGAAGGTAGACCATAAAGTGCCATTCTTGCATTCTCAGCCTGTAGAAAGCTAAAACTAATCACAAATTTAATTTAAGTATCAAAACGATATCCAACGCACTTCTTGCTTTGTTATTGTACAAAAGTATTCTTCAAAGCCTCAGGCCCATTTCTCAGGTATTTTAAATTTTGTGGCTTGGATGTTTTCTGCAGAAAACTATAAACTTGTGCAGATTATCTGTAAAAAGAAAATTACTTAGAATATCAACTAGTTCACATGAAAAGCTGTAAAGGAATTTTTTTAGATGCTTCAGAAAATCAGACCAAACATCTGTTATTTTCAGCCATTACATAAGACTATAAACTTTTGCAAATTAGATTCACTGCAAAGATATCAGGCATTATTTAACATACATTTGGTGCTCAGTGTGGAACTGATTGTAAAATGTCTTTATTAGCAATCTTTTGTTTTTAATGTCCATTCCTATTTTGCGAGACTTAATACGATGGAACCAATCAAGACTGCTATCTGATTATTTAATTAAAGTCAAGATAATCCAGTAGCAAGACGTCTTGCATATTAGCATGATTCCTTGCATGTAGGAAGAATTGTTACTTGAATATTAAAAGGGTCCATTGCAGACAATTCATAGATAAAACAGGAAAATATCTTTGCGAAATGCCAATCTGAAATATGTAGAATGTGCGTTCACTGAGCCAGAATCATTCCTGGCAATGGTTATCCCATAAAAATTCCCCCAAGGATACAAGTTGATCTAAATAGTCGAAATACAGAAACTTAGACATAGATGTTACAGGTGTTATGCTTGCTTTAATGGCAGCAAAAATTTTACTTACTTGGTATTAAGAAGAAAGTTCAGTCGTTACATGTCGTTACCAGAAATGTGATAATTGTAATTGCGCTAAGTGACCACTACGCAGCTGCAAAACTTGCGAACTTGTAACAGTATTGTTGAAGAATCAATTTCCGTATTGATATTTGAACAAAACAAATGTCTCACAGGCGTTAGCAGGAGCGAGTATCAGCTAAGACTGTGGTAGACAAACTATTTTATAAAAATCCTTTAGAGCTACACATTACTAATGATGACTTCAAGCTTTCTCGGCATCTCAGTTTAGCAGTGTTATGGAGTTTGTAGCTTTTTTGCTTTTACCATGAAGGTGGGTAGGAAGAAGCATTTTCATATACCAGTACCTTGTGTCCGTATGCACTTACTATTGTTACTGTACAGAAAGTGCACCCTGACTTTACAGGGACATAGCATATATAATATATGTATGAGTGGGACATAGAATTAACGTTAAAAGTTATAATTGGCTGAGACTAAATGTAAGCTAGCCAGAGAAAGTCATACTCAATGTGCCCATGTATGCGGCGCTCTGAATGACACTTCTGATTGTCTACTTTTTACATTGGGTTTGAGACTTTTTTACCATTAATTCTATGCCCCATCCTACACTTGTTCAAACATCACATTTCTGATGAATGATATGGAGTTACAATGACCGAAAGCTCAAACTTACATAAGATTGATAATATTATAGGAGAAAAATTCCTCTGACACTGGGATTTGAACCCAGGACCTTTGGCTATCTGTGCCAATGCTCTAACAACTAAGTCAAGTGTCAGAGGAATTTTTCTCCTATAATATTATCAAATAATGTCCAATGTAGTTCATGAATACTTATATATCCATCTTGAATGTTACTTTACAATAGCCCGGTCACAAAAATCACTAATTAGTGTGCCTCACAGTACTGCATATGACATAACTTGTCTGTCAGTGAGGTAGACCATAGGAGAGAGGTTCCATCTGGTGCTGTGAAGTGAACTCTGGCTTAGGTCAGTTGGTAGAGCAATGGCACAGATAGCCAAAGGTCCTGGGTTCAAGTCCCAGTGTCAGAGGAATTTTTCTCCTATGATATTATCATGTAAAATCCAACAGAGACAATCTGTGGTTCATCAATACATATGCATGTATCTTTATGTAAGATTGACACAGGAAGTAACTTGAAAATTCATATTAATAATTGATAGGGTTTCGCTGTCTTGTAATCCGAGCTATTCAGGAACTAAATGAAATTCTCATAAAAAAGAGAAGTTGCAAATAAAACAAATCTTTAAAATGTATTGATAAAAATTTGTTTAAAATCTAAAACACTATTTTGAATGCGTCAGCTATATACAATTTCTAAATAAACAGTTATTGGAAGTTTTAAAAAAAGTCAGGATATATTAGTGTTCCATCCATTTGTTACAGGAAGTCTTGACTATGTTCCTGTATTTAACGATGCACTTAAATTTGCTTCGGAAGGAAATTAGACACTTAAGATTCGTATGAGCGATCACGGCTGTGTGGTTAAATGTTCTACAACTTCTGACTGGAGACTCAAATTGTCTCTATGCCGATACTAAACATAATATGTGTAGCAATGATTGGTTAGAAGTTGAAACTCTTGTGTGTTCTGGATTGTTCTTGGACAGATTTCAAACTTAGCAAAATTGGTGTTTGATTGTGTTTGATCTCACATAAACTTGACGCATGTTTGGCTAAAGCAGGGCAGATTAAAACTATATACCGTACTTCAAGTTTCCCACCTTCCACACTTCAGTAGGAAGGTTCTTATTGAGGGAAAAATGTGTTTATACTTGGATTCAGGGTAGGAAATGTACCTGCAACTCAGCGTTGCAATACACAACCGCTGTCTCACTTACTTCCTTTCATTCTGTAGACAAGGAAGTAAGTGAGACAGCAGTTGTGTATTGCAACGTTGAGTTGCAGATATGTTTCCTACACTATGTTCCTACCCTGAATCCAAGTATAAGTCTCTTTTCTTGATTTTAACTAAAACAGATTCTCTGAATCTTGTTGAACAAAAATATATCTTGAGCTTACAAGAAAAAGGTATTAACTGCAAAAATGCTAAAGCACAACAGATTGTGCTCTATGCACAAGGAAAACGAACCAAATCCTAACCCTTATAGTTCCTGAACAATGAAACTGTCCAAATTCCTATGTCCATCACACACAGAATGCTTTCCACTTCATACCTTTTACCTGTATTCCTAAATGTCAAATATAACATAACCTCTCTCTGCAGGCAGAATGATTTAATTCGGTAACTGATCATGTTGATTGACTGCCTGTATAGTCTTGTGACTACAGATCCATACACCCGGGTTCGATCACTGGTACCTCCTTGGATTTTTCTGAGGTTAGGGAGGAGATACTTGATAGAGAAGTAGCGGCTCCGGTCATGGAAAACACCATTAACAACAAACTGTATGGCGAACCTCAAATTATAGGAGATATTAAAGGGACAAGGCTCAGATGGGTAGGACATGTGGAAAGAAGTGGAGAGAAATCCCTATTGCAAAATATATATAAAGGAAAACCAGGTGGAAGAAGATGTGTGGGGAGACCAAGAAAGAAATGGATGGTGAAGGAATTGGGTATAAGAGGATGGAGACTTAAAGCACAGGACAGGAAATATTGGGTGGCAATAATCACGCAATAGTCACCCTACGAGGGCCATAACACCATGGAGTAAGTAAGTAATTTAATAATATTATGTGGCAATACTGGTGAGAGTAGGTGTACTATGTATGTTGTAATTTATTTACTCATACATTCATTTCATGTTATATACTTTAACTTTTTATGTTTAATACTAATACTATTATTTATGTCTGTATGTCAGCTTATATGTAATTTTATAGAAGTCTAAAGACTAATAAAGATTTGATTTGATTGTCAGTTATTATTTGAGCATAGTATTTTGCAGTTCACGATTTTTGTTCCACATAACACCCATATTAGATACTGTTCCTTAACCTAACCTAACCTAACCCAAGCCATTCTGGCTATGGGCCTGATTATTATGTTAGTGTGGTATAGCTGGTCCTGGTACAAGACTAGAGTCCTCAGGTGGCGATGTCTTCAAAGTGTTAAGTTGGTACTGGGTAAAATGTTCACCACTTTTGGTCAGTAATAGCGTTTTGTTTTTTACATTAAAGAATGCTACGTACCTTAACACATTCACTATTCACTACCTGCCACCTCTTGAAATGCCCCAGCCTAGGAATTTTTAAATGGTTATTTAAAAATACACATGAATTTACACTACCACACTATTTTCAGTTTTTCTTTAAAACTGTATGAAATTAATGCATACAAATTTTCACATACCTTCAGGAAGAGTTCTATGTTCGTTGAATAACCGCGGAGCTGCAGCAGACTGGATTAATTCATCACCAGATTAATAATTCGTCTATTTCCTCATCTGATAGTGACCTACGCCTATAATCATGTTTATCTCGTTTGTCACTAAGCCTAATGCTTGAAACGCTGTGTGTTCTGGATTGTTTGTTTGGCAGATTTCAAACTTAGCAAGATTGGCCTTTGATTGTGTTTGATCTGACCGTCTCATGGAATTCATTTGTTGTCAGGAGGTCAACATAATTTTTAGGGTTTCTGTAAATCCAGCAAGTGTATTCACCCACCGTCTATTGCTGTAAATGGAAACTACCACCTTCACACTCTTCCTTGAAGAAATATACAACAAACAAAAAAATTGGTGCGGGCGCTTAAATGCCACTTGGCGTGGATGGGAGGAAAGTGCTTGTGCAGTAGCAAATGTGTTAATGTGTAATGTTGGCTAAGATTAAGTGCAGTTTCACTAATCACATGGTATTAAAAAGGTTTCGCACGTTAAATGTTCAAATCCTAGTGATGGAAATAAATAAACAGAAACATGGACATTAAATAAAAAAAAAGTTTAATAGATTGAATGCACTGGAGATGGACTTCTGCAGATGATCTGCCAGAATATCCAGGAAAGATAGGATAAGGAACACAGAAATACGACATATCGTGGAAGTGGAAGAACTGCAGTCACAATTGAAAGGAAACGACTTCGATGGTATGGACATGTATGTAGAATGGAAGAAGAAAGAATACCTAGGATCGTACAGGAATGGGAAAGTAAGAGAAGTAGAGGAAGAGGACAACCTGCTACTACCTGGATACAGAATGTACACATGTCAATGGAAAGATTTGGTTTAGTGGGGAGGGATAAGCGGCGAATTGTAGTGAGTAGTGTAGAACTCTGAATGGTGGTATCGGATTTTGTGTCTCGGGATGAATTGTGTACTTGACTGTAGTATTTGTTTGGTTGGAGACAAACCTCTGTTTTGAGGAAATTTCTCATTTAATAATAATAATAATTTCAAAATAACTGCTTGGATAGATTCTTATGATTTTTAAATGCTAAAAATTAAAGGGGGCAAGAACGACTTCTGAAGTGGGGCAGCCCATGTCACCTTTACCAATGACACGTAGGCTACACCATATAGTAATCCAACATTTACACTGTCAAGTCTTCACCATTTGCATTAATATTTACAGATGAACAACTCCCCAGATTAAAAATATTTACAATTTTTCAGCCACTAGGCCGGTATATCTGTTGATATTCAATCACATCCCCCCTTATTCACAATGTTTACACAAAACATTGTTTTCTAGTACTCAGTTCACTGAATACCACTACCGGTACTCTCAGATGTGTTGTGATTCACTGAGCTTTGAGGTTAGGCGACCCAGGCTCAACTTGTCTTGCAATGTAGTTTCCAGTACTAAAGTGTAGACTGAAGAGTAGCAAAAATGGTGGCCTTCTTTTATTTGTAACACGTGAAATTTTTCCTCAAGAAAATTTATTAATAAATTATTAATTAATATATTTAGTAATAATTAATAATTAATAAATTTATTACTAACTGATAAGACCTTGACCATCTGCCTATGGTAGATGACGCAGCGGCTGGGTGGAAGTCCTTATCCCTTCTGGGATGTACGCCACAGAGTTTAGTTTAAGACCTTGAAGAAAGAAAAGTTAAACAACAAAGAATTAGATTAAGTTGAATTATGTGGTTACAAACTGAAATATTAATTAATGTTCTGAAAGAAAATGCCTCTGAAGCAATCTTTATGCCCATTATATTATGTTATGTTCTTGTCGTAATTATGATTATCTTAAATTCAAACCATTTTTGTAACAGATGCCTTGATGTTACAGTGTCAACAATAATATGCATGTCATAAACACATTTTTGGAGGTTATTACATTATTGAGACTTTGCAACCGATCAATTTTCCCACGAACACAATTGTATTATTAAACTTGCTTAAAAAGCCTGTCATCGCCCAGGTTTTGTATTTTGTAATTCAAAATTCACTCACAAAGGACTTTTCAAATTCAAACTCTGGATCCTGATACAGGTATTTAGAATCGATGAAAGAATATTTTACAGACTTCTGATATGGCATAACTTACTTGTTGACACACACACTCAGACTGAAAATGCTGTCCCTGCAATACGACCTCTTATTTTACATCAAAATCTGAAGTGAGAAAATGGTATTCTCCGTGTTGAGGGTAGAGAAAGTTACGTGACTACATCACATTGTGCTTTATTTTCGTGGATTTCATTTTTCATTGTTTATTTACACGAATGTATTACATTGATAGTATCAGAATTTGTTAAAGTCCAGTATTATATAGTTGCCAAAGCCCTATGTGATCACAGTAAACAATACACTGTTGTCATGTGAACTGAATTGCATTTCATTTCTTTCAGTATAATATTCTCAGAAATTATATCATTTTCAAGGGAAAGAGTAGTTTGTTTGAATTTTAACGTTGACCGCATTACTTCCCAGCCTTAACTGGGTATGTGTGCAAAATTTCGCACAAATTGGTCACGAAATGTAGATTTGTATAGGGAACATACATACCTACATACACACAGGTGATTAATATATTATTCACCTACTAGCAATAATGATGCTAAATTAAATAAATTGACTGTAACGAATGAAAGCGATATCTGCTTCAGTTCAGTGTTCGGTTTCTTCAAGTTCATATCGAGTTCAGCAACCGGGACCAGCCTAAATTCTCTGTATAAAAGCAGCCATACCCTGCAGTTCCAGCTGAACAGCTATTGGTTGTCGCTGTCATAACAGAATTTTACTCAGACAGTGCAAATAGAAAATATTATAAACTATCTCAAATGGCCCGGCGTCGCCCGGGTTTTGTATTTTGTAATATGAAATTAACATATGGAGGACTTTCGATGTTGAAACTCTATGTCCTTATATAATATGTATGTAGAATTCGAAATGAAGAATGATATATGACACTCAGACTATTCCCTCAGAAAACGCTAGATAGGCTATAGTTTTTTATGGCTCATGGAGGATGTCGAATGTTGCATTCCATTGCTTCTACACACCATGCCTGGGAGGAGTTCAAATAAGAAGAAAAACAGAACTCAGATTACATAAGATTGTATTGTCCTGACAGAAAAATGTATTTCTCACTCTCATATTACCATACAACCTTTTGTGGGCTGAAGTAAAAAAAAAATTCAATATCACTTTCATACTTTCCTTCCCAAAAACCTGGGACATAATATACTGCGCGCGTAGGACTGAAAATGTTCCATCCCATTTTCTCTTCTTTTAGATGCTTAGGGCCTCTGATAAACATCCCTAGGCCTATTTCTCAACTAATACAAAGCATACAGCTATGAGTGACGTATCAGCGGATAGGATTTGTTACAGACTTCCGATATAGCATACTCACTGGCACACACTTAAGTTGTCCCTGCAATATGACCGCTTATTCTACATCAAAATGTGAAGTGAGAAAATGATATTTTCCGTGTTGAGGGTAGAGAAAGTTATGAGACTGCTTTATTTTTGTGGATTTTATTCGTCAAGAATTATTTTCACAATTATGTATTAAATACTTCGATAGTATCAGCATTTGTTAAAGCCCAGTATTATAATATAGTATCCAAAGCCCTATGTAAACATCGTAAACAATACTTTCGTTATGTAAACAATTGACATCAGAACTCTCTAACTTTGCCTCATTTCACATTTCCGACTTTTCCCGTGGATTTTCCAAAAATTTTCTTTCACACTAACCTTGTCGTGACAATTACGAAAACAACAAAAAAAGAATCAGCCAAATCGGTCGAGCCGTTCTCAAGTGATGCAGCAACAACCCTTTTGTAAATTCATTTTTATTAATATAGATCTCTCAATGTAAGAAACTTATTAATAAGACGAAATGTCTAAAAGTTTGGGTGAAGTCATTCCCTGGTAGTATCTGTAATATATTTATTCAACTTTAGTTTCTTTACCAATTTACTCATTTTTTAAATACCTTATCATTAAATGTTTGCATTTTTCACAAAATAACACTTCGGACAATGAAAATAAACAGACTCCAACAATCACCTTTGAAGCCATTAGAATGGAAGAGAGTAACTCTATATAAGAGGCTTTGTCCTGACTGATTGACTTAATGGCTGACAGAGAATCAACGTAGAGCCTAAACCATGGGTGCGCATCTGTGGCACATCGTGGCACTGTGAGGTAGGGGAATTTCTCCCACTACCATCGCCTTTGACGTCAGCATAAAGCAGTTTTGACGTGACACTGTACATGAAGATCAGGTTTCTTACGTCACAGGTGGATGGGGGACTATAACGTTTCCCCTCAGTTGCTCACCTATGGCCTATGGCCTAAACTATAACAGGTAGAGACTTGGAATTTTGACAGTACCTTCGTTTCATAATGTAGATGCTCACTAAGAAAGGATTTTGAAAAATTTTGATTTTAAATGCCCAAAAATTAAATGGTTTTTGAGTATACTTAATCCCTTTTTACACAGAATTGTCAAATCAGTTCACATGACAACATATTGTTGCCAGTGGTCTCAGATGGGTTTGGAAATAAATGAAATGGGACTTTGACAAATTAGAGAAGCTTTCAATATAATTCATGTTATAAATAAATATTAAAATTACAAAATACAATGACCAAGCGACACTGGGCCTTTTTTAAGTTAGTCTCTATCTAGGTATATATGAGAGTACTTTGTCCTGACTTAATGACTGACTGACAGAGAATCAATGTAGGGACTTGGAATTTTGACAGTATTTTCTTTTCATAAGGGAAGTGCTTTTGATTTGATTTGATTTATTAAGTCCATCGGAACATATGCATGTTATGGGACACGTCAATATAATTACAAATACAAATATAAACTTACAGTTGAAGAAATATGTACAATATGAAAATTTCTTTACAGAGTATAAAATATAGATATTAGCAAATTATTGACTTATATTAATTTATATCCTAAGTACCAGTTTTATAATTCAGATAAGTAAAATTATAAAAAATAAAAATACAAAAAATACAAATACAAATACAAATACAAAGGTGCTGAGTTATCCTGTTGTTTAATTATTTATATCAATAGGTTATAAATACTGAATGATCTCTTCTAGTAATAAAAATTAATAATTAGGAATAGGATAAATACCTGTTAATGTAGTATTCAAATAGTAACTCATAATTACATGACAATGTAACATAATGAAGGTAAATAAATAAGTATAAAATTTAGAACAGGAAAAGTAGATGAAGGTTCCTCCAGCCTTAGCGAGCTCACTCCACCTACAAAACCCTAGCAACAGGGAACCAGAGTCAACCAAGCCGCTCTCCGAAAGATTGAGCCAGTCCTAACTGTTGCATGACCCTATTACCAGAATAATTCAACACCTGTCCTAGTTCTACAGTACATGGAGATTTTAATGATTAAGTCATTTTTCCATAAGTCATCACTACATGAGGCCATTTGGTCCATATCATGTTTCACACTGTCACTATATGAACTCGTGGGTTTATCCGGCCGCAAATCCTCTAGCAGGCTATCTGAAATCAAGATAAATAAAAAATTTTGAAAAATAAAACTGCTTATGAATGATTGTGGTCAAAGAATTCATCCATTGAATAAAAACAGTGGCTGTGAAGAAATTCACATACCTTTCTTTTAAATTTACATAGTGCAGGTATTTCTTTAATGGATTGGGGTAAACCATTGTATAATTTGAGTCCTGTATATGTGAAGCTTTTCTCAAATAAGCTAGTTTTATGTGGTATACTCGCTAAATCATTTTTATTTCTTGTATTATAGGAATGTACCTTTGAGTTTGTTTGGAATGAAGAAAGATTAGTTTTTACAAATATAAGTGTCTCTAATATGTAGATACAGGGGAAGGGTAATATATGAAGATCTTTATATAATTGCCTGCAGCTGGCTGTGTTGTTTGCTTTCATCATTATTCTTATAGCTCTTTTTTGTAATTTAAATATAGCTTCATTGTTAGTTGAATTTCCCCAGAAGATTATTCCGTAAGTTAAGAGAGAGTGAAAGTAGGCATAATAGAGTGAGCGTACTGTGTTTAGGCTGGATACTTTCCTCACTGACCATAGGGCATAACAAATTTTACTCAAATTTTTCGAGAGGACATCAACATGCTTGAACCATTTAAGATTTTGATCAATCCATACCCCCAAGAATTTTGTTGAATCTACATAACTAATAGTTTTATCCTCATATGAGATGTTAGGAAAATCTGTATTCTTATTTTGTACATGCTGAAAGTTTATTGCAACTGTTTTCTCTTTGTTAACTATAAGTCTATTCCTTTCGAACCAGTTATGAAGTTTACTTATTGTTTCTGTCATATTAAGTCTAGCAATTTCATTGTTTTCACCTGTTAAAAGGATGCTGGTATCGTCTGCAAAAAGAGTTGTCTTTGTGTGATTTGACTGAATATCTAGATCATTAATGTAAATTAAAAACAATACTGGTCCAAGGATGGAACCTTGTGGAACCCCATACTTGATATACCTCTCACTTGACAGTACATTATTTATTATGTGTGTCCTTTCATCTTTGTGCACGATTTCTACAACTTGTTTGCGGTTTTCTAGATATGATTGGAACCATTTTAATGCTAATCCTCTTATTCCAATAGTTTGAAGTTTGTTGAGTAAGATGTTATGATCTATTACATCGAATGCTTTTGATAAGTCTACAAATAGTCCTACGCTAGTGTCGTTCCTATCAATGGCCTCATATACTTCTTGAAGAAAATCAATTATCGCAGTATTTGTGGATTTTCCCTGACAAAACCCGTGTTGTATATTAGTTAGGATATTATATTTCTTTATAAATGCTATAAGTCTTGCATACATAACCTTTTCTAAGATTTTTGAGAAACCTGAGAGTAGAGATACTGGTCTATAATTCTCTATTTCCTCTTTGGATCCCTTTTTATACAGTGGTTTCACTTTTGCAATTTTTAATTCATCTGGAAACTGACCACAGCTTAATGATAGATTTGCTATGTAACTTAATGGATGTACAATGTGTCTGTGGCAGTTTTTAATAACACTGTCCGAGACCTCATCTATTCCTGCTGATTTCTTATTCTTCAATCGCTTTATAATTGATGTGATTTCATTCACTGTTACTGGGTTTAAATAAATAGTATTTCGCTGTTGTGGAATATTACTGCTGTCTGAGTCTTGTGTTTGGGCAGTGAAAGTGTTACTTATGAGGTTATGTGCTATGTCTGTATAATAACTGTTGAACAATTCTGCTATTTCTTTTGGATCTGATGATATAACACCGTTGTTATTGATTTTATGGTTTTTCTCCGTTTCCCTCCTTTTACCTATTTCATGCTTAATGATATTCCACATCGCTTTAGATTTATTATTTGATTGCAATATATGTTTGTCGTTCTGTAGTTTCTTTGCTTCCTCTAGTACTTCCTCTAGTGCTCACTAAGAAAGGATGATGGGGTAAGGTTTATGAATATATGTTTAATTTCAAATTTGTATGTCCATATGGCAGCATAAGATTAGTTTTGTTTGTGTAATTATTTATATTTTTAACGTTAAACAGTATAATTAAAAATACAATTACATAGGCTGTGTTAAAAAATGTTTTAATTTTTTCTGTTAAATAAGTGATTTAAACAAAATATCTAGGAGTTGAGAAAATAATCACGAGTGAAGCCGCTGACATGGGCTAGTGTTATACATAAGTTAATCTTTTTCATGAGAAAACCCATTCGTTTCCCCATTCTCTTGATGAAAGAGGTCTGTAGAATGGGATGAATGAATGAATGAAAATAGCCATAATGTCCCCTTAAGGGCAAAGGCCTCCTATAGAATAGGGAAAGCTCGTTTACACTAATGTGGTGAGCTACTCCACGTTAGGCGTTGTTCATACATAATGACACCTTTTTACTGATTGTGTTGTTAGTTACTCTTGGATAGGAACACTGTCACACATTTACACTAGGTATTCACTATCTAGTCATTATATAGATGTGCCTCTAGGGATTTCCAGAAGTTTCTTCCTCTCGCTACTCGTGACCACTGCTTCCCTGCTTGCTCTTTGAAGAGGTCTGTCCATCTGAGTCTCGGCCTTCCTGGTAGTCGTTGTAGACGATAATTATCATTATAGACATACGACAATCTTTGTTCGACCATAATTAAATATTTAAGTTTTGAGATTTTAGAGATGGCTGTCCTCGGCACTGAGCTGTTAGTAAGTTCTCATTCACATATTTTGCGATATATGGCAGTTGATGGCATAGAAGGAACTGGATGCTTCTTTTTGGCTGTTTTTACTTGAAACCAACAAACTAAACGGAATCAATTTAGTATTGATTTTATTCTAAATACAGGTTGCTTATTATGCAGTTTTATTTGCTACTCTCAAGACTTTAAGATCATTCCGTGTACGATAATAATCGATACCACACTAGTATTATAACGAAAATCTGTATAGGAATGGATATAATTGGTATTATGTCATATATATATATATATATATATCATAGCATGGTCAACAATACCAGTGCAAACTCAAAAGTTACTTGAGGTGGGACACCCTGTATAACCTTATTACGTGGTCCAGTATTATCTGGCATGTTTTGACCGAGCAAAGCGACTTCCTGTTTTCACTTGACCGTCCGGCATCTGTCTTGAAGAAATTTGAAGGACTTAGATTTTCTTCTGATTGAACAAACTTATAAAGAGCATATCTTGGACGCAAGTTTTAATGTTTTACTAGTTTTATACAAAATGTTTCTCGTTATGATGGAGGCCCACTTCTCAGTCAGTGAACAGTAACTCAGTTAGTAGCAATCTGATCCTAAACTCCTCAGTTCAAGGAAACATTTGCCCTATTCCAGCTACAGCACAAAGAACTGGTCGTCGTGTGTAGCCGACAACAATGCAGATTGACTTCTAGATGTGTAGTGATTGGTATTGCTCACAGTATATAGGATACTAGATTTCAGAAATAGCCGCACTATTAGCATAAATACCCCAAAAGTTGTGCATATTCAGTGTAGATTAGGAACAATGTTCTTGTTTGTGAAGAAATCGTGCATTATTTTAAGATGACGTGGTGGTAATTTGCAGATGACACTGCAGAAAGCTGAGCGTCAAGGGAAACCTCTTTGTCCAGCCCAAGGTTTTTCCCCCAGCACGTGGATTACACGCCACTTGATTCATAATATAATGTACACTAAATAAAAGTAAGGAAATGTGTAACGATGCCCTGCAAAATCTACGGCACGTTGGATCTGAAAATGTGAACATAGCTGGACGGATGGGGGATGGAAGAAAACATTTATCGAACCACGAAACTCACTAGTCGGGTTTTTTTTATTTGGTCTGAGGTCTTTGGGCGCACTTTTATTCGTGAAACGCATCTCTAAGTCGGATTTTTCTTTTTATTTATCGTATTAATTGTTTACGCGTGATGCGTGTAAGAATAAGGTTTATCATTTGACGCGGCGTGGTCTTGTGGTTAGCGTCGCTGACTACAGATCAGTCGGCTCGGGTTCGATCCTCGGTACCTCCTCGAATTTTTCTGAGATAGGGAGATCTGGAGCGGGGTGCACTCAGCCTCGTGGTTCAAATTGAGGAGCTACTTGATAGAGAAGTAACGGATCCGGTCATGGAATCCACCATGTCGGCATGCTGACTACATGCCCCCCAATCCTGCCATATGCCTATAGTAGATGACGCAGCGGTCGGGTGGTAGGCCTTGTCCCTTCAGGGATGTAGCGCCACCACGGAGTTTAGTTTAATGCAATTTATGTAAACAGCGTTAGTGAATACAAATTTTGAAGCCATCTAGCGTTTAAGCCGTATTGAACACAGTCTAGAAAAATCCTAAGTGGTCACAAGGAGCTATTTTAGTCATGGATACAAGTATTGACATTTACAGCCATTGTTTCAAAAATCAAAGTTTAAATAAACAAAATTCTTATTAAAACTTTCCTTAATATTTTAGTTAATTGAAGCGATAGATATATTGAATTGATGTGCTATATTGCAAAAATTCGATTTAAACGATGTTCTTCTTTTTCCGGATGTTATAGCAAACCAAGCAAGGCCACCGTTAATCAATTTCACAATTAAATACTGTCTTGTTAATAGGTGGCGTTGGATGTACAGAAAAACCGAGTTCAAATATTGCATTAGATTCTAATGAAGTAGGCTATTATTGTTCTTGTATTTCGTGTTATTCCCCGCTGAGAAGTAGAGAAAAAATAAAAAATTCGAAAACACTTTTTTTTTGGTTTCTAGACATCACGACACATTTTTCCCTGTATTATGTTACCATCACAATACTTTCTCTATACCACGTATATATGCGATGAAATAAAACTTCCGTCATAAAACCGAGCGAGGAGGCCGAGATGGTAACGTCTTGGACTCGTATTCGGCAGGTCCCAGGCTCAATTCCTGTGGCCGGCCAATTTGACGTGGGTTTTTTTCATGGTTTCCAGATTCGTAAAGGCAAATGCCGAATTGGATATTTACATACCATGAATCATCCTCACCATTTCATCCTGTATCATATCCGTTTAAATCAATGTCAGTTAAATTTACTCCACTAAATACACACAGTAGAGACAATTGACAAGCAATAGTTCCATGGCCTACTCTACTTCGTAGACACAGATCCTGAACTCCTGATATGGCTTCGAAGCTAAAAGGAGTATAGACACAGCTGAAATAATAATAATAATAATAATAATAATAATAATAATAATAATAATAATAATAATAATAATAATAATAATAATAATAATAATAATAATAATCTATTTTGAACGACCTACCTCTTTCTATGGCGTGGGGCCCCTCGAGACTAAGTGTACCGCAAAATCTATATCATGTTCCATGTTAATTTCTTACAAAAATATAGCACTTCGAGACGGACTGAATATTTTTTGAATCACCTTCTGTTAAATTTCTCCTTGGCTTATGCAACACCCGGTACAAGTTTAGTCACCTTCTCAGAAGTCAATATTCCCAATGTCGAGAATGTTTGTTGACCAGATGACGTAATAAGCAATGTCACTTACCGCTTTAACTACTGTCAAAGTAAACATCAGATGTGAAACACAGATATCCTAATATATTCCCTAAATTTCAGAGTGGCTTATAAACTAGGGCCCGGATTTGAAGGGTTTAACTATTTTTTACCTTCTTTCTAATTAGAACATTTTAACCAATGGTGGAAGGAATTTGAAAAAAAGAATTAAAAAGAATAGGCTAATAATGTGAATCGGTACAACAAATTTTACGTACCTATTTATATCTGTGTTCTCTAGTAAATAAATTGCTTATTTCTCATGAATTGAAATGAATACAGAAAATATAAGTCCTTAGTCAACTTGTTCAGTTAGAATTTCTACAATCAGTTGCTCTTAGATCCATTTTAACATTATCATCCCATTTTCGTCTCTGATCTGCTAATTGTCATTTTCCTTCTGATCTTCCCATTAAAATTTTGTTAAATGCCCCTCTCCACTCCCATTCGAGCAACATGTCCAGCCCATATTAACCACCTGCATTTAAATATCACAGCATTAGGAGAACGATACAAAGAGTAAAGTTTATCATTGTAGAGCTTTCTGTATTCCCCTGACATTCCAATCTCTTTGGCCCAAATATTTTCCTTAAAACTTTGTTTTCAAATCCTTTCAACATGGTAATTAGACATGTTTTACATTCAATCAAAACTACTAGTAACATTACAGTTTTGTAAACTCTATAAATATAAAATAACTTTTTTTATTTAGTTTTAGTTTTCTTTCTATCTCCCCAAAGCCCTCCCCTAAAGAAAATTCTGCGTCCGCCACTGATTTTAACGTATTTTTCCGTGCCATGCCCCTTGCTCCCAATGTATAAATCGTATAGAACCTAAAAAGGGCTAAATTAAACTGAAAGGCCTAAAAGAGGCTAAGGAGGACTTTTGCTGAAAAACGCGCTTTGTAAATAGATTTTGCAATTAATGCAAAGTTTTCGTGTGACAGTAGTTAACAGCTGTTAGGGTGTAAGCTTTATATTTTTACATTTTGACGCCATCTATTGGTTCCATTCTTGAACAATCCTCTCTGATCACAACAAAAATAAAAACAGCATTGCCAACCATAGTGTTATCAGTTTGAAAAGAGGTCTGCAATTTTAGAAACCCATGGAAATTTAACATGGCCCCTAATGTTTTCTTTGTCACAACAGAAACACTTGCTATGCTGTTAGTGTTGAACATGGTATTACGTTATTGTCAAACTTAGGTTCAAAACATGGAAAAGTTCCTAATCGTTGCAAATCAGTAGCCATCAATTATACTTTTTGAAGGTAATAAAAAGTCAATTTTTGGAGCTACAGGCATTTATATATTTTTTTAGCATTTTTAATGCTGAAATTAAATCTAATAAAATCAGAAAATTTATTTTTCCGATTTACGGTTTAATCAGTGATAATTACAATTATGATAGGATGCAGAAAATACGTCATTTTTGTAATAGATCTCAGAGTTAAGCTCCAGATCGATTCAGCAGGGCTTACGGAAGAAGAAAGGTCTAGTTTCAATAGCATACGTGAAGGAGTATGTGAATAGTGTTATTTGTCATAGCTAACTATATTGCTACTTCCAAAGCCGTGTATGAACACTTTAAAACAATATGTTGTCATGAGAACTGATATGCTTTTGATAAATTCTTTCTAATAGGCACTAAATTGGGCTTTACTCCGGTACCGGTCAACCGATTTCGTCCAATATCAATATACTTCTTCCCATGGACGTTATAAATGCGTATACCAAGTTTCATGAAAATCTGATAAAGCGTATTTGAGTTATCGCGCGTACAGACACACGGACAGACGGGCTTATATTTTCCCTTCCCCACACAATCTCATAGAGTACCATTCTGGCACTTAATAATGTATCGTAGTATTTAAAGCTTGGTAGCTATGTTTGCGATTTTTTGTGTATAAAGTAGTGTGTTTAAAAGTTTGGTTACGCCTATGCTGTATATATAAATATTATTTTGAAAATAAATTACAATTCATATATCAGGAACAAATTTAATTTTTGTTCATATTTTAGTTAATGGAACTCGTATCTTTTCGCCTTAACCGGTTGTATTATACTAGGACGTGCCCGCGGCTTCGCCCACGATAATTAATTGAAAAATTAAAAATTAATAGTATAATAATTATTAAAGCAGTATAACTTATTTATTAACACTTGCACGCGAATCATTCATAAACTAAACCATTAATAATTAATGAAACAGCTAAAATTCCGGCTTCAGAGTACATTCCACGATTAGAAATCGCCACCTGGGAAAACGATCTCAGATTCGATTATGCAGTTCCAATGATAACTGTGAACCACTGCTTTCTAAACTGTATAATTCTCGTGCGTAATTCTCGAGACGGCGGTGGATAATACGTATCGTTTCTCAACTGTTTGTTGACAGATGAATGTGATGTGAATTTTATTTGATATAGTAAAGGTAATTAAATCACGGAGGATGAAATGGGCTAGACATGTTGCACGCATGGGGGAGGAAAGACATATCTCAAAAGTATTGACTGGGAGACCCGAAGGGAAAAGACCACTTGGAAGACCTAGACGTAGATGGGAGGACATTATTAGGATAGATTTAAGGGAAGTAGGGTTTGCGAGGGATGGTCGGATGGAGTTAGCCCAGAATAGGGTTGAATGGCGGGTTCAGGTGAGCGGCAATGAACCTCCTGGTTCCATAAAATCGATAACATTCCTTTGGCTTGCTTAGGAATAGTCTATTGCCATTGAGTGAGTAAGTGTTAGTTAAGCGTGTCGAATTTGAAGATTGCAGCGTGAATATTTTAGAAAATCACTCACGCATGAAGATGGCCGCCAATTAGTCACTGTGTCATGGGGCTTGCTTAACCTTTTCAAACTGGTTGCGGACATGAAAAATCGCTTTTAAAGTCGGAAATTCCTGATGACTCTCAAATAACTCTCTCCACTTTATTAGTGGTTCAAGGTTTTCAGAATCTCCGATTCATTGCCAGGCCAGTATAAAAGAGATCTGCCGGTTTCTCAGACAAGTTTTGTTGTTAACCTGGAAGAGAGCGCATCATGGCCAACTACCTGGTGAGTTCAGTCTGCGACCTTTTAGTTCCTTGTTGTTATTATATCCACAGCAAAAGCCAAGCCTTTGTTTATAGTCATCATGTCACTATACTTTAGTGTTCGGATGTTTGACCTAAAAAGTGCAAAACATGACTGCAAATATGTCCTTAAAAATCCTAATTTAGACCTCATAAAATAACATTTTATAAAAATTAAATCAGGTAAACTGATATAACAAAGTGCCAGAATGCTTTTATTCAATCAGTGATAAGTTAATTGCAATTATGATATGCTGAAAATAAGTTATTTTTTGTAATCTTTCTCAGAGATCGATTCATTAAGCAGGGCTTGTGGAAGAACATAATTCAAACTTCTATACACTCATATAAGAAATTCTTAAAATATGTCAACATTTTACAAAATACACCGACGAAGAAATCCACTTAATTTACGTAGGCCTAATTATTTCACAGTAATAAATCTTCTGTATATAACAGTATTCAACTTGATCAACGAAATAAACATCTGACTAGTTTGATAATCAAATGCGAAGGGATATGTCATGGCTAACTGTATTGCAATTTCCTATCAGTGTAAAACAGTATGTTGTCACGATAACCGATTGGCATTTGTTAAATTCTTTCTAATATAAACCATAAAATAGGCACTAAATTGGGCATTACTCCGATACTGGTCAACCGATTTGGCCGAATATCAATTGGTTTCTTCCTATGGACATTACAAACGCGTATACCAAGTTTCATTAAAATCCGGTAAAGCGTATTTGATAACACAAATGAAACTAGTTTGTTATTATTATTATTATATCGTCAACAAAAGCCAGGCCTTTGTTTATATTCATCATGTCACTAAAGTTATAATTATGGTTCGGATGTTTGTGACCTAAAAAGTGCAAAACATGACTGCAAATATGTCCTTAAAATGGCTAAATATAACCTAAAAATCCTAATTTTGACCTCATAAAATAACATATTTTATAAAAATAAAATCAGGTAAACTGATATAAAAAAAGTGCCAGAATGCTTTTATTTAATCAGTGATAAGTTAATTCCACTTATGTTATGAACAAAATAAGTTATTCTTGTAATCTGTCTCAGAGTTAAGCTCCAGATCGATTCATTAAGCAGGGTATACTGAAGAACATGCTTAACTTTAGACTAATTCAAACTCTTATACATCGATATAAGAAATTCTTAAAATATATCATTTTACAAAATACACTGGCGAAGAAATCCACTTAATTTACATAGGCCTAATTATTTCACAGTAATATATCTTCTGTATATAACAGTATTCAACTTGATCAACGAAATAAATATCTGACTAGTTTGATAATCAAATGCGAAGAGATGTCATGGCTAACTGTATTGCAAATTCCAAAGCCGTATATGATCAATGTAAAAGAATATGTTGTCGGGATAACCGATTTGCATTTGTTAAATTCTTTCTAATAACCATAAAATAGGCACTAAATTGGGCTTGGGCTTTACTCAGTTACCGGTCAATCGATTTGGTCAAATATCAATTGGTTTCTTCCTGTGGACATTATAAACGCGTATACAAAGTTTCATTCAAATCCGATAAAGCGTATTTGAGTTATCGGGCGTACAGACAGACGGACAGACATTTTCCCGTTCCTCATACCATTTCATGAAGTACCATAGTGTCACTTAATAAATGCTGCAATTTAAACATTTTAATGAAACTAAATTATTACATCTCATGACTTCAATCGGATAATCACTTCTTAATAATTTTACAGGTGATTTACAGTTTTACTTGTAAAGTATTTCTAATCTGTTAGTGTTTCCACTGCAAATATGAACTGAAAATATTTTTAAAACATGTCTATTGGAAGTTGTTAACAACATTCAGTTTTTATTGTTCCTTCACATTTCAGTTACTGTAACACCAAAATATTCCTGACTCTCGGAAAGCATATTTAGTGCATATACTGTAGAATTGCGTCTTTACAGAATTTATAACTGAAGTATGACGTTAAATGACAACTATGACCGAAATATGACCAAGACCATAAAAATGACCAAAATATGACTTTATATGCAAAAGGAAAACTGCCCGATTAAGATGACAGACGTACAATTTGTGTTTTCGGCGAGAATGGAGGTCAGGATGGAAATATGACTTGTCATAAACATTCGAACCCTAGTTATAATATTTTGATAAAGTACCGTGCGTTATGACGACCCGTATTCTGTCAACTGTCAATAAGTGAACAGCTCAGTTACTTGTAAGCAGACAGACTCTACAGTTCAAGAAATCATGTCCCTTATTCCAGCTACAGTACAAAGAAGCTGGTCGTCGTGTGGACCCGACAACATTCAGAATGATTTCCAGATGTATAATGATTAGTAGAGCAATAAATTTGATGTTGCATCTTTTTTATATGATGGGTAAAAGATAGCTCGAATATATATATATATAAATGTGTGTCATGAAATAATTAATTAAATAAGGGCAATTTCTTTTTGCATTTTTTGCTTTATTTTGCACTTTTCGTCATTTTCAAGACATGGTCATTTTTTGGCAATTTTTAGGTAATTTTTGGCATTTTTAGGTCATGTTTCAGTGAAAGAGAAGTTTTCCATGTAGAAATCATTACTTTCAAATAACAGACAATCGTTTTTTTTTTTAGAATCTCCGCAAAGTGTTCATAGTTGATTTTAATTCAGGTTTCTTGTAATCACCACAGTAGTTTGTCTTGTAGCAATATTGTTTCCCCCTTTTAAATGGCACATATTTGCTAGGGACAATTTGATGGGCATGTCAGTTCAGAAAGAATTTATTTTTCGCTAAGGGTGTCAAAGTAGTATAAATTTACTTACTTCTTTAGTAGTAAAATAAGTGTTTTATATTGTAAATTCATATATAACGCACTGTCATCCATTAAATTTGTTTTAGCAATTCATTACTTAAAAAAATAACTAAATGTAAGTAGTAATGGTAATTTTATAGTTTTTTTAATGTTGGGTAATTTTTTCACTATTACTTTCTCCCATATACGTAGTATAGAGAAAGTATTGTGATAGTGACAAAAAATCGAAGTCGAGATAACACCGGGAGAGCATGTTTCATGAAGCCTAGAAACCGAAAAAAGTATTTTTGGAATGACGTCTGTCCGTCTGTCTGTCCGTCTGTCCGTCTGTCCGTCTGTCCGTCTGTGGACAAGCACAGCGGGTAAACGGCTCGTTGTATTTACTTCATTTTTTGAAATAAGGACTTTTCCGAAATTTTGTCGAACCGCCCAGAAATTTAGCTTTACAACTGAAATATTAAGGAGACTTTTCATGAAAACTTTTTTAAAATTTTTGATTTTTGAAAAAATGGCTCTAACGATTTTAATAAAAATTGAAAATTGGAAACTCTTATCTATGACCAATAAAATGGCTATATCCGTATTTCTGCAAAAATGACTTAAGGGGTACTTTACTCGTATCCATTTTCAATTTTTGTAGATTATATCCATTAGTGTAGGCGATACATGAAAACCTACCACAGTAAAGTTGTAGAGAAATTTAAAATGAACATTTTTTGTTTAACACATTTCTTTATACATTTAATAGATATCAAGATAAAAACGAAATAAGGACGGCTTAAATGCGAATTTCAGAACATACATGTCAATTGAAATATGAATGACATTTTGTTGCCCCTAGCAACAAGAAATCTATAGGCCTAATGTACTTATTGTTGCAAATGCAGTCAGTTTTGCTCAGTCGTAATGAACACGCCAAAACCAATTACAGCGAGGTGGTATAGGCTAACAGGGAAGAGGTCCTGAGTTCAAATCAAACCTCGTGGCTGCCCAAATTGACTTGGGTTTTTCATGGTTTCCTCGTTCGCAAAGGCAAACGCCGGGTTTGTAGGACTTGTTTATTTTCCATAACTCATCGCCTCTACGTCACTGGATATTATAATCGTTTAAACTGAATATCACATAAGAAGACATCACTAAACAATAGATGCAGATGAGCTGTTACTATAGACTAATGGTTCACGCAAACATACTAAACACGTTATATGACCTACATGCAGTTAAAGCGTGCAATATAACCTAAGTAGTAGCAGTAGTGGTGAAATTCAAATATAAGTCGCTCCACAAGCTCCGCCCATTCGATATTCACATTTGCATGGACTGTGTGATGTATTTTGTTTCTGAGCGAAGCAGAGTGACCAACTGTCCTTGTATATTGTCGCAAGTGCCTTGTATACCCCTCTACATATAGCTAAATAATGCATAACACTAACCACATAGTTAAAGTGCGCGAGCGGAGTCGGAAGCCGTTGCGAAGCGCCCTTGCATTTTCGAAAAAGGACGATACACTGTTTGTAGGTTTCGAAAATGTGGCATATTATATCTCCCGCGAGGTTTGTCAGCCTGTCACCTCTCGTCTAGCGGTATGACGTCACACCTCCAACGTCCGATCACGAGTTTCTTCATAATACGAGGACAGAAGAATGTGCTAGATCGTGGTATAAAAGAAACTGCATCGGTGATGGTGGGTTAGGTGGGACCGATTCATCCCATGGTGCAATTTATATTTGAATTTTCCCGTAGTATTAGTAGGCCTACTAATAATATGAAGTTTTACTGCCATTGATATTATTATTATTATGTATTATTATTATTATTATTATTATTATTATTATTATTATTATTATTATTATTATTTCACAGTAAAAGCATTGAACATAAAGATCGACCCTGATGCTTTCCGTTCTAGATATTTGTTAGTTTTTATGAAAATGTAATAAGTAAAATTTAATTATCTCTTTAATTTACTTTTCTCTGTGCTAGCCTTTAACACGTATATGGGAGAAAGTTTGTGCAATATATTTTTGCACCATTTATTTTTAGGTCATAAATGCATTTTTTATTTTGCAATTTTTTCACTATTTTATGGTCATTAAATGCCTTGCTCTAGTGAATAGTATTGCCCACAGTAAATACCCCGATTCAGAAATATCCGCACAATTAGAAGTTCCCCATAACCTGTATCGAGAACAAATGCTAGTGTGACATCCACTTTGTTATAAATTTCTTTTGTTCTCATGATTCATTTCAAGTTCGTCCCCAAAAGATATTTCACGAGCAAACATCCACAGACAAGTTTCTATAAATAACAAGTCACGATCATTTCGTTTTTTTGTGATTTTTTTTTCGAAAACCCCTCCAAAGGAACTTTTTGAACTATCTGCTTATAGGACTACTAAGATTTAAAACTTTAATTTGAAACTTTTTGAAGTAAAACTTCTTTTCTCGCGGTTGGGGTAAATCTGGAAAATCAGTCACACTAAAACGAAATCAGTCACGAAATCAGTCACAAAATCAGTCACACTCAAAACTACGTGTTTCGGAGCGGACTGCACAGAAAACAATCAACTCAATGATTAGGAGTAATCAAAGGAAATTTTTCAGACCTTACTTCCTCAATGGCAATAGACAATTCCTAAGCAATCTAAAGGTATATTATCTATTTTATGGTTCATTACCGCGCAAATCCAAAATTAAAAAATACATATTTCCAAAATAAAAAAAAAAAAAGAAATTAGAAATTAAAACATCCAAAAATCCAAAATTTAATAAATGATAAATTCCAAAATTCAAAAATAAAAAATTAAAAACTAAAAATCGAAAATACCAACATTCAAAAATCTAAAAATCCAAAATTAAAAAATACAAATTTCCAAAATTAAAAAAACAAAATTAAAAATTATAACATCCAAAAATCCAAAATTTAATAAATAATAAAATTAAAAATTAAAAAATCCAATAATAAAAAAATAAACAACTCAAAGATCGAAAATTTAAAAAACCAAAATTAAAAATTGAAAGAACCAAAATGAAAGTCCAAAAACCCAATATTAAAAAGTCCAATAATGCAAAATTGAAAAATCAAAGAATAAAAAATTGAAAAAATAAAAAAAATAAAATAAAGTTTTACTTCTGTCGCGTAGCCTTCCACGCACTCTTTTTTTTTTCGAAAAAATCTCTGAAGGGTAGGCCTATTCATAAGCCAGTCAATCTGCAAAATCTAGTCTTTAAAGACTTGCGTAGCAAATCAGCTTGTGTCAGCTTTAGTTATGTTCTATATAAACATCTACTCTTATACAATTGAACGGCCCTAAATAGGGTCCTCACTCGCTCCCTCACTTCGTGAGACATCGGGTATACTCGGCGATGTTCGTCTCTCACAGTCTAAACTTTCACGAAAAGTACAATATTAGGAAAACCGTTTCTTAGGCCTAGGTGAAATTAACACAATGAACAAATATCCTAATTTTATTTTTACTTACAATTTTCATAGCTCTGAACCACAAACATTTCTAATAAACTGCCAGTGTAAATTTCTTAAACATCCTGGAGTCAGTATTAATAATGGCGGGCGAAGCCGCGGGCACCGGCTATCGATAGTTCAACCCTGACGTATCGCGGACAATAAAAATTCAAACAAATCAGTCCTTCCCTTGAAAAATTATGTAATTTCTTAAAATTACACTAAATTTATCAAATCACATTCACAACACATTCATCTGTCAACAAACAGTTGAGAAACAATACGTATTATCAGTGTTAACAGTTAGCTTTGGAACTGCATAATCGAATCTTGAGATAGTTTTCTCAGGGGGCGCTTTCTAATCGTGGAATGTACTCTAAAGTCGGAATTTTAGCTGTTTCGTTAATTATTAATGGTTTATTTTATGAATGATTCGCGTGCAAGTCTTAATAAATATAATGCTTTAATAATTATTATATCTACAATTTTTAATTTTTTCGACTAATTATCGTGGGCGAAGCCGCGGGCACCTGCTAGTTAGAAGACATTTTCTTAAAGATATTGTAAAGTGTATTTGAATATCACTAATTATTCCCAGGTGGATAATTCCTTCCTGGGTTCAGGACTCTTCCTTAATCCCCATATACGAGGGCCGTCCATAAAGTAAGTTTCCCTGGGGCTGTTTACAGAAACAAAACACAATTTCGTGGAAATGTTTGTTACAACAAACACAGCATGTGTTCAGCTATTTTTTAAAATATTCGCTACCGGAATTGAGATTTTTGCCATACCGCGTGACCAACTTTTTAATGTTTGTGTCTTAGAAGTCTGCCGCCTGGGATTTGAACCATTGTGTGGCAACAATGTCCGCCTCTTTGTCATTCTCTGTCGTTTCTTGAAGTATAGGAAAAGATGGAAATCACTTTTGGCGAGATCCGGGCTGTAGGGCGAATGTTTAAACACCTCCCAGTCGAACTTCTGCAGGAGACTTGCTGGGAGGTGTTTAAAAATCTACCCTACAGCCCGGACTTCGTTCCCAGTGATTTCCATCTTTTCCTACACCTCACGAAATGACAAAGAATGGCAGACAGGCGAAGGTGGTTGTCACACAGTGGTTCAAATCCCAGGCGGCAGACTTCTACGACACAGGTATTCAAAAGTTGGTCCCACGGTATAAAAAATGTCTCAATTTCGGAAGAAAATATATTGAACAAGAGCTGAACACTTGCTGTGTCTGTTGCGATAAACATTTCCATGAAATTGTGTTTTGTTTCTGTATACGTTCTCAAGGAAACTTACTTTAAGGAGGCCGTCGTACGTCGTCATCCCATGGCTTCGTTCGTTGAATAATTCAAATAAAATATTTATGAATTCTATTTTACGGTAATTATTGAGCTCAATCCAATATCAGTTAATGTGGTAATTCAACCAATCACAATTGTGTATCATAATTTTATATATTTTATTTTTATCACTTGTTTTTATGTAAATTCACAAGGACTGAACACTGACTTGTCTCTCATGTAGGCCTACACTTCATTAACTTGACCCTGTCTCCTTGCTATTTTTAAATACAGTGAACGCCGCTTAATGTAACCGCGGATAATGTATCAGTCGGGTAATGTTATCACTTTTATGAAGTCCCGTACGAATTAATACTCATACATTGAAAAAATGCTTTTTATTGTGATCAAAGATTCACTTTGTGTTGCCACATTTTCCTTTTTGCGGCTTTATTTCCATGTACTGTACGCTATTCAAAATTTCGTTTTTAAGGGTTTCTTTCTGACTCAACTGTAAGTTATTGTGTTGTACTGGAGGTAGCAATTCTGTTCCCAGCTCACAGAATGACCAATAAAACATGTTTCATCCCACAGTTAAGCTGTAGCTTTTGATTTATGAAGATATCAGTGTTCACATGCAGTGATGGCTAGTGTAAAATGAAAAGACTTGAACAGACAGGCGTTAGATGTTTTGCTACGCGGTGTTCATAACAGATCAGTAGGCCTATAGACTTCCAAAAACACTCGTAACTCGTAATTGAGTACGTAGTATTGGCTAGTGAACTCTTCAAGGAAAGTCAAGACAATTGTAAACTTTGTTACTGGTTAAAAAATAGTTACTTGCAGTCTATTACTGTATTAGCCTATGAGTGGTTCAATGATTCGCAGTTACGTATTATTTTATCAATAAGTAGCTTTTAATTCTGTTTTGTAGTGTATTATCTTGTATATGAATAAAATCCCTTATTTAATTCATTCGAAAACTGTTATCAATCGTTTAATATTATCAGAATAGCTGCGTCCCGAAGTAATCACAATAAGCGGCGTGCACTATATTCCAAAAAGTTCGATTTTTTAATTTTCCTCCCTAAAAAGAAACTTTGAATGTTCTTGACTTCATATTTGTACGCCTTCAGACACTTTGGCAAAAATAAAAGTATATTCGTTCTGTTAATATTCTAGTTATCCCACTTATTCCTTCACATTTACTCATCAAACTGTCTCAAGAAACCGTAGTCTAAAACTCAATAGATTCTGAAATGTGGCTTATTAACTGCATTTAAATCAGTTTACCTAATTTTATTTATTTCATATCAATTTGAATTCTGTCCGAACTCCGAAACCGAGTTTTCACGCTTCTCTCGTATTTGATACAATGTTCTTAATGTCAAATCTTTTTAGATAACTTGTCAGACCCCCAATTTTCTCTCAAAAGAACTCTATTCCCTGTTTTTATTGCAACACCCTGTATATATACCCGCTATAATAATATGTATCAACAGGTCGAACTGCTTCATTGAAGATAATTCATTCTTTTCTTCACAGAGTTTGTGCGTTTTGCTCGGCGTCGTTCTTGCGTACGCCACTGCTTATCCGTACGGAGGCGGTGGGTACGGTGGATACGGTGGCCATGGTGGAGGATTTGGCGGAGGATACGGTGGCCATGGCGGTCACAGTGGCGGATACGGAGGATACGGAGGATACGGTGGCGGATACAGAGGTCATGGTGGAGGGTTCGGAGGACACAGCGGATTTGGCGGTCACAACGGCGGATATGGTGGATTTGGTGGACACAGCGGATTTGGCGGCGGAGGTTACGGGGGACACGGTGCTCATGGACATTATGGTTGAAAATATTGACTGTATTCGTGCTTTATATAACTAAATAAATTGTGCAAGGTAAAGAACTGAGACTTGATTTCAGCCCCTACCCACTTCGCGCTATTATTGCAGTAGAATTTTTTGATTAGACCTTCCCAACATGGCCGTCCGGAAAGGGGGGCAGGGTAGGGCAGTTGCCCCTCCCTGGAAACTGTTTACAAATAAACCTCTAAATTAAATGACTATAAGCAACTAATGTGAAATGAGGTTTAAGTCTCCAAATACTGTTGTATGTTCGCGTTGTTTGGATGAAAACAAGCTGTAACAGCTGACTAGATATTACCTTGTAGGAATAATACTTCCCCTAAACTTGAAACCATTTATACCCAAACATTTTATTATAATTAAAATAAGGCAAGAAAATGTCGCATTTTACATTTTGATATGAATAGTACCTATGAAATTGTAAGGTGTATGAGTCATGTGAGTGCATACGTCAGGTGTTTTACAGTAAATAAAGTCTGTTGATTATATAATAATAATAATAATAATAATAATAATAATAATAATACCAGCAATAATGTGAATAGTAATAAAATAGTAATAATAATATTAATAATAATAAAGTTAGTTGTTAAATTTTTAGTGTTAATAGTTAATAGTGCGAAACGGCCGTCCGGATTACCAAAGGTAAATCTAAGTTTGCTTGTCAAGTGAAAATTTAACAACTAACTTTTGTTAAAGCAATCAAGAATGGACACTCAAACATACAATAATAAAGTGGTCGTAGTAGCATAGTGATAGTGGTGGTGGCAGTAATTTGTTTGGCCCCCCCTTGACAAAATTTCTGCGGACGCCCATGCTTCCCAATATCTTTACAGAACACATGCTATACGTACACCTTGACTATGCCTTGCGTAAAATCTCACAACGTGGCAGAATGAATAGGCGGGTTTCTCAGAACAACCCCTCGATCCACCCCCCCCCCTGGCTGCGTCTCACTGCAACCCAGTAGCAGTGCTATATAGTATTAATGTTAGTACTTCAGCGACATTTTCAAATCGACAGAATGAATTTAAAAGAATTAAGTAATTTCTTTGCGTTATTGAAGTGAAACTAATTTAGCTGCGGTAGGGGTAAATCGAGAGCTTGTGTAACGCTAAAAAATCGTCACGAAATTAGTGAGGTGTGACGGAACGGACTGCACAGAAAACAATCAACTCAATGATTGGGAGTAATCAGCTGCTATACGATTTAAAGGACAAAATAAAATAACTTACTCAAAGGGGAATCAAAAATTAAAAATTAAAAAATCGAAAAAATCTAAACATCCAAAATTAAAAAAATCGATAATCCAAAATTAAAATAACCAAAAAATAAAAAAATTCATAGATACAAAATTTAAAAAATCCAAAATTAAAAAATCCAAAATTTAAAAAATCCAAAATTTCAAAATTAAATAATTCAAAGATCCAACATTTTAAAAATACAACATTTAAAAAATAAAAAATTCAGAAATAAAAAATCCAAACCCAATATTAAGAAGTCCAATAATAAAAAAATGAATGAATGAATGACACGAAAATAAATAATGTAGCCTAATCTGCATTCTTTTCCAACGGCGGATTTACAAACTTGTTTCATTTTCCCGCCGCCCACTGCTTCATGGGAAGCATGATCGAACTGGATCGATATGGCAGTGCTTTTTACTCGAAGCTAAGAAGCAGAGTTGCCAACTTAGCGGATTTCCCGTTAAATTTGGTGGATTTTTAATGCTTTCAACGGGGGAAAATATGGTTTTAGCGGATAGCGGATTTTTTTTAGTGGATATCGCGCTTTGACTGAATATTATTAAAAGTCAATATAATATAATGCCATTTTTTTTCTGTATTAAATTTCAACTTTTGAGGCTGATCACGAAGGCAGTGGTTTTAACGGAACAATTTTTTTTAGTTGGCAACACTGTGAAGTGTCAAATGTTCCGTGGCCCGTGTGCTCTTCAGTTTCACACGTGGGTTTGTGACATGTGAGTTCGGTTAACCGGCTACAGATAATTAATACATTCGATAGAAATGTCTGAAGTTGTTTGGAATATAAAGGCACTTTCTTTACGAATGCAGACTGAAGAGGAAGCTATGGATTGGTGTTATGAAATGGGACTTCTTCCAAGAAGCATGGTTTGCCCCCTTTGTGGAATTGACTTGGAAATTAAGAGTAAACGTCAGTTCGGGAAATTTGTGTGCAAGAAAAGAGTTGCTGGACATGCGTTTTTCGGAGAATTCAATATGTCCGCCGCGAAAAACACGTTTTTCAGCAAATGTAAGCTGCCCGTCTCCAGAGTGATTTTTTTAATCTACGGTTTTGCGCGTAAATTCACCTATCAGCAAGTTCTCATTGAGTGTGGTGATCCAAACATGAGATCTTCTTCAACTACTCAGAAAACTATATCCGACTGGTTCTGCTACTTGAGGGGTGTATGCAAAGGTAGGTGTCACATAACTAGCCTATTATAGTTTTAATTAGGCTTAATTTACATAGTATTACAGTCTTTGAACATAGGCTTAGATATCTCACTGTTCTTGCATTTTTTGTGAAGTGTACGTAAAGTTGCTATAGATTCGCATTATAGACACTGCAGAGGTGGTGAAGCGATCTCAGATCTCGCTTGACTGATTTTCTTACATGATCTAGGACAGTACAGCACTCTAAGACATTTACTACGTTTTCATTCTGAATTCAGATCGATCTTGAGTCTCAAGGTCAATCCCCTTTCCACCGGCGCGGTTCGCTTTCTCCGCCAGCCTGCCTGCACGCTCGTTTCCCCTCACCGCCTACCGCGCATCTTCCGCGCGCATCTTCTCCCCGCTGCATGCCGACCGCTACTAAGCGCCGGTAATGCAGCTTGCTGTGTTAAGCCAGCAGCTCTTTTAGAGCCAACATAATATTTCACATTTAAAAGAAAAATTACCCTTGCACCAAAACGGCTCTTTTCAGAGCCAACATAATATTTCACATTTAAAAAAAATACCCTTGCACCAACGCCAACATATTATTTCAGTATTATACAAAACAATTATAAAAAAACAATATTTAACAACAAAACAGGCCCCTTGCATCATCTATATTAATAAAAGGAAGTGTCTGTCCTCCGTCTGTCTGTCTTCCGTCTGTCTGTCTGTCCGCGATGCCCAGCGAAATCTACTCAACGCAGAGATCTGAAATTTTATAAGTAGGCGGACTAAAGGGTCGGAATGTGCACCTCGAAGCCGGAATTTTAATTTTCGCCTCCGATCGTGAGTTATGAGTGAAAAACTGGCAGAAAACGTGCATTTTTTTGCGTTTTAGAAGTATCAGTTTCAGTAATAAATTTCAATATCAAATAACTTACAGATGGCTTTGGCTATTTTTGTCAACACACCTCATAGCCTACCTTGAAAATAAAAGCAACGCGATCGCTTGATTTTGTAAGTCCATCCTAGACGATTCATTTGTTTAGAGTGTCAAGGCCCACAGACATATGACATTTTCAACCTACACGGAAGAAGGATAATCAACCCTAAATATGGTCAAACATTGTTCGATTTGAACGAAACTCACTATACAGGGGTTTTCTGGGCCAAGGAACTCGAATCTGAGGTCGCTTTTACCAGGGGACGCTACCTAATCGTGGAATGCACTCCACGTGATTTAGGTGTTAATAATTATAATTTGAAATAATTATCGCGGGGGAAGCCGCGGGCACATGCGGGCACATGCTGTTTGTCTGTCTGTCCACGATGCCCATCGAAATCTACTGAACGCAAAGATCTGAAAATTTAAAGATAGATGGACTGAAAGGTGGGCGAATGCACCTCGAAGCCGAATTTTTAATTTTAGCTTTCGTTCGCGAGTTATGAGTAAAAAACTGGCAGAAAACGTGATTTTAGCGCTGTCGAAGCATCAGATTTCAGTAATACATTTCAATGTCAAATCAATTGCAGTTGGCTTTGGCTATTTTTGTCATACCGTGGAAATAAAAGCATCGCGATCGCTTGAATGTTGTAAGCCCACGCTGGTCGATTCATTTGTTTAGAATGTCAAGGCCCGTAGACATATGAAATTTTCAACCTACACGGAAGAGGGATAATCAACATAGACCTAAATATGGTTAAACATCGTTCGATTTGGACGAAACTCACTATACAGGGATTTTCTGGGCCAAGGAACTCGAATCTGAGATAGCTTTTACCAGGCAACGATATCTAATCGTGGTATGTAATTCACGTGATTTAGGTGTTAATAAAATAATGATTTAACTATTATGCTCTTAATTTTTAATTCTTGAAATAATTATCGCGGGCGATCGCTTGATTTTGTAAGTCCATCCTGGACGATTCATTTGTTTAGAATATCAAGGCCCGAAGACATATGAAATTTTCAACCTACACGGAAGAGGGATAATCAATATAGGCCTAAATATGGTCAAACATTGTTCGATTTGGACGAAACTCACTGTACAGGGGTTTTCTGGGCCAAGGAACTCGAATCTGAGGTCGCTTTTACCAGGCGACGCTATCTAATCGTGGTATGTAGTCCACGTGATTTAGGTGTTAATAAATATAATGATTTAACTATTATGCTCTTAATTTTTAATTTTTGAAATAATTATCGCGGGCGAAGCCGCGGGCACATGCTAGTAAATAATATTTCACAATTTTTTAAAACGAATATAAAAAACAAAATAAAATTTCACGAATTATAGAAAATGTCGAACAATTAAAAAAATACCCTTGTACCAAACATCATATTTCACGATCTTTAAACACCGATTTGAAAGAAAAAAAATCACAATAACAAAAGCACCATACATAATATTTCAATTTCACATTTAAAAAAATTACCCTTGCACCAACGCCAACATATTATTTCAGTATTATAAAAAACAATTATAAAAAAACAATATTTAACAACAAAACTGCACCATAAATAATATTTCACAATTTTTTAAAACGAATATAAAAAACAAAATAAAATTTCACGAATTATAGAAAATGTCGAACAATTAAAAAATACCCTTGTACCAAACATCATATTTCACGATCTTTAAACACCGATTTGAAAGAAAAAAAATCACAATAACAAAAGCACCATACATAATATTTCAATTTCACATTTAAAAAAAATACCCTTGCACCAACGCCAACATATTATTTCAGTATTATAAAAAACAATTATAAAAAAACAATATTTAACAACAAAACAGGCCCCTTGCACCATAAATAATATTTCACAATTTTTTAAAACTAATATAAAAAACAAAATAAAATTTCACGAATTATAGAAAATGTCGAACAATTAAAAAATACCCTTGTACCAAACATATTTCACGATCTTTAAACAGGTAAAATAATATTTCACAATAACAAAATACCCTTGCAACACCAACAAACATAATATTTCACAAATGATAAAAAAATAATAATTCACGATAAAAAAAAATACAAAATGCCAAAAACCCTTGCAACAAACATAATATTTTATGCCAACAGGATATTTCACAATTATATATATATATATATATATATATATATATATATATATATATATATATATATATATACATAGGCGTAGCGAGGGGGGGGGTTTTGGGGGTTTGAACCCCCCCCATTGAATAAAAAATGGAAAATTGTATAATTTTTTTAAGTCTGCCCATAAATTGCTTAATACAAGTATAAAGCGTGGGAAGCTTAAAACTCGTTATTTTGCGTCTTAATTTTTAAAATTTTCCGGGGAAGGACCCCCGGAAGCTTAAAACTTGTTATTTTGCATCTTAATTTTTAAAATTTTCCGTGGGAGAACCCCCGGAAGCTTAAAACTCGTTATTTTGCATCTTAATTTTTAAAATTTCCCGGGGGAGGGCCCCCGGACCCCCCTCTCCTTCCATACTCGCCAGACCCCGCGGATGTTATAACCCCCCCCATATGGTCGGCCTGGCTACGCCTATGTATATATATATATATATAAAAAATCGAAATTTACATAATATTTCCAAATTTTAAAAAACGCCGTGTTATGACAAAAAACATGGCTTAATTGATGCAGAATAATTCCCTTGCACCAACACTACTCTTTTCATAACAAACAAACCATCTCAAAATTAGAAAACCCGATTCTTGCGTTAACACTCGCTAACGCAATAGATAACTAAAATATATCGGAACTTCCTTCACTGCTCAACTGTCCTTCGTGGCGTAATGGATAAGTCTCTTGGCTACGATGCTAAGGGTCATGTGTTCGATCCCCGTTCGATCCAAAATTTAATGTTAGGAATAGGTCTCGAATAGGTAGGTAGGGTGAGGAGGAGGTGAGAGGAAGAGAGGAAAGAGACGGGAAAGGAAGAGAAGAAGAGAATAAAGGAGAAATAAATTATTTTTCTCTTTCACCATTTCCATACTAGATGTCGCCACCGTCGCTACTCTCCTAGTAGTTCTAATGCCGCCGCTATGTTTCTCCCGACTGTATTAAAGAATCTCCCCACCCTAAACCCCTACTTTCCTCGCTGTCCCGTTAAGAGAGTAGTGGTGGGGGACTCGGGTGAGTCGCAATATATATTTTTCCCGCCTATTATAGTTTTAATTAGGCTTTACCGGCTTAGTTTACATAGTATTAGAGTCTTTGAACATAGGCTTAGATATCACACTGTTCTTGCATTTTTTGTGAAGCTTACGTAAAGTTGCTATAGATTCGCATTATAGGTGGTGAAGCGATCTCAGATCTCGCTTGACTGATTTTCTTGCATGAACTAGGACAGTACAGCATTCTAGACATTTACTACGTTTTCATGCTGAATTCAGATCGATCTTGTCTCAAGGTCAATCCCCTAACAACTAGGATCGGATCGAACTGAGATCGTATGCAAATGCCATGAAAACACACCCGTATTCAGTTCAATCTCAATATAGTAAATCAGAGGAACTCCTTCAGAATAGCGTAGCCAGCCATGCTCTGCCATTAGCGTCTCTGCCCCTCCAAGCCACGGGGAATATAACAGAAACGATTGGTGCAAGGGTAAAATTTCCCGTTGTAGAAAAGATTCAATGTGAGACATAATAAATCCAGTGCTATTCAGTATATTGCTCCTAAACAATATAAATGTTCCTAACCTAACATAACCTGTCACTGACCTAGAATTTGGTTGTCACTACTTCTAGAAGTGTGGAAAGGGTAATAAGACTTCTAGTCAAATTCTAGGTCAGTGACAGGTTATGTTAGGTTAGGAACATTTGAATTAGTTTAGGAGGAATGTACTGAATAGCGTGGGGTTTATTAGGTCTCACAAGGAAAATTTTACCATTGCACCGATCGCTTCTCTTGTTCCCCACGGCTTGGAGGGTCATGGTCTCTAATGGCAGAGCATGGCTGGCTGCGCTATTCTAAAGGAGTTCCAAAAGTAGGGTCGAATCGGACTGAGATTGTATGCAGACTCCATGAAAACACTACCCGTATTCAGTTCGATCTCAATACAGTAATCAGACATTTCATTGGTCCTCAGTGTCCTCGCAATGTTTCATTGATCGTAGAATGTAGAGCTGTCACATTCTGTGGATTCTTTCGGAAACATTTTCAATGACGGCTCTCAAGTTTTGCATGAAAACTGGATCTTATTTGAATGGGATCATGTGCAAATCGATCTGAATTCTGCATGAAATCTTAGCATGTAAAACAGCCAAATTTGATGTTACATTCTTTAGAACCTTTTGGATTCCATTTACAAGGTTATTATATTTGTAAGAAAGTTTCTAAATCTGAGTAAAATCATGGAGAAACAAAATGCGGGGAAAAAGGAACTGGACCCGGAGAGACATCTAAGTAGCATTGGTGGAACTGTTAGCAGCATTGCAAGTGGGGAAAAATTTAATTTCTTTTCCTTTTCTTCTGTTCTGTTCTCTTCCTATTTTTCTCTCCTCCCTTATTCTTCACCTTACCTACCTATTTGGGACTTATTCCTATCCTGTCAGTTTACGCATAGAGCGGATTTTGAACATGGGACTGCTAGCATAATAGCCAATTGTCTTAACCACTATGCCATTGAGTGATTGACATGTGAAGCGAGATTTCGTCTACCAGTATTTAAGTTTAGAGAGCCACACGAAATACAGCGGAGATTGATAATTTTGTATTAATTGTAATTGTGAAATATCGTTTTGGTTAAAGGGAAGTTTTAACTGGTACGAGGGTCGTTTTGGTTTTATTAATGAACTCGTCTTGTGGGTGGCATACCATTTTAAAACTCTTGTTCCCAAATGAACCTCTACAGTCAGGTGGTGGATAATGCTAAAGAGGCTCTGGTGATGATTTGGTACAAGGGTTATTTTTGTATTGTAGTAATTAGTGCATATGTTTTGCTACAAGAGTCTTTCTTGTGGGTTAAGAGAAGCGGGCCGTTACCATAGCAATGCACAACCAAAGTGGGCAGAGCTTTTGCCCAAAATTAACCTAAAATGGCGCTTTTAAGTCACTTATCTCCGTGTGCTGGACGATGTTCTGTTGTCGGACTGGGAGTGGTTGCAATTTGTCATGTGGAGATAATTAAATGCAGAGACTGTGGTCTCGGTGGCTCAGTCGCTACTGCCTCAGATTCGCTTGGCTTTGTTTTTGTATTGGGCTCTTTACTGGGAGCTTTGAGTGTGGTAGGCCTACTTATTATAAACTTGGTGAAGAGCATGCATACCTATATAAAACTATCGGAAGCACTGAATAGCCGTTTGCGGGAATAGCCAATGAGATGCAAGATCATCTGCAGCCAATGGGACCATTGGGTGCCCAACCTGTGGGTTGCATAATTGCTCTGAACACCTCACAGTAGAGTGCTGAAGCTGAAGAGGTTTTGTTTGTAGTTAAACTACCTGAAAGTAGGATCGCCTAGTCTTGAGAGGAATGTTTGTAATTATTCACCATCAGACTTGAGTGTTTTTAATTCTTGTTTCTACAAATGAAAACACAGCTTTCTCAACCAGAACAAGCATATGTTTTGCTGTTTTCTTTACCCCAAAAAACTTTTAACTTTTTTCTCTTCTCTGATTCAAGCTTTTGTAACATTTTTTTTTAACACAATTATGGAACAAGAGACCATATCACCTTAAGTTGGACCAATATAACTTGTGACACAGTAGAGCATACTGTTTCCTCAAAAAGTTAGGTTATTTATGGCATGTCTGCAGATTTACTGAAGTAGGCTATATAATTAATGTAATTATTCTACCTTTTACTTTTTGCTTAAAAACTGTTTTAAGGAAGGTATTTTCCTGGCAGGTCTGAAAATATCTAGTTTCTTGCCGATCTTAAAGAATGGTGATAGATCTTCTGTGAAAGATTATCGCCCAATATCCCTGGTTACAGTCATCTGTAAAGTTTTTGAATCAATTGTAAAATTCCAGTTGGTAAATTATTTTGAAACACACAAAATTATATGAAGCAGTCAATATGGATTTTGTGAAGGTATATCAACCATAGACGGAATAGAAATTTAACTTAAACTAATATAAGTATTTAGGCTTTCTATTGACACCAGACAGCCATAGACACGCTCTGAAGATGCCCGACGCAGCTTGCGGCGAAACGTCAGCCAGCAAAACTGACTGACCATGGCCCATAAGTCCGGGAGAGTTGTCTTCAATTTAACTTTAACTGATCACAGCTTTCTCTACCATAAGAAAGATTTTGCCATTTTCTTTCTACTGTTGCCACTTGCAAGGCTTTCTCTATCTTAAGCATTGAAGAGAAAGCAGTGCGAGTATTACAAGAGTTGGAATCCATCGTTTTAACCAATGATAATCCAATTGTTTGTTGTCATATAATCCCAGATGGGTTAGCCGCCATACGTAGGTTTCACTAAATAAAACTTTTGAACTAACTCCAAATGTGCTGCTCATTATGATGCTGAGCAGAATGACCAACTGTGCTCCTTGCACCTTCCATAAGTTAGTAGAAGCAATTAAGTTAGTTTCTAGGTTAGTGACAGGCAGTGTTATGTCATAGGCGTCTGGAATAAGGCAACCGCAAGAATTATCAGAAAACACGACTTAGGTAAAGAAATAAAAAAGGTGAATGATTAACTTAATTAAGTTAAATCCAGAGAACAATCCATTTGTAGGCCTATGAATTAAATTTCGATCATCTGCACACTTGGACATCACCAAATAACAGATTTCATTCTTGGAGGAGCTCTGTAAGGATAGTAAAGACACTCCTGGAAGGGATCAGAAGAGTCGAGCAGCTGAACCAGGCAGAAGTCTAGATAACATACCTCAGTAATACAGAAACTACCTTCCATGACAGTGAAGGTCATAAAGGAAACTCTACTGAAACAAGCATCAGTTTCTACAGAAAATCAAATTGGCTCACAGCTGACACAAGATAGAAGAAGAAATGCAGGATGCCAAGGAAGCAGCTGATTGAGAAATAATAAGATTTCTGTATGCCGTATTTCAAAGAGGAGCAAGAAGAGATAAAGAAATGCAAAGAAATTGAATTAAATAGGTTCAAAGTGATTCACAGAATTAAAACCGATATATCAGTAATCTTCACACAAACTAGTTGGCGGTAACAGACATAAGACAGCTGCAGTTGAGTATCACATATAGCTCAATAGCAAGCTAAAGGAATATTATCTATTTTATGGAATCTGAAGGTTCATTGCCGTGCTTACCTGAGCCCGTCATTCAACCCTATTCTTTGTTAACTCTATCCAACCATCCCTCGCAAATCCTACTTCCCTTAAATCTAGCCTAATATTGTCCTCCCACCTACGTCTAGGTCTTCCAAGTGGTCTTTTCCCTTTGGGTCTCCCAGTCAATACTTTTGAGATATCTTTCCTCCCCCATTTCATCCGTGATTTCATTACCCTTACTATATCTGGTGAAGAGTAGCCCTACAGGTTATGAAGCTTGTTGTTATGCAGTTTTATCCAGTCCCCATTTTCATCTCTCTTAGGCCCAAATATTTTCCTAAGCACCCTGTTTTCAAACACACTCAGATTATGTTCTTCCTAAAGAGTAAGCGGCCATGTCTCACATCCATATAATACAACCGGATGGATAATACAGGGTCCGCCAGAAAAATGTATACACACTTTAAGGAACGAAACTATTTATTAGGTTTGTTTTTTAATTTAAATACTAATCAAACATCTACCGGTAGTACTTTCTTAGTTCAGTGGTTACATCAGATGTTCAAAATGTTGGCCGTTGGCGGCCAGACACATTACTGAACGATGAGCGGTCGCCGCAGCTACGTCGGTCAATGTTTCAATGGAGATCGCAGCACATGCCGCTGTAATCTCCTGGCGAAGTTCCTCCAATGTGCATGGCTTACGTCGATAGACTTGATCTTTCACGGTTCCCTATAAGTAAAAGTCTATAGGGGTTAATTCTGGCGACCGTGGAAGGAACTCAATGGGCCCTCTTCGTCCAATCAGGATCGTCGTCAATAATCACATGCAGTAATCGTGGAATTGCCTGATGAAGACCTGGAGGTACAGGTTGAAACGTAGCAAGCTCTGTGCAACAGTGATCCACTGGATTTTTAATCAAAAGGTAATAAATACCAATCTTTTTAAATACATTTTCGACAGTGGAAAGTTAAAGACCATCCGCCTATCATGTGGAATGTAAGGTTTCCACTTAGCACCTTTCAGAATTCGTCGTACACTTGTACTGCTAATCCCCACTTCACGCGCACATTGCGTGACTTTAGTGGAGAGGTAACAAACTTTTCCAACGCGAGATCCGACGAAGCAGGACTTGTAGCTGTACGCGGTCTTCCCGATCTTCCTTTATGAATATCACAAATCGTTCCATGTGCCTCAAACTTGCCAATAATGCGTTTAATTGATAGGCCTCCATTGACGCTGCACTTCAACGGCATTATCAAACCTGATAAACCACTTCAGAATGCATTTTCGCTGCTCGAACGTTAAGCGTTCTCCAGCCATTTTGTTTTTGTTACTATCGTGTTGAAAGTAACGACATGTGTTGATCGTAAGACCATACAACATACTGGTAATATACACGTAATATCCCGTTACAATATCCCGATACAGTCTGACAAAGAGTGTATACATTTTTCTGGCGGACTCTGTAGTTTTAATAATGGAATGGACCAAAACTAGAGCTGTTTTTTAGACCTACTCTAAACTGATTTACTTGGATCTATGCAACTAGTGATTCATTTGTATTTCAGAGAGCCTTGAACTCCGCTATGCTTCCGAGCCGTTCATTGGTGGGGAGAATCACATTGTGGAGATCGCAGAGCGGAAAATGAAAGAGGTCCAGGATGGCAGTCAGATGTTGGTCCTGGGTTTGGTTGATCGCGAGACAAAGGAACTTCGCCTAGAACAGTATGCCACCGATGTGAGAGATGTACACAACTTCCTCCATTGTATTAAAAAACATGTGGCGGCTGGATCCACAATAATAACAGAGTGCTGGAGGGAATACGATGACTTAGACGCCGACAAGTTCCAACAGTGGAGCAATGGGAATGGATTTCACTTCGTTCAGCCTCCGACACCAAACAGTACCAACACCATCTTAAGCTCTTGGGGATCTTTGAAAAGGCGACTTGCTCGGGGAGGTGTGAGGCTGCACGATATGGCAGAACATCTGTGTGAGTATTTGTGGCGTAGGGATTGTGAGCGCCTGCAGCGAGACCCTTTTCTCAGCCTCATAGCTGATATCGGTGTGTTTTATCCTGGGGGGATAGTTTATGACTGTGATGGAAATTGTGATGGTGATTGCGAAGTTGAACATCAGTGATACAACTATTATGTATGTCGTCTCTCATCTCCACTGCAAGATATTAAAAACATTTCAATTCCAGCATTGTGACGTTTGAAATAGTTCAGTGCCAAAATCATTCACATACAGGCAACAGAAATATTTATTTATTCTGCCAACTACAGGAATAAATCGCAATGACAGTTGTAGTTTCGCCAATACTTGTTTTACAATATAAAAATACAATACAATAAATGAATGAATGTGTGAGGATAAAGAAGAAAATACATAAATCATTTATGATAACTATAATTAATTTAACAGGACAATCTAAAAACTAAGCCAAATCGTATGGAATATGTAACGTTTCATGAAGAAATCCTATGTACTTATTTAATGATACGAAAAATCCTGAAGAGAATTTTGAAGTGATAGAGAATTATATTGTTTACACATTTGAATGAAAGATGAACGTTCTAATATTTTTTACTTAATGACAGGAATATATAACAATTCCCTATTCCTTAAATTTAATTGCACTACATTAAATTTAATACATTTTAAAAGTTTATTACTATCAATTATACCATTGATAATTCTATATATAAGAGTAAGTTAACTGTTGTGCTACCAAGCTTCTACCAATTAAAGTAACAAAATTAAATTCATTTAATAAAGTATTATAAGAGCTGAATATAACAATTGTTGTACTTTCCAGTGTACAAGATTCACATTTGTTTAAGACTGGACACAGTTTTTCAGGAAATTACACTTTTCGTAACCAAATCACGAACTCTGACCTATTGATTAGGATGATAGTCTATAGCCAGTACTTGCCTACAGCATACTGTCAAGCCTACAACGTCTTATAATATTAACAAAATATAGTTTTTATTATGAAAACCTGGATTTAAACAGGAAAAGTGAATGTTGAATATATTTAGGCAGCTGAGGATAGGCAATTCTCATTTTCCAGGACTTTGACTAGAAGCGAAAATAAAGCACCAGATGGCATTGATTATGTGCGCACAAATGTGCATGGGTTTGTGTTTTTCACTCTCTGCACCTCACAGCTTATGGATCGCAAATTGCTTAACTGAAGGATTTGGCCAGTGACCTTATCAGGGGTTGAACTGGTGTGTCTCAACCACTACTAAGCCTTGTATTTTGTTTTGATAAAAATAATTTCTGAACTCATTTGCAAATAGGCTATGTTTAGTTCGCATGGTGTCTAATAATTTGAAACTCCTGCTGTAAGAAATTTAGTTAACTGACTTTTTTCAATGGTTGTCAACTTGTACATATTGTTGACTGTAAATTATCGATATTGTTTCTGTATGTGTGAATCTTTTCTCACAGTCATCAATAGGAAATGGCATTTTTGCATAAATCTGGGTTTGATAGCTAACAGCAGTGGCAATAACAATAACAACCATAAAACTAAGAAAATGCTTAGAAAAACAGTCATGTAGCCCCGTTGCAATTTCATATCTTGCGAGTTTTGAAACAGCAGCGATTATAAAATAATTTGCGACATTAAGGACATACTTACTTGTACTTAGCTTGCTTGCTTCTTCAGTGGCAATAGACAATTCCTAAACAAGCAATTCTTTAATATTAAATGCACTGTAATTCATCGATATCATTTCTGTACACAGTCACTTAAGTCCCAGGTCTAATGATAACAACCAGGCATTGGAAGTTTAGGAAATGTACGTATGTATGTAAAGGTTGGTAGTAGATGTGTCCGAATTACAACAAATAAAGCCTGCTGATGAAGTTTTATCTTGCCTATTTCTTTCCTTTTTTATCATTTGCACCTTGTTCGTGTTTACTACCTGCACGTCATATCTTGGGCGCTGGATTTACTGGGAAGTAAGGGTTGGGGGGAACAAAACATAGCTAGTCCGCCAGTCTTTCTGCAGTGTTGTCAACCAAAGAAATCACGTTTCAGCAGAATCGCGCGTATGTTATTTTATTTTTGTGACTTTAATATACAACGATTTTAATGCAGTCCAATAATATATCGTGGTGGCGGTATTGCGTAACAATTAATTACAAGTCATAAGCGTTTGGTTAATCAAATAAGTCATCAAATAAGAATATTATACATAATATAGGCTCAATATTTTTACACTGCATGACTAATTTTAAGCACAGAAGAGTCTTAGCAGAACATGCTTCACCATTTCGTGTTGTAAAACGTAAGAGAGGTAAGGAATCTAAAAGTGGAGAAAACTATAGGCCTAATTTTAAGCATATTTAATACGTTTTGTCAAAAGTTCACTCAACTTTCAGTCCATGAAATTGACATCAGAGTTCACGGGAGAGTCAGAAATTAGCACATAAGGAATTCTAAAAAGAGGTGAAGAGAGTTTTGGATGTACAATGTGACGTGTTTGTGAAATCAGCAGTTCGATAGATTGTATTTTTCCCCATAACTCGATGCGTCAGAAAAGATAATGTCAATAAATAAATAAGAATCCTGAGACAGAATGAAAGCTTAGTATTGAAGCCACTAGATGTCAGGGTGTATAGCGTACTTTGTGTTTCAATGTTGTCAGTTTTACCTACGAAGTTGAAGGAAACCTACCGAATGAGGACTAGGGAGCTGAGCGCCCAAGAAATCGCGCGTGGGTAGTACAAGCACTTCATTATTTCAGTACTGCACTGTTTTTAAAGAATTTGATAATTTCCTTGTATATGCTGGCCAGTATGAACATCCCAGTTTCAAACAGTTCACTACTCGACACACTTATCTTCATTGTCAGGGTTTAGTTGTGTGGTGAAAATGCCAACATTTAAAACAAAATTTCCTAATATAGAATTTGGTCCACTAGATACATAGCTTACTGGTAATTTGACAAAGCACAAACTTAAGCCAAATAAATTTTTTAGTTTCGCTTAAAACAATACTAACGAACCTTAATTTCTCCCCATTCATTCAAAGCCTGCGATATTTTATCATAGCGAAAGATTTTTTATATAAGTTAATTTGCTTTTCTATAACTTCACAAGAGAGATCCATTTCTTTACGAATAGATCAAAATTTAGTATTTCAAACATGTTTCTGCTGTCTTCAACTGTTTCAAATTGTTGCCAACCAAAGCAGCCTATATTCTCCTGCATACAAATTTACCAAAAACTTTTTGATAACTTTTCTAACAAGGGAACTGTACCGGGTGTCTTGTAGAAACCTACCCTAAAATTTTTCACATCGATAAGTCTTCATTACAGATAGACACAGGCAAGAAATTAGCTGCTCATATTAACGTGTTTGTATTTGTTCCATATGGAAACTACGGTGTACACTTGTAGAGCATACTTGAGTAGCCCACATGCTGTGGCCAAAGTAAAATAGTAATAATAATACTTCACAAGACCTGCTGGAACGCCAACGTGTAGTAAGGTAGGCCTATGTATCAGAGAATGGTATTAATCATTATTATAATATTATTCACTTCCTTTGTGATAAGGAAAAGGAGAAATAAGGCAAACTACACACTACACATAGGGCTACATGAGAATGGGGGCTTTGCAATAATGTGAGTGTGACAGCCTATATTATAGTGTTTGGTAGCGAAGGACCACTACTGCCTCCGGCTAACAACCGTGTGAGGCTACTCAATATTTCGAAACTTAACGAGATTCGAAATTAATCTAGTTCAAAGTTTATATGAGCAGCTAATTTTTCACACTTATTATCTGTGAAGATTTTCTGATACGCACAATTTGAAGGTAGGTTTCGACATGACAACGTGTACTGTAAGAACAAGCGAACTGAGATTATTCTCCTTTTAAAATTTACTCATTTTGTTAACTTCGTGCTCGCCTGTTATTGGTCTAACATTGTAAATAACTATTAATGGTTCCATGTGTGTCCTAATCATTTAAAGGGCTTCTGCAGTTGAGAAGTTAGAGAAAACTGTGGTGTTTTACAAGGAATGTTTGACTGATAATACAATAATCTGCAACATCAGGACTTATTTATTTATGTATGCATATACAAACTGTTGGTGGGGAGTGTTCGGCACAGTGAACTCTCCGTGCATGTGCTGTGTCTGAGATCAGGTGTAGCAATAACCTTTAACAAATGTATCCGAATTTGGCCGGACTCAATCCAAGGTGGATTAGATCCTTCTCAACTCTCTTCATAGTGTAGATACTTGGATGCGTGGTGCTGTATTCAATTTCGTATATACCTGTAAACAAAGAAAATGCAGTTAATTATAAATGTTAAGAAATACACTGATTAGATTAGAACTTGATTGGCCAGTGATTTTCTCATTCAGTATTTTCAAGAATAGAATTCAACATATAATAATTGGAATTGATAAAGCATGGTACATTGGCAATATTAAAATTGAATCTCGTTATATCTTATACTTATATAAAAATGTAATTGTCTGTCTTTCCAGATAGAGCTGTTGGTGTACACTAGCCAAACCTCTCTGTAGTTGAGGCACGGGTTGTTGGTCATCTTGCACTTCATGCTATCATGGTGGGAACTCGAGTTTCCTATACTCAGTGCCGGTAACCTAACTTAGAGCACAGATAACTTGAAGTTTTATTTATTTATTGAATATACAATTACTTAAACCCTATTCCACCCGGAGGTATATTAGGGTTATAGTTACAAGACAATATATTTGCAATATTGCTACTTCTTATCCATAGGCTGGATGCAGGCCTTACTACTCTAAGAAAACAAGATAACTAATATATTATATTATAAAAGAAAACTATAACATCTTAAAAATAGAACACAAAAACTTTTGGAATTCTCTATAACAGCATTTTTTCCTAAAAATATCAAAGAGTGGTTTATCTAATTTCTTTTTACAATAATCTAAGTGTGTGTCCAATATTCTTCTTTTATGCTCTAGGACTGGGCAATGAAGAATTAAATGTTCAACAGTTTGTTGTTCAGTACATATACATTGATAACCGTTCTGTCTTTGGATCATGAAACGTTGAAAGTAAAAACCAAATTTGCCATGCCCAGACAGAAACTGAGTGATTATGAAGTCCGGTTTTACACTCGTACAGCGTAGGAGACACTCAACTGTTGGAAAGAAGATTTCTCTCGTAGTGGTCCCTTTAGAGCTGGACACCCAATGCTCATTCCAAGCAGTCCTAATATAATCTCTAAGTTTATTCTTAGCATAAGATAGGGGACACAATTTGTAGCTAAAATTTAAATTCGAGGTCGCAGCATTTTTTGCCAATTCATCAGCTCTTTCGTTCCCTAATGTGCCCATATGGCCTCGTACCCAGGATAAACAAACGTGTTTCTCGTATGATATTATCTTAGTTCTAATTTCTGCTGCCAAGGCATTTAAATTGAACTTGTTGTTTATAGCAGTAAGTGCAGTTTGTGAGTCACTGAAAATGCAACAGTCAGAATTTTGAGATTTAGACCATAAGACAGCCTCCTTTATAGCAAAGAGCTCTGCTTGTACAATTGAGCACTCTGTAGAGAGTCTGGCCATTTGTGAATACATTTCCCTACCACAACAGAACACCAACTTGAAGTTTTGTTATATTTATTATTGGAGATATGGATTATAATCATATTTGCTAGTTGAAGTTTACAATTTCAGTCTTACCTGTGTTTACTTCCTTTTTAGTCTTTAATATTGACTTAAATTAATTCATCAGGCAGCTGGGTTTAGATTTAGTTTCATAAGATTGGTATAGATTAACCAAACCAAATAGAGAATAACTCATTACAGTTAGTTAATTGAATTCTTATTTTGTTTTTTTCTCTTATTTTTCCCTATTATAAAAAAATTCTAGCATTATCTATAGGCTATGTGAAGTGTGTAACAGAATCTCAGAAATAGAAAACTCAACATATTGTTCCCCTAACTCTTGATTCTGCTAAAATGCACTGTCACTATATAGGCTACTATTAGAGGAACCACAGTGAAGTAAAGAATACAAGGGATATAGCATAAGACATGGTAACTTTGTTTTCTCAAACTAAGACAACAGTACCATGAGATGTCGTATGTCTTGGGAGAGTGTGTCATCTCTAATATATGAACACAACATTTGGTAGTATTGTGATGTATGGTTATATGAATAGAGGTGAGGGTAATTTAGTTCTGAGTCAGCCTTCATGCAGAATGTATGAGGGCTATTTTTTTTTTCAACTTCCGATGGGGCATAAAATGAAAACCACAGTGAAAATCAAAACTGTTTTATGTGGAATATTTAGGTACACCTTCTAGCTACTTCTCTACATAGTTTCGCTCCGATTGAGACATTTGTCGTAGCATGATACCAACTTTCCAATACCCTCTTCATAGAAGCTTGCCGCCAGCGTATTGAGAATAGCCTACATAATTCTGATGAGATTGTAATATCCAAGCTTGATAATATGTTTAAGCCAAAGTTATTGATTTTGCACTAAAAGTACCGGTATTATAAAATAAAATCTTTAAAAATGCTCCTTGAATAAACATATTTCTTGCGAATTTATTCATTATTAATATTATAAGAATTTGCAACCAAGAATCTGGCGGATTTGAGGCATATAGCCACAGCCTTCTATATATATGTTCGTTTTGGAACAATAATGACTAAATAATCAAGAAAATACATGGATAGACAAAAGGCAGGTGTGAACCTAACCTTAAGTCCTCCTGTACATGCATATATGTTCGTTCATGGTACTTTATCAAATTACGCCCGATGTTTTTTATTTGACCGACTGTGTATAATTTTTTAAATAAAGATAGCTTCAATAGAAAATAGAACTCATAACACAAAGCACACAAAGTAAAAGTTGCTTGTTATTGCAGAAGTGTAAAAATATTCAATATAATGAAGTTTGGCTTTACTCCCATGGAAAATAATCTTTTGGTTAAGAATATTAGTTATTAAATAGACTCATTTCGATAAAAATTGAAAATGCTAGATTCCATTATGCCTTTTTAAATGTGATCACAAAATCAATACTTGACGTTTGGTAGTCGAGCACCAGAAAGTCAGTAATGTCTGTTTGGGCATATATGCATATGTAGATGGCAGCACAGCTCTAGATTCTAATATGGCTATCCAGTACATAATTGTTAGATAGAAACATAATTGTTACTGAGAACATTATAGGAGAAAAATTCCTCCGACACTGAGACTTGAACCCAGGACCTTTGGCTATTCGCGCCAATGCTCTACCAACTGAGCTAAGCCGGAGTTCAATCCACAGCGCCGGATGGAACCTCTCTCCTATGACTGATTGCCCTAATGGTCTACCTCACAGACAGACAAGTTATGTCATATGCAGTACTGTGAGGCACACTAATTAGTGATTTTTGTGACCGGGCTCCCACTGTTATTGTACAGTTGACATTCAAGATAGATATATAAGCTTTCATGAACCACAGATTATTGTCTCTGTTGGACATTACATGAGAACATTATAGGAGAAAAATTAGGGCAATCAGGGCAATTAGGGCAATCAGTCATAGGAGGGAGGTTCCATCCGGCGCTGTGGATTGAACTCCGGCTTAGCTCAGTTGGTAGAGCATTGGCGCGAATAGCCAAAGGTCCTGGGTTCAAGTCTCAGTGTCGGAGGAATTTTTCTCCTATAATGTTCTCATGTAATGTCCAACAGAGACAATAATCTGTGGTTCATGAAAGCTTATATATCTATAATTGTTACTGTTCTTGTTTCACACATATCTACCGGTATTTGCAAAATAAAAAATATCTTTTACCACTTGTATCATAAACAACTATTTAGATTCTGATGTACTTACGTTTGCAAGATAGAGGATCACAATGTCCATAAATCACGTAGGTTTCACAATCAGTTGCCAATATCTTGTAGATATCATTCCACCCTTCTGGAACTGAATAAGTTCTATAAATTTAATTCAGTTTTTAAATTTTATTATTAGTTAAACTTGTCAAGCTTTTACATACTTACATCCATTTGGAAACGTGTACGTAACTACATTGTTTGGATGTAGTTTGACTGAGCCTAAATATGTTTGCCTGTATCCACTGAAAACAGAAAAAAAACTCATAACTTCCTCTACCCAAATAATAAATTGCATGCTTTCAAGAAGTCATTTTAGCTTAAGGCTAGTTTACACGACGAAATTAGGTTTCGTAACTGAGTTTTGCAACTGTTTTTTACTTGAATGCGCAAGCGCTAGATGTACTGGCAACAATGAGTTACGACACTACGCAGTTTCGGCTGATTCCAACTTTTCACGAAACTATGATAGTAATTTTGAGATTTTATGCTGATTTAGCTTGTTCGCATTTCGTAAAATGAAATGGGGAAGTGAGGAAATTGTGAAATGCCTGTATTAATATGTGTTTCAAACGTTTGTATGGGATTTTAACAACTTGAACTTCAGAAATAACATGAAATGTTGCGGTTGCATTGGAAAGAAAATGTGTGTAATTAGTTTCACGAAATCACTTTCGTGAAAGTAGTTACGAAACCTAGTGTCATCGTGTAAACTAGCCTTTACACTATGTTTGTGAAGAATAACCTTTGAAAGTAGCATTCTGAGCCGATGTCCCACAGACCAATTTTTTTTTTCAAAATGTTTTATCAAGTAGCATTTATGAGTGGTAATTATTTCTGGCTGGGTGTAGGCCTACTGTTAACTCTTCAGTATGTATACAATGCCAAATCTCCGTACTTTCCGAACCTCCTCAACATCTACACTGATTGTAATAACAAAAAATAGATAAAATGATCACTGTATGGGTCATGGACACTCATAGGAATCCAGGAGGTTGTGGCTCCCAGAATAAGACATTTGACACATGAAGGTGTTAGGTTGTCAGCCCTATGCACCAGCTGATTTTTACTCATTTTTGTCAAAGGGTCATAGTCCCACCAGAAGGATTAGGCCAGTGAAAAAATCAGTGGTTGTAAGAGTATTGCTTAAAATTCAGTGTCATTTTCTTCATGTGGAATAGAAAGAAAATATATTTTTGCACAACTTAACTAATTAGTGGTACTTACGAATGTTGTTGCCGTGGATCGAAAGTTGACATTCCCACACGCAATCTTGATATGTGTGGTAAGAATTTACTTACGGCACATCATAATACAAGCCTAATGGACAAGGCCCCCCAGGACAAATATTCGGTTCCCATAACAACAAACACATGCAAATCACTTTCTGAAATAAACATCAATCTTCAAGAATGTATATACATAATATTTTCAGGTAATATCACAATTAATATAATTAAATAACTCTTGCTGTAAGTGCATAACTGATCTCGGAAAATAGTACAGAAACTGTCCATGAGAACTCATCGAACAGAAGATTGAAATCAGAATTATGAATTCTCGATTTGCGAATGCGTGTGGAGAAAGAGCGCATGCATGATCGATGTGTTCCTGGTTTCTGAATGCTTTGCGAACAAACCTATAGCATCAGGCAAACTGGCACATGCGCAGAGCATCAATCACGTGACTTTAGCGTTTACGGTAACTCAACGTAAGCTGGGCAAAAACTCTATTGTAAGTTGTGTAGGCTACTACTTACTGTGCCCTTATCTGAGTGAGAGCCATGCCCATTATGCTGCTACCAGTCTCAGCGAAAGTCTCATAGTAGCAAGTCTGATTAACATTACTCATCAAGCCAAACCAGGTTCCAGTAAAGGTAAGCTGAAAAAGAAATCACCATATTAACATTAATAATAGTAATACTAATAACATTCATAATAATAACTAGAGACCGGATTTTAAAGGGAATTCCTTTTTTACATTTCATCACAAAACGTGATAAAATTGAACAGGACATTACTGAGTAAGTTTCAACTGCAAATGACCTGGTTTTAACGTCCCTTTTTTTCCTTTTTTAGGCTCATTTCCATTTTTTTAGAAACTTTCCCTTTCCAGTACCTTTTTTGCTCATTTATTTAGAAAATTTGTAAATTACCCAGTATTTGGTAATATGAAAACATTAAAAATTGTTTTCACTGATTCACCATTGAAATAATTCCTCCCAGCAGGATATCACAGGCTTGCTATTGCCCTAAGTTTCCCATTATAATAAGGTGGGGAACATGGATTTCGTATGCTATTTTCCTCTATGAGAATTTCAACAAGATAAAAAATTTTCTTCAGTCATTAGATGTTACAGAATCAGCAGCTGTAGAACAAGCAAAGGCTTAACATAAAACAAACATGTACCGTATCTCTCGGTTAAATTTTTACACTCTCTTACTTTTATATCCCTTTTTTCGCACCTGTTTGGCAATAATATTCCCTTTTTTCCCACCTATTTTTGGCAATAATTTTCCCTTTTTTCGTCCTTTTTTGGGTGAAAATTTTCCCTTTAAAATCTGGTCTCTAATAATAACAGTAACTATAATATTAACTCCGTGGCGCTACATCCCTGGAGGGACTTGGCCTACCACCCGACCGCTGCATCATCTCCCGTAGGCAGATGGCAGGATTGGGGGGCATGTGGTCAGCATGCCGACACCCACGGCCGTTAATGGTGGTTTACTGGACCGGAGCCGCTACTTCTCTATCAAGTAGCTCCTCAATTTGGAATCACGAGGCTGAGTGCACCCCTACCAGACCTCCCTACCTCAGAAAAATCCGAGGAGGTACCGGGAATCGAACCCAGGCCGACGGATCTGTAGTCAGCGACGCTAACCACAAGTCCACGCCGGCGGAACTATAATATTAGTAAGGATAATAATTAGTGAAGGGATTTTAAGGTGGAAATTGTGAGAAAACGGGGAAAAAGCAGGAGCATATTTAGAGGGGGGATGAGGGGCTACAACTACCATTTCTGATACCTACACTAGTTTCGTCTAATTCAGCATTTCTCAATTATTTGTTGAATAAAGCAGGAGACAGAATGCATTCTTGTCTTGTCTGCTCCATTTCCTATATGAAACCACTCAGTCTCACTGTCTTGTGACCTAATTTTTGGTTCCTGTATTTCATATGATTTCTTAATAAATATAAATACATTAAATCAAAATAAAATCATTTATATTCATTTACACTAATAAAAGAAAGAAACATGAAACATAAATGTTAATGTTTAACAAAGGGATTGAATTACCCCAAACCAATTAACTTATGTGTACAGTTTACATTTATGAAAACCATGGCAGAAATTCTTTTTGCCTACTGTAGTAAGAAAATGTCCATATATTAACAATATAAGCAGGAAGTACAGTATTGAAATTCCATGTCAAGTTTTCGACATAAATTAATGTTTTGAGGTTCGCTGAATGCAAAAATACTTTCTTCACACACTTTTGTGTTAAATATCTTTTGAGGATGTGACACAAAGATTGGCAATTACTTTTTCTCTTACTTTCACTACCAATTTTCAAAAAAGACAATTTCCATAAGAAAAAAAAGTTTCTTGGTATTTTTTCCAATAACTACAGTGTATCATTTTTTTTTTGTCTGAAAGGTATATGTATATACTAAGGGCTAAAACTTTAATTTTCAATGTTGTAAAATATGTAGTTCTGGATGCCCTCTGACAAGTGGCACCAAAAACTAAAAAAATTTTTTTTTTTTTTTTTAAATCTCATCTCATCTTGACCTTTCATTTGTTAAGTTACTCGAGGACATGGGTAGGGTTGAAAATGTTAAAACATTGCAACATACACATCCAGTGCTTGGGACTGCCTTAAGTGGCCCAGGAAGAGTACACATACGAGTACACGGAGACCCCCAGGAGCCACCATAAGCGTTGATCAGAGGAGTGACCAACAGTAGCAAGAGCAGCATGGTGTAGCTGTTGAACAAGATTACATTATTACTAGTTAAGAGCTAGTAACACATGCTTTTACACTTTCCAATGCGAAACACACACTATAGCAGGATTTATATTTGAAACATCACGGCACTGAACGCAATAAAGAAGGAAGTAAGCTCAACCTGTGTCTCATGCCGGTAGAAGTGAGTGTAAAGAGTTTAGTCTACCTCTTTCTACAGAGTGATTGAAGCTGATATCATCATGGTTGTTATAGCAACCATCAGTATCACTTTCGAGTATCAAGTCCAACTATCCACTTAAGCCTTACCCTGGTAGTAGGAGGGCATGGAGGGAAAACTACTCTTCCCCAAGTCGGCCAGCTTGATCTTGTGCTTGCTGTCACAATGCAGTACAAACATAGAAAATACATTTCAAGTAAAACAAACATATTATGTTACAAGGAAAATAAGCATTAAAAATAAGTCTGGCAAGGTAAAAATAGCCTTAAAATGATACACGGCTTATGAAGAACTGAAATACATACGTGACCTCGTGACCCTGCCAGAAAACTCGTCCGTAAGTCAGAAAAATAAATTTTCTGATTTGAATGGATTCAACTTGGCATTAAATTCTGAGCATTCTAAAAGAAATTATGCCACTAATTCAAAAGTTGCTTTTCCATGTTTTTAACATCAGTTTCAAAATACACTTGTGTTTCTGTTGCCCATATTTAATAAAAACATTAGGGGCCATCGTGGGGGCTCATGCTTAGCGCATGGGCCTGGCATGCAAGCGGTCCCGGGTTCAAATCCCGAGGCAGGCGGGCTTGTAATTCGTTGTGGTCGAAGCCATGACTTTGGGGGTTTTTCTCGGGGATCCTCCCATTTCCCCCTCTCATTTCACCAACACTCTCCACTTCACCTTCAGACTCCTGTACAAATCTGGCCACATTAGCAATACACTAGGCTACATGCACAAAAATAAAAAATAAAATGCTAGAATTCAAGCACTTAAGCAAGTATTATTTTAATACCTTAGGTCAGCGGTTCCCAACCGGTGGGTTGCAGAAGGGTTACAGGTGGGTCGCGACTCGATCCTAAAAATATCAGAAACCATTGAATAAACCATGAGAAAAGATAGGAAAAATCGAAACAAATCAAATTGTGTTTTGATTGTTTTCTTGGTTCTTCGTGTACTTTTTTAAATGTAGTTTTTATCTTCACCTAGGAACACTTGTTGCATATATTGCAAACATATATCTATTGTTAAATAAATAACTGTTTTGCTACATTTTGTCAACCATTTTCAAATCAGAAAACAAATTGTTTATCAATAATCAATCTGTATCTTCAAAAAAGCATATATAAGCTTATATATTTGCAATATTTGATGGTAAATTATATATACATAAGGAAGGTATCTACTCTTATACAATTCAACGGCCCTAAATAGCGTGCTTGCTCGCCCGCTTCGTGAGACATTGGGTATACTCGGCGATGTTCGTCTCTCACAGTCTAAACTTTCACGACGACTACAAAATTAGGAAGGAAAACCGTTTCTTTATTATATAAGGCCTAAGTCAAATGAACACAATGAACAAATATTCTAATTTTATTTTTACTTACAATTTTCATAGCTCTGAACCACAAACATTTTTAATAATCTACCAGTGTAATTTTCTTAAAAATCCTGGAGTCAATGAATAATGGCGGGCGAAGCCGGGGGCAACAGCTGTAAAATATTGATGGTTTTATCTCTTGAAATATCGCTGATAATAATAATCCAAACAAACCATTCCTTCCCTTGAAACATTATATAATTTCTGAAAATTACACTGAATTGATAAAATAAAATTCACATCATATTCATGTCAATAAACAGCTGAGAAACAATACGTATTATGTGTTCACAGGTTCTTTGGAACTGCATAATCGATTCTGATATAGTTTTCCCAGGGGGCGCTTTCATGTCGTGGAATGTACTCTAAAGCAGGAATTTTAGCTGTTTCATTAATTATTAATGGCTTAGTTTATGAATGATTCGCGTGCAAGTGTTAATAAATATAATGCTTTAATAATTATTATACTCTTAATTTTTAATTTTTAAAAGAATTATCGTGGGCGAAGCCACGGGCACCTCCTAGTACGATACAAATAAGACGGAAAGATGTAAAAGGTTGGGAACCACTGCCTTAGGTTACTTAAATTTCAAGTGAGAAAATATGTAGCCGAATTTGTTTCTTTTAACTATGTTCTCGTGTCTGTTCTAGGAGGATTATTTAAAACTACAGTGAACTCCTGATTATCAGTGTTAATTAAGACCATGACATGCACGAATAATTGAAAAAAGGACAATACAACTGTTAAAATTAACTGGATGCGAGATTTTGAATTTCCCGAACTTCTGTCTCCATATAGTGCCTATGAGAAAATTAAGTGCATGAAAGTAGAATTCTGACAAAATAAAGTGAGGGAAATTTGATGTGAAGTCCAGGAAACTTGAAATAAGTGCGTGGAAATTCTAATTTTTGCTTATGGATAAGCCACCTACGGATAATCATGAATTGACTGTATACTTAGGAATTCATCAAAATGTAAAAATTGCTGCCCTAGTTTAAGAAAACGTAAAAACTTACGTTTTTCATGGAGAAACGTTAAAATTCGCGAATAAAATCGTGTTATCGCAATTGCGGTTTATGCATGTCCCTACTTATAAGTACCAGTATAACGTTATTCACTCAAAATTAAGTAAAAGCTGTTACTTGTCAGTTATATTTTAACAATCTTCCTCTACGTAAGAGGCTGCCAATTGACAAAGAATAGCATAACAATTAATAATTACAACAAAGAAGTATTTTGTATACACTATAAATGTGTTACTGAAGGTAATTACTTATACTAGCACTTATTACTAAGTTAGTAGTAACTAAATTTTTATTCACTCCACCCAATATGTAGAAATAAGTAAATATGAACTCACTAATACGTATGAAAGCCACAGTTCCACAGGGCTCTGTGCTTGGTTCACTACTGTTCTTAATATACATTAATGACATGCCTAACCATTTAAGACATAGCCATTATAACCTTATTTGCACATGGCACGACCTTATCCATAAATAGTGACAAAAAACAAGTGTACATTTGAGATAGTAAATCCATTACAAAACTAATTTTAAAAAATAAGTTAATAATAAATAAGAGAAAAACACAGGCACTATCTTTGAGAAATATTCATCAATTCCTACCTATAGCAAGGGCACTCATATATTTTCTAGGGGGGAATTTTTTTTTATCAATTTATTTTTTGTTACTTTAACTTCTTTGGGCCACTTGTAACTAATGGCCCGTCGTCGCCCGGGTTTTGTATTTTGTAATATGAAATTAACTTATGGAGGACTTTCGATGTTGAAACTCTAGGTTCTTATATAATATGTATGTAGAATTTGAAATGAGGAGGAACGACAATTGGCACTCAGACTATTCCCTCAGAAAATGCTAGATATAGCTTTTTATGGCTCATAGAGGATGTCGAATGTTGCATTCCATTGCTTCTACACACCATGCCTGGGAGAAGTGCAAATAAGAAGAAAAAGAAATTCCGGTTACATAAGATTGTATTGTCTTGACAGAAAATTGTATTTCTCACTCTCATATTGCCATACATTTTTTGGGGGGGGGGCCACCACCACCCACGGAGATCCACGACCATAGGCCATACTCCGCTCCCAACAACTGTTCGGCGCTTAGTGTTCTACTGCTCGGGTCATTCTAGTGCATATTACCATACAACCGTTTCGGGGCTGAAGTAAAAAAGAAATTCAATATCACTTTCATACTTTCCTTTCCAAAAACCTGGGACATAATATACTGCGCACATAGGACTGAAAATGTTCCATTCCATTTTGTCTTCTTTTAGATGCTTAGGGCTTCTGATAAATATCCCTTTCTCAACTAATACAAAGCCTACAGCTATGAGTGACATATCAGTGGAAAGGATTTGTTACCGACTTCCGATATAGCATACTCACTGGCACACACTTAAGTTGTCCCTGCAATACGACTGCTTATTCTACATCAAAATGTGAAGAGTGAAAACGATATTTTCCATGTCGAGGGTAGAGAAAGTTATGTGACTGCTTTATTTTCGTGGATTTTATTCTTCAAGAATTATTTTCACAAATGTATTACATCGATAGGATCAGAATTTGTTAAAGCCCAGTATTATAATATAGTTTCCAAAGCCCTATGTGAACACTGTAAACAATACTTTCGTTATGTAAACAATTGACAGCAGAACTCTCTAACTGTGCCTCATTTCACATTTCCAACATTGTCCTAAAAGTAAAACACCAGAACATAATTATTAATGTGCATTTTTCCCTTTCCCTGAGAGCTAAGGTGGCCCCCCTGCCCCCGGGTATAGGCGCCCATGCCCTATAGTACTTGAAAATAAAACTATAACTTATGTAATTAGTGTCAAATTCTTGGAAGCATGGATAGACGAAAATTCACAATGGCACACCCACATCGAGAAACTAGCCTCCAAGCTGAATCAAACTAATAAGGGAAAGAGTGAGTTGAAAGCATTGACAAGCCTGTAGTGAACTTTGTTATGGGGGAAAAAAGTTATATTATATTTAAAACTAGCTTAAAAGGCCTGTTGTAATTGGAATATTAACTTATGACGGACTTTAGATTTTTAAATTCTAGGTCCTTCTATAGGTATTTATAAATTGAAATAAAAAGAACGACATCACGACAAAAATCAGCCTTTGCCTAACATTTAATCCAAGAAAATCATCAACTCCACGACATTGAGAAAACTATGGTAATCTACTCTTATACAATTCAACGGCCCTAAATAGTGTACTCACTTGCTTGCCCACTTCGTGAAGCATCGGGCATACTCGGCGATGTTCGTCTCTCTCAGTCTAAACTTTCACGAAAAGTCAAAATTAGTGAAATGAACATAATGAACAAATATTCTAATTTTATTTTTACTTACAATTTTCATAGCTCTGAACCACAAACAGTTTTAATAAGCTGACAGTGCAAATTTCTTAAAAATCCTGGAGTCAATTAATAATGGCGGGCGAAACCGCGGGCACCAGCTGTAAAATATTGATGGTTTAAGCCTTGAAATATCGCTGATAATAAAAATCCAAACAAACCATTCCTTCCCTTGAAAAATTATATAATTTCTGAAAATTACACTGAATTGATCAAATAAAATTAGCATCATATTCATCTGTCAACAATCAATTGAGAAACAATACGTATTATGTGTTCACAGGTTCCTTTGGAACTGCACAATTGAATCTGAGATCGTTTTCCCAGGGGGGCGCTTTCTAATCGTGGAATGTACTCTGAAGCCGGAATTTTAGCTGTTTCATTAATTATTAATGGTTTAGTTTATGAATGATTCGCGTTAAGTGGAAATAAATGTAATGCTATAATAATTATTATACTCGTAATTTTTAATTTTTCAATTAATTATCTTGGGCGAAGCCGCGGGCACCTCCTAGTTATATACAAATAGAAGGGACATAGACTGAACACTCTGGAACAACTTGAAATATACAAACACAAACACCTAATATTAAATGAAAACCAAATAGAACGCAATCCGCTATTTCAGATTATTTATGAACAATTAAATACTTATGCAGCTACACTACAGTCAACCCACAAAAGTTCCAATTCAGCATACAAAGGTCAGTACCATTATATACATAACCCTTTTAACCATATGATAGTTTTTTTTAGTTTATCCTCTTACGTTATTCTTCTTAACAGGAACTGAAGATTGCATATGAATATTGCTGAAATGCATTTTCATAGACATAACAATAAAACACACTGGACACTATTATAAGAAGCTGTGACGCCTGCTGAAGAATTCAACTTAATTGCTGCAAACCAAGCATTTAATTAAGACTCACTACTTTGTAAATAATTCTTTTTTAGTACACGCTCTCTAAAACAGCTGTTTATCGAACCGGTAACACGCCGAAAAATTCCATTTTAGCAACCAAGGCCGCTAAAAGTGCATTCAAAATGCATTTTTATCGGCCTTGTACTTGAAAGTCGTCATGGCAATCTATAAACAATACCCAGATGGCATTGACCAGTCACACCGACTTTAACATGGATTTAAGCATATATTTGGTCATAAAACAACAAATTTAAGCCAACATGTTTCTTTATGATAATCAGAAACTTTAACAGGGTTTTTTTTCTTCTTCTTCGCAAAACAGTGTAGCCTATTTCATCATAGAACAGCGAATATAAGCCAACAACTTTTCACATCTTCGTTCACAAGAGAACCATTGCTTACCACGGATTGCTTGCAATATATTCCTTCTCATAGTCTACTGCTGCCGAGATTTTGCTGGCAACAGCTCGATTTTAATGTTTCTGGCTTGGATTGAAATTTCCTCGGGATTGTCATTCATATTTTCACAAGCTTTTCATAAATACTACACCATTTCAACCTCAATTTCGGAAAAAGTAATTACAATTTCGGAAAAAGTCATTTCAATTTCGGAAAAAGTAAATTCAATTTCGGAAAAAGTAATTTCAATTTCGGAAAAAGTAACTTCAATTTCGGAAATACCAGGGCTATTTTTTTTTAAACATTATGGGGCATAAAATGAAAACCACAGTGAAAATTAAAACTGTTTTATTTGGAACATTTAGGTACAACTTCTAGCTACTTCTCTACCTAGTCGCGCCCCGATTGAGACATTTGTTGAAGCGTGGTGCAACTTTCAAGTACCCTTTTCAATAGGCTGGCGGCAAGCTTCTATGAAAAGGGTACTTGAAAGTTGCACCACGCTTCAACAAATGTCTCAATCGGAGCGCGACTAGGTAGAGAAGTAGCTAGAAGTTGTACCTAAATGTTCCAAATAAAACAGTTTTAATTTTCACTGTGGTTTTCATTTTATGCCCCATCGGAGGTTTAAAAAATAGCCCTCGTATTTCCAAAATTGAAGTTACTTTTTCCGAAATTGAAGTTACTTTTTCCGAAATTGAAATTACTTTTTCCGAAATTGAAATGACTTTTTCCGAAATTGAAATGACTTTTTCCGAAATTGAAATTACTTTTTCCGAAATTGTAATTACTTTTTCCGAAATTGTAATTACTTTTTCCGAAATTGTAATTACTTTTTTCCGAAATTGAGGTTGAAATGGTGTAGTTCGTATTCATTACTGTTTACAAACCAGCGACTCATACGCATCTATGGACTACCGCATTTCATATTGGTACATACGGTTCATTGTTGTTACGCGAATCAGAGGCCTTGAGAATATGGTAGACTACCTTTCATTATAATTAATTATATACAATTTTCTTGTTTCATTTCATATAGTTTACAGAGCTTTTAATTAAAAATATTGTATGCACCACGTACGCAAAAACTTTATCGGACTCATCCAGCTATACTAGGTTCGTCCGCTAAAGCATTATTTTGCGTACTTGATACATAAATAGCTATTATATGTTTTTATAAATGTGAATCAGACTTTTATACACCATTGGCGATCTGGACATAATCTTTTATAGTGCTTCTACAAATAACTTACTCATAAAAGAGTTCTAATTGGATATTTTTAACCTAAATAGTTTTATAGTGTAAAACTCTTAAGGAATTTACACTGCATAGACGCTCCACAAGCTTGGTAAGCCTACAGGCCCAATTATTTAATTGTAAAAAGCTCTTATTGTAATTTTATCTTTTAACTTTTGACAGTGTAGGCCTACATAGGGTCTTACATCATCTTAAAGCTATAGTACGTGCATATAAGGATTTTAATTATTTGAATTGGACATGCAACTTTTTCTATAAACTTATGTAGACCTAATGCTTGATTTTAATGTTAACGAAAGAAAAAAAGGAATCACAAAAAATTGGTCCAGCTCCTTAAGGACACGTGTGTTGTATTTTATTAGAGGGTATAAGGAGAAAAACCATTTGGAATAAATTCACCCTCTCTGGTCAAAAATGAAATTTATCAATTCACTGTCTTCAACTGTTTCAAACAAATTGTTGCCAACCAAAGGAGCCTGAATTCTGCTACATACAAATTTACCAAAAACTTTTTGATTACTTTTCTAACAAGGGAACCGTACAGGGTGTCGTGTAGAAATCTACCCTAAAATTTTTCACATCGATAAGTCTTCATTACAGATAGATACAGGCAAGAAATTAGCTGCTCATATTAACGTGTTTGTATTTGTTCCATAAGGAAACAACGGTGGACACTTGTAGAACTCACTTGAGTAGTCCACATGCTGTGGCCATAGTAAAATAATAATAATAATATTAATACTTCATAAGACCTCCTGGAATACCAACGTGTAGTAAGGTATGTATCAGAGAATGGTATTTATCATTATTATATTATTCACTTCCTTTGTGATTAGGAAAAGGAGAAATAAGGCAAACTACACACTACACATAGGGCTACATGAGAATGGGGGCTTTGCAATACTGTGAGTGTGACAGCCTATATTATTGTGCTCGGTAGTGAAGGACCACTACTGCCATCGCCTTACAACCATGTCAGGCTACTCAATATCTCAAATTTACGAGATTTGCATTTAATCTACTTTAAAGTTTATACGAGCAGCTAATTTTTCACACTTATCTGTGAAGATTTACTGATACACACCATTGGAAGGGAAGTTTCGACATGACAACGTGTTTTGTAAGCACAAGCGAACTGAGATTATTCTCCTTTTAAAATTTATGATTCAAAATATCGTAAAACTTCGCTAACACTCATTTTGTTAACTTCGTGCTTGCCTGTTAATGGTCTTACATTGTAAATAACTATTAATGGTTCCATGTGTGCCCTAATCATTTAAAAGGGTTCTACAGTTAAGAAGTTAGGGAAACCTGTGGTGTTATACAAGGAATGTTTGACTGATAATACAATAATCTGCAACATCAAAACATATTTATTTATGTATGCGAATACAAACTGTGGGTGGGGAGTGCTTGGAACAATGAAGTCTCGGTGCATGTGCTGTGTCTGATCTCGGGTGTAGTAATAACGTTTAACAAAAGTTACAAATGTAAAAGAAGTACTCTAAACTCAATCCAAGGCAGTCTAGAGCGTTCTCAACTTTGTTCATAGTGCAGGTACTTGGATTCTTGTTGTTATATTCAATTTCGTATGAAGCTGTAAACAAAGAAAATGCAGTTAATTAGAAATTTTGTTAGGAAATACATTGATTGGATAAGAACTTGATTGGCCAATATTTTTCTCATTCAGTATTTTCAAGAATAGAATTCAACATATAATAATGCAGGGTACACAGGCAATATTAAAATCAAATCTTGTCTTATCATATACTTATATAAAAATGTAATTTTCTGTCTGTCCCGATAGAGCTGGTGGCGTATATGCGATATAGTCATATTAGCTAGTTGAAGTTTACAATTTCAGTCTTACCTGTGTTTACTTCCTTTTTTGTCTTTAATATTGACTTAAGTTAATTCATCAGGCAGCTGGTTATGAAGCCTTGCATTGGGTACTCAAGTAATTGTTTTGTTGATCGCCACTAAGATTTAGTTTCATAAGATTGGTATAGATTGACCAAACCAAGTAGAGAATACCTCATTGTTATCAATTACTGTATTCCTTACGTATTTTTCCCCTATCGTAAAAAATTTCTAGCATTATCTATGTGTGAAGTGTGTATCAGAATCTCAGAAATAGAAAAACTCTACATATTGTTTCCGTAACTCTTAATTCTGTTAAAACGCACTATCGCTATATAGGCTACTATTAGGGGAACCACAGTGAAGTAATGAATATGAGGGATATAGCATAAGATGTGGCAACTTTTTTTTTTCTTTCTTTCTTTCTTTTCTTTTTTTCTCAAACTAAGGCATGAGATGTCGTACATCGTGGGATTGTATGGCATCTCTGGTATGTGGACCCATCGTTTGGTAGCATTGTGTTGTATGGTTATACAAATAGAGGTGATGGTAATTTAGTTGTGAGTCAGCCACTGTTCAGAATGTATATGACCACAAGGAGCTGATGGAAGCTTAGGGAATAATGCCCATCGGTACCGAACTTTAAGCGATTGTAGAGCTAGGGTATCAGTACATTCCATACCCTGCCCTTTCAGTTGTATATTTCAACGTATAGTATTAATAAGAGATGAGTGTTTAAGTGCTACTAGCACTTAAATATGTTTTTTTTTTTTTTTAAAGATAGCTTGAATACAAAATAAAACTCCTAACACAAAGCAAAAGTTGCTTGTTATTGGACAATTCACTGTAATGAAGTTTGGCTTCACTCCCAAGGAAAGTAATCTTTTAGTTAATATTACAATTATTAAATAGACTCATTTTGATAAAATTTTAAAATGTTAGATTTCAATATGCCTTTGTAAATGTGATCACAAAAATCAATACTTGATAGTTGTCAGCTTCATTCCATATGTTGGTAGTCGAGCACCAGAAAGTCAGTAATGTCTGTTTGGGCATATGTATGGCAGCGCAGCTCTAGACTAATATGGCTACCCAGTACATAATTGTTAGAGAGAAATCTAATATTTACTATTATTATTTCACACATATATCTAGTTGCAAAATACTATTTATCTTTTACATCTATCATACATAACTATTTAGATTCTGATGTACTTACGTTTGCAAGATCCATTAGCACAGTGTCCATAAATCACGTAGGTTTTACAATCAGTTGCCAATATGGTGTAGACATTATCCCACCCTTCTGGAACTGAATAAGTTCTATAAAATTAATTCCGTTTAATAACATAACATAACATAACATTCACTCCTTAGGACTTGCTCACTTAAGGAGTTAAGTTTACTGAGCTATGGGAACCTTTCTGTCAGCGACTCCCGATAGGTGGCAGCAGGGTCAAAAGAGGTCCAAGCATGTCGTCTGCTGTCCATTGAACATAATGGAACAGACTATTTAAACATCAATCAGAATGCCAGAAAACATGTTGTGGCGATCCTCTGTGTAAAACAGAGGTGTACACATATGCTTTACGAAATATATGGTTATAAAATATAAATTAAACGGATGCTAATAGTTAATAGTCTATGATTTCCTTCAAATCTCCTCGCTCAACACTTTCAAATCCTCAGAATTGACTCACTATCTTAATTATTTTTACAAAGAATAAAACTTAACAAGAAGTAGTATTCTCATTATCTACAACAGAAGGCCATGTTTCAAATATCTTCATCAAATGGACAAGATTCATTTATGTTCTGTTGCTTTAAACAGAAAGTTCGCCCAGCAGGAAACTCAACCATTTATTCTCTTTCAAACTATGATACAAAATTACTTCTATGGACAGTATTTGATAAATACAACTTACTTAATTTATCAACTTCATAACAAAAATTCACATATTTCTGTTTCACATTTTTTATAATTTGTATAATAAAATTATTAATATTTTGTTTAAATTCGTAAGTTTTTTCATTGCAAACATTAAAACAAATCGTAAAATTGAAACAATTTCAAAACTGAATTATTCTTACAGACATTGGTTGTTCTTGTAAATTGAAGATTAAAAAAAATATATATATATATATATTTTAAAGAAGACGTCAAAGCATATTTTTCCTTTCTATACTGGCAATTGGCACTGGCTATTTTTCCCCTCTAAATACAAAAAATAAAAAATAAAAAGATAAATAAATCAACTACACTGTTATTATATACAACTCACTTTTATAATGCACATTAATGATATTAAAACACTATATTAGAACTGGAATTACCGATGCACGTAGATATTTTAACTCGAATCGAAGAGAACATAGTATTTTGAATTATTAGCATATGAGAACCCAGTACAATGAATAACAATTCCCTGCGAGCCATAATTCTGAAACTTATGCAATATAATTCTAAAACAAAAAAATATGGACCTATATTATGGATGGTCGTTGACGTTAAAAATAATACGCATTTAGGCCTATAGTAATAATCACAAGAAAATCATTTCCTTATTACCTTATTTTGACATTCCAGCTTCTTTCAAATTACGTTGACTTCATGAAAAGAACATTCTATTACTAATATGATACACTATTCAAATACTTTTATTTTTATTTGTTTTCCACACAAAAACTTAATGACAGCTATAATTCTGGAGCATGTCTTATTCGTAAGCCTTTAAAGGATATTATTTAGAAGCAAACAAACGTAACCTAAATTTATTTATAAAATATTAATGATAATAGGAACAAAATATTTACACATTTGTATCCAAGTTCTTTACTTTCTATAACTACTGTGTTATATTAATCAAATATTAGCATCTGTTTACCACACAGTGAATCCATAACCGAAAGCTGAAATATATACAGAATATTGTGAAAGCAAACAACCATGAACCTAAATTACTTTTTAAAAATGACTTACAGTACAAAGAATTTTTTAAACATATTTACGACTATGGTTATAAATCTAAAGAAGATGGGATGTTTTCTTTGTGAAGTACTGTACAACAAGTTTTAAATGTTTCATAACATTTGAAATATTTCTTCACCATTTAACGAATACAAATGTCATCGCGATATACAGGAATAATTTTAATATTTTGAATTATTTGTCACTAAGCTACACATGTCTCTGCCACTGCAAAATAATTATTGTTCCTGTTTTTGCTCACACCCCACGGGTTCTTTTCGACTTAATAATTACAACCAATTATTACTTCAGACAGACATTAATTATTTAATTCTTTTAACAAATCAATACTTTTTCTGGCGATCTCACACTCTCCTAGGCAGAATATAGGTATCTGATTTCTGGAATATAACTTAAACGTTATTAATCGCCAGTTTTTATAGGAAAGCCAACATTATTCACATCTATTGATACGCATAAGTATATGGCAGAACGAGATGGCAGGACCTCCTCAGACCCTGCTGCGCTCTGGTGGACAAATTTTTAACTGCAAGCAAAAGGTTCCCATTCCCTGCATAGGCAGGAGGCCATGGCCCTTATGGGATGTACTCACGGCTAATTTCATTCATTCATTCATTCAATAACATAAAAGTGATGAACACTTGATAAAAACACTTAGTTATGATAGTGGTTAAAAGATCGGTTAAAAACAATAAAAAACACATAACACAAGACGTTTCAGGAAGGCCTGGAGGGCGGGCTGAAACGTCTTGTGTTATGTGTTTTTTATTGTTTTTAACCGATCTTTTAACTACTATCATAACTAAATGTTTTTATCAAGTGTTCATCACTTTTATGTTATTGAGATTTTAGTGGAAAGTAGGACCACGCATTTTATCTTTTACTATGTAATTCCGTTTTTAAATTTGATTATTAGTTAAGTCTTTAATAAAATCAGGTAAACTGATGTAAAAAAGTGCCAGTATGTTTTTGTTTAATCAGTTATGACTGCAATTATGATATGCAGAATATGTTTTTTTTTTAAATTGATTTCCAAGTTAAGCTCCAGATTTATTCATTAAGCAGGGCTTACGGAAGAAGAAAGGTCTACCATCTCGGTCACCTGGGTCATTTTAACGGTCTAGTTGGATAAGCGCATGTAAAACAATAGTGTTTTTGTCATAGCTACCTGTATTTTAATTTCCAAGGCCTTATAAGATCACAGTAAAACAATAGGCTATGTTGTCAAGATAACTGATTTTAATTTTTTTAATAAATTCTTTTGAATACGTATATTGCTATAAAATAGGCACTAAATTGAGCATTACTCCGAAACAGATCAACCGATTTTATCCATTATGAATAGACGTCTTCCCATGGACATTGTAAATGTGTATACCAAGTTTCATAAAAATCCGGTAAAGCGTATTTGAGTTACCGCGTCTTTAAAATATACACAAAATTGGGTTTTACTCCGGTACCGGTCAACAGATTAGGTTCAAATTCAATAGGGCACTTCTCATGGACGTCATAAATGGGTATACCAAGTTTCATGAAAATCCGTTACAGCGTATTTGAGTGATGGCGCCTTTCTATGAGAAAGGCGCCATAATCTATTAAAATAGGCACTAAATTGGGCATTACTCCGGTACCGGTGAACCAATTTGGTTCAATATCAATAGGGTTCTTCCCATCGACATTATGAATGTTTATACCAAGTTTCATGAAAATCCGAAAAAGCGTACTTCAGTTATGGTGCGTACAGACGCACGGACAGACAGATGGACAGACATTTTTTCGTCCCCCACACAATCTCATAAAGTACCATACTGGCACTTAATAAACTGTGAAGCTTTTACATACTTACACCCATTTGGAAATGAGTACGTAACCAAATTGTTTGCACCTAGTGTGGCTGTGCCATCATATGTCTGGCTGTATCCACTGAAAATAGAAAAAGAAACTCTCGTAACATCCTCTACCCAAATAATAAACATTGCTTAAGCTATGCTATGAAGCTACCATTCTGAGCCTATCTCCCACAATCCAATTTTTTTATTCAAAATCTTTTATCAAGTATCTCTATATATATAAAAGGCTTTGTCCTGACTGACTGACTGAATGAATGACTGACTGACTGACTGACTGAATGACAGGAATCAACGTACAGCCTAAACTATAACAGGTAGAGACTTGGAATTTTGACAGTACCTTCGTTTCATAATGTAGGTGCTCACTAAGAAAGGATTTTGAAAAATTCTGATTCTAAATGCCAAAAATTAAATGTTTTTGAAAATACTTAATCCCTTTTTACATAGAATTATCAATTCCAAATCACAGAATATATTGTTGCCAAATGGTATCAGATGGGCTTGGAAAAAACAAATGAAACGCACTTTTGACAAATAAGAGAAGTTATCAAAATAATTCATGTTATAAATAAATATTACAGAATGAAATCCACTAAAATAATGGAATCACATAACTTTCTCTACCCTGGACATAGAGAAAACAAAACGAGGTATGGTAATGTGTATATTATTATATTATATCGCAGGTTTTTGGAGAGAAAAGTATGGAAGTGATAATGCTTCCTGTTTAATTTCATCCCCCAAAATGGCTTTATGGTAACATAAGAGTGGGAAATTTCCCGCCTCGATATTACAATTTTATGTTACAGGAATTTCTGTTTCTTCTTATTTAAACCTCTACCAGGCTTGCTGTGCACTGTACAAGCAATGGGATGCAAAATTCTAGATCCTCTATGAGCCATAAAAAACTATATCAAGCGTTTTCTGAGGGAATAGTTTGAGTGTAATAAGTCGTTCTTCCTATTTCAAATTATAAATGCCTATATAAGGACCTAGAATTTAAAATTGAAAATCCTTCATAAGTTAATTTCCAATTACAAAATACAAAACCCGGGCGACGCCGGGTCTTTTAAGCTAGTCATTTCTATATGGCAATTATTTATTGCTCTGTGAGTGCATTTTGGTCCAGTATACTGTTAACTCTTCACCCAAAATAAAAATGAGTTACTTCTACAATCGACCTACACTGCCAAATCTATATAATTCTTGAACCTCCTGGACATGAAAAATTAGATAAAATGATCACTGTATGGGCCATGGAGACCCATAGAGTTCCAGGAGGTTGTGGCTCCCAGAATAAGACATTTGACACATGAAGTTGTTAGTTGTCGGCCCTATACACCAGCTGTTTTTCCCCCCAGAAATACTTCTGGAATTCATTCCTGTTAGAGGCTGAGTCGACCCCAGGGTCAGAGTGCTACCAGAAGGATTAGGTCAGTGAAAAATCACTGGTTGTATTCAAGGTTCTTAAAATATTAAAGGTTAGACCACTTGCCACCCTGAGACGTTATTATCTGCGGGGGCTGTGATGACACTCGTAAGAAATGATTGGAAAAAAAATGGTTTTTAAACCAACCCAAAGTTTAAGAACTATTCTGTTAGGCTGTGAGGTAGAAATTGTTATAATCTATCGAGTTTGGTTTAAAAATCGTAGTTATTGAAGCTGTTTTTAGAGGCTAAAATCAAATCAGCAGGTGATGTAAAAACAGTTTGAATGTATTGGAGCATGAGACTATAATACAGAACTGTTTCTATTGTTCTCATTCGAAATAGGCAAGAAACATGATCCACATTGAATAAATTTTTCCCGGGTAGACAGCCAGGTTTGAAGATCAAGTGTCTCCGACGTTTCAGAGGCCCACGCTGCCTCCATCCTCAGGGATACTGAAGTGTCGAGTATGTCATGCCAAGGTGGTATATATACAGATCGCGAGTTGCGAGGAGTCGACCAATCAGGCGCCAGTTCATATTTCCATCGTCTTTTTTTCGGCCAATCGGCTTCTACTGTCTTTTAGACAGCCAGGTTTGAAGATCAAGTGTCTCCGACGTTTCAGAGGCCCCCGCTGCCTCCATCCTCAGGGATACTGAAGTGTCGAGTCTGTCATGCCGAGGTGGTATATATACAGATCGCGAGTTGCGAGGAGTCGACCAATCAGGCGCCAGTTCAGCCTGATTGGTCGACTCCTCGCAACTCGCGATCTGTATATATATATCTGTATATATACCACCTCGGCATGACACTTCAGTATCCCTGAGGATGGAGGCAGCATGGGCCTCTGAAACGTCGGAGACACTTGATCTTCAAACCTGGCTGTCTACCCGGGAAAAATTTATTCATACTCTTCGCCAGGAAAATCTAAAATCTTACATGATCCACATTGTTAAATTAATTTTAATACTTTATATTAAATTACCGTACGGCAAGTTATAATTGAGGAGCGTTTTTTCAAAAGCCGATATCTACATGGATGACTCAGTGCCAGAGGTGACTAAGTGCCATCAAGAAAAGTGCTAATATTTGTGTGTATTGAGCAGCAAAGATCGTATTCTATCTAAGCCAAACATGACAAACAGCCTTGCTGAATCAGTTACAGACACAGTAATGGCTGCTAGTCATGTTTGGCGTAGATAAAATACGATCTTTGCTGGTCATTACACACAAATATTAGCACTTTTCTTGATGGCACTTAGTCACCTCTGGCACAGAGCCATCCATGTAGATATCAGCCATTTGAAAAAATGCTCTTCAATTATTTATACACTACTTGCAGGAAAACAATGTATTCAGTACTAATTAGGCCTATATTAGTTACTAAACTGCCATAAGGGAATGTACCTAGAATGTAATCTTTCACCGGACAATGGAAGTATTTTTATACCACACACGAACTCGTTTGATTTTAAGGTATTTAATGACGGGTATACTACAATTTAGCCATGTAATCATCCCCGGTGAGCCGCAATTTTCTCCCTCAGTAGAGGGAGCCTGTAAATCTAGAGACAAACGTCTGTTTCATTTATGCCATTGACCTGGAAGGGGATAGAACCCATGATCATGGGCACAATGCGTCTCCCAGGCCTACTACGTAGCAATCATTATGATTAGGGTTCGGATGTTTATGACCCAAAGAAGTGGAAAATACGACTGTAAATATGACCTTTAAAAAGACTAAATATGACCTTAAGATGACCTTAAAAATGACAAAATATGACCAAGAAATCCTAATTATCCCTTCATAAAAGAACATATTATCTACAAATAAGTGTTTCAATTTAAAACTTTTATGACATTAAATCATTACATCACATTAATTCAATCAGATAATAACTTTTTAACAACTTTACAAGTGATTTACAGGTTTACTTGTAAAGAATTTATAATCTGTTAATGTTTCCAGTTACAACTGTAACTGTAAACTGAAAATCTTTTAGAATCATGTCTAAAAGAAGTTGTTAACAACAAAGAGGAAAAGGTAATTGTGCTATTACTTGTTATTGTCCCTTCAAATTTCAGTTAAAGTAAAACTGAAATATTAGTGACTCTTATTCAGAAAAAATTAAGTCGTCAATTTAGCGCACATACTGCATCATTGTGCTATTTTACTGAATTTATAACTGAAATATGATGTTAAATTACGAATTTGACCGAAATATGACCAAGACCATGAAAATGACCAAAATATGACTTATATGCGAAATGAAATCGGTCCGATTACAATGACAAATATGCAATTCATGTTTAATTTATGTTTTCGGCGAGAATGGAGGTCAGGATAAAAATATGACATGTCATAAACATCCGAACCCTAATTATGATTGTTGTATTACTAGGTATCACAGTAATTTATATTGATATATAGGCTTTACTACAACATTTTGTTTGTTGTTTAAGTGTGACAACATTTTACGTGACTTTATTCATAGAATAGTCTTGCCTCATTAAAGTACAATACATTAAGTTAGGTTGACATCATATGCAGACTCAATTTAAACCTCTACAGTGTTCTGCAGATGACAAGCCGTTTGTACTTCTCCTGATTAGATACGCAGTTCAATCAGAGACGGCGAGACAGAGGGAAGACTCTCACTGCTAGCGGCAGTACTTTAGCCCGTACACGTGATTGGCGGTGAAGGAAAAGGCTTCTCATATGAAAAATACTGTAAAAGATCCCTTTCGGCAGGCCTTCAGGCTGAGGTATATTTTTAAGTGTTAGTTTTTCAAACATTAAAATCTCGTCTTATTTGAGAGCTATCGAGAAACTAGTTATTGATTTGTAGAGTACTCATCAAGAGCTTTTCAACGATATCCCAAAGATGTGGTTTCAAAAATTTCGAATTTCCATCCCACCACCCCCACTCAAACACCCGAATCGTTGGTGCCACTGTGAACTCCATAGTACTCTAATTTATTCAAACAAAGTTTCCCTCTATACTTCATAGGGGCCAAGATATAATTTTTCAAAATTTCAACCCCCTTCCCCGACCCCCCCCCTTAGGACAATTTTGCTCATTAACGAACTTGTCCGAACTATTGGGCCTAGAAATAACGCAATAAAATTTGGTTCAAATATCTTCAAATTTACGGCTGCTAGCGTGTAAAGATATAGGCGGTGGTTTCGTACTTAGGGAGGCATGAAACTTAAAGATATGAAAGAATTTTTTGAAAGTCATGACATGGTATCGATTGCAATAGGTATATTTTTCTTACAAATCTACCTAAAAAGTGCATGCCAGGTGCGTCCTACCGTCAGACCGTTCACTGACTGCACCAAGCCATTTAAAACGAACAACGTGGAATGTAGGCCAGCAACATTGTGCTTCTTTACATTAACGCACGTCCGCATGCTGCTGAGTTGACAAAGAACTTGCATGTAAGATTTAAGGCTTTCCTGGCGAATCTTATGTAGAAAATCTTCTCGGTTTTGCAGCCAGTCGAGAAGTTTGTTGTGGTCAAACGTTTCCGAGGCTGACGCTGCCTCCATCCTCAGGGAATCTGAAGTGTCGAGTTTTAACAAGTAAGGAATATATATACCAACTCGTGTTGGGTGGAGTTGACCAATCAGGGAGCAGCTGTTCTGTTTTCGGTCCTTTTTCGGGCCAAAATGTTACTTTTGCCTTTCAGGTCCTGAATGCATTTGTTCCAGGCCTGGTTGATAGTGAATCCTTCATCCCTGTTAAAGTTTGTGTCATCCAGTCTATTTCAATCGCCTCTCTGATGATCTGGTCCAAATAGCGTGTTGTCTTGGCGAGTACTGTTGTGTTTTTAAATTCTATCCTGTGGCCCGGTCCAGAATTAATGGTGTGGTCTGCAACTGCTGATTTGTCCGGGTAGAAGAGTCTAATGCATCTTTCGTGTTCTTTGCAGCGCTGTTCAATTGTGCGTAAAGTCTGTCCGATATAGGCTTTACCGCATTCACATGGGATGCGATAAACACCCGGAATTCTAAGTCCCATGTTGTCTTTCACTGGTCGTAGGAGGTTCTAAAGAACTTGCATATTTTTCAACATCTGACACTTGCTTTTATTAATATAGATTTTAGCATATTCAAATGAAACATAATAATGCAATTAAACAATTCTGGTACTGCAATATCCTGATGCGAAGCACTGTCTTCAACATCGTCGTCATAATTGTATCAATAACTGTAGAGTTAAAACTAAATAACAATACAAGTTTTGTACTTACTTTTCCTTTATCTGAGTAAGAGACAAGCCCATTGTGTTGCTACCAGTCTCAGTGAAAGTCTCGTAGTAGCATGGCTGATTAAGATTACTCTTCAAGCCATACCAGGTTCCTACACAGGTCAGCTGGAAAAAAAAAATCCACTGTATTAACAATAATAATAATAATAATAATAATAATAATAATAATAATAATAATAATAATAATAATAACAACAGTAACAATAATATTAATAAGAATAATAATTAGTGAAGGGATTTTAAGGTTAAAATTGTAGTAAGAAAAGGGGGAAAAGGGTCCTGAAAATACAGGGTGTTAATGAATAGCACCTAAATATTTCATCTGTGTATAGAGGGGACATAGACAAGCAACTTTTGTTAGGAGATGTTTGCTCTATGATGTAAAATATGTATGCTACAGGGTATTAAAGTCATAATTTGGTGCTCATAAGTCAATAATGAAGCAAAATAGGGTTAAAATTTTCATTAAATTGACTTCATACCTTCTTAATGATCCATAAAAGTCTGATTCTAAATCATTCATCCACAGCTAATACATTATTTAGAGTTTTCATAATCTGCAAAATTTACAGACTAATCACATGACTGGTCGCTACTGTATTATTCTTTTTTTACTCATAACTACTGACTGCAGTATTAACAACGAAGTTCCTTTGTTTTGCTTTTTTTTTTCTAATGTTAAAAGTCAGTGGCGGCCATGCCCTGGGAGATTTTATGCTGTAACAGGAAAAATTGAATCCATAGAGCAAAAATCGTCTAATAAAAGTGGCTATCTAGTGTTAAAGGAACAGTTACAAAATAATTATTTTTTCCAATTTTCCAATTTAACCTGAATTTGTATTAACTCAATTCTTGTCAGGTCATGGAATTTTTGGCTCTTACTTTGAAAGGTTTAAAATTATAAGGGAGAATGGTTATTTATGTATTTGTAAAGAAAACCAGACTGTAGAACATCTACTTTTTGATTGCCCACTCTTTGAAAGGAAAAGATTTTCGTTGACAGTGCACTTAAAACCACTCTTAAAAATTTTTAGCAAGGATTGTTGTTGTAGAGAATTCCACTATTTCATATGTTCTATATTTAAGAGTTTACGATAATTTTATTTAAACTTTAGCAAAACAGGTTACTCTAGTATACAAGATAACAGGTACATTATAAATTGTAATTGACATAAAACTACAGCCCTAATGTACCTTATGGTGAAATAGGGCTAAAAGAAATTGTATATTAAATAAATAAATAAATAAAAAAACTCATTCAAGGACAGCTGCTTTTCAGATCCTGAAGCAAATGTATTAGAGTATGTAGAAAATCTTCTCGGGTTTGCAGCCAGGTGAAAAGTTTGTTGTGGTCCAACGTTTCCGAGGCTGACGCTGCCTCCATCCTCAGGGAATCTGAAGTGTCGAGTTTTAACATGTAAGGGATATATATACCAACCCGTGTTGGGCGGAGTTGACTCCGCCCAACACGGGTTGGTATATATATCCCTTACATGTTAAAACTCGACACTTCAGATTCCCTGAGGATGGAGGCAGCATCAGCCTCGGAAACGTTGGACCACAACAAACTTCTCACCTGGCTGCAAACCCGAGAAGATTTTCTACATAAGATTCACCAGGAAAGCCTCAAATCTTACATGTATTAGAGTAGTTTGCTTAGGTTTTGTGTTGTTTACATGTTGGCTGTACTGGATTCTTGTCATCGATTGCAATATTTACTTCGCCGACGCCTCATGGAAGAATGGTGCATCTTGAATTCTTCTCAAAGTGCATACAAGAGGTGGAACCAGTACTAGCTGTTGTAGCATCATTGTTTAAATTTTAATTTCAAGTCACAGCTGCATGTTTCCTATTGTTGCTGTGAATTACCGGTGGTTAATTTATTAACTATTGTTGACATCTCATTAAACAAAATTTTAAAAATGCATTCAAGAAGAGAATAAATTCTGTTTAATCTCATAAAAATCGGGTGCATGGAACGCCACACAACTGAAGTGAAACTTTTTTGGCAACGTTGAGAGTGAAATAGAGGGATACGTATAATTATTATATTGAACGGAAGAAGGAAATCGTCTGAATAAAATAAGAAATTCACTTTTTTGGCATTTTACGTATAAAACTATAACACAGTTGGTGATGAACTAATGCCCAAACTGTCACTGATCATAGCCACTGTGTTTGTTTACATGAGTGGGACACTTTGGTGTTAAATATCTTTCGAGGATGTGACACAAACATTGGCAATGACTTTTCTCTTACTTTTACTACCAATTTTCTTAAAGAAAACATCATAAGTTCCTTGTTAAGTGAGGTTGTGTGGGGGACGGGAAAATGTCTGTCCGTGTGTCTGTACGCACGATAACTCAAATAGGCTTTATCGGTTTTTTATGAAACTTGGTATAAACATTTATAACGTCCATGGGAAGAACCCTATTGATATTGGACCAAATTGGTTGACCAGTACTGGAGTAATACCCAATTTAGTGCCTATTTTATGGTAATGTAATAAAAATAATTTATCAAATGTATTAAAAAGACTTTTCTATGCCTGAATGACATTCTTCTTCTTATGGTGAGGAATGTTATGTACTGTAAATAGATTATTGGGCAGCACTCACCACTGTTTGTTGATCCCTTTGTGAAGCCGTTGTCAATAGTTGATTAATCTTGCGTGAAGCCATTGTCAATAGTTGCTTAATCTTGCGTGAAGCCTTCGTCTTCTTAATAATATAATAAAACACACACATAATATAAAATGTAAACACTAAAATGGCAAGTTGCAACTATTGACAACGACTTCACAAAGGGATCAACAAACAGTGGTGAGTGCTGCCCAATAATCTATTTACAGTACATAAAAAGACTTTATGAAATGCGAATCAGTTATCGTGACAACATATTGTTTTAGAATCCCCATATATGGCTTTGGAAGTTGCAATACAGTTAGCTATGACAAATAACACTATTCCTTTACATACGCTTATCAAACTAGACCGTTCAACTGAGCGAGGTGCCCGAGATAGTAAAGTCTTGGACTCATATTCTGGAGGTTTTTGGTTCAAATCCCGAAGCCGACCAATTTTGCTTTTTTTTACTGTGAGAGTGGAATTGTCATTATATCACATATCCGTAGACTATAGTTCTACTCATCTGATTTTTTTAAACTAGAACCTTTGTTTTTCCGTAAGCCCTGCTTAATTAATTAATCTAGAGCTTGGCTTGGAAATACAATTTTTTTTTTAAACTTATTTTTTGCACATCATAATTGAAATTATAACTGATTAAACAAAATCATTCTGGCACTTTGTTATAACAGTTTACCTGATTATTTCTAATAGCTACAGTGTATCAATTTTTGTGTGTGAATGGTATAGCTAAAACTTTATTTGTAATTATAAAATTGATAGTTGAATAAAAACACTTTCTTCAACGCACTTTATTTACCTTAGTAAACTTCTGGACGGCCGTTTCGCAGGTGGTGTTCCTGCATCATCAGCAGAGTGCCAACTGAGTGCCAGAGTTGGCACTCTGCTGATGATGCAGGAACACCACCTGCGAAACGGCCGTCCAGAAGTTTACTAAGGTAAATAAAGTGCGTTGAAGAAAGTGTTTTTATTCAACTATTTGTTACACAGCGCTAAAGTCGGACACAAGAAGGAATATAAAATTGAAATAGAGTTCACCTTAAACCCTTGTCGTAGCACTTATCTGGGGCCACTTATATAATAAAAAATAATATAGAAGATAAAAGCACTGATTATAAACAATGTTGTCATAATATTAAAATCTTCTTATTGGTCCTAGATGCGTCCTTCATTATTTGAATATGCATTTTGATGCATGTTGCATCATCTTCAGTTCCTTGATAAAAATATCAAAGTTTTTGTAGTATTTTCTGCTATTATACGAACTTATGATAATACTCATAAAATAATTGAAGTCTATTAAAAAGCAATATAAACCTGTTACTAACCTGTCTTGCAGAGATACAATAGTCACAAATAGAATATTTTAATGGAAAGGTGAAGTCAGACTGAAAAATTCAATGCCATGGTAGCAATGTTGGTAAGAGCAGCGGCATGGAGAGCCGAAGATTCTGGTTCAAATCCCAGCTATGGCATTAAATTTTTCATTCTGACTTGGCCTTTCCATCTTAGCCTACACACAGCCAGTGTGAAAGAATTATCATTCCAGAAGATTTTAATGTTATGACTAGGGACTGGATTCTTAGGTTTTTACCTATTTTTTTTCCTTACTTCCAAAACAAAAAGCGCTCATACACTTTTTCGAATCATCTCCATAGGATTCACCCACATTAATTCTGTAGCACCTAAAAATACCTAAATGGGTTATAAAAACCTAAATATACCTAAACGGGATATAAAACCTAAAATATCTAATTTAGGCTACTTTTTTGTCTTTTTTGTTTGTCGGTTGAGAAATCTGTATTTTGTGGAGAGAGAATAATTTTTGTCAGGTTAAAATTAGTAACACCAGCGTTTCGTTCAACCCATTGTCGTCTAGGATGGACAGTATCTACAGAGGAAGTGTAAGAGTACCGGCCTATTCCTTTTAAAATACTCGTACGAACAACCATTGTTGCCATGTATGAACAAGGATATAGATTTCTGTGTTTTAAAGCGCTTGTTTGCCTTTAGTACTTCCTTGTTATTCATACTGAGTGGGCACACTGTGGGTTTTAAGAAGACGTGTTAATTATGCCGAAACAAAAGAAATCGAGTTTATTCTGGCGACGACCTGAATTTCACTACCGATGGCAAAGTAATATTTTGTCAAGCCTACCAGAAACACATAAGTGTTATTTACCTTTCTAGAAAAAGGGGAAGTTTTCGTCCCTAGTTGATCTGTTGTGCGGTTAGCATGCGTAACAACCGAAGAAAGGAAAATAATCAGTTTCACATTATCCACATCCAACCATAAAGTTTTTTACTCACTTAATTAGAAGCATCGGATTCAAATCCTGAGAAGGGTAGTGTCTAGATTCAGTATTAACTATTAACTAAGAGATAACAGGAAGAACTTCACAGTTGAGAATCTTGAAAGATATTTAGTGATATGCTGTAACCAGGAAATATGAGGCAATCTTATTTTCAATGCTTATTTTGATTGTTTATGCTTTCTTTCTTCAATTGTATAATATTGTACTAAAGCAAGTTTACACAAATTTAAGTCTGTTTTGTTAAGTTAAACTTTACAAGTATTATGTATAGAATCCTATGTAGCACATTCAAATTCATTAAACCAATTATTCTACCCGAAAACGATATTTTGGACAAAAAACCTAAAAAAAAATATTTCACCTAATGGAAAACCTAAAACAGTGTTTTTAAAAACCTAAAAATCCAGTCCCTAGTTATGACAACATAAACAATCAGTGCTTTTATCTTCTATATTATTTTATATTATATAAGTGGCCCCAGATAAGTGCTACGACAAGGGTTTTAAGGTGGACACTCTTTCAATGTCATAACTATTTTAACCCTGTCTGAAAATGAAATTCATTAATAATTTATTTGTAATGTTGTAAAATATGTAGTTCTGGATGCCGTCTCACAAGTGGCGCCAAAAACTAAGAAATTTGGAATTGGTTATTTTTTTATCTCGACCTTTCATATGCTAAGTTACCTCGAGAACATAGGTAGGGTTCAAAGTGTTAAAACATTGCAACTTACACATTTAGTGCTGTTGACCGGCTGAAGTGGCTGAGGAAGGGTACACGTACACGGAGACGAAGACTGCCAGGAGTTATAACCAGCGTTTACCAGAGGAGTGACCAACAGTAGCAAGAGCAGCATGGTGTAGCTGTTGAACAAGATTACATTATTACCAGTGAAGAGCTAGTAACACATGGTTATACACTTTCCAACGTGAGGATGGTGTTTCTAATACAACAGATACTACAGCAAGTCCCACACAAGAGTTGGCCAATGACGCGGGTTTCTGCATCGCGATGGGTACAGGTCCATCTCCCGAGCGTTCGAGTTAAATATCTATGCTAATAAAGCCGTGATCGGTGTAATGATTCAGGTTCTCACATTTACAGTTAAAATTACAATGAAAATACCTAAATTTCTCTTGTGAAATTGTCTTTAAGTTCTTCTAATGTATGGGAAATTGACCTATACACTTTATTTTTCAAGTTTCCCCATTAATAATAGTCACATACTGTTAGAAGAACTTAAAGACAATATCACAAGAGAAATTAACTCTGTCTCGGAAGCTGAACTTATTTGCGTGAAAGAAAATTTCCTAAAAAGGTGCCAGTATTGTGTGGATGCAAGAGGAGAACATTTCCAACACCTCTTGTGATGAGGAACCTGATTATTAGAAAGGCGCCATAATCTATAAAAATAGGCACTAAATTAGGCATTACTCCGGTACCGGTGAACCGGTTTGGTTCAAAATCAATAGGGTTCTTCCCATGGACATTATAAATGTGTTTTCCAAGTTTCATGAAAATCTGAAAAAGCGTATTTGACTTATGGCGTGTACAGACACACGGATGGACGGACAGACGGTCAGACATTTTTTGTCCCCACACACAATCTCATAAAGTACCATACTGGCACTTAATAAATTATTGAATACAGCTCCAAGTCTAAAACAAGCTTCCTAGATCTTGTAATTTTTACAACTGAAACCCCAACTAATAATGTTGTTAGTAGGTTAGGTACTGGACGAGTATATATCAATGAATGGAAAACAAGGAAATTGGTATATTGACCTTGGGAATTTTTACTGACCATCAGTAACACTCTCTCCACAGATATGGTTTCAGATGGGAGTGTTTCATTGTCTAAAAATGCTAGGGTAAAAAAAGATTCAATAGTAGCTATGTGTTAAACAACAAACAACAAACGGTCTTGGATGACTAAGTTCCATTTTTGAATTATGGATTAAAACAATTGAAGAGTGTAACCCAAATAGCTGCTAAGTGCTATTTTTGTAAAAAAATAGTTTTTGCATCAAAACCCATCTAGGCCTAATATGTCATTGCCAATTGACCCAAGACACGGCTATGTGCCACAGTATTTAGTTTAGTTCAAACATTGATCACAAGATGGAAGCTCTGCTATGTCCCTCATGCATTTAGGAATACATTTTTTACTGTAACTCCTAAACAACTTTTTGGCACTTAGCAGGTATTTGAGTTATACTCTTCAATTGATAGGAAGTTCAATCGTGAAAATAGGATAGTGCTGTTATTTATTGATGTAGCCCAAAAATTCTTGTACGCAGTTTAACAGCAGTAAAAATTGTTACTTTCCTCCCAATACGACATCAGAGCTTCAGCCCATGAACCAAAGTAGGAACTTAAGTTCCGTATCCTCTCTACCCCCTTCACCACGACAAAACTTGAAACCAGAAACAAATCATCGTCAGTATCATCAGGAACATTGAGTTGAATGACATCAGTCCACATAATGCAGAAGTCTTGGGAAAATATGAAGCCAGAAACAATAGCAAATTCTTTTAGGAAAACTGGTTTCACAAATCAAGAAAATGTGAGTGGAGAAGTTGACGAAGAGCCTGAAGTGTGGTCTACCTTCCAAAAGCAGCAAACAAACTTCGAGGCGTTCTTGGTGGTGGATTCTGAAGTTAATTTTGCATCAGATGAAGACATAGTGAATGCAGTAAAGCATCACGAAGATTCTGATGATGGGGAGGGAGACGAAGACGTAAACGCTTGAATGTACAACCATCAACGAATCAAGCATTCCAGGCATGACAAATTCTCTGAATGGTTATAAATGTACAACCATCTATGCGGGGGTGTGTGTTATGTTATTCAACGTAGTCAAAAACTTTGTGGAAGTAGCTCGAGGATAAAGTCAAGCAGAAGAAAATGACAGACTTCACCCAGAAAGTTGGTTTTGAATGCAATGAAGTATTTTTATTCCCTTTAAAAACGTTCGTTTTGAGTCACATTTCCCCTTAAATTTCAATCTTAAAATTAAGGTGCATCTTATGGTTCGGAACAACTTACAGTGCAAAAAGTATGGTAGTATCAAAATCAACAAGAGCATAGCATTAAAATCTTGTTGGCTTTCATGTATCTGCTGTGTCTAAGGCTAAGACCAGAGAAAGGTGTTCAAAACATCGGCAGACATCTTAAATATGGAGCAGCAGTAACTTGGGTTGTGGAAGCCTACGATTACATCTTAAGATACAAAAACTTGATACTTCACCTGAGAGAACCAAAGTGCAAGAAGTCCGGGCTGCCAAACCTAAACAATTGTGATGGTAACCACGAGTAGAACTGCTTTTATATGATTTAGATAATGCTCTAGAGTTGAAAACATTTTAAGTAATATGGAGTTTAACATTAAAAGTCACAAGTTCATGCTGATGAATGTAATTTATGAAGACAAATGTTGTTTTGTTCTCACTTCTTAATCACAACTTTTAATTTCATGTGTCACCTGAAAAGTAATTAGGGTAATTATCCTATAAATCAACTATAGCCATATTTTGAGCGAAACAGCAATTTTTCTTTTATATTCTTCTTCTACTTGATGAACCATCTCCTATGAGAGGTTGGCCAGGACATTCTTCTACAACTGGACTTCTTTTCCCAATAGTTTTATCTTCATATGTGGCCAAAATATTGTAATAAATGTATTTGTTGTTTATTGTTTAATGTTGTTTTCTGTTTGAGATGATTAGACAAAAATTAATTACAAGCCACAAGTTTATGCTGATGAATGTAATTTATCAACATAAATGTTCCATTAGAAGTAAAGCTATTTGTTGTTTCGTTCTCACTTCTTAACCACAATTTTTAATTTTGTTTATGTATCACCTGAAAAGTAATTAGGGTAATTATTCCATAAATCAACTAAAGCCATATTTTGAGCGAAGCAGCAATTTTTCTACTTTATGTGCCATCTTCTATGACAGGTTGGCCAGGACATTCTTCTACAACTGGACTTTTTTTCTCAAACTTCAGATTCCAATTTTCAAATATTTTCAAATACTCTCTTCCTTATTGAAACAAAAACAGAATTAAAATCACAATGGATATCTTATTTATTATTAATACAACATTTCGGCACAAACAATTAGGCCTTCATCAGGTACAGCAAGACGAAAGATTCAACTGATAAATAAACAAACTCAAAGAGTTTCCATGGATATGACTTGTTTACAAAGTCGAAACGTCGGATACACCGCCTTCTGGAATATCCGGAAAAACGACGTGAAAACTTGAAGTTCTTCCGAACCTTCTAATCCACTCATCCGGGATGTTATAAGGGGTGTCCAAATTACAGACGTCAGGAGGAGAGGGAAAAGATACAGACCGTTTACAGTTAACCAAATCATAGTTAACCAAACTTCTCCAAGGTCTCCATCGTATCTATTCAAATTATCCTGGTTATCAATGATATTCACCACTTCCAAGATTTTCCTTTTAATAGGGTCGGGTTCGATTTTCAGAATCTTGAGATTATTGATATATGGTGTTTATTATCAATCATATGCTGGCTTAAACCGGTTGCCGGCCTCCCAAGTCGTACATCTCTTTCATGCTCTTTCATTCTCACCTTGAAAGATTTCCCGGTTTCACCGATGTAAGAACCCCTGCACTCTCTGCAAGTTATTGAATATATCCCTGGTAGCTCCATTTTAGATCTTAATTTGCCAACCTGTTTATATTGAGAAAATATATTCTCGATAGTGCGCCTGGCTTTATATGCAGGAATGAAATCATACTTTCGCAACAACTTGTCTATCTTTCCATTAGCCATAGGATTGTATGTTAGACTAACATATTTCTTATCCAGGTTTTTCTGTTCTCGTCTGGCATTGTTACACAGATTTTCAGCTCTATTCCAGATTCGATTTAACCTTCTTCTACTAAACCCATTTTCACCAGCCAACTTAAAAATTTCATCCTTTTCTCTCCTCAGATCCTCAGTGTTATTGTACAATCTAATGGCCCTAGTTGAGAAATTACACCATACATTATCTTTTATTCTAGGATGATGGGCAGACTTCTTATGAATGTATAACCTTCCTTTATTTGCAATTAGTCATATTGTGGTCCTGATTTCCACCGTGAATGCTAAAATATATAATCAATATTAAAAATTATTATTAACAATATTTGGTTTCCGGTATATACCCACCCGGATTCTTGGACTGTCTAAAATAATTCTGAGGTCCAGAAAATTTAAGCATCCATTAATTGGTTTTTCCTTGTTACTTAAATAAATTTGTCCATATAAGGAACTTAGCTTTGTCTGCACATTAACATCTCGATGGGCACACCCCGTTGGTTTCAAAGATCTTGCATTTCTGTCCACAAAAGTGTATTTTTTTTTTTTTTTAGGCCTTTATGTTGCAATCCCAAAGCCCTTAACTTTATGTTCTTCTCCCTTCTTTTTCTTCTTTACAGAATTCGTAGTTGTTTTTTTCTATAGGCTTCTTATTAGAACTATCACTTGTGTCTTCAATGGTAACCCGACTCCCTACCTTATTATCAAATGTGACTTTATCATTGCTCTCATTGCTGAAATTTTTGTGCCAGGTGAAACGTTGAGTTTCAGTCACGTTACTACTTTGATGTCCATGAATAGTAACATTATCAAGTGTGATTGCTTTCTAGTTTTCTTTCATTTTCCAATCTTTTTTGCCAATCCTGCTTGTACTGGAAAAATTGTATCATCGAAATATTGAGTTCAGTCACTGCAGGAAATCCTTCAATGTTAACAATTTTTATACTGACAGATATATAAGCATTCATGAGCCACAGATTATTGTCTCTGTTGGACACTACATGAGAATATTACAGGAGAAAAATTCCTCCGGCACTGGGACTTGAACCCAGGACCTTTGGCTATTCGCGCCAATGCTCTACCAACTGAGCTAAGCCGGAGCTCAATTCACAGCGCCAGATGGAACTTCTCTCCTATAACTGGCGCTGTGAATTGAGCTCCGGCTTAGCTCAGTTGGTAGAGCATTGGCGTGAATAGCCAAAGGTCCTGGGTTCAAGTCCCAGTGCCAGAGGAATTTTTCTCCTGTAATATTCTCTAATTTTTATACTGTTTGTGTTCAAATTAAACATTTTATGGTCTTCACTTTGCTTTTCCGCATAATGCAACTGTTTGAGCGCCAGTTACACTAATCATCTTCCTCTTTCCATAACCTGAAGTAGACTATATACTTTAAACTCTTCCAAAATTCCCTCTGAGTACTTTCAATCATTATGAAACAAAATCTAACATTATTAGGCTGTATGTTTCATTATTCATAGCAAATATATCATAATGCAGTGTTCTTACAAAATTATTGTAGTTATTTACATTTCAGCAGAAAATTAGGAATAATTGAAACATGTCCAATTATTAAGTGCCAGTATGGTACTTTATGAGATTGTGTGGGGGACGAAAAAATGTCTGTCCGTCTGTCTGTCTGTCCGTGCGTCTGTACGCACCATAACTCAAGTACGCTTTTTCGGATTTTCATGAAACTTGGTATAAACATTCATAATGTCGATGGGAAGAACCCTATTGATATTGAACCAAATCGGTTCACCGGTACCGGAGTAATGCCCAATTTAGTGCCTATTTTAATAGATTATGGCGCCTTTCTCATAGAAAGGCGCCATCACTCAAATACGCTGTAACGGATTTTCATGAAACTTGGTATACCCATTTATGACGTCCATGAGAAGTGCCCTATTGAATTTGAACCTAATCTGTTGACCGGTACCGGAGTAAAACCCAAGTTAGTGTATATTTTAAAGACGCAGTAACTCAAATACGCTTTACCGGATTTTTATGAAACTTGGTATACACATTTACAATGTCCATGGGAAGACGTCTATTCATAATGGATAAAATCGGTTGATCTGTTTCGGAGTAATGCTCAATTTAGTGCCTATTTTATGGCAATATACGTATTCGAAAGAATTTATAAAAAAATGATAATCAGTTATCTTGACAACATAGCCTATTGTTTTACTGTGATCTTATAAGGCCTTGGAAATTAAAATACAGGTATCTATGACAAAAAACACTATTGTTTTACATGCGCTTATCCAACTAGACCGTTAAAATGACCCAGGTGGCCGAGATGGTAGACCTTTCTTCTTCCGTAAGCCCTGCTTAATGAATAAATCTGGAGCTTAACTTGGAAATCAATTTTTTTAAATATATAGGGCCTATATTCTGCATATCATAATTGCAGTCATAACTGATTAAACAAAAACATACTGGCACTTTTTTACATCAGTTTACCTGATTTTATTTGTATTAATATATGTTTATGGTTCTACACTGTAATTCAATATCTTCAGGCTCCTGGGTTCAAATCAAATCAAATGTATTTGGGTTTCTAATGGTTTCCTCCTTCGCAAAGACTAACTCCAGATTTGTAGGAGTTAGTTTATTTTCCATATCTCATGGCCGCTATGTTACTGGATATTATAATTGTTTAAACTGAATATCAGAAAAGAAGACATAACTGAACAATAGAAACAGATTACGCGAATGAGTTGTTACCATAGACTACTGGTCCACGCAAACATTCTAAACACGTGATATGACCTGTATACAGTTAGAACGAGCATTATAACCCTACTAGTAATAATAATAAGAATCTGTGATTTTGTAATTGCTGCTTCGTGTGGTTATGCGGTCTTTCTACCGCTGCCAACACCATTATTCGTCCACAATACCGGCAATGTAGCTCACTTTTCTGCTGCACTGTTGTATTGACTGCGGCTTATACCGCAATGAGAGGTGTTATGTTAAATGTATAATACTATCCACATAGTATCCGTGGAACGGAGGCAGTAACCATAGCGGAGCATTGCAGATTAATGTTGATATCAATAATAAATAGTCATAAAATATGACCACCTAATTCTATCACCACTGGATACAAAATATTAAAGAAAATATACCGGTAAAATACAAGTTCCTTTACTATAAGGAAAGTTGGTGATTTTGGTCATGTCAGATGATTTTGCAGTAGCCTTCCTGGGATGATCAAAGCGTATTTTGGTCCCGCACTTCAGAACTTGGATGGTGTCGAAGCTGGGACATTGTTCCGACAAGATCTGGCTACCATCCACATAGCAAATGTGTCATTACAAGCCATTCCCAGGAAAAGTCATGACATTAACTGGCCCCCTGGAACTCCTGAATTAACCCCAAGAGTAGAGTCTGCAATATACACTAGACTATAGGCTAGACCAGTGGTTCCCAAAGTGGGGTCCGCAGACCCCTGGGGGTCCGCGATGGTGTTTCAGAGGGTCCGCAGGCGGTTTAAGAAGAAATAGGATATCCCGTAATTTTGAAGTGCTTAACTGTGTTCCCCACTACTTATCTATGTGAAACCGCATTCTCCCACCTCACGTACTTGAAATCAAAGTTTAGAAATAAACATGAAGTTGAAAGTGACTTAATACTGAAATTATCAGATGTTAAACCTAACGTTGCAGAGATAATTAATCAAAAGCAGCCTCACTGTTCACATTAAGGAGTAAACTCTGTTTGTTACCATTGATATTTTTATTTTGTCTATTGAATTTAATAAATTTGAATCAAAGTATTTATTTAGTTTTTTGTTTCAAAACCCAGAGGGGGTCCACAAATTTTAATTTTTTTTCAAGGGGTCCGCGGACTGAAAAGTTTGGGAACCACTGGGGTAGACTGTGTGATTAAAACAAATATTTTTCTCCATTCATAACACAAACGCTTCAAACAACCTGTTCTCAATGTTGACATTTCTTGTCCAGTAAAATATTACATATTACGTATTGCACTTGTCGTTATAGGCTAAAGTAAAATAGTAATAATAATACTTCACAAGACCTGCTGAAATGCCAACGTATAGTATGGATCAGAGGAGGGTATTAATCTTTATTACAATATATTATTGTGATAAGGAAAAGGAGAAATAAGGCAAACTACACACTACACTTAGGCCTACATGAGAATGGGGGCTTTGCAATACTGTGAGTGTGTTGCTTAGGCCGTAGCTTCATTGTGAAGTTATCTGTACCTTTTTTTAAATCAATCAACTTCAGCATCAAATAGTATTACAAGCTACAAGGATAAGTAGATGAATAATACACTGCCATAAAGGCATTATTCAGCAGGAAATTGTGGAAAGACGTACTCACAGCAATTTAACATAATTTCATACAATACGATTTTAATGCCATTAAATCAATTTACTAATTTTACATAAAAGGAATTACAGTTGAAACTTGTACAATTAAATAATAATAATAATAATTTATTGTTCATTAATTGTGTATTATACAATATTGAACATAGTCAAAATCTTAAAACTAGGTTAGCCTAAAACAATCTTAAAGTCATAGCTTATGTACCCAAGTATTCTTTTATACTATAAAGCCCCTGTTTAATAAAAAATTCTTTGAGTTTTCTTGTGAATAATTTAGGTTTACCTCTTAGTCCTTTTAGATTGTTGGGTAGCTTGTTGTAGAGCATATCTCCATTAATATATGGACTTTTCTCTGTAAGTTTTAAATTATATTTGTTTCTATTGTAGTCTTTTTTGTGTCTAGTTTCATATTCTCTTAAACTGTTGTGTTCAGGATGTGTAGTTACAATTCAAATAGTTTGGTATATACAGTGAGTCCATTTTATGAGGAAACCTCGCATCACTGCCGCATTGCCGCGCTAGCATCGCATTGCATCACAGTTGTAAAAGGCATACAAGCGGTTAGTTGCTTCGGATTGTTGTAGTGAGATGCTTGTCTATTGTTGTCGTGTGTTACATAAGACAATAATCGAAAATGTATACGGTTGAACAGCGAATTTATTTGGGGGAATGTTACTTATTGAGAAATAACCATAGAAGGCGTGTTCGGAGATTTTCTCGTAAATATCCTGGCTGTACCATCTCAGTATCTCAAATAAATGGTGAGTAATAAGCCTCTATATGTAGGCCTATTTTGATAATAAATTGGTTGAGTTATTCTATTTTGTATTGTTTCTAAAGTCTTGATTTGCCGGTAGTAACGGAGCACGGTCCCGGCCGGTGCAAGCGCAACAGCGGGGAAAGTGTGAGCAAGGGCAACGCTGTTAAAAAGTTTCTGCATAAAATGGATTCCCTGTATAAAGACTATATAGGTTGATGATTTATGTATAGCGTAGAGCTTTATCACTGGTACTCACTACTAAATTGCGGTATTTTGTTACCTGTTGGAGCGCTTTCAACCGCATGGAGCGGCCATCTTCAGCAACACTGAAGATGGCCGCTCCATGCGGTTGAAAGCGCTCCAACAGGTAACAAAATACCTCAATTTAGTAGTGAGTACCAGTGATAAAGCTCTACGCTATACATAAATCATTAAGATTATCGCTACAAAATGGACAAAACTCAAGGACTATATAGGGTTAGCATATGATTACTTATAAAGCTATTTTTACAAGATTCCTGTTTCTTTAGTTTAAATACAATCCATACAGCTTTCATTTGTAATATAAAAAGTCTGTCAAGATGTTCCCCAAATTTCTATACCGTATACAAGATATGGATATATAATTCCATAGTATACCTTTTTTAGACAGTTCAGGTCCAATACTGCACTTACTTGCTTTAATAAGAATATTCCTGAACTGACTACCTTTAAGTTACTTTTATAATATGACATTTATGAATTTCAATATTGTTTAAATATGCGGATTTATAGTAAGTAGTACCTGAATATTGAATCAAAAGTGACTAGAAGAAAGAAGAAAAAGACCTTCCACAAATACGAGAACTCGTCCTCATCATCATCATCATATGGCGCTACAGCCCGTGTCGAGCTCTGGCCTCCCCAAGTTTCATCCTCCATTCTTCCCTATTACCACTGGCCAATTTCCAATTCTCTATTCCAAGTAATTGTTTGGTGTCCATGCCAACTGCATCCTCCCATCGATTCCTTGGGTCTTCCTTGGGACCTTTTCCCCTCGAATGCTGCATTCATTATTCTTTTAGGTATTCTGTTTCCTTGCATTCTATTTATGTGTCCGGCCCATTGCAGCCTTCTCAAACGTACTATTATATCCAATTCTGGTTCTCTATACATGTGTTTGAGCTCATTATTTCTTCTAACTCTCCATACACCATTCTCATTAATAGGGCCATAGATTCTTCGCAATATCTTTCTTTCGAATGTATTTATCATGTCCGCAGCTTTCTGGGTAAAGGTCCAGGTCTCACATCCATAAAGTAATACAGGTTGTATCATAGTCTTATATAATAAAATCTTTGTCTTTCTATGTATCAACCTGGATTTCATGCGAGAACTCGTCCACACGCTAGTAATTGCGAGCATTGAGTTGCAGATATAAAATTATATCACTAATAATGCAGTGAGTCCCACGCAAGAGTAGGCCAATGACGCAGGTTTCTGTGTCGCGGCGGACACAGCTCCAACTCCCGGGTGATCGGGTGAAATATCTACGCTAATTAAGCCGTGATCGGTGTAATGATTCAGGTTTTCAGAAATACAGTTAAAATTACAATGAAAATAACAACGTAACTCATCACAAGAGATGCTGGAAATGTTTTCCTCTTGCATACAGACAACACTGGCACCTTTTTACGGAATTTCCTTTCACACGCGTAAGTTCAGCTTCCGAGATAGAGTTAATTTCTCTTCTAATATTCTAATGTGTGGGGAATTGACATATAAACTTTATTTTTCAAGTTCTCTCATAAATAATAGTCATATAGGCTATTGTTAGAAGAACTAAAAGACAATATTACAAGAGAAATTAACTCTATCTCAGAAGCTGAACTTACGTGTGTGAAAGGAAATTTCCTAAAAAAGTGCCAGTGTTGTGTGGATGCAAGAGGAGGACATTTCTAATATCTCTTGTGATGAGGTAGGCTACGTGGTTATTTTCATTGTAATTTTAACTGTAAATGTGAGAACCTGAATCATTACACCCATCACGGCTTTATTAGCGTAGATATTAAACCTGATTGACCGGGAGTTGGAGTGGTGGACTCTACTGTACTAGGACTAATGACGTAATGCAATATTTCAAACCGCAACTGCCAGATCCCCTTTGTTTACACTTTCGCTGAATAATGGACTATGCATTCGTAAATAATATATATCAATTAGTTCGCACAGGACACAGCCTATCCAGAGTGCATTCCGTAGCACAAGACAACTACTGCTTCCAGCGGACAACCATGTGAGGCTACTCAATATTTACAATTTACAGGATTAACAATTTATTAATCTCCTTTAAAGTTTATGAGCAGCTAATTTTTCGCATTTATCATCTGTGAAGATTTACCATTCGCTCAATTTGAAGGTATGTTTCAGCATGACAATGCATACTGTAAGCACAATGAACTGAGATTAATCTCCTTTTAAATATCATGAATAAAAAATCATAAAACAATGCCAGCACTGGTTTTGTTAACTTTGTGCTTGCCTGTTAATGGTCTTCCATTGTAAATAACTATTAATGGTTCCACGTGAGTCCTAATCATTTAAAGGGGTTCTACAGTTAAGAAGTTAGGGAAACCTGTGGTGTTATACAAAGAAGATTTGACTGCTAATACAATAATCTGCAACATCACGACTTATTTATTTATGTATTGCATATACAAACTTTTGGTGGACAGTGCTTGAAACCATGAACTCTCGGTGCATGTGCTGAGTCTGAGCTCAGATGTTGTAAGTTAATAACCTTTAACAAATGTAATAGAATTTGGTCCAATCCAATCCAAGCTTGGGTAGATCCTTCTTAACTTTGTTCATAGTGGAGTCACATGGATTCGGGGTGCTGAATTCAATCAAGTATTCAGCTGTAAACAAAGAAAATGCAGTTAATTAGATATTTTCTTAGGAAATACACTGACTAAATAGAACTTGATTGTCCAATATTTTTCTCATTTAGTATTTTCAAAAATAGAATTGAACATATAATAATTCGAATTGATAATAACACAGGGTACATTGGCTATATTAAAATTGAATCTCGTTATATCGTATACTTATATAAAAATGTAATTGTCTGTCTTTCCAGATAGAGCTGTTGGTGTACACTAGCCAAACCTCTCCGTAGTTGAGGCACGGGTTGTTGGTCATCTTGCACTTCATGCTGTCATGGTGGGAACTTGAGTTTCCTGTACTCAGTGCTGGTAACCTAACTTAGAGCACAGGTAAGCCTGCGAGTTTTGATGTATTTATTATTGGAAACATGATTTATAATCATATTTGCTAGTAGAAGTTGACATCTTCAGTCTTACCTGTGTTTACTTCCTCTTGTGTCTTTATAATTGACTTAAGTTAATTCATCAGGCAGCTGGGTTGCGATGGCCTTGCATCGGCTACTCAAGTAATTGTTTTGTTGATCGCCACCAAGATTTAGTTTCATAAGATTGGTATACTTTGACCATACCAAATAGGGAATAGATCATTGTAATTACTTACTGTATTCTTGACGTATTTTCTCGAATTTTCCCTAACATAGAAATTTTTTAGCCTTATCTATGTGTGAAATGTTTAACAGAATCTCAGAAATAGAAAAGTCTACATACTGTTAAAACGCACTATCACTATATAGGCTACTATTAGGGGAACCACAGTGAAGTAATGAATACGAGGGATAGAGCTTAAGGCATGGCAACTTTTTTTTTTTTCAAGCTAAGGCAATTTTAATATGATATGTTGTCACAGGAGAATGTGGCATCGCTCGTATATGGACCCATCATTTGATAACATTGTGATGTACACTTATACGAATAGAGGTCTACAAAACGCACAAAGCAAAAGTTGCTTGTTATTGTACAAGTCAAAAAAAAATCTAATATTGAGTTAAGATGATCACGCACACACACAGACATGTTTGTGAAGAAAGTATTTTTGCATTCAGGAACCTTAAAACATGAATTTATGTTGAAAACTTGACATGGAATTTCAATATTTCCTTTCTTGTTTCGAGTGGTGGATACCCATGAATATATGTGAAATAATGATAGTAAATATTAGATTTAATGCCACAAGAATGGAAGACTGGAATAATGTCGTCTACATTGGGCCTTGGCAACTGGACTTTAACGAATTATGATTGAATCGATGCAATATATTGGCGAAAATAATTACTGAAAAATGAATTACACGAAAATAGCGCAAAGTGTGATGCAGTCACACAACTTTCTCTACCCTAGACATAAGAAATATTTTCTCACTTCACATTTTGATGTAGAAGAAGAGGTCGTATTGCAGGTACAACTTAAGTGTGTGAGTATGCTATATCAGAAGTCGGTAAATTATCCATAGCTGTAGGCTTTGTATTAGTTGAGATTTATCATAGGCCCTAAGCATGGGATGGAACATTTTGAGTCCTATACTCGCAGTGTATTATGTCCCGGGTTTTAGGGGAGGAAAGTATGAAAGTGATACTGCATTTCTATTTTATTTCAGGCCCGAAACGGTTTAACATGAGAATGAGAAATAAAATTTTCCGTCAAGTCAATACAATCTTATGTAATTTATGTTTCTTCTTATTTCAACCCCTCCCAGGCATGATGTGTAGAAGCAACGGAATGCAGCATTCGACATCCTCTATGAGCCATAAAAAGCTATATCTATCGTTTTCTGATGGAATAGTTTGATAAATCTTTTTCTTCATTTCAAGTTTTACATACATATTATAGGCTATAAGGACCTAGAGTTTCAAAATCGAAAGTCCTCCATAAGTTAATTTCAAATTACAAAATACAAAGCCTGGGCGACGCCGGGCCCTTTCAGCTAGTAGCTTATAAAATAGCCATATCCAAGGATAGAGGAGTAAACACTGGTTAAAAACTGCAAAAAAACTAATTTTCACCTCAAAGTGCACATAGCAGATTTTGAAGGCGCAACGACGATTTGTTGTTCTATGCCACTTAACTTTTCCACTGCTACAGACTTATAAATGCATTGCATAAAAGCAGAGATATAAAATTCACAGAGTAATGCTTTATGTAGCAATATGAGGAGTTAAATTTAGTCAATGGAACAAAATATATTTCCGCTCATGAAATTAAGATCTGGGTTCATCTGTATGCAAACAGTTTCAAATTTTATGAATGCGTTCCTGGAACTTCAGACTGCTGCTTTCTTTGCACTCCAAACCGGCTCTAAGGGTCAATATACTCATCCCTTAATTTGTAACACAACTGAGGTGTCATAAAATCCTAGCTTCCACACAATTGCATGATTGCTGCTGTTGCTATTGCTAGTATACTATAACAATATATGTATATATAATATATAATTTTATACATATAAAAATATCTGTATCTGTATCTGGTACCCTATGATCCCCAGGTGGGGCGAAGGGGCCTCCAAGTGGAGGTTTCATTACCTATACTAATTTTGATTTGCTTATTTTCCGAGAGAGGGTAGAGGGACAGGTGGTTAAGCCCATCGCCTCGCAACTCCCCTTTGGAACTAAGTATTTCATGGACGTGAAAGGGCCGAGAAATTTTGTCCAGAGGCTCTAATTTAGGCTTGGAGTTCTTTTACGTGCCGTAAATCTACGACACGGGACCCCCAGCTTAAAGTCCCTCCCGGAGGACTCCAGGATTTTTACGTCCTGAAAAATCCATCGACAGCGGCCGGGTGTGATCCCACGCCCTGCGGATCTAGAGGTGGGCAAACTACCTCTAGACCACTGCGGCCGACATATAAAAATATACATATTATATATTCAAGGTGGCTCAGAAAGGAATACTTTATTTTTTTTTATTTTTTTTTATTTTTTATTTTTTTTTAATTATTCACAAAGCGTTAGAATGGGGTTTGCAACAATACTCTCAGAGGCGAAAGTGGCCTAGAAATTCAGCTGTGATGGATCACTTGAGCGGTGAACAGCGTGTCATCTGTGTGCAGACATTTTACCAAAACAATTATCTTATAGCTGGTTCAGCGTGGACGTATTGTAACAATGATTGCAAATTGATATCATAGGATGATCAAAGGGTATTTCAAAACTTTGATTGCGATGGTTTTATCTTGCCTATTCTTTCCTTTTTTATCATTCACACCTTGTTCATCTTTATAGGCACTTCATTATTTGAGTACTGTATTCTCATAAAAGTATTGAAGCTGGAACATGATTCAAACAAGATCTGGCTACCAAATGTGTCATTACAAGCCATTCCCAGGAAAAGTCATCTCAAGGAAGGTGACATTAACTAACCCCCTAGAACTCCTGAATTAACCCCCAGAGTAGAGTCTGCAAATCTGCAACAACTAGACAACGTTCGAGCCATTAGGCAGCATGAAAACAGATTATTTTATACAACATAACTTGCTTGGAAATTGAAATAAGAGAAGTATGCACATTGATTAAAAACACAATTTCGATTCGGTGCAAGCCAGTTCGTGTGCTTTTATTCTGTTCTGCTGTTAGCTTACGTGAATGAAGCTAACTTTGTCTTATATGCACCATTGGTAGCACTGGTCACTACATGGTAACTTGAATCAATTCATGGATGGTTGATTCATAGTATGCTGTGATCTCTGAGCTGTTACTTTTGTTTTTATAGAACAGAGCTCGAAAGTAATTATTTCTATAATACGTTACATTTTTATTAATGGAATAGTCTTAATAAATCCAAATAATTAGTTGACATTAAACCAATTTACTAATTTTACACAAAAGGAATTACAGTTGAAACTTGTACAATTGAAGAGCGTTTTTTCAAAAGCCGATATCTACATGGATGGCTCAGAGCAAGAGGTGACTAAGTGCCATCAAGAAAAGTGCTAATATTTGTGTGTATTGATTGCAAAGATCGTATTTTATCTACGCCAAACATGACTAGCAGCCATTACTGTGTCTGTACTGATACAGCAAGGCTGTTTGTCATGTTTGGCGTAGATAGAATACGATCTTTGCTGGTCAATACACACAAATATTAGCACTTTTCTTGATGGCACTTAGTCACCTCTTGCACTGAGAAATCCATGTAGGTATCGGCTTTTGAAAAAACGCTCCTCAATTACATGATTAGATATTTTGTTTAGTAATACATTTGTTAAGTGACTTTTATAATATGACATTTATGAATTTCAATGTTGTTTAAATATGCGGATTTATAGAAAGTAGTGCCTGAATAATAAATCAAAAGAGAAGAGAAGAAAGAAGAAAAAAGACTGATAGACCTTCCACAAAAACGAGAACTACATATATTCATACTTGTCCACACGCTAGTAATTGCGAGCATTGAGTTGCAGATATAATAAAATTATATCACTAATAAAAGCAGCATGCCAGATTCATACCAAATTCACCCGAAGAAGCATACGTACCAGTTGAAGAACGAAAGAAGAGTAAAATACCTAATGGCGGATATGAATAGGTAAGGAAACCTTCCTTTCCCGCACTCCACAACAGTGGCGGGCACTAGTGTACTAGGACTAATGATGTAATGCAATATTTCAAACCGTAACTGCCAGATCCCCAGTGTGGGTAACTATATACAAAAATTTCTCTTTGTTTATGCTTTCGCTGAATAATGGACTGTGCGTACGTAAATAATATGTATCAATAAGTTCAGCACAGGACACAGCCTATCCAGAGTGCATTCCGAAGCACATGACCACTACTGCTTCCAGCCGACAACCGTGTGATTGATACACAATATTTCAAATTTACGAGATTCCCAATTAATCTCATTTGAAGTTTATATGAGCAGATAATTTTTCACATTTATCATCTGTGAAGATTTAGCATTCACTCAATTTGAAGGTACGTTTCGACATGTCAACGCGTACTGTAAGCATAACGAACTGTGTTTATTCTCTCTTTAAATTTCATGATTCAATTTCATAAAACATCGCTCGTTTTGTTAATTTCGTGCTTGCCTGTTAATGGTCTTACATTGTAAATAACTATTATTGGTTCCGTCCGTGTTCTAATCATTTAAAGGGGTTCTACAGTTAAGAAGTTAGGGAAACCTGTGGTGTTATACAAGGAATGTTTGAATGGTAGTACAATAACCTGCAACATCAGGACTTATTTATTTACGTATGCATATACAAACTGTGGGTAAAAAGTGTGGAACAATCAACTCGGTGCCTCGGTGCATGTGCTGCGTCTGAGCTCAGGTGTAGTAATAACCTTTAACAAATGTAACAGAAGTTGTCCAAACACAATCCGAGGCATTTTAGATCCTCCTTAACTTTGTTCATAGTGCAGTCACTTGGAGTCTCACAGCTGAATGCAATCAAGTATTTAGCTGTAAACAAAGAAAATGCAGTTAATTAGAACTTTTGTTAGGAAATACACTAATTAGATAGAACTTGATTGTCCAATATTTTTCTTTTTTAGTATTTTCAAAAATAGAATTCAACATATAATAATTGGAATTGATAATAGTACAGGGTACACAGACAATATTAAAATTGAATCTCGTTTTATCATATACTTATATAAAAATGTAATTGTCTATCTGTCCTGATAGAGCTGGTATTCTAGCCAAACCTCTCAGTTGAGGCACGGGTATCATACTGTCATGGTGGGAACTCAAGTTTCCTATACTCAGTGCCGGTAACCTAACTTTGCACACATGTAAGCCTGCGAGTTTTGATATAATATGGAATATAATCATATTTTCTAGTTGAAGTTTACAATTTCAATCTTACCTCTGTTTACTTCCTTTTTAGTCCTTAATATTGACTTAAGTTAATTCATCAGGCAGCTGGTTACGATGGCCTTGCATCGGCTCCTCAAGTAATTGTTTTGTTGATCGCCACCAAGATTTAGTTTCATAAGATTGGTATAGATTAACCAAACCAAGTAGAGAATAGCTCATTGTATTCAGTTACTGTATTCTTAACGTATTTTCTCTTATTTTTCCCTTTCATAGAAAATTTTTAGCCTTATCTGTGTGTGAAGTATGTATCAGAATCTCAGAAATAGAAAATTCTACATATTGTTCCCCTAACTCTTGATTCTGTTAAAACGCACTACCACTATATAGGCTACTATTAGGGGAACCACAGTGAAGTAATGAATACGAAGGATAGACCATAAGACATGGCAACTTTTTTTTCTCAAGCTAAGGCAATTTTAATATGATTTGTTGTCACAGGAGAACGTGGCAGCGCTAGTATATGGACCCATCATTTGATAACATTGTGATGTATGCTTATACAAATAGAGGCGATGGTAATTTAGTTGTAAGTCAGCCTCTGTGCAGAATGGATATGACAAGATGTGAACAGCATTCTTATGTCAAAATAGTCTCTATCCGAGGGAGAAATGCCAGAGAATACAACAAGGAGCTGATGTGGAATAATACCCATCCGTACCGAACTTATGCGATCTTAGAGTGGGTATGTGTGCTTTCATGCTTCATATTAGAGTGGCATGATGCAGTCGCTTATGGATGTTGTTGGGTGTCTGTTTCCTTCACTATCCTAAATCTGCATTGTACATGCATTCCATACTCTGTTCTTTCATTTCTAAGAAGTGAGTGAGTTGAGTGTTTCTAGCCTATTATTACAACACTTGAATAAAAAAAATAGAACTCCTAACACAAAACACACAAAGCAAAAGTTTCTTGTTATCGCACAAGTGCAAAGAAAAAATCACTGTAACTCCCATGGAAAATCTTTTCATGATTATTAAATCGATTCACTTTGATAAAAATTGAAAATATCAGATTTCGTAACGCCTTTTTAAATGTGATCACAAAAATCAATACTTGATGTTTACCAGTTCATTCCTTATGTTGGGAGTCGTGCACCAGAAAGTAACATCTGTGTGTGCATATGTATATGCATATGTAGATGGCAGGGCAGCTCAAGACTCCAATATGGCTACCCAGGACATAATTGTTAAAGAGAATTCTAATATTTACTATTATTATTATTTCACACATAAAAACGATACAGATGGTAAAATGCTTCCTTATGGGCTCGTTTTGCAAATATACCCACTTGATCTCTCTCTTACCACTTGTATCATAAGGAACTATTTACATTGTAACGACGCAAATAGCGACGTGCATAATCAACGATAGGAGACCATTCCTAAACAAAGGAAGGGTTGGGGGACCGCAACTAATCGATATTGAACATTTATATGATTATCGATACTGCCCTGAATTTTATTTGAATTACAGAAAAGGAGAGGTGCGCATGCGTCGACGGTGAATCGACGAGGCAGACGTGCGGAACCTAAAAGACGGTTAGTAGTACGTGCCTGACCACGAGAGAGAGAAGTTGAAAAGGCAGAAGGGAGAAGACGAGATTGGGATGTGTGACAGCGGTAGAGGCGTTCTGACATAATGGTGTGTCAGACTTTCATCTAAAGGAAATTCTGGTTGTGAACTTCCTTGACACGGCTATATGGAGATAGTCATTAATCAGAAGAATACACCAAGTCGGCCAGTACGAGACACCGCTACAGCGAACACCAGCTGTGAGAGTGAGTCGTGACTGCTCGCTCTGAATAAGAGCAGATATGGACATCAGGAAGTAATGGAAGACAACTCAGGATCGGAGGATAAGTTGGACATCACTGGTTGAGTATAAGCGTCTAGACTTTTTTTCTTATTGTTTGGGGAGTGAGAAAATTGAGATATCCTTTTTTTTTTAAGGATGGTTTCTAAGTCATGTATGGCGATTAGACACCGTATGGAATAATAGAATAGAATAGAAACATAGAAGTGAGAATTCTAGAAGTAAAGTGATGAAATCCAGTAATCCAACTATTTTCTATTTCTGGTCTAAATTAATTATAAAAGAGCAGTCTAGAGCCTAACAACTGAATGCCACAGATATATCTCTTCACTTTAAGTTTTTTTTGGGTGATTGTCCCACGAATGAATACATAGCTAGGGGCAATTGGTGATGCTCATATAAACTTTGTTATTTTTGAGACAGGACGCGAGGGGAGTAAGGAAGAAAAGTAATTAAGGGGCATGCTTAGTACTTCTTACGAGGGCCCCTCCCTCTTGGGTTTCTTTCAGGTGACGGGTGACTATCTATAAATAGATTTCATGCTGGCCTGTAATGTTAAGTTATGTTTTTTTATAGAGATTTATCTACAAGCGAAGGTGTATGGAATATGGTAGAGGGGGATAAGAAGTGGAAAGATTGAAGGGCAAAAGAAGGCCTACGAGTGGTAGTGCATTAGGTGTGTACCATTGGAAAATTTACATGTTAGGGTAGAAGTAGAAGTCACTAAAGGGGTTATAGAGAAGCTTACTAATCTGGGCGTGAATTAGTTTCAGTTAGAATTCTAGGGAATTTAGAGACAAAAGAAGATTGGGTGCCCATGCTAAAGAGTAGTAACGTAAGAAGTAGGAAAACTAGAATAACCACCGAGTGAATTAAATCAATGGTATAAGCTGAAGGGAACTCTACTTAAAGAAAGAAAGGGGTTAAAAGATAACAGCTGATGACTGGTCAGGTTAGAAAGAGGAGAGTGAGTTGAAAGATAACAACAAATGATTGGTTAGGTTAGAAAGAGGAGAATAGGAAATTGCGAGTAGTGTACTGATGATAAGTAGTTTATTAGCAAGTACTAGAGATTGTAAGGGTGAGGTGAGGGAACGCCGGAAGTATCCCGAATCAAACAAATAAAATCTGGTAGTAGACAAGGCCTATACCAGTAACATATAAAGAAAAGAAATTTATGAGAGATTGTGAAAGCCATCGATGTTGGAGGCGAACAACGGCCCCACGTGCCTCTAGGAGAGAGTGTCAGGGACCTCTGACATCGATTTACAAAATTTTATTTTTGTTTGCGGCCCATTAATATTTTCCCGGTTGCAGGAGAGGAGTCAGATTGTTTGTAACTCAAGATCTAGACGTCGCTCCTGTATCGGTGGTCTATCGCCACAGTCACTCTGTGGGTATAGGCCTAAACTTCTATTTCTTTCTTCATGAGACTGTCTTTTCTATCTATCTTTAAATACAATTCTTCATGGACTAAGCTGACAAATAGACTAATATAGGAGACATAGGTGGGATTATTGAGTGTAATCTGTAGAGTAAGGACTGGATTATGAATTGAAAACCATTATTTATTCAAGAGAAAAAAAAACACCCAGTATAATATATATATTGAGCTATCCTGAAGTTACAAATGTAAATGACTGCACAAGTCAGTAGTAAATTAGAAGAATAGTACAAAACGTTCTAGTAGATACCTGAAAAACAAAGAAAGAAAATTAAAGTAATTAATTAAGGATTTGTTATTGTTGAACAGAGAACGTACTTATATAGTTAAAATTGGGTATACTAACCTTGAATAATCAAATATTATCCTACCAATAAAAGTGTTGAATGGTTAATGTAGTGTAAATGTAATTTATTGTATATAAGATTGTTATTGTTGAAAAAAAGAAAAAAAAATAATATATTAAATAAATTATGGTTATTGTTATGCAAAGTAAATTAACGTGAAGTTCAGATTTTTGACCCTTATCCTTATAATGGTCTGAGAGTAGCTGGTTTTTGTGCTAAGTTACATACTTTGGTAGTGAGTATTGAAAAAAGGAGAAAAAGAAGAAGCAGAATAAAAAAAAAAAAACGAAAGGTAAATCCGAACCCAACTCCCGTCTCCACTGTTATTTAAAAGCTAGTCGAGGGGCATGTAGGTACATAGCCTGTGTATCTATAATTTAATTTGTGTCTGGGCTGATATATAACAAAAAGAAAAGAGGAAGCGTATTGATGATGGCGCCCGTTAATATAAATTTTCATCAATATTATCAAGACTGGGTAAATTGTTAAAAGAGAGAGAAAGTAGACTGAGAGTAGGAAGTTTGCAATCACCCGGTGTCAAAGGTAGTTGTACTGAACGTTGGAATGTGGACTATGCAGGCAGTGTTATGATGACACGACAGGTGCATGAGTGACCTTGTTTTGTAGGAGTTCAGTAAACTTATATACTACGATTAAGAATAATCACATATTAGTCGTCACAGAATTTTGGCGAAGATTTAATCCAAGAAGTTAAGGAACTTTATAGCATAAAGTAAGAAAAGCCCGTCACAAATTTTGGCGCCCAGCGTGGGGTGATAGTTTGTTAATTTGTAACGTGTGGGGCGATAGTTTGTTAATTTATGACCAAAATATCGTGAAGTTCAGTCTTCACAAATTTTGGTCGCCCATAACGTGGGGGTGAGTAGTGTTAAAACAAAACAGTATTGCTAATTGTTGCAACTTAATTTAGTTAAAGTTGTTAAAAAAAAAAAAAAAAAAAAAAAAGAAACCTTTATTCAGTTGAAGTTCCATATTATGATAGCCCATAGCGTGAGGCAGTGATAGTTTGATATCCTAACGTGAGGCGAGATAGGGTTAAAAGAATTTTGGGAGTTAGGTTAGTATAACTGAAATTTATTCTCAAAAACAAATAATAATAATAATAATAATAACATATTTTTGGGAAAAGAATAATGACTATTGACAAGTAAGGACTTCTATAGATGACTAAGACAGACGACTGAACTATTGTGTGTTCTAATCTTTTTTTTCCAGTGGTATTGTTAATATATAAATATGGCTACTTATGTTGATCCGTATGCACAAATAAGAGCAGCTGAGCTAACCCAAGCTATTAGGAAGTTGAGGAAGGCGGATTTAGAGGCAGAATGTGATAGAGTAAAGTTACCGACCACAGGTACAAGGGATGAGTTAAGACAACGCTTGTTAGATTATGCCCGTAAGAACCCTCAGTCATTTCAAGTGTTAATTACGGCTTTTGCTCTGAGTCAGGAAGTTTTGGAAGAAGATTTGGTTGAACATAATATAACGATTCCACAAGATTCATATGGAGATGTAGTGTATACATGGGTTAAGTTAATGCGTAGGAAGGCCATGGCGGTAGCTGATTCAGAAGAAGTTGTACCAGTAGTACCCTCGTTTACAATTCAGTTAGAGCCACATAAACCAAATACTTTGGATCTGGTTCGTAAATGGAACATTAAATTCAAACCTGGGGATAGTATTTACTTATTTTTGGAGAGATTGGAAGATTTAAAACAAAGTTCTAAGTTACAGGGTGTAGAGTTATTGTCAGTATTACCCGAAATTTTACAAGATTCAGCTTTACTTTGGTACAGGAACAGATTAACAGATTGGCCTACATGGGAAGCTTTTTTGAAAGAATTTAGAGAATATTATTTGCCTATTGATGAGGAAGACTCGCTTTTGGATGAGATTAGACAGAGAACGCAAGGTCCTAAAGAATCGATTTTTGATTATGTTAATGCTATTCAAACGTTAATGAGGAGGCTGAGTACTCCAATGAGTCCTCAACAAATGATGAAGAATGTTATCAAAAATTTGCGTCCTGACGTAAAATTATACATTAGACCTGCAGAGATTCAAACTATAACAGATTTAATACGTGTAGGTAGACAGTATGAACAAATATTGTTAGATTCTGAGAGATATATTCCTCCTCCAACGCAGGTTAGAGCTACAATTAAAGAAACGGCTTATAAACCTCAGAGACAAGTTGTTATACCTTCAGTTCATACAGCGCTAGGAATTCAGGGAAAACAGGAACTTCCATCGTCCGAGTTACAAAAGAAACCCAATGTTAGTTTTTCTGCAAAGACGTGGGATAAGGAACGAAATTCAAGTCCTGTAAATGATTCTAGAATGGTTAAAGTAATAGAAAATAAAGAGAGACAGGATGAGTCGAGGGATAATGGTAAAAACACCACTTTGCGTTTTTCAAATAATCAGCGATGTTGGAATTGTGATAAAACAGGACATAGGCAGTTCGAGTGTAAGGCACCTCGTAGAGTTACTCCACGCACTACGATTAAATGTTATAATTGTAATAAGCTTGGACATAGGTCTATTGATTGTAGGATGCCCCAAGAAAGAAAAGTTAGGCCTACAAATTCCTTATGACAATTAACTAAAAATCAGGCTTGTGTGATGTTAAATATAAATCCTACAGATTTAGTTAATGGAGATAGATGTTTTGTTGAAATTTTGCTGGAGGATATTACATTTATTGCTTTAATAGATTCCGGTTCAGATAAAACTTATGTGGGAGAGAAGGGTGATTTTTTGTGTAAAATGTTAGATTTAGCAGTAGAAGAATCTGAAGTTAGGGTGGTGCAATTAGCAGATAAAACTTATAGTTCTATAACAGGAGAGAGAACTTTTGAGATGAAATTGCAGGACAGGATCTTTCAGATAAAATGTAAAATTATGCCAAATTTAGCAGTAGATATGATTCTGGGCATGGACGTTTTGAAACAAATTGGGTTAGTAGTAGATTTGCAAGATGGGACTTGGTATTTCAAAGATGAACCAGCAAAAATTTTTCAATTTGTTAAGGCTATAGATTTAAAAGAAGAAGATCAACTACATAATATTCTTACTTTACCTACACCTCAGGAAAGGGACAGATTGAATATGTTTTTGGAAAATCAGTTACAGAAATTTGATCAGTGTACTGGACTTACCAATCTGATTTCTCATGTTATTGATACAGGCGATGCAAAACCTATAAAACAAAGATATTATCCAGTATCACCCATTTTGGAAAAAGTTATACACGCGGAAATAGATAAAATGTTATTGGAAAAAGTTATAGAGCCTTCAAATTCACCTTGGTCGTCTCCGGTAGTTATGGTAAAGAAACCAGATAGAACATGGAGGTTCTGCGTAGATTTCAGAAAAGTAAACAATTGTACTAAAAGAGATAGTTATCCTTTGCCATACATTGAACATGTTTTGAGTAAATTACGACATGCTAGGTATATCAGTACAATAGATTTGAAAAATGGGTATTGGCAAGTTCCATTAGATGAAGCAAGTAAAGAAAAAACAGCATTTACCGTACCTGGTAGAGGATTGTATCAGTTTCGAGTTATGCCTTTTGGAATCCATAACGCACCAGCCTCGTTTCAAAGATTAGTTGATACTATATTAAGAGAAGAGATAGGAGAGAAATGCTTTTGTTACTTGGATGATATAGTACTTATTAGCGAGACATTTGAAGAACATTTGTCCTTGTTAGAAAAAGTTTTAGAGAAATTAAGAAAAGCTAACCTGAAAATTAATAGGGAAAAATCAAAATTTTGTAGAAGTGAATTAAAATATTTGGGTCATATCATTACTCCATTAGGAATTGCTGTAGATTCAGATAAAATCTCGTGTATCCTTGAGTATCCAGCCCCTACAAAAGTCAAGGAAGTACGAGCATTTTTAGGATTGGCATCTTGGTACCGACGATTCATTCCATTTTTTTCTGAAGTTGTAAAGCCCCTCACTGCACTTCTGAAAAAGAATCAGAAATGGCGTTGGACTAAGGAATGTCAGGAATCTTTTGATGAATTAAAATCGAAATTATCTAGTAGTCCTATATTAACTTGTCCAGATTATACTAAACCCCTAGTGTTACAGACCGACGCTAGTTTTTCAGGACTAGGAGCAGCATTAATTCAGACAGGAGAGGAAGGAGAGGAAAAAGTAATAGCTTATGCTAGTAGAACTTTAACGGTAGGTGAGCAAAAGTGGGCAATAGTTGAGAAGGAATTGTTAGCTATATTGTGGGCAGTTCAAAAGTTTCGTCCTTATTTGGAAGGTTATCATTTTAAAGTATATACTGATCATTTTGCTCTGAAATGGTTAAATACATTACAGAATCCGACCGGACGATTAGCTAGGTGGAGTTTATTGCTCCAGGAGTATGATTTTGAAGTAATACATAGGCCTGGTAGATTACAAAAAGTTCCGGATGCTTTATCTAGAATACACGAAGGGAAAGTTCAAGAGAAAACGGTAGAGGAAGAATTTTGCCTCTTGTTGACTGATAACTCTGAAGTAGTGGAATGGGAAAATATACAAGATGCTTGGTATATTAAGCGGAAAGAGCAAGTACAAAGTAAACCTAAATTTTGGCCAGATTGGAAGGTCGTAGATGAGAAGTTGTACCATTTAAGATTAGATCAGTTAGAACAAACTTTAGAGGGAACAGTGAATAGGTGGAAATTAGTTATTCCGCAAGATTATAGGATTAAAGTATTACAGGAATGTCATGATGCACCTACTGCAGGACATATGGGGATAGCTAAAACTTTCTTTAGAATAGCAAACAAGTATTATTGGCCGGGAATGTTTAGAGATGTTGCTAAGTATGTTACTGCTTGTGAAATATGTCAGAGACAGAAAGTGTTACAGACGGCTCAAGCAGGACCAATGCATTTTTACCAGAAAGAGAAACCTTGGATGACTGTAGCTACTGATTTGTTGGGACCTTACCCACGTTCCAAAAAAGGGAACCGATACATTGTAGTATTTCAGGACACCTTTACCAAATATGTAGAGTGTAAAGCGTTAAGGAAAGCAACCAGTAGAGCAGTTACGGAAGCATTTTATGAATTGATTATCCTTAAATGGGGAATTCCGGGATATTTGCTGATGGATAATGGACCGCAATATACTAGTAAATTAATGCGAGAGATAGCTAAAGCTTTTAATATAACTCCTTGTTATTTACCTGTATATTCGCCACAAGGAAATCCAGTAGAAAGAGTCAATAGAGTATTGAAAACAATGATTTCTAGTTATATTCAAAAGGATCAGACAGTTTGGGATGTGTATTTGAGAGAATTTAATTTTGCTATAAATACGGCTAAGCATAGTTCCACTGGATGCACTCCTTATATGCTAAATTATGGGAAGGAGCCTGAAATTATCAGTAGGATTGAAAAGGTGGAAAACCAACCGATTCATAAAGAAATTCCAAAACTTTGGGTGGAGAGACTCAATAAATTGAAAACGGTACGTTTAATGGTTAGACATAACTTAGAAACCGCCTATAAGAATTCGAGTCATTATTATAATCTTCGGAGGAGAGAGATGAGATTTCGTCCAGGAGATCTAGTGTTAAGAAGAAACTTTAAATTAAGTGATGCCTCACAAGCTTATACAGCAGGTTTAAGTGCAAAGTTTGTCGGGCCCTATATTATAAAGAGAAAGTTCAGTGAAAATAGCTACGAACTGACAAACCGTTTTGGTAAAAAGTTGGGGAAGTGGCACGTCAAAGACTTGAAACCCTTTGTTCCTGGATAAACATTCTTTAAGGCTGGTAAAAGAGACACGCACAAAAAAAAAAAAAAAAAAAAAAAAATGAATGTGACCTGTGTCAACATTATTTTTTTTTTATGGTGAGTGAGGGAAGAATGTAACGACGCAAATAGCGACGTGCATAATCAACGATAGGAGACCATTCCTAAACAAAGGAAGGGTTGGGGGACCGCAACTAATCGATATTGAACATTTATATGATTATCGATACTGCCCTGAATTTTATTTGAATTACAGAAAAGGAGAGGTGCGCATGCGTCGACGGTGAATCGACGAGGCAGACGTGCGGAACCTAAAAGACGGTTAGTAGTACGTGCCTGACCACGAGAGAGAGAAGTTGAAAAGGCAGAAGGGAGAAGACGAGATTGGGATGTGTGACAGCGGTAGAGGCGTTCTGACATAATGGTGTGTCAGACTTTCATCTAAAGGAAATTCTGGTTGTGAACTTCCTTGACACGGCTATATGGAGATAGTCATTAATCAGAAGAATACACCAAGTCGGCCAGTACGAGACACCGCTACAGCGAACACCAGCTGTGAGAGTGAGTCGTGACTGCTCGCTCTGAATAAGAGCAGATATGGACATCAGGAAGTAATGGAAGACAACTCAGGATCGGAGGATAAGTTGGACATCACTGGTTGAGTATAAGCGTCTAGACTTTTTTTCTTATTGTTTGGGGAGTGAGAAAATTGAGATATCCTTTTTTTTTAAGGATGGTTTCTAAGTCATGTATGGCGATTAGACACCGTATGGAATAATAGAATAGAATAGAAACATAGAAGTGAGAATTCTAGAAGTAAAGTGATGAAATCCAGTAATCCAACTATTTTCTATTTCTGGTCTAAATTAATTATAAAAGAGCAGTCTAGAGCCTAACAACTGAATGCCACAGATATATCTCTTCACTTTAAGTTTTTTTTGGGTGATTGTCCCACGAATGAATACATAGCTAGGGGCAATTGGTGATGCTCATATAAACTTTGTTATTTTTGAGACAGGACGCGAGGGGAGTAAGGAAGAAAAGTAATTAAGGGGCATGCTTAGTACTTCTTACGAGGGCCCCTCCCTCTTGGGTTTCTTTCAGGTGACGGGTGACTATCTATAAATAGATTTCATGCTGGCCTGTAATGTTAAGTTATGTTTTTTTATAGAGATTTATCTACAAGCGAAGGTGTATGGAATATGGTAGAGGGGGATAAGAAGTGGAAAGATTGAAGGGCAAAAGAAGGCCTACGAGTGGTAGTGCATTAGGTGTGTACCATTGGAAAATTTACATGTTAGGGTAGAAGTAGAAGTCACTAAAGGGGTTATAGAGAAGCTTACTAATCTGGGCGTGAATTAGTTTCAGTTAGAATTCTAGGGAATTTAGAGACAAAAGAAGATTGGGTGCCCATGCTAAAGAGTAGTAACGTAAGAAGTAGGAAAACTAGAATAACCACCGAGTGAATTAAATCAATGGTATAAGCTGAAGGGAACTCTACTTAAAGAAAGAAAGGGGTTAAAAGATAACAGCTGATGACTGGTCAGGTTAGAAAGAGGAGAGTGAGTTGAAAGATAACAACAAATGATTGGTTAGGTTAGAAAGAGGAGAATAGGAAATTGCGAGTAGTGTACTGATGATAAGTAGTTTATTAGCAAGTACTAGAGATTGTAAGGGTGAGGTGAGGGAACGCCGGAAGTATCCCGAATCAAACAAATAAAATCTGGTAGTAGACAAGGCCTATACCAGTAACATATAAAGAAAAGAAATTTATGAGAGATTGTGAAAGCCATCGATGTTGGAGGCGAACAACGGCCCCACGTGCCTCTAGGAGAGAGTGTCAGGGACCTCTGACATCGATTTACAAAATTTTATTTTTGTTTGCGGCCCATTAATATTTTCCCGGTTGCAGGAGAGGAGTCAGATTGTTTGTAACTCAAGATCTAGACGTCGCTCCTGTATCGGTGGTCTATCGCCACAGTCACTCTGTGGGTATAGGCCTAAACTTCTATTTCTTTCTTCATGAGACTGTCTTTTCTATCTATCTTTAAATACAATTCTTCATGGACTAAGCTGACAAATAGACTAATATAGGAGACATAGGTGGGATTATTGAGTGTAATCTGTAGAGTAAGGACTGGATTATGAATTGAAAACCATTATTTATTCAAGAGAAAAAAAAACACCCAGTATAATATATATATTGAGCTATCCTGAAGTTACAAATGTAAATGACTGCACAAGTCAGTAGTAAATTAGAAGAATAGTACAAAACGTTCTAGTAGATACCTGAAAAACAAAGAAAGAAAATTAAAGTAATTAATTAAGGATTTGTTATTGTTGAACAGAGAACGTACTTATATAGTTAAAATTGGGTATACTAACCTTGAATAATCAAATATTATCCTACCAATAAAAGTGTTGAATGGTTAATGTAGTGTAAATGTAATTTATTGTATATAAGATTGTTATTGTTGAAAAAAAGAAAAAAAAATAATATATTAAATAAATTATGGTTATTGTTATGCAAAGTAAATTAACGTGAAGTTCAGATTTTTGACCCTTATCCTTATAATGGTCTGAGAGTAGCTGGTTTTTGTGCTAAGTTACATACTTTGGTAGTGAGTATTGAAAAAAGGAGAAAAAGAAGAAGCAGAATAAAAAAAAAAAAACGAAAGGTAAATCCGAACCCAACTCCCGTCTCCACTGTTATTTAAAAGCTAGTCGAGGGGCATGTAGGTACATAGCCTGTGTATCTATAATTTAATTTGTGTCTGGGCTGATATATAACAAAAAGAAAAGAGGAAGCGTATTGATGATGGCGCCCGTTAATATAAATTTTCATCAATATTATCAAGACTGGGTAAATTGTTAAAAGAGAGAGAAAGTAGACTGAGAGTAGGAAGTTTGCAATCACCCGGTGTCAAAGGTAGTTGTACTGAACGTTGGAATGTGGACTATGCAGGCAGTGTTATGATGACACGACAGGTGCATGAGTGACCTTGTTTTGTAGGAGTTCAGTAAACTTATATACTACGATTAAGAATAATCACATATTAGTCGTCACAGAATTTTGGCGAAGATTTAATCCAAGAAGTTAAGGAACTTTATAGCATAAAGTAAGAAAAGCCCGTCACAACATTCTAATGTACTTACGTTCACAAGAACCAGTTTTACAACGTCCATAAATGAAATAGGTTTGACAATCAGTTGCCAATATAACGAAGTCACCACTATACTCAGCTAGAAGAGAATAAGTTATTTTAATTTTCATTCTGTTTTTAAATTTGAATATTAGTTATGTCTTTAATAAACTTGTCAAGCTTTTACATACTTACGTTTACATGGAAATATAGCCGTAATTGTATTGCATTCTTTTAGTGAGACTGTGCCGTAATATGTAACAATGGTCTGGCTGCATCCACTGAAAATAAAAATAGACTCTCTTAACTTCCTCTACTCAAAGAATGAACTTTGCACACTTTTTAAGAAGTGATTTTAGCTTACTCTATGCTTGTTTAGAACGAGCTTCAAAAGTATCATTCTAAGCCGATGTCCCACAATCCAATCAGGTTGCATTTCTATACAGTATTTATTTCTTGGTATGTGAGTGCAAAACTACTTCATAATTTCTGAACCTCATCAACATTTATAATAATAAAAAAGGTAAAACAATCACTGTAGGGGTCATGGAGACCCGTACTGTTCTGGGAGGTTGTGGCTCCCAGAATGAGACATTTGACACATGAAGGTGTTAGGGTGTTAGCCCTATGCAAAAGCTTTTTTTCCCAATATTTCTGGTACCCATTCCTGTTAGATGCTGAGTCGACCCCAGGGTCATCAGAAGGGTTAGGCCAGTGGAATAATCACTGGTTGTAATTGTATTGCTTAAAGAAATAGTAAGCTTAAAATTCAGTTTCATTTCCATGTGTCTTTTCTAAGTTATATCCATTGCTAGAAATTGTTTATATCTTCACATTTAATCACAAAAGGAATATGTTTATTGTAACGCGATGCTTATGTCATGTCATATATGACCAGCATCTGATTGTCTCCTGCCCAGTGAAAGGCAGTTCGCAGCATTCCGTCTACTGTTTTCAGTACAAAGGTGCAGTCAACAGTTGTGATAACTTTATCGACCAATATTTTTTAATCTTAGCATTTCAAACTAATTTTGAATCCATGTGCGATTAAACAGTACTGCAATATCCTCAACATTATATAACATTAACATTGTACGTTGTACTTACTTTTCCATTGTTTCAGTCAGATTCGTGTTCATTGTGTTGTTACCATTGTCCATGTAACTCACATAGGCGCAAGTCTGGTTACAATCAGTACTGTACAAGCCATACCAAGTTCCTACATTTAAAAACTGAAAAAATAAATTCACTATAATAATAGTAATAATAATAATAATAGAAATAATAATAATAATAATCACCACAAAGTAATAATAACAATAACAATAAGGTGAATTTTAATTATTTTAATTGGGGGATTTTAAAGTGAAAATTACGATAAGAAAATTGGGAAAAGAGATCCTGAAAATAGATATTATCAAAAAGGTTCTTTAAGGTTTTGAACTTTCTTTATGCCATTTACTGGGTTCTAATAAACTCATTCAATAAATTCAAAGTGCATACAAGAGGTGGAACCAGTACTAACTGTTTCAAATTTGATTTCACAGCTACAGAGATATGAATTAATGGTGTTTCCATAAATCATGTTTTAATTCTTTTATTTAATGACTATTGTTTACATCTCATTAAAAAAATTTAAAATGTGCTCAAGAAGAGAAAAGGTTTTGTGTAATCTCTTAAAAACCCAGATAAAAGTGGAAGAAAGGTGCTGAAGCATGAAATAGAAGGGAAAATATCTCACAAAAAAGTCCTTCATTTCATATCCCCAAATACATAATTATATTCACCTATATGTATTCATTTACAGTAATAAAAGGAAGAAACGTGAAACATAATTATTTTAAATAAACTTAATTATTTCTTCAATTTGTAATTGTTCTGACTAATTCAGGATTATTTTTAACAGTGGAATTGAATAATCCCAAACCAATTATGTGTACAGTTTACATTTATGGAAACCATGGTAGAAATTCTGTTTGCTTACTGTAGTAAGAAAATGTCCACATCTTAACAATATAAGCAGTATATATTTTAAATATTTTACCATACGAATAGTTTAACTTGAATTTGTCACACTTCTTCATTTTTGCTCCGATAGTTCTAGTGACCAATATGTAAAATTATAAATTTCCTCTTTTCCTCAAATTGTCTTTTAATCTAAATGTAATTTTATAAATAATTACTGATAAAACATTTTTCCTTGCTTGTGACCAGTTGGTTATTTTGAAAAAAAAAATGATATTTCCAGGGTGATCTGTGACTCTATTGTCAAGGAAAATGAAGGTGTTTAAGGGCAACTGGATTGGAGAGAAAAATGCTTGGAACCGATCAATCAGGAACCAGACTGTGGATTGAATGAAATGATGGGGTCTAGAAAAATTGGTCAAAATGAGGAACAAAAGAAACCAAGCCCTGCGATTTTCCATGTTATTGTCCAACTGAGCCAACTGCATTTTCAACTAAATCCCCCACTCGAAACAAGAAAGGAAATATTGAAATTCCATGTCAAGTTTTCAACATAAATTCATGTTTTGAGGTTCCTGAATGCAAAAATACTTTCTTCACAAACATGTCTGTGTGTGTGCGTGATCATCATAACTCAAGAATAACAAAACTGTATAACTCTTGCGTTAAATATCTTTCGAGGAAGTGAAACAAAGATTGACAATTACTTTTTCTCTTACTTTTACTATTCATTAATTTTCTTGTGATTTTTTTTATCTGGACTCTTCATGTACTAAGTTACCTCGAGGTCATAGGAAGGGTTGAAAGTGTTAAAACATTGCAACTTACACATTCAGTGCAGTTGACCGGCACAAGTGGGTCAGGAAGAGTACATGTGCATGGAGTCGAACACGAGTCACCACCAGCATCTACCAGAGGAGTGACCAACAGTAGCAAGAGCAGCATGGTGTAGCTGTTGAACAAGATTACATTATTACCAGTGAAGAGCTACTAACACATGCTTATACACTTTCCAATGTGAAACACACACTTTATCATAAACAGGATTCATATTATAAACATCACGGCACTGAATGCAATAAACAAGGAAGCAAGCTCAACCTGCTTATAATGCTGGTAGAAGTGAGTGTAAAGAATTTCGTCTACCTGTCTCTACAGACAGACTGAAGCGGATGTCATCATGGTTGTCATTGCAACACACAATACAAAGCAATTACCTATGATAAATTTTCATTTATTAATATTGTCAGTGCCAAGATTTATAGGAAAATTTGACTTTGATGGGAATAAACCAAGGGGTTACAATTAGGTTCAATAGCAGTTACATTTACCATATGCTGTATTGAGGGTGAGAGGATGTAAAAGTATTTTCAGTCTCTCATGAGAAATCAGTTGTCAGAAAGTTGATTTGTGAATGCAATGAAGTATTTTATTCCCTTTAAAATTTTTCGTTTTGAGTCACATGTCCCCTTAAATTTCCTTCCTAAAATCAAGGTACGTCTTATGGTTCGGAGTATCTTACAGTGCGAAAAGTATGGTAATATCAAAATAATCAAGAGCATAGCATTAAAATTTTGTTGGCTTTCATGTCTCTCCTGTGTCTATTAAGGCTAAAATCAAAGAAAGGCGTTTAAATATGAAGCAGCAGCTACTCGGGTCGTGGAAGCCTACGATTACATCTTAGAGAGCATTGGATATGATACAAAAACTTGATACTTCACCTCAGAAAACCAAAGTGCAAGAAGTCTGAGCTGCCAAATCTAAACACTATAGCAGTAACCATGAATAGAACTGCTTTTATATGACTTAGAAAATGCTCTATTGTTGAAAACATTTTAAGTAATATGGAGCTTAATGCTACAAGTCACAAGTTTATGCCGATGAATGTAATTTATGAAGATAAATGTTCCATTAGAATTAAAGCTATTTGTTGTTTCGTTCTCACTTCTTAATAATAGAAATACCAAGGGCACTTAATTTTCAATTTTGTTTATGTATCATGCAAATGCTTTGAATAAATGTCTGAAAAGTAATTAGGGTAATTGTCCCATAAATCAACTAAAGCCATATTTTGAACAAAGCAGCAATTTTTCTACTTTATGTGCCAGCTCCTATCACAGGTTGTCCAGGACATTCGTCTACAACTGGACCTCTTTTCCCAATAATTTTATCTTCATACATGGCCAAAATATTGTGATACTGGTATTTGTTGTTAATGTTTAATGCTGTTTTCTGTCGTCTTTTTCATTATTTCACCATGATCTTCATTATATTCTTGCCTTTCTGTCATACTATGCCTTACTTTCTCTTCAGATCCATAGTCTTTTTCTTCTTCTTGACTTAAGTCTACTGTTTTTTTCTGCTTCAATCATTCCAGTGTCCAAAAATTTTAAAATACTTTCTTCCTACCCAAATCAACTTCTCTGCATAAGAAATTTGTCTTTGTCGGCATATTAACATCTCGATAGGGATGCCCCATCAGTTTTTCTTCAGGCCTTTATTTTGCAACCCCAGAGCCCTTAACTTCATGTTCTCCCTGTAGTTTACCCTTTCTTTTCTTCTTTACAGTATTAATTTTTTTTTCTATAGCCTTCTTCCCACTGTTTGCCTTATTAGAACTATCACGTGTGTCTTTAATGGTAACCTGATTCCCGAACTTATCATCAAGTGTGATTGCTTTCTCGTTTTCTTTCGTTTTCCAATCGTTTTTTGCCAATCCTGCTTGTACTGGAAAAATTATATCATCGAAATATTGAGTTTCAGTGACAGCAGGAAATTCTTCAATGTTAACAATATCTATACTGTTTATGTTCAAATCAAACATTCTATGGTCTTCACTTTGCTTTTCCGTGTAATGCAACTGCTTCAGCACCAGTTATGCAAATCATCTTTCTCTTTCCATAACCTGAAATTTACTAACATTATTAGGCTATACATTTCGTAGTAATTATTGAAAAATATGTGATCGATATATTTATATTGTCTGTTTCTTGCTTGTTGCATTCAGTTGACATAATCAGTTTTGCATATGTAGCCCAGAATGCTGTATCGTTGTGCGATCTTTTTCAATATCAGTTGTTCAATTTCAATATTGTACTTTATTGCCAGTGAACATAGACTATTAGCCAAAATTCTTTTCATATTCTGAAATTATTATGATCTTTCTGTATGTTCTAGAAATGAGTGATGCAACTGGTAATTTCATTTCCACTCATGCAGTATAAAAATCTTTATTTCAAACATAAATTGTGTAATTATTAACTTGCAACTAAAACTTTAGGACATAGTAATGCACTTTCAACATTGAAAGATAAAACACCAAAGAAATCCCACAGATGTGCAAAGTCAAATTGTTCGCCTCGCTAAAGCTTACACACATATCACATTGATCTTTGTGTGGTTTGAAGATTGATACCTTCAAAACGTCGGCAGACATCTTAAATATGAAGCAGGAGATACTTGGATCGTGAAAGCCTATGATTACATCTTAGAGAGCATTGCATAAGATACAAAAACTTGATACTTCACCTAAGAGAACCAAAGTTGAAGACGTCTGAGCTGCCAAACTTAAACAACTGTGATGATAACTAGAGTAGAACTGCTTTTATTTACAATTTACAATTTATTGTTCCAAATTACACGAAAAATACATACAAAAGTTTATACACCACCCGAAGAAGCAGAGCTTGTGTTCGGGGGTGGTTCAGTTCAATATATTAGAAAAACTTATGCTAAATAATTACTTAAAATAATACATAATTTGGAGAAGTATGACAAAATATTATGTATAAAAGGTTAGAACATGTTCTATTTACAATACAAAGGTACAAGGTAATACAATAATAATACATAACAATTTATTTGTTCAAATTTTTGTAAAAAACAAAGAAATTAAGTTCTATCCAAATTTTTAAGTTTAATATGATTTAGATCATGATCTAGTGTTGAAAACATTTTAAGTAATATGGAGTTTAATGCTACAAGTCACAAGTTTATGCTTTTGAATGTAATTTATGTTCCATTAGAAGTAAAGCTATTTGTTGTTTCATTCTCACTTCTTAATAATATAAATACCAAGGGCACATAACTTTCAATTTTGTTTATGTATCATGCAAATGCTTTGAATAAATGTCTGAAAAGTAATTAGGCTAATTGTCCCATAAATCAACTAAAGCCATATTTTAAGCAAAGCAGCAATTTTTCTTTCAAATTCTTCTTCTACTTCATGTGCCATCTCCTATCACAGGTTGGCCAGGACATTCTTCTACAACTGGACATCTTTTCCCAATAATTTTATCTTCATATGTGACCAAAATATTGTGATACTTGTATTTGTTGTTTATTGTTTGTTGTTTTCTGTTGTCTTTTTTCAGTATTTCACCATGCTTACTACATTCCAATTTCCAATAATTTTCAAATACTTTCTTCTTTCCTACCCAAATCAATTTCTCTGCATAAGGAACTTGGCTTTGTCGTACATTAACATCTTGATGGGCATGCCCAGTCAGTTTTTCTTCAGGGCTTTATATTGCAACCCCAGAGCCCTTAACTTCATGTTCTTCCTGTAGTTTACCCTTTCTTTTCTTCTTTACAGAATTAATTTTTTTTTCTATAGCCTTCTTCCCATTGTTTGCCTTATTACAACTATCACATGTCTTTAATGGTAACCTGATTCCCCAACTTATCATCAAGTGTGATTGCTTTCTTTTTTCTTTCGTTTTCCAATCGTTTTTTGCCAATCCTGCTTGTACTGGAAAAATTATATCATCGAAATGTTGAGTTCAGTCACGGCAGGAAATTCTTCAATGTTAGCAATATTTATACTGTTTGTGTTCAAATCAAGACCGCCAGCGTGATCCTGTGGTTAGCGTCACTGACTACGGATCCGTCGGTCCGGGTTCGATCCCTGGTACCTCCTCGGATTTTTCTGAGGTAGGGAGGTTTGGTAGGGGTGCACTCAGCCTCGTGATTCAAATTGAGGAGCTACTAGATAGAGAGGTAGTGGCTCCGGTCATGGAAACCACCATTAACGGCCGTGGGTGTCGGCATGCTGACCACATGCCCCCCAATCCTGCCATCTGCCTATAGGTAGATGACGCAGCGGTCGGGTGGTAGGCCTTGACCCTTCGGGGATGTTGCGCCATGGAGTTTAGTTTAGTGTTCAAATCAAACATTTTATGGTCTTCACTTTGCTTTTCCATATAATGCAACTGTTTCAGCACCAGTTACGCAAATCATCTTCCTCTTTCCATAACCTGAAATTTACTATATACTTTAAACTCTTCCCAATTTCCCTCTAAGTACTTTAAATCATTATGAAACAAAATCTAACATTATCAGGCTATACATTTTGTAGTAAAAATATCATAATGCAGTGTGCTTACAAAATTAGCGTAGTTATTTACATTTCAGCAGAAAACTAGAAATAATTGGAACATATCCAATTATTTGTATTAACATATGTTTATGGTCGGTGCACGAAATTCTACACTGTAATTCAATATCTTCAGGCAAAAAATAATTAAAATTTTATAACATATATTATTGCCAACAGACGTAGCTTATATTTAGGATTTCTTGTGGGACATATATAACTAGCACTTCATTTTTTCTTTATTAATACATTTCATAATTTATAAAGAAGTTTTGTATTTTAAAACTGTTTCTACATCTCAACAATGGAAGTAAATTACTACCATGTGTCCTTCTTTTTTAGGAAGAAAATCGACATATGCCGATATAACACATAGCTGAAATTGAAAGGCAAATTCACATCGTGGAATTTGCATTATAGCTTATAAAATTGTAACGTTCGAGGATAGAGGAGTAAACATTCTATAAAAACTGAAAAAAAACTAATTTTCACCGAAAAGTACACATAGCAGATTTTGAAGGCACAACGACGATTTGTTGTTTTATGTCGCTTACCCTTTTCACTGCTACAGACTTATAAATGTATTGCAGAAAAGCAGAGATATAAAATTCACAGAGTAATTCTTTATGTTACAATATGAGGAGTTGCCATTTGTGAAAACCAGCTATTGCACTAACATTTTCTTCATTGATTTCAAACTTACAAATCCGCTGATATCATTTTACGAATGATAATTTCCCCCCCCTCCTTTTGATTAGGCCAGCTTAGGACCATGTGAAACAGTTGTCTTCTTCTTGTCTTCCAAAAACTTCTTCATTCTTTCGCTATGTTGCTGTTTCCGTTCTTTCGTCCATTTACTTCCTTTTTTCTTCTTGGGTTTCTCTGGAAATTTACCATCGAATATTGTTTTCCTAAACTTTTCTCTGTTTGATATTTTGTAGTAGTTTCAAAACTTCTTCAACTTCCTTGAAAAATGTTGGTTTAGTTTTTTTACTTACATACTGATCAAAAATTTGTTTGGTATTTCTGTCTCTTTCAATTCTGAAAATCTGGCCATAGAATCTTAATCCTCTTTTCCTGAAAGTATGGCCCGTTTTTTCTGTTTGTTTGTATAACTCCTTTTCTGGTCTCAGTTTGTATATGTTATTCTCCCAAATTGGTCCCATAATTTTCCTTGAGATTCTCTTCTCTGTTTTGCTTATTCTTCTATCTGAGAAGGTGTTTATACACTCTGTTGCATACAGAGCTTCTGGTAAGATTACAGGTTTTTATAATGCCTCAATTTAGCATATTATTATTATTATTATTATTATTATTATTATTATTATTAAATTTCCTTGTCTGTCTCTCTATCTGTCCAATTAACGTACGTTTTCCTATATGACCACATTTCAAAAGCGTTTAATCAGTCATGTAAATCTTGTGTAAGCAATTCCAAAATTGGGACTGTTTACTCTTTAAATCTCTGGCTTGTTCTATTCTGCTTTTGATTTCAGAGGTGTGTTTCTGATTTTCTATTATTGTGGTATCCCTGCCTAAAGCAGGAATTGGCCATTAGTACAGGTGACCACTAAATTCAGGTTACGGAACGTTCGAATCTTTCAGTGTGATTTGCTGCACACATTTCAAAGGATTCTCGCTGTACTGTATCACAGCTGCATTTTCTTATCTGATGGTTTATTTGTAGTGGTCATAACAAGTTGTTTAATCCAGATCTGTGTGAGGTGGCCATTATAGGGAGGGGATATTGACATTGATCTTATGGGAAAATTAATGGTTCCACAGGAAAATGATCATTAATCCGATTATTGAAGGTGTCCGTTTAGGCAAGTAAGACTGTATTTGTAGAACTTAATTCTTTCTATTTCGTTGGTACCAATTCTTTTCTGTTTTGAAATAGGTGATGTTTCTGGAACCATAAACTTGTTTCTTTTAATTCATTTCTAACCCATGAAAAATCGAGACATGCATTGTTCACATAATTGAATTGTTTTTCTATATCTTCAGCATCTGTTCATTGTTACACCTTCTTCTTTCCCCTGTAGTTCTTCATAGAAAATCCTTTCAGAATGGGTTTCTTTCTTCTTTCCCATGGGTGGTATTTTTTCTGTGAAATGTCTTTTGTGACAGGTTGCCCTCCCATATCTATAGTAATTATCAGGAGTGTTAACCCCCCACAAAAAAAAAAAAAATGTTCCAGGTCCTGCTTATAGCGGAAAAATTATCACGTCTTGAACATTAACATTAAAACTAATTATCAAGTGTGATTGCTTTCTTGTTTTCTTTCGTTTTCGAATCTTTTTTGCCAATCTGGCTTATACTGGAAAAATTATATCAGCGAAATGTTGAATTAAGTCACAGCAGGAAATTCTTCTGTGTTAACAGTATTTATACTGTTTGTTTTCAAACCAAACATCATTTTACAGTCTTCATTTTGCTTTTCCATTTAATGCAAGTGTTTCAGCACCAATTGCACTAATTGTCTTTCTCTTTCCATAACCTGAATTTGGTAATATACGAGGGCTATATTTGGGTTTCTCTGAGTACTTGAAATTATTATGAAACGGTATTATTTGTAGAACTTGTTCACATAATTGAATTGTTTTTCTATATCTTCAGCATCTGTTCATTGTTATGCCTTCTTCTTTCCCCTGAAAATCCTTTCACAATGTTTCTTTTATCCCAAGGGTCTTTTTTTTTCTATGAAATGTCCCTCTGTGAAAGTTGTCCTCCCACAGTATTTATCTGGAGTGAGAACTACTTTTGTATTGACAGCTATTTCCCCCCCCCCCTTCAAATTTAAAGTCAGCAGAACAAAAAATATTTCCGCTCATGAAATGAAGATCTGTGTTCATCCAAATGCAAACAGTTTCAAATTTTATGAATGCGTTCCTGGAACATCAGACTGCTGTGTTCTTAGCACGCCAAACCAGCTCTAAGGGTCAATATACTCATCCCTTAATTTGTCATATTTGAGCTGTCATATAATCCCTGCTTGCATACAATCGCATGATTGCTACTATTGCTATTGCTAGTATACTATAACAATATATATATAATTATATACCTATATATATATTATTTATACAAGGTGTCTCAGGAATGCATTTTTGTGTTTTAAGTTAAGAGCGAAGCATTAGAATGGGGTTTGCAACAATGCTCTCAGAGGCAGAAGCGGCCTAGAAATTCAGCTTGGACGGATCACTTGAGCAGTGAACAGCGTGTCATATGTGTGCAGACATTTTACCAAAACAATTCTCTTATAACTGGTTCAGCGTGGACGTATTGTAACAATGAATGCAAATCGATATCATGGGGTGATCGAAGCGTTATGCATGATTTTACAAAGTGTGTATTTTCAGTATATTTCATTAAAATATTTGCATAATTACAAGTATAGGAGTGACCACTTTTTAAAAAAGTATATATATGTTTTACATTTTCATTAATTGAAGTCCTCTCAATTTCATCCTCTTAACAGACTAAACAGTGTAGTTATTCCCCTTCACTGCCCGGACGTAATGTTAGAATGATGTTCTTACCTTATCTTATCTTGCTCTTCAAGTTCCGGAACATGTGCACTATAATATATAGTTTTCTTGGAGTGATGTAAACAGTCAAAGCTAGAAATACAATTTGGGTAAATTATATACGTACTCAATGGGAATAGACGATTCCTAAGCAATTCCTGAGCCCACCATTCAACCCTATTCTGCGCTAACTCTATCCAATCATCCGTCTCCAATCCTACTTCCCTTAAATCAATTCTAATATTGTCCTCCCTTCTACGTCTAGTGGTATTTTTACTATTTACCTCTAACTCATTTACTTTGTCTTTGAGATAGTTTCTTTTCTTTGTTCTAATGACTCTAGAGGTTTTTTGTTTACCAATGTTGAGATTTTCAACAATAGTTTAATCCTTCAATGTCTAATAAGATTAACCGGTTTGAATCACATTCAACGAGTAACAAGGTAGTTATTGCTTCTACCACACAACACAACACAACACAACACAAATTCTTCAAACAACCTGTTCTCAATGTTGACATTTTTTGTCTGGACAAAACTCTTTAGAACTTGGACTAACATAATAGGCTATGTATTGCACTCGTCATTATAGGCCAAAGTAAAATAATAATAATAATACTTCACAAGACCTGCTGGAATACCAACGTATAGTAAGGTATGGATCAGAGGAGGGTATTAATCATTATTTTAATATTATTCACTTCCTTTGTGATAAGGAAAAGGAGAAATAAGGCAAACTACTGACTACACATAGGGCTACATGAGAATGGGGGTTTTGCAATACTGTGAGTGTGATAAGGCGTACGTTTGGTAGCGAAGGACCACTACTGCCTCCGGCTAACAACCGTGTGAGGCTACTGAATATTTCAAAACTTAACGAGATTCCAAATTAATTTTGTTTGAAGTTTATATTCGAGCAGCTAATTTTTCGCATTTATCATCTGTGAAGATTTACTGATACAATTTGATTGTAGGTTTCGACATGACAACGCAAAGCTAGATTATTCTCCCTTTAAAATTCATGAATAAAAAATCATAATAACAATGCCAGCACTGATTTTGTTAATTTTGTGCTTGCCCATTAAGTTCTATATGATGGTCTTACATTGTAAATAACTATTAATGGTTCCATGTGTGTCCTAATCATTTAAAGGGGTTCTACAGTTAAGAAGTTAGAGGAACTTGTGGTGTTATACAAGGAATGTTTGACTCATAATACAATATTCTGCAACATCAGAACTTATTTATTTATGTATGCGTATACAAAATGTTGGTGGGGAGTGCTTGGAACAATAAACGCTCGGTGCCTCGGTGCATGTGCGGTGTCTGAGCTCAGGTATAGTAATAACTTTTAACATAGGTTTTTGAAGTTGTCCAAACACAATCCAAGGCAGTTTAGATCCTTCTCAACGTTTTTCATAGTGCAGTTACTTGGATTCTGGCAGCTGAATTCAATATCGTATATAGCTGTAAACAAAGAAAATGCAGTTGATTATAACTTTTGTTAGGAAATACACTGATTAGGCTTGAACTTGATTGGACAATGTTTTTCTCGTTCAGTATTTTCAAGAATAGAATTAAACAATGAAATTCAGTTATTCCGGCTTTCAATATTAATGTTTTTTAATTATCATATATATTTCGACCAGCTTGTGGTCATTTTCAGTGATATGATGTTAAACAACATGATGTAGTATTATATTATGGTTTAAAAAACACACTTAAACTTCACTAATTTCATACCTTGGTAGGACTACATAGTTTCAATCACCATTGTGATTGAAACTACGTAGTCCTACCAAGGTATGAAATTAGTGAAGTTTAAGTGTGTTTTTTAAATCATAATATAATATTATGACTTCACTGTGATCTTCCCAATATCAGTTTCTATAACATGATGTAGGCTTAAGTCTATGTTATTTACATGGCCAGTTCTGAACTGAAAACTTCATTATGAGCACAGAGTAGGCTAGACACACAATATAATGGTATAGGATGTTAGCCAATGTATAAAGAGAACATTATCTTTATTGGTTAAGTTGTTCATTTAAATTTCCTTCTTTGTTAAGTTGGTTTTGGAAAATTTCTAAATTTTCAAGCGTATTCAGAGTTAGACTTTTGTTTTTTGCGATCATAGAGTGGGTATGCGTGCTTTCATGCTTCACATTAGAGTGGCATGATGCAGTCTTATATGGATGTTTTTGGGTGTCTGTTTGCTTCACAGGTAATACCCATAATCTTCATTATACATATATTCCATTACCTGTCCTGTCATTTGTATATATTTCAATGTATAATATTAATAACAAATGAATGTTTAAATGTTACAAAGATATCTTGAATAAAAAATAGAAACACAGAAAGTAAAAAGTTGCTTGTTATTGCACAAGTGTGAAAAAATTCATTGTAAGGAACTTTGGTTTCACTCCCTTGGAAAATAATCTTTTATTTAAGAATATTATGATTATCAAATAGACTCAGTTCAATAAAAATTGAAAATGTTAGATTTCATTATGCCTTTTTAAATTGATCAATACTTGATGTTTATCAACTTCATTTCTTATATTGGCAGTCGTGCACCAGAAAGTCCGTAACCTCTGTGTGCGCATATGTATATGCAAATGTAGATGGCAGGGCAACTCAAGACTCTAATATGGCTACCCAGTACATAATTGTTAGAGAGAAATCTAATTATTATTATTATTATTATTATTAATTCACACACATTAATGGGTGTCTAAAAAATCATACAGATGGAAAATGATTTTGTTTTTCATGCTTATAGGCTGGTTTTGCAAATATACTTATTTGCAAAATAAAATCTCTCTTTTACCCCTTGTATCATAAATAACAATTTATATTCTAATGTACTTACGCTCGCAATAACCAGGAACACAATATCCATAAATCAAATAGGTCTCACAATCAGTTGCCATTATGGTGAAGGTACTATTCCACTCAGCTGGAAGAGAATAAGTTCTTTTAATTTTAATTCTGTTTTTAAATTTCATTATTAGTTATATATTTATTAAACCTGTCAAGCTTTTATATACTTACGTTTACATGGAAGCATGTGTGTAATTGTATTGTTTGGACCTAGTGTGGATGTGCCGTAATATGTAACAATGGTCTGGCTGCATTCACTGAAAATAGAAAAATAAAAAAACTCGCATAACTTCCTCTACCCAAAAAATAAACATTGCACACTTTGAAGAAGTGATTTTCGCTTACACTATGCTGTTTAAAATAAGTTTCGAAAGTACCATTCTGAGCTGATCTCCCACAATCCAATTTTATTCAAAATGTTTTATCAAGTAGCTTTTCTATACAGTAATGTTTCCGGCTGTGTGAGTGCATTTTGATCCAGTATACTGTTAACTCTTCACCCAAAATGAAAATCAAGGCTTAATGGAACTTTGCGCCCCATGCTGCTCCCCTTTCCACTCGCCACTCACCTGGCTGCTTCCCGCTTCCCCACAGTGCATGCCACCATGCCTGTAGCCACTGTTCAACCTCAACGCCGGTAGTGAATTATTGCAATTGACATGTCACCTAATATTTCACAATAAAATACCCCATGCACCTCCACGTAATATTCCACAATTATAAAAACGACCCTTCCAACAAAATGGGCTATTTCACAATACAAAAAATACCCTTGTACCATACATAATATTTCATAATAAATTATAAAAAACGCCATATTATAACATAAAATGTGGCTTAATTGATGCAGGAATATTCACTTGTACCAACACTACTTATAAAAACCGATTCTTGCGTTAAAACTCATGAAATCCCCCTAACATAACTCTAATATACGAAAGCTTCCTTCAGTGCTCAACATTCACTCATGGCGTAGTGGTCAAGACTCCTAGCTATAATGCTAGGGGTCCCGAGTTTGAATCCCGGTCGATCCAAAATTTACTATTAGGAATAGGTCTCAAATAAGTAGGTAGGGTGAAGAGGAGGTGAGAGGAAGAGAAGAAGAGAATAAAGAAGAAATAAATTATTTTTTCTGTTTCATCAGTTCATTAAGAGATGGCGCCACCGTCGCTACTAGTAGTTCAAATGCCGCCACTAGGGGAGGGAGTTAGAGAGTTGGAGTGAGGGACTCGCATGGGGCGCAAAGTTCGGTTTTCCCAAAATCAATTACTTCTACAATTGCCATAGCAGTCAGTATGTATACACTGCCAAATCTTCCATCATAATTTCTGAACCTCCTCAACATTTACACTGATTGTAATAAAAAATAGTTATATCCATTCTTAGAGATTTCTTATTCCTTCACATGTAATCACAGTGTGTTTATGTGTTTATGTCAACTCATATAGTAAATTTAATTTATTATAGTTGCTTCACTGTATAAAGTTCCACAAAGTCTTTATTTACAGTACATGTTGTCACAGCTTTTGGAAGAAAATGATTATGAACCATCTTTTCTTTTTCATCGTAAATCTGAAACACCGCAATGAAGAAAATAAAATCATTGTACTTACAGAAGAAGGAAATTGCAGAGTAATGTTATGTTATACTGTCTACACTCCCCTTCCCAACAACACACAGTTTCATGGTCAATCTTCATTTGTATACATAGCCCACACCAGATAAAACTTCAAAACACAACACAGTTTAAAAATCCACAATGGATGTCACATAACCTATAAAACTCGACGTTTCGGCCCACCCACTAGGCCTTCATCAGGAACACTAAATAGAAGGAAATGGAAGTCCCACTTGCTGCTCTCCTCGGCTGCGACTCGCGCATCACTAAGCCGAATCGTCGGTTTCACTGCCTTCTGGATTGTTTGGGACATTAACTTGGAGACTTGTTGTTCTGCCAAATCTTTTAACCAAACCTTCCGGGATGTTATAAATGGAGTCCAAGCTATTGATTGCAGGGGGCGAGGGAAATTTTACCGTGCGCATACTTTAAAAAAATTCTTGATCAGACTTAACCAATCTTCTCCGAGGTCCCCATCGTACCTATTCAAACTCCCTTGGTTGCCAATGAAGTTTATCGCCTACACAATTTTCCTCTTTACGGGGTCGTGTTCGATTTTTACAATCCTGAGTTTGTCAATGTGGTGCTTACTGTCAACCATGTGTTGTCTTAAACCAGTTGCTGGTCTCCCGAGCCTTACATCTCTTTCATGCTCCATCATTCTCACTTTAAACGACCTCCCCGTTTCACCAATATACGAGCCCCTGCACTCTTTACACGTTATCGAGTATACTCCAGATAGTTCCATCTCTGTCTTTACTCTGCCAACCTGTTTAAAGTTAGAAAATATACTCTCAATAGTTCGCTCAGTCTTGTATGCTGGAATTAAATCATATTTCCGCAGCAACTTATCCATCTTCCCACTAGTCATTGGATTATAGGTTAAGCTGACATACTTCTTATCCAGGTCCTTCTTGTCTCGTTTGGCATTATCACATAAATTTTCGGCCCTGTTCCAGATTTTACTTATCCTTCTGCTATTAAAACTGTTTTCCCCAGCCAACTTGAAAATTTCTTCCTTTTCCCTCCTCAGATCCTCCGGGTTATTACACAATTTGATGGCCCTAGTTGTGAAATTACACCAGACATTGTCTTTGATTCGAGGATGGTGAGCGGACCTCTTGTGTATGTATAGCCTTCCCTCGTTGGGTTTCCTGTATATACCCACCCTGATCTTGGGTCTGTCTAAAATAATTCTGAGGTCCAGAAAATTTAAGCATTTATTGAGTGGTTTCTCAATGGTAAATTTTACCCTGTCATGGAAGCCGTTAAAATCTTCTAATATTTGGTCAGAAATGTCATTCTTGGACATGACCAAAACATCGTCCATGTACCTCATGTATGCAGATATGTTATCGACATATTTGTCCAAAATCGACCTTTCAATAAAATGCATGAAAATGTCCGAAACTATCCCGGACACTGGGTTTCCCATCGCAAGGCCCTCTTTGTGTTTATAAATGATTCCATTGAACTGGAAAACATTATGCTCGGTGCACACCTCATACCATCTCCAGTATTCGTTGGCAACAACACTTTTGACTTTCGTATTTTCTTTTCTTCCTTAATAATTCTTTGTCATTTCCTTTTCATTTAATAGTTATTTACGAATAACGAGGTTCATCATTGCAGACATTATTAGCAATAATTAACACATGCATCAGCGTGGTAGTAGCTGTTCTCCTGTCAGCGACAACACAGCAGCAGATTAGTTTACTCGTACCGCATGCAAAATTTTGCGCCTGAAGGTCACAATGTCACCATTCATTTCGTAATTCAAAGTCAGCCTTAGAGTTTGCATGTTGAGGAGGAGAGAATGACACTCATTGGTTGGTTTTGTATTTTTGGATAAAAACGTTACTATTCCATTATATTTTATAGAATGAAAATTGTGTACAATATCGGTTTTAGTGTCACATGATCCAGTTTTGATGGATTGCTGTAGAGAAAAAGCATAGCGCAACTCCTGCACATGATCGGATAGGTTCACACACAAACAACCAGATGTAGTGTTAAGATCCTTCCTTATGCATAGCACTTAGTCTCTGAGTATGCCATGGCTAGAAAATGTGCTCAGGTATTAAAGGCCGAGAATGTACAAATCATGAATGTGTAATCCAATATTTATGAAAAAAATTCAGTTTCTAACACCTGGGCGTTCAATGTGATCTGCTGTTGTGTATAGACGGAAAGCTCTGCTTTATAATAATTATTTTTACTGGTCCTCCCAACAAATTATAATAAACACACAAGTGTTTCATTTCCCTCTTTGGGGTGAATCTCGTGGTTTCTCATCTTTCTCGCTGCTCACGTATGAAAAGATCTACACCATGAACATATGGTCCTATCGAAATGACTCGGTGTGTGAGGCAGTCAGTAGAAGAGGAAAATATTCAAAAGCTCATATGTTTTACTCTTTCCTATCAATTAGTTTGATTGTCTTTTGTCATTCCATAATTTGGTATAACAAAATAATGAGTTAATCATCAATACCATCAGGATAAGAAATAATACAGGCTTAAAATCAAGGCAAAATGAGGTATTTCCCAGGAAATATGGGATAGTTTTAGGGGTCAGTGTCCTTTTTAGTGGTGTCCTACCCATCCCATCTATATTCCAAAAAAACAGAAATGTTTTAGGAATGAACTCGAGAATAAAATATACACATACACGAGGGTCATTTGGAAAGTAAAGAACTTTTCACAACACACCTGATACCTTAGCTATCTTTCTACATAGTCACTGTTCATATTTAAATATTACACGTAGCGTTCATCAGAATTTCTGTGCCTTCTGCTGTTGAACCAGTCTCTAACCCCCTCTTTCAGTTCGTCAGCCCTTTCATAGTGGTGTCCGCCTAAAAAATCCTTCAGTTTGGGGAAAAGATGGTAATCACTAGGGGCCATATCAGGGCTATAAGGCAGATGTTCAAAAACGTGCGGACGTGTGTTAATGTAAGTGAGCATTCACACCGAAGTAGCATAGCATGCGAATCGCACTACCTGGATGCAGGCTGCACATCGAGTAGCATGGTTCACAGTTTTGCATTCATACCGAAGTAGCGAATGCGATCTGCAGTTTAACGTAAATTATATATTTTCACTTGAACTATTGAGAAACCCATTTAAAATAATGTAATTTACCTAAAGAGGATATAGTTTCAGCAATTTTAATCTAGGCTTTTTTCCTACTAGTTTCGATTGCCATATCGCATAGTACAAATGTATGTTATGTACAAATTGTAGCTCTCTTTCCAGCAGTTTTCATGACATCTTTGCCATATTCTACCGCTACACGAGCGAATATGTGTTGAATTTTCTTAACAATTAGAAAACAGCTGAAAAGGCAACTGTACGCATGCGTCATCACGAGTAGCGTCGCATGAAATAAGTCCAGATCTATCTGAAGAAATGAATGTCGCACTCTGTGAGTTGCACTATTGCCACGCTACTTCGGTGTGAAGACTTGAACTTGTTTATTTGGGATTTAAAATAAGTAGCGCACAACCTGCATCCAGGTAGCACATCACAAGTGGCATGCTACTTCGGTGTGAATGCTCTCTAAAGAAGCACAATGCTGCTGGACATCATTCCACGTTATTTGTTTTAAACGACGCAGTGCAGTCGGTGATAGGTCTGACAGTAGGTCTGTGTATTTATGGTTTCCCTTTTAGGCATGTAGTCTTAAGTACGACACCCTTTTGATCCTAAAACACTATAGCCATAAGTTTGTTTGCTCAGAATTTGTTTGGCTTTTTTGTTTCTTTTTGGGGATTGGGAATGATGCCATTCCATTGACTGGCGCTTTGTTTCTGGAGTTTTATGCAAGATCCAGGTCTCATCACCAGTAACAATGTGGTTCAAAAACTCGTCATCCTTGTTCATTGGTCAATACTCAAGGAAACTTCGAGCACACATTTTTTTGTAGCCCAAATCACCACTAACAATTTCATATAGAACTGTTCTTTAAATTTTAGGAAAGAACTGAGTCCATCTATAGTAGGGTGGCCATTGCTAAAATGTCAGAAAGGAGGACACTTCTTCGGTAATCTAGCATAGTATAAGACTTCGGGCATGGATGGCTGGACAGCAGATATTACATGGTATAACCCTGACTAATTTTACTTAATAATTGCATTTATAAAAAATAAATGATTATACACTGCTTTACTGCTTTTTTAAATGTACTGAAATTCTTTGACCCACTGAGGATTAAAAGAAGTCTTTCGTTTTGGCATTCTGGTAATTGAAGGAAAACACGGTAAACTGCAAAGAATGTACAATACAAATGGAGACTTGAACAACAATCAACAGTACGGCCAACGCCACATACTGCACCAAACAAATGATAATACGCTATCATCGTATGGACAAGCATGCCAACGTTAGGAATAGATTCAGATTTTTCCACGGCACCAACGAAACAAATGATAGTATTGACAAGCATGCCAATTTTAGGATTGGCAGGAACATACGGGAAAATACAAATTTTATTAATACGCTTTACCGATCCATCAGAGTCTCGAAAAGGGGACAAATCAACGTCCGGCATAAAGCTGCGCCGGATGGAGGACAGTTTAGCAAAAAGCCTTACAGGCTTACAGGCTTTTGGCCGAACGTCTGGCCACCCTAATCTATAGTGAAATGTCTATCCTGTTGAATTTTTTTCATTTGAGTTTGTCTTTGTCTTTCGCAACTGAAGGCAGGTCCCAGCATTCTTTACCATGGATATTCGTCCGTCCACCATTAAACATGATCCAACGTTTTCAAGGTGCAGTCAACAGTTCTGATAACTTTATTATATAATCTTAGCATTTTTAAACTAATTTTGAATCCATGTACGATTAAACAGTACTGCAATATCTTCATCATTGTCATCATAAATATAACAATAACTAAATAATATTGTAAGTTGTGTACTTACTTTTCCATTGTCACAGTCAAAGACACATTCATTGTGTTGTTACCAGTGTCAGTAAAAGTCTCAGTGTAGCAACTATATTTAACATCAGTACTGTACTTGCCATACCAGGTTCCTATAAACTGAAAAAAATTCATTGTAATAATAATAATAATAATATAAATAAATAGAATAACTGGCCCCATTTGATAACTCGAAATATGTTTTATTTAATGTTACAAATGAAAGATAACATCACAATTTTTCCACCTTATTTTTCATCAAGAAGCCACCTGTATGAGCACACTCTTGTGGTCAAAGCAATTTCAGAAATGGATGTAAATACATTAAATAAAAATAAAAATAAATTACAATAATAATAAGGAAATTTTAAACAAAGAATGAAAAATGAATAACAAATATTTTATACAGTGAACTCTCGATAAACCGGACTAAAGTGGGCGGGTCTGTCCGAGTTATGAAATGTCTGACTTATGGAGAGTAAATTAGGAAATGGTATTTAAGTTATGAAATTTCGTGTTTAAGCTGCAATAACAAAACGTATGAGGCAGAACATAATATTAACAATTATTCAAAAGTAGTCGAACGTTTAAAACACTGTTTGCTCACTTACGTACCATTACTAGTACATGTTTCAAGACCGCTAGCCGACGATGGGAGGGTACTTACCTCTTGAAACATGTACTAGTAATGGTACATAAGTGAGCTAAAAGTGTTTTAAACGTTGACTACTTTTGAATAATTAGTATAGTTTCACTGTCTAAAAAACTTCATTCCTAAACTTTATAATATTAACACTTACAACTGGAACAAAAAAAGAATCACTTTTCACTTCTGTATTGAAATTTCTAGTCAGAGTCTGAAATACACACTGTTACATTATTAGTACAAGATTGTGATTGATGTAGCAATGTGAGCATATTTTTCTGAGAAGTTTTAGGCCGAAAGAAACTGTAAATGTTCTTCTGTGTACACAATTGTTTCTGTTGCTTTTGAATAATTACTTCTCTTGCAGTTCTGAAGTGGCCATAAAATGGCTGTAGATCCGGGTCTGAATCGCCAAGAATCTCTCCGAGTTACCCGAAGTCTGGCATACTGAGGTCCGAATTATCGAGAGTTCACTGTAATAAGCTTAGGGCTTGTATTACCACCTGCCGACAATTCCTCCCGATACGTGACTTCCAGATAGCTTAACTGGAAGATGCCTCGCAATACCACTGCTGAACTGCTACCGGCAAGAACGCAGTAAAAATTTGTAAAATGGTCCTTAGCTGACTGAGCAAAGAGGCGTGTTTGTTGTAGTTCGGCAGCTCGGATTTGTATTTGTACAATTAAATTACATAATAACACATCGTTTTAAGTGCATTAATCGATTTGTGCAATTCTATTTCATTCATATGTGAGCCTAAAATGACATTTTTGTGTAAATTAAATCTTCCAGCATCAATTCTGAAAATCAGATGGCGAGGAAGCTTCCGCATCCTGCCATCTTGTTTCAACCAAGATGCCTAACTAGCAGTTGGTACTTTGTCAGCCACTCCATCCTGCTGCTAGCTTATCTGGAAGTTGTCTTCACAGACAGATTTTGTCAGGAGACCATAATACGCAATTCTTGCCCAACTTCCAGATAGGTTCTCTATCTGGCAGATAAATACGATATCTGGAGGTCGTCATACGGGCCCTTAATATTTTAACTTTTTGTTCGGATTAATTCAGGATTATTTTTTACAGTGAAATTGAATAATAATCTGGAACCAACTATATGTACAGTTTACATTAACATACCATGGCAGAAATTCTGTTTGTCTATTGTATTAAAAAAATTTCCACATTTTAAGAATATGAGCAGTAAATTTTTTAAATATTTCACCATACACTTCATTTGTTGCTCCGGTAGTTCCAGTAACCAATATGTAAAATTGTAAATTTCCACCTTTTCCTCAAATTGTCTTTTAATCTAAATGTAATTTTATAAATAATTCCTTACAAAACATTTTCTCTGGCTTGTAACCAGGTGGTTATTTTGAAAAATAAACTTGATGTTTCCGAGCTGGTCTTACTTTTACTACCAATTTTCGTAATTACAATTTCATTACTACTAATTTCCATAAAGAAAACTTCATTTTGTATCTTGTGATTTTTTCAACGATTTTGTTTGTCTGAGAGGTATTTATACTAAGGGCAAAAACTTTAATTTGAAATGTTGCATGCCCTCTGATAAGTGGCATAAAAATGTAAAAAAAAAAAAACTTTATTGTTTTTTTTCTCTGCACTCTTCCAGTGCTAAGTTACCACGAGGACATAGGTAGGGTTGAAAGTGTTAAAACATTGCAACTTACACATTCACTGCAGTTGACCGTCACATGTGGGTCAGGAAGAGTACACGTACATGGACATGGAGATGGAGACGGAGACGGCCAGGAGTCATGAACAGCGTTTACCAGAGGAGTGACCAACAGTAGCAAGAGCAGCATGGTGTAGCTGTTGAACAAAATTATATTATTACCAGTGAAGAGCTAGTAACACATGCTTATACACTTTCCATTGTGAAACACACACTATATCATAAGCAGGATTTATATTTAAAACATCATGGCACTGAATGCAATAAAGAAGGAAGCAAGGTCCGTATGATACAAAAACTTGATACTTCACCTGAGAGAACCAAAGTGCAAGAAGTCTGAACTGCCAAACCTAAACAACTGTGACGATATCCATGAGTAGAACTGCTTTTATATGATGTAGATAATGCTCTAGAGTTGAAAACATTTTAAGTAATTAGGGTAATTATCCCATAAATCAACTAAAGCCATATTTTGAGCGAAGCAGTAATGTTTCTTTATATTCTTTTTCTACTTTATGCGCCATTTCCTATGAGAGGTTGGCCATAGATTTTGTGATATTTCAGTTCTTTATCCAGGACATCTTCTACAACTGGACTTTTTCCCCAATAACTTTTTCTTCTTACTAGCTTAAAAGGCCCGGCATTGCCCGGGTTTTGTATTTTGTAATTTGAAATTAACTTATGAAGGACTTTATTTTCAAACTCTTAAGTCCTTATGTAATATGTAGGTAGAATTTGAAATGAGGAAGAACAACTTTTCACACTCAAACTATTCTCTCAGAAAATGCTAGATATTGCTTTTTATGGCTCATGGAGGATGTAGAATTTTGCAGTTCATTGCTTCTACACACCGTGCCTGGTAGGGGTGTAAATAAGAAGAAAGAGAATTTTGCGGTAACAAAGAAATTAAGTTCTATCCAAATTTTAAAGTTTAATATGATTTAGATAATGATCTAGTGTTGAAAACATTTTAAGTAATAGGGAGTTTAACATTAAAAGTCACAAGTTTATGCTGATGAATGTAATTTATGAAGACAAATTTTCCAATGTTCCATTAGAAGTAAAGCTATTTGTTGTTTCGTTCTCACTTCTTAATAATATAAATACCAAGGGCACACAACTTTCAATTTTGTTTATGTATCATGCAAATGCTTTGAATAAATGTCTGAAAAGTAATTAGGCTAATTGTCCCATAAATCAACTAAAGCCATATTTTGAGCAAAGCAGCAATTTTTCTTTCAAATTCTTATTCTATTTCATGCGCCATCATGAGAGGTTGGCCAGGACATTCTTCTACAACTGGACATCTTTTCCCAATAATTTTATCTTCATATGTGACCAAAATATTGTGATACTAGTATTTGTTGTTTATGTTGTTTTCTGTTGTCTTTTTCCATTATTTCACCATGATCTTCTGCTTTTACTACATTCCAATTTCCAAAAATTTTCAAATACTTTCTTCTTTCCTACCCAAATCAATTTCTCTGCATAAGGAACTTGACTTTGTCGTACATTAACATCTTGATGGGCATGCCCAGTCAGTTTTTCTTCAGGCCTTTATATTGCAACCCCAGAGCCCTTAACTTCATGTTCTCCCTGTAGTTTACCCTTTCTTTTCTTCTTTACAGAATTAATTTTTTTTTCTATAGTCTTCTTCCCATTGTTTGCCTTATTAGAACTATCACGTGTGTCTTTAATGGTAACCTGATTCCCCAACTTATCATCAAGTGTGATTGCTTTCTCGTTTTCTTTCGTTTTCCAATCGTTTTTTGCCAATCCTGCTTGTACTGGAGAAATTATATCATCGAAATATTGAGTTTCAGTGACAGCTGGAAATTCTTCAATGTTAACAATATCTATACTGTTTATGTTCAAATCAAACATTTTATGGTCGTCATTTTGCTTTTCCGCCTAATGCAACTGTTTGAGCGCCAGTTACACAAATCATCTTCCTCTTTCCATAACCTGAAGATCACTATAATTATACTTTAAACTCTTCCCAAATTCCCTCTGAGTACTTTCAATCATTATGAAACAAAATCTAACATTATTAGGCTATAAATTTCGTAGTAAATATATCATAATGCAGTGTGCTTACAAAATTATCCTAGTTATTTACATTTCAGCAGAAAACTAGAAATAATTGGAACATGTTTATGGTCGGTGCACAAAATTCTACACTAATTCAATATCTTCAGTCAAAAAATAATTAATATTTTATAACATATATTATTTCCAACAGACTTAGCTTATATTTAGGATTTCTTGTGGGACACATCTAACTAGCACTATTAATACATTTCATAATTTTTAAAGAAGTTTTGTATTTTAAAACTGTTTCTACATCTCAGAAATGGAAGTCAATTACTGCCAAGTGTCCTAATGTAGGAAGGAAACGTAGGCCTACATGTGCAGATTTAGGACATAGCGGAAATTGAAAGGCCAATTCACAAAGTGAAACTTGCATTAGAGCTTATAAAATAGCCATATCCAAGGATAGAGAAGTAAACACTGGTGAAAAACTGCAAAAAAAACTAATTTTCACCCAAAAGTGCACATAGCGGATTTTGAAGTCTCAACGATGATTTGTTGTTTTATGTCACTTAACCTTTTCACTGCTACAGACTTATAAATGTATTGCACAAAAGCAGAGATATAAAATTCACAGAGTAATGCTTTATGTAGCAATAGTTAAATTTTCAGTCAGCAGAACAAAATATATTTCCGGTCATGAAATTAAGATCTGGGTTCATCTGTATGCAAACAGTTTCAAATTTTATGAATGCGTTCCTGGAACTTCAGACTGCTGCTTTCTTTGCACGCCAAACCGGCTCTAAGGGTCAATATACTCATCCCTTAATTTGTAACACAACTGAGGTGTCATAAAATCCCTGCTTGCACACAATCGCGTGATTGCTACTGTTGCTATTGCTAGTATACTGTAACAAATATATATACATATTATATATTCAAGGTGGCTCAGAAAGGAATACTTATTTTTTTTAATTATGCGCAAATCATTAGAATGGGGTTTGCAACAATGCTCTCAGAGGGGAAAGTGGCCTAGAAATTCAGATGAGATGGATCACTTGAGCGGTGAACAGCGTGTCATCTGTGCGCAGACATTTTACCAGAACAATTATCTTATAGCTGGTTCAGCGTGGACGTATTGTAACAATGATTGCAAATTGATATCATAGGATGATCAAAGGGTATTTCTAAACTTTGATTGCGATGGTTTTATCTTGCCTATTCTTTCCTTTTTTATCATTCACACCTTGTTCATCTTTATAGGCACTTCATTATTTGAGTACTGTATTCTCATAAAAGTATTGAAGCTGGAACATGATTCAAACAAGATCTGGCTACCAAATGTGTCATTACAAGCCATTCCCAGGAAAAGTCATGACATTAACTGGCCCCCTACAACTCCTGAATTAACCCCAAGAGTAGAGTCTGCAATATACACCCAACAACTGAAGGACAACATTCAAATGGAAATTGCAGCAATTCCTGATCTTATGTTGCAACGAATCATTGGACATCTGAGGTCACGCTTGGAGGAGTGTCAGCGCTGTCAGGGTTGATATTTGGATGATGCAATTTTTCATGCATGGTTTTACAAAGTCTGTATTTTCAGTATATTTCATTAAAATATTTGCCTAATTGCAAGTATAGGAGTTATCACTTTTTAAAAAGTATATATATGTTTTACATTTTCATTAATTGAAGTCCTCTCAATTTCATCCTCTGAACAGACTAAACATTGGAGTTATTCCCCTTCACTGTCCAGGGGTGATGTTAGAATGATGTTCTTACCTTACCTTGTCTTGCTTTTCAAGTTCCGGAACATGTGCACTGTAATATATAGTTTTATTAAGTGCCAGTATGGTACTTTATGAGATTGTGTGTGGGGAAGAAAAATGTCTGTCCGTGTATCTGTACACGCCATAATTCAAATACGCTTTTTCGGATTTTCATGAAACTTGGAAAAAACATTTATAATGTCCATGGGAAGAACCCTATTGATATTGAACCAAATCGGTTTACCGGTACCGGAGTAATGCCCAATTTAGTGCCTATTTTAATAGATGATATTAGAATGGCGCCTTAACTCAAATACGCGGTATCGGATTTCCATGAAACTTGGTATACGCATTAATGACGTCCATGAGAATTACCCTTTTGAATTTGAACCTAATCTGTTTATCGGTGCCAGAGTAAAACAAAATTTAGTGTCTATTTTAAAGGCGCAATTACTCAAATACGCTTTATCGGATTTTTACGAAACTTTGTATAGGCATTTATAATGTCCATGGGAAGACGTCTTTTGATATTCGACCAAATATGTTTTATTGGATTTTCCTGTAACTTTGTATACCCATTTATAATGTACGTGGAAAGACGTCTACTGATATTGGACCAAATCGGTAGACTGCTACCGGAGTAAAACCCAATTATGTCTATTTTAAAGACTCTGTAACTCAAATACGCTTTACCGGATTTTAATGAAACTTGGTGTACACATTTATAATGTCCATGGGAAGACGTCTATTGATATTGGATAAAATCGGTTGACCTGTTTCGGAGTAATTCTCAATTTAGTGCCTATTTTATGGTAATATACGTATTGGAAAGAATTTATGAAATGCAAATCAGTTATCATGACAACATAGCCTATTGTTTTACTGTGATCTTATAAGACTTTGCAAATTAAAATACAGTTAGCTATGACAAATAACACTATTGCTTTACATGCGCTTATCCATCTAAACCGCTAAACTGACCCAGATGGCTGAGATGGTAACGTCTTGGCCTCACATTCTGGAGTTCCATGGTTCAAATCCCGAAACCGGCCAATTTGACTTTTTTTTGTTTGTATTCTGCTTATCATAATTGCAATCATAACTGATTAAACAAAAACATACTGGCACTTTGTTACATCAGTTTACCTGATTTTATTGGAGTATGTAAAAAGTCAAAGCTAGAAATACAATTTGGGTAAATTATATACGTACTCAATGGCAATATACGATTCCTAAGCAATTCCTGAGCCCACCATTCAACCCTATTCTGAACTAACTGTATCCAATCATCCGTCTCCAATCCTACTTCCCTTAAATCTATTCTAATATTGTCCTCCCACCTACGTCTGGGTCTTCCATGTGTATTTTTACTATTTACCTCTAATTCACTTACTTTGTCTTTGAGATAGTTTCTTTCCTTTGTTCTAAGGTTTTAGGTTTAGCATTGTTGATATTTTCAACAGTAGTTTAATCCTTCAAAGTCTAATAAGATTAAACAGTTTGAAAATGTGGAAATGATATGTAGTGGATATCTGCAAAGTAAGTTGTGAATCACATTCAACGAGTAACAAGGTAGTTATTGCTTCTATCGCACAACACAACACAAATGCTTCAAACAACCTGTTCTCAATGTTGACGTTTCTTGTGCAGACAAAACTCTTTAAAACTTGGACTAGCATATTACGTATTGCACTCTTCATTATAGGCCAAAGTGAAATAGTAATAATTAGGGGGCGGATTTCTATGACTTGTCATATTTTTCCCCTTTGCATTATTTCAGGTTTCCGACTAATTTAAACCCGATTCCAAGCATCCTGGTGAAAATGGAATGGCTTTTATTCTGCATTTAATTGTATATTTGGGAAATTTTCAACTATTGTAGCATATTTAGTATGAATATGCATATTTAGTTCATATTTTTGGCATATTTGTGTGCATATTAAAGAAATTTTGAAGTTTCATACTATATTTTGTAAATTTTGCATTATAATGATAATTTTTTAGAATTTACAGATATTTTAAATAATTGATACTAAATTTTAATAAAATGTATTGTATTGAAACTTAAAAAAATATACAGAATGTGTAAGTGGTAAAGTCATATTTTAAATTTTATTGGTCATACTTTAATGTTTTTTAGGTCATAAATGCATTCTTATATCCTATTTTTTAGGTCATAGAAATCCGCTCCCTAGTAATAATAATATTTCACAAGACCTGCTGGAATACCAACGTGTAGTAAGGTATGGATCAGAGGAGGGTATTAATCATTATTATAATGGTATTCACTTCCTTTGTGATAAGGAAAAGGAGAAATAAGGCAAACTACACAGTACACTTAGGCCTACATGAGAATGGGGGCTTTGCAATACTGTGAGTGTGACAGCCTATATTATTGTGTTCGGTAGCGAAGGACCACTACTGCCTCCGGCTAACAACCGTTGAGGCTACTCAATAATTTCAATTTAATGAGATTCACAAACAATATCTTTTGAAGTTGATATGAGCGACTAATTTTTTGCATGTTTCATTTGTGAAGATTTACCGATACAATTTGAAGGTAAGTTTTGATATGACAATGAGTGAACTGAGATTATTCTCCCTTTTTAAAATTCATGAATCAAAAATCATAAAACATTGCAGCACTCGTTATGTTAACTTTGTGCTTGCCTGTTAATGGTCTTACATTGTAAATAACTATTAATGGTTCCATGTGTGCCCTAATCATTTAAAGGGGTTCTGCAGTTGAGAAGTTAGAGAAACCTGTGGTGTTATGCAAGGAATGTTTGAATGGTAGTACAATAATCTGCGACATCAGAACTTATTTATTTATGTATGCATATACAAACTGTGGGTGGGGAGTGCTTGGAACAATGAACTCTCGGTGCCTCTGTGCATGTGCTGAGTCTGAGCTCAGTTGTAGTAATAACCTTTAAGAAAGGTATGTGAAGTTGGTTAGACTCAATCCAAGGCAGTTTAGATCCTTCTCAACTTTATTCATAGTGTAGCTACTTGGATTGTCGCTGTTGAATTCAATAAAGTAGTCAGCTGTAATCAAGGAAAATTCAGTTTATTAGAAATTTTGTTAGGAAATACACTGATTAGATTAGAACTTGATTGGCCAATGTTTTTCTCGTTCAATATTTTCAAGAATAGAATTCAACATATAATAATTGGAATTGATAATAATGCAGGGTACACAGGCAATATTAAAATTCAATCTCGTTTTATCACATACAAGGGGCATACTGAAAGTCGTGAGCAACTTTTTTTCACAACCTTAATCTTTATTTGTAAGGTAAACCAAGTACATCATCTCAATCTACAGTCCTTTCTTTCACTTTTCCACACAGTCTCCGTTTTTTTGCACACATCAGAGTCAGTCAAGAATATTATGATTATTAAAGCAACTCAGTTTGATAAAAATTGAAAATGTTAGATTTTGTTATGCCTTTTTTAAATGTGATCACAAAAATTAATACTTGATGTTTATCAACTCATTCCTTATGTTGGCAGTCGTGCACCAGAAAGTAATCTCTGTGTGCCCATATGTACATATATGCAGCTGTAGATGGAAGGGCAGCTCAAGACTCCAATATGGCTACCCAGTACATAATTGTTAGAGAGAAATCTAATTTACTCTTATTATTATTTCATACATATTAATGGATGTAAAAAATGATACAGATGGTAAAATGACTTTGTTTTTCTTCTTTATGGGCTCGTTTTGAAAATATACCTTCTTGCAAAATAAAATCTCTCTTTTACCACTTGTATCATAAATGTACGTCTGATGTACTTACGTTTGCAAGAACCAGGAGCACAATGTCCATATATCAAATAGGTTTTACAATCAGTTGCCAATATCATTGAGGCAGTACTCCACTCAGCTGGAAGAGAATAAGTTATTTTAATTGTAATTCTTTTAAATTCGATTATTAATTATGTCTCTAATAAACTTGTCATGCTCTTACATACTTACGTTTACATGGAAATGTGATCGTAAGTGCATTGTTATGTAGTGAGACTGTGCCGTAATATGTAACATTGGTCTGGCTGCGTTCACTGAAAATAGAAAGAAACTCTCGTAACTTTCTCTGTGCAAAGAATAAACATTGCACACTTTTTTATTTTTATTTTCATTTTTTTAAGAATGAATTTACAACCCATGTTTTACCAAAGGCATATCACGGGATATTTATATTTAACAGTATTCTTTTACAGTACAGTTACAGTTATTCTTGAAGAGTGGAGAGAAAGTGGATGATGAAGTCTGTGACATCCTTTGTGTGTATGTAACTAGCAGGTGGCCGCGGCTTCGCCCATGATAATTAATTGAAAAATTAAAAACTAAGAGTATAATAACTATTAAAGCATTATATTTATTAACACTTCCACACGAATCATTCGTAAACTAAACCATTAGTAATTAATGAAACAGCTAAAATTCCGGCTTTAGAGTACATTCCACGTTTACAAAGCGTCGCCTGGGAAAACAATCTCAGATTCGATTATGCAGTTCCAAAGCTAACTGTAAACACTGATAATATCACTGCCTTCTAGACTGTATTACTCGTGTGTAATTCTTGAGAAGGCAGTGGATAATACGTATCGTTTCTCAACTGTTTGTTGGCAGATGAATATGATGTGAATTTTATTTGATAAATTGAGTGTAATTTTGAGAAATTATATAATTTATGAAGGGAAGGAGTGGTTTGTTTGGATTTTTATTGTCCGCAATGCTTCTAGGGTTAAACTATCAATATATTATAGATGGTGTCTGCGGCTTCACTCACCATTATTAATTGACTCTAGGATTCTTAAGAAATTTACACTGGCAGTGTATTAAAAATGTTTGTGGTTCAGAGCTATGAAAATTATAAGTAAAAATAAAATTATAATATTTGTTCATTGTGTTCATTTCACTTAGGCCTTATATAATAAAGAAATAGTTTCAGTACAAAGGTGATAACTTTATCAACCAATATTCTTTAATCTTATCATTTCAAACTAATTTCGAATCCATGTGCGATTAAACAGTATTGCAATTTCCTCAACATCATCATAATTATAACAATAACTATAGAGTTAAGAGTAAGTTGTGTACTTACTTTTCCATTGTCTCAGTCACAGACGTGTTCATTGTGTTGTCACCATTGTCAATGTAAGTCACAGAGTAGCAAGCCCAATTATCATCTGTACTGTACTTGCCGTGCCAGGTTCCATTAACCTGAAAAAATAAATTCACTGTAATAATAATAATAATAAAAACGCTCATAGTCAGGGCAAGTTCAGAAATTGATGTAAATATGGTACATTAAATAAAAACACAGTCATTTACATTAATTTACAGTAATAAAAAAAAAAAAAAAACATTAAACACATATTTTAAATAAACTTAATTATTTCTTAAATTTGCAATTGTTCAGAATTATTTTTAACAGTGGAATTGAATTATCTGGAACCAATTATATGTACAGTTTACATTTGTGAAAACCATGGCAGAAATTCTGTTTTCTACTGTAGTAAGAAAATGTCCACGTCTTAACAATATAAGCGGTAAATAATTTAAATATTTTACCATGCGAATAGTTTACTTTGAATTTGTCACACTTCTGCATTTGTTGCTCTGGTAGTTCAAGTGTAAGTATCCCTCAAATGGTTTTTAATCTAAATTTAATTTTATAAATAATTACCGATAATACACTATTCATGCCTTGTAACCAGGTCGTTATTTTGAAAAAAATTGATGTTTCCTGACTGTTTGGTGGGTCTATTGGCAAGGAGAATGAAGGAGTTCTAGGGGCATCTGGATTGGATAGAAGATTGAATAGGGTTGAAAGTATTAAAACATTGCAACATACACATTCAGTGGAGGTGACCGTCTTAAGTGGCTGAGGAAGAGTACACATACACGGAGACAGCCAGGAGTCAACACCACCCTTTGCCAGAGGAGTGACCAACAGTAGCAAGAGCAGCATGGTGTAGCTGTTGAACAAGATTGCATTACTACCAGTCAAGAGCTAGTAACACATGCTTTTACACTTTCCAATGTGAAACACACGCTACACCATAAGCAGGATTTACATTTAAAACATCAACGGCAGTGAACGCAATAAAGAAGCAATGTCAACCTTCTTCTCACGCTAGTAGAAACGAGTGTAAAGAATCTCGTCTACCTCTCTCCAGAGAGATTGAAGTGGGTGTCATCATGGTTGTCATAACACACAATATCGCTTTCTAGTGTCAAGTCCAACTATCCACTTAAGCTCTGCCCTGGTAGTAGGAGGGCATGGAGGGAGAAATACTCCTCACAAAGTTGGCCAGTTTGATCTTGTGCTTGCTGCCACAATGCAGTACAGACATAAAAATTACATTTCAAGTAAAACAAACAGATGTGATAAGGAAAATAAACTTTAAAAATAAGTCTGTCACACGCGCAAATTCGAACAGTATTTATGCAGAGGAAGAAGGATTATCTTGGAATTTCAAGAATCTAAAAACCAGAAATCATACCATTACCATTATTTTGAAAATAATGCATTAAAAAGAGATAGGCTAGTGATCGATAAACTTAATATACCACTAACTTCGTTCAAATGCACTGGAAGTTGAAATAATTCACCCCAAGCAACTGAAGGTTGGAGAGAGATAAGAAAATTGCAACATCTTACTTCACTTTGAACCATAACGAGTTCTACTTCAGCAGGAAGTAAACAAGAAGAGAATGTCATTATTATTAATCAACTTAAGATTGCTTATCTACAGACGCGCATAGCGATATGCAACTTATATCTTAAATAAGAACACCATCTTTAACTAAGAAACTATATCATTATATACAAAAAAGTGTTAATCGTTGATATAATAAACAGTGTTCATATTGGACTTTTTCTAAAGGACTGTCCTTTAAAATGGTGACTATTATAAAAGTCCTTTAATTGTCCTTTTTTTTTAGTGCTGTCCTTTTTTCAGCAAGTTGAGACAGTTTCCAGAATTATTAAGAGTAAATAAGCTAATATTACACAGAAGTTTTGTTTGAAATATAGCATTCGTGTTTCTGAAGATGTGACATTAGGTTTGTTCGCAAAGCAGTCAGAAACCAGGAACATATCGTTCGCGCATGCGCTCTTTCTCCACACGCGTTCGCAAAGCGAGAATCCGTGATTCTGATTTCAATCTTCTGTTCGCAAAGCTCTCACGGACAGTTTCTGTACTATAAGAAAAGTTTGCAGGCTCTAGCATGAATTGTTATCAGAGACATGCGCAGTAACCTATTTTCTCGCGCCTGACTCCTCCCTCCTGTAACATTGCGCCAGATTTATAAACATAGGCTACTTATATGTATGAATAATGGAAGATAATTAAAAGTTTCCCAAAATATAGATTATATTGTCGATGTATATTGCATTTATAACATGTCAAAGGGAAATATATATTTTATTTGCATATCATATCGATTAAACGCAGAAACTATCGATTCCAAATTCCTGTAACCGTTCGCAAAGTGCAAATCACGGGTAAGTTACAGACTGGACATGCGCAGTACAACAAATTCTCAAGCGGTCACGGATTTGCTTTGCGAACAAACCTATTGAGATCTATTTAATTTCTTCAGATGTAACCAACTTGTAATGTACAATGTTCTCTCTTTTTCATACTTGTAGACCATGATATACGTTGTTTTCTTGTACCTTGAATTTTTTTACGTAATGTATTCAATTTATATACATGTAGCCTATCAAGAGGCCATTAATAGAACAAGCTTCTTCTTTTTTGTAACATGTCTAAACACAGATTTAAGCTGAAAACATGCAGAGTTTTGTATTCTTATGTTATTGTATAATGTGTACAATCAATTATAAATGTAGAAAATAAACTAATAAAAATAAAAAGTAAAGAAACTGTGGGAGGAACGGAATGGCTGTGAGGGGTGAAGAAGAGTCCATTTTGAAAAAAAAAAATACAATTTCCCTTATTTAATAGATAATACGTTATAAAACTTAAATTTAAGCTGAACTTTTCCTCCAAAAACTCTGCAGGTTTTCAGATTGTTCAGACTCTTATTCAAGGTCCATTTTCAGTTGCTACAGATGAAAGCAGTGATAAAAACAAACTCCAAACTGTATCATATTGTTATTAACGGTATATTAGTATAATGTGTTGTATTTAGCTTCGCCCCCTCTTTTCACTCAATGTGTCTGTCCTTTATTTTAAAACTTTTCATCTGAACACACTGGGTATGTTAGGCGGAACCTTTTGAGTCTTTTCCCATCGTGTCTTCCAGTCAATGCTCTTTAGATATGTCTTTTCTCCCCCATTTCATTCTCCGTGATTTAATTATCCTTACTATATCCGGTGACGAGTTCAGGTTATGAAGCTCTTCGTTATGCAGTTTTCTCCAGTCCCCATTTTCATCTCTTAGGCCCAAATATTTTCCTAAGCACCTGTTTTCAAACACTTTCAGATTATTTTCTTCCCTAAGAGTAAGCGACCATATTTTGCGTCCATATACTACAACCGGCAGGATAATACACGCTAGTATAAATAAATATAACTTAAATCTAGCTTTTCTATCAAAATATATGGCTAAATATACTTCATTACCTTTTAATATGAGTGTTTTTCAGTTTAAACGCTCTTGTGAAAGCAAATAGACGTAATGCGATTCCTGACAGATTGATTTCAGATTGAATTTAATTCATTCGTAACCTATACGGCTGCTTTAAACCTGAAAAACATGTCAGCAAATCATAGATAGGCCTATTGCATCATTAATATTATTGCCTGTGCATTTTGTAAAATGTTGACATATTTTAAGGATTTATTATATCAGTGTATACCAAACTTTAGATCTTTGTTCCTCTGTACACTCTGCTTAATGAATCAATCTGGAGCTTAACTCTGAATTCATTTAACAAAAATAACTTGCTTTCTGCGTATCATAATTGCAACTGTCACTGATTAAACCAAAGCGTTCTGGCACTTTGTTATATCAGTTTATCTGATGTTATTGAATGACAACATTGCTGAGCTATGAATATGTTTCCTGTAGAATATTACGATGTTGATTCCTGAACAGATGTAAGCATAGTATTCTCTTTGTTTCCAGAATAAATCTGAATGCATCACAAGAATGGTGACACCACAAGAATGGCGACACATGCATAAATCACTGCCTAAAAGTAAGTTTTTGTTTTTTAATTAATTTTATGTTATAAGCTTACTTTTATCACTACTATCGTGTGGCTATTAATAATTTACAGTTCAAAATAACAGAGTTATGAGAATTTGGTCCCCTAGCTGCATACTGGTAATTTGACAGAGCACAAACGTAAGGCAATTTTTTTTTTTAAGTAGTTTCGCTCAAAACACTACTTACAAACCTTCATTTCTCCCCATTTATCAAAGTCTACAATTCCTTTTCATAGCAAAGGATTTTTTTATATTAGTTCATTTGCTTTTCTGTAACTTCACAAGAGATCTCCATTTCTTTATGAATAGATCAGGATTTAGTAATTCAAGCAAATGTTTCTGCTGTCTTCAACTGTTTCAGACAAATTGTTGCCAACCAAAGAAGCCTGAATTCTGCTACATACAAAACTTCCAAAAATTTGTTTATTATTATTCTATCAAGGAAACCGTAGGGGTGTAATATAGAAACCTACCCTTAAAGTTTGCATGTCCGATAGGTCTTCATTTCAGATAGCCACAAGCAAGAAATTAGCTGATCATATTAACTGTAAGTGGATGAAAAGTGTTTGTATTTGTTCCGTAAGGAAACAGCTGCCGTCACTTTTAGAACCCGGGTGTGAGGTAGAGGAAGAAGCTACATCGTTAAACTATTCGAAAGTATAATATTTAGGAAGTTTATACATTGAAGTAATTATTATATAAAAACTAGCGTAAATGGCCCGGCGTCGCCCTGGTTTTGTATTTTGTAATATGAAATTATCTTATGGAGGACTTTCCATGTTGAAACTCTAGGTCCTTATATAATAATGTATGTAGAATTCGAAATGAGGAAGAACGACATATGGCACTCAGACTATTCCCTCAGAAAACGGTAGATATAGCTTTTCATGGCTCATAGAGGATGTTGAATGTTGCATTCCATTGCTTGTGTTGTACACACCATGCCTGGGAGGAGTGCAAATAAGAAGAAAAAGAAATTCCGGTTACATAAGATTGTATTGTCTTGACAGAAAATTTTATTTCTCACTCTCATACAACCGTTTCGGGGCTGAAGTAAAAGAAATTCAATATCACTTTCATACTTTCCTTCCCAAAAACCTGGGACATAATATACTGCGCGCATAGGACTGAAAATGTTCCATCCCATTTTGTCTTCTTTTAGATGCCTAGGGCCTCTGATAAACATCCGTAAGCCTATTTCTCAACTAATTCAAAGCCTGTAGGTGTTGTCCCTGCAATACGACCGCTTATTCTACATCAAAATGTCAAGTGAGAAAATGATATTTTCCATGTCGAGGGTAGAGAAAGTTATGTGACTGCTTTATTTTCGTGGATTGTATTCTTCAAGAATTATTTTCACAAAATAATGTATTGATTACATCGATAGTATCAGAATTTGTTAAAGCCCAGTATTATAATATAGTTTCCAATCCCCTATGTGAACACCCTAAATAATACTTTCGTTATGTAACCAATTGACAGCAGAACTTTCTAACTCTGCCTCATTTCACATTTCCGACTTTTCCCGTGGATTTTCCAAAAATGTTCTTTCACACAAACCTTGTCCTGACAATTACGAACACAACAAAACAAAAATCAGCCAAATTGGTTGAGCCGTTCTCAAGTGATGCGGCAACAACCCTTTTGTAAATTCATTTTTATTAATATAGATAATAATGAGATGGATTGTAACGCACTAACTTCACTAGAATTGTCACTAACCTGGACTGCAGTTTCGAATGGCATCCTCATTCATCCTCAGCTAGACCAGCACCAACAAACCAGCAGATGGAGTCTAGCTGAGGATGAATGAGGATGCCATTCGAAACTGCAGTCCAGGTTAGTGACAATTCTAATGAAGTTAGTGCGTTACAATCCATCTCATTTTTATATATTTGAAAGTATTTAATCTGCATAGAAATTGAGGGTTGGCTATGATTTTTAGTGTGCTTGTGGGTGTTATAGGCTAGATTATGTGATTAAAACAAAGATTTTCAGCCGTCCACAACACAAACGTTTCGAATAACCTGTTTTCATTGTTGACTTTTCTTGTCCAGACAAAACTCTTTAGAACTTGGACTAACATATTACGTATTGTGCTCGTCATTATGGGCCAAAGTAAAATAGTAACAATAATATTAATTGAACCCATTTAAACAGCACATAGAATTCGTTTTGCTAATCCTAAACACTTATAAAGGTACTTCACGAGACCTTTTAGAATGCAAATGTATTTGTCAGAGGAAGGTATTAATCATTATCATAGTGTTATTCGCTCCCTTAGCGATAGGTTTACATGAGAAGTGGGGCTTTGCAATACTGTGAGTGTGACAGCCTATATGGCGCACGTTCAGTAGTGAAGGACCACTACTGCCTTTGGCCGACAACCGTGTGAGTCTACTCATTATTTCACATGTAATCTCGTTTTGATAACTTTGTGCTTGCCTGTTAATGGTCTTACATTGTAAATAACTATTAATGGTTCCATGTGTGTCCTAATCATTTAAAGGGTTTTCTACAGTTAAGAAGTTAGAGAAACCTGTGGTGTTATAAAAGAATTACAAGGAATGTTTGACTCATAATACAATAATCTGCAACATCAAAACTTATTTATTTATGTATGCGTATACAAACTTTTGGTGGGTAGTGCTTGGAACAAGGAAATCGGTGCCTCGGTGCATGTGCTGTGTCTGAGCTCAGGTGTAGTAATAACCTTTAACATAGGTATGTGAACTTGTCAAAACACAATCCAAGCTTGGTTAGTACCTCCTTAACTTGATTCATAGTGCAGTCACTTGGAGTGTTGGTGCTGAAATGTATATAGTAGTCAGCTGTGAACAAAGAAAATGCAGTTAATTAGAAAATTTTATTAGGAAATACATTGATTAGACTAGAACTTGATTGGCTTATGTTTTTCATGTTCAGTATTTTCAAGAATAGAATTCAACATATATTAATCGGAATTGATAATAATGCAAGGTAATCGAATCTCATTATATCATCTACTTATATAAAAATGTAACTGTCTGTCTGTCCTGATAGAGGTGGTTGTGTACACTAGCCAAACCTCTCCACAGTGTAACATACAATACCATACCTGTATGTCACTGTTGATAGTGATTCGTCTGCACTGCGTATTTACAATACAAATGACAAAGCAGGTAATAAGTAGGATAATAATCCATTTCTAGGGGCCGTATTTTTTGGTAACAACGATAAGCGCGAAATTTTATAAAACAACCTTCCTTAGCTATAATTAGCTTTTATATGTTTAAAATACCAGTATGAACCAAATTGAATCCACGAAATATCGCGAAATTTACTCGATTCCACAAAATGTGTCTATAAGCGAGAAATATGCCCCTTCTTTCCCTAAAGTGAGAAATGAGCACGAAAATGTGCCTTAAAATCACAATATTGTGTTTTGGTGTACTGTATTTTTTATTTCTTAGCAGCATGTTTTTTTCTGCTGTTTCTGTGGCTGTCGAAGATTTACCGATATATCGATATTTGTGATCCATTACAAAGATTGCAGATTTTACGTCAAGATTGTCTGTGACCTGGTTTGTACTGTTGAGTACACTCCTTTCATGCTTTGTCTTTGCCAAGTTAGCGATGCTTATGATCGATTACAGCAGAAGAGTGTAGAATGTTTGTTACTTGTATTCAACATATTTCGTCTTTTATCCACAGTGCTATGGTTGGCACTTCGGTTTGCAAATGGCTATCTGATGGTGTTTAGTACGTAGAAATTACGATAATATTTCTCGTCATTATATTTGAAAATTTACTCTAATCATGCCTAAATCGAAAGTTACTTCAGTTCATACAAGGTCAGAAGATTATAGAAATGGGGGGAGGGGGGTGTTAGTTCATGTAAATAAAGATGCAAAGTTCATCATTGCGCTATGTTCCCATTGTAGTATGAGTAATTTATTTCACGAAATACCCACCGAAATAGAAGGAAGTTAACACCGAAATCAGCCATTTTATTTCACCAATAAATCAGGGCCCTATCCATTTCCCATGGTGGAAACTCGAGTTTCCTATACTCAGTGCCGGTAACCTAACTTAGAGCACAGGTAAGCCTGCGAGTTTTGATATATTTTTGATATACCCTATGTAATATAATCAAATTTGCTAGAATTTCTATCTTACATGTACTTACTTACTTTTTTGTCTTTAATATTGACTTAAGTTAATTCATCTGGCAGCAGGTTACGATGGTCTTGGATTGGGTACTTAAGTAATTGTTTTGTTGATCACCACCAAGATCAACCATACCAAGTAGAGAATATCTCATTGTAATCAGTTACTGTATTCTTATCGTATTTTTCTCTATCATAGAAAATTTCTAGCCTTATCTATGTGTGAAGTGTGTAACAGAATCTCAGAAATAGAAAAACTCTACATAGTGTTAAGACGCACTATCACTATATAGGCTACTATTAGGGGAACCACAGTGAAGTAATGAATACAAGGGATATAGCATAAGACATGGCAACTTTTTATTATTTTATTTTTTTCTCAAACTAAGACAAAGGTACCATGAGATGTTGTATGCCACAGGAGAGTTTGGCATCTCTAGTATTTGGGTTAGCATTGTAATGTATGGTTACTAGCAGGTGCCCGCGGCTTCGCCCACGATAATTAATTAAAAAATTAAAAATTAAGAGTATAATAATTAATTATTAAAGTAATATATTTATTAACACTTGCACGGGAATCATTCATAAACTAAACCATTAAAAATTAATCAAACAGCTAAAATTCCAACTTCTGAGTACATTCCACGATTAGAAATTGCCGCCTGGGAAAACAATCTCAGATTCGATTATGCAGCCCAAAGCTACGTGATAATATGTATCGTTTCTCAACTGTTTGTTGACAGATGAATTTGATGTGAATTTGATTTGATAAATTCAGTTTGATTTTCAGAAATTGTATAATTTTTCAAGGGAAGGAGTGGTTTGTGTGGATTTTTATTGTCCCTGATACTTCCTTGGTTAAACTATCAATATATTATAGCTGGTGCCCGTGACTTCGCCTGCCATTGTTAATTGACTCCAGGATTTTTAAGAAATTTACACTGGCAGTTTATTAAAAACGTTTGTGGTTCAGAGCTATGAAAATTGTAAGTAAAAATAAAATTAGAATATTTGTTCTTGTGTTCATTTCACTTAGGCCTTATATAATAAAGAAACGGTTTTGCTAACGATATTATGTTTGTATAATATTGTGAAAGTTTAGACTGCGAGAGACGGACATCGCCGAGTATACCCGATGTCTCTCAAGTAAGGGAGCAAGTGAGCATGCTATTGAGGTCTGTTGAATTGTATAAGAGTAGATACGAATAGAGGTAATGGTAATTTAGTTGTGAGTCAGCCACTGTGCTAAATGTTTATGACAAGATGTGAACATCGTTAATACCACAGTAGTGAGTGTCAGTGAAGAAAGCTGTATGCTCTAAATGAATCATTAAGTTATTACATCACTACAAATTGGACAAAATAGTAAATGCCAGAGAATACCACAAGGAGCTGATAAAAGCTTTGGGGAATAATGCCCTTCCGTGTGGAGTGGGTATGTGTGCTTTCATGCTTCACATTAGAGTGGCACGATGCAGTTGGGTATCTGTTTCCTTCACTATTCTATATCACGTACACGTAATCTGCATTATACATAAATTCCATACCTGCCCTTCCATTTGTATCTATAAATGTATAATATTAATAAGAGATGAGTGTATATACAACTTATATATAACTTATTTTGTAAAGATAACTTGAATAAAAATAGAACTTCTAATACAGGGTGCGGCAAAACATCCTCCCTATTTTAAATGTCAAATAAAAAACAGATGGATCAAAATAAAGAAAGTGCATTAATATTAATGATACCTACACAGTGGGAATTTAGGGTTTTCAGTGTATTACATTAGTTCACCTCACTGCTAAGTGTAAATAGACCTTAATCCTGTCTCCGTGCTCTTATAGCATGGTTCACCATATCATTAGGCACTATATCCATGCCGCAACATTCGCACAAGATGGGAGTAGCAGTCAACTTGTGTTGTCATAACGACAGAAAAAAACAAGTGATAAACAGTAAACAAAAATTGAAAAGGATATTGAAATCGCGGAATTGACATTCAATACAGTATCCAACCATGTCGTGGACGGAAAAAGAACGTGCCTATGCTGTGGAATCATTTCTGGTAAACGGGTATTCCGTTGTCGCTGTCCAGCTTGCTTTCCGGATTCGCTTCGAAATTCCCCCTCGTGGGGCAGTTCCATATCGGAAAAGCATCAGCTTATGGGTGTCAAACTTTAGAGCAAGTGGTAACATGATTAAAAAGGGAGGGGGAAGTCCACGCAGCGTTCGAATTCCAGAAAACATTAAACTTCCCACTGTGTAGAATCATTTATGTTAATATAGCTTCTCTATTTTGATCCATCTGTTTTTTATTTGAACTTTAAAATAGGGAGGATGTTTTGCCACACCCTGTACAAAACACTTGTTACTGCACAAGTGCAAAAAATTTCACTGCAATTATTTGGTTCCACTCCCAAGCAAAATAATCTTTTACAAAAGAATATTATGATTATTAAATAGAGTCAGTTTGATAAAAATTGATAATGTTAGATTTCATTATGCCTTTTTAAATGTGATCATAAAAATAAATACTTGATGTTTATCAACTTCATTCTTTATGTTGGCAATCATGCACCAGCAAGTCAGTAATATCAGTAATATGTATATGCGGCTGTAGATGGCAGGGCAGCTCAAGATTCCATTTTGACTACCCAGTACATAATTATTGTTAGAGAGAAATCTAATATTTACTATTATTATTATTATTTCACACATATTAAGGGGTGTCTAAAAATTTATACAGATGGTAAAATTATTTTCTTTTTCATGCTTATAGGCTGGTTTTGCAAATATACTTACTCGCAAAATAAAATCTGTCTTATACCACTTGTATTCTAAATAACTATTTACTTACGTTCACAGGAACCAAGGTTACAAATTCCATAAATCCTATAGGTTTTACAATCAGTTGCCAATAGAACGTAGTCACCATTCCACTCACCTGGAAGAGAATAAGTTCTTTTAGATTTAATTCTTTTTTAAATTTGATTATTAGTTATGTCTTTAATAAACGTGTCAAGCTTTTACATACTTACATCTACATGGATATGTGTACGTAAGTGTATTGCTTGGACCTATTATGATTGTGCCGTAATATATCAGGCTGCATCCACTGAAAATTGAAAAAGAAACACGTATAAATTCCTCTACCCAAATAATTTACATTGCACAGTTTGAAGAAGTGATTTTAGCTTATGCTATGCTTGGAAAGCTTGGAAGTACCATTCTAAGCAGATGTCCCACAGTCTAATAATTTCTGAACCTCCTCAAAATTTACACTGTTTGTAATAAAAAAAAATCTGATGTGAAAGTCACATAACTTCCTCTGCCCAAATAAAAGTTAGCAGTATTCACACATCCTTTTACAGAATCGCAAGACACAATTTTACGCTAATTATCCTATAAATACCTCTTCTTTCAATGATGCGACTACGCAGGCTATATAACAAACTTAAAAAAAAGAACAAGTGACTGCAGACGTAAAGAATAATTTCCGAAATTTATCGAATATTTCCCTCAGATACTTCTTTACTCTATACCTGGCCAACAATACATCTTTCTCACTTCACATTCTTATATAGAATAAGAGGCCGTGAAAGAGCGCTTATTCAGTTGTTCATCACGCAAGACAAAATTTCTATAAACAGTGGGTGGCTTGTAACTACCCTCAGAGAATAAATAAAGTTTTAGCTCTCAGTAAAAGGAACACATGTGCAAATTTTAAAGAAAATCGTTAGAGCTGTTTTCGAGAAAATCGCGAAAAACGAAAATTTCTTCATGTAAAGTCCCCTTAAAAATAAGAGAAATTTGTCCCCAATCTAAGAATCACATCTTCAGAAGGTACCTGACCAAAATACGAAATTTTGTTTTCATACGATTCTCCGTTTCGGAGGTAGCCTGTTCACCAAGTTCCACACAGACACACACACAGACATGTTTCCAAAAATAGTATTTTTGGATTCAGGGGGCCTTGAAACGTGTATATATGCTAAAAACTCAACTTCGAATTTTAGGGTCGAAAACAATACTTCCTCTACCTATAGTACCTATGGTACGGGCAGAGGAAGTAAAAAAGGCAAAATGATCACTGTATGGGCTATGGAATGTTTTTTTTTTCCCCGCCCAGAAATATTTTTGGTACTCATTCTTGTTAGAGGCTGAGTCGACCCCAGGGTCCTAGTGCCACCAGGAGAATTAGCCCAGTGGAAAAATCACTGGTTGTAATAGTAATGGTACCAAAAAATTATATTTTTAACTGCTTTGGTCTTTGATATACTGCCCGGGTAATAATGAGTCACATGGTACCTGTATTCACAACGTGTTTACAAATATTGACTATTATAATTGGTCCTCTTCAGTTATGTCAACTCCTCTGTCTGATCGTGAACCAATAATTTTTTTTTTTCAAAATTAACTACACCCATACAACTTAAATTAATTAATGCTCCCACCAAGTGCATTAGATTAATACGAGGGTCGTTCAATAAGTAATGCAACACATTTTTTTTCTTGAAGCAGGTTGGTTTTATTCAGGATCCGAATACAACATATTATTTCCCAATCTTTTGGCTAC